>OY728128.1:136708536-137908536 GCA_963277665.1 Viscum album | reverse complement strand
GTGGAAGCTCTAATAGGGAGTTTCGGGAAAGACCTGGGTTATCCTGGTACACAAAAATGTGCCTTGATGCTCTATTGGTTACAACTCTTCTAGGGGATATACTTAGGATAATTAATATTTCCTTTTTAATCCATTATGAAGGATTGAAATGTAAATTATTCCTCAATGAAACCATTTTTCTGATTATGGGATTCTCCATGCATGGGATCTCAATTTATGATAAGTATTTTGTTAAGTTAAGATTATACATTATGATTCATACCCTAATCTAGTGAGTTACATTATTTAGAATTGGTATCTAAAGGATGAAGGGGAATCAATACTCATGGGAAATTTAGGGATCTCCCCACTCAGAAAGTCAACACAGTAAATATTGGAGCAGAACAAATCATGAACATATTGGGAAAACATACATAGGTTGTAACGAATAAAAATTCAACACCTATGTTAGATCGTTTCATGCGACAGAAGGCCCCATCATTCAGTGGGACTACTAATGAAGTGGTTTCTGAGCAATGGATCAAGTCCCTTGAAAAGATTTTCATGGCATTAAGATCAAATGAAAATGAAAAAGTAGTACTGGTGGTATATTGTCCCCAGGGTGATGCTGATCAATGGGGGTCCTTGATTCAGAGTACCACAGAGGAAGAATAAATAAAAGATATGGAATGGATGAATTTTAAGGCAATATTATTCAAAAAATATTTCCATCATGAGAAACGAACCAAAAAGATGTAGAAACTCCTTGGCATAATAAAGGGAAGAAGACAATGTTGTAGAATATGAGGCTACCTTCACAAGGCTTTCCAGGTATTCCATAGATTACGTACATGACTCGCTAGAGAAGATTGATCATTTCTTTAAGGTCTTAATCCATGTCTTTGAAGGGCACTGGATTCTCAAACATTTTCATCATATAATGAAATTGTATCATGTTCCATCAAAATAGAGAAGGAATTTGGTAGATAAAATTTTTTCAAGGGGAACGAAGATAAAAAGAGGTACTCTTATAACCAAGTGAAAGGTGAAGCTCCAAAGAAGAACTAGGGAATGAATAAATTCCCATTATGCGAGAACTATGGAAAGAATCATCTAGGGAAATGCTTGAAAGGCATGGGAGTCTACTATAAGTGTGGATAAAAGGGTCATTTATCTCATGAATGCAAGGGGAATAATAAATTTGAGGATGTTCAATGCTTCAATTGTAGAGAGAGGGGACACTATGAAAATGAGTGTCCTAATCACCAAGGAAACATGCCTTAGAAAATGCCCAGAGAGCAAGGGAGAGATTTTGCGATTACAACCACAGAAGTTGAAGATCCTAATGATGTGGTGGCATGTACTTTAATTGTTTCCTCAAACTTAGCCACCACATTATTTGATTCTAGATCATCATATTCATATATATCTTCCATGTTTTCCATGAAAATTATACATGCCCAATTTGATTTAATAAAGGTGTATCAGTCAAAATTCCTAGGAGATGCATCATTGAAACAAAGGCCTATCAACTATTCCCACTTGTGACTCACACACATGCTATATTTTATAACCTTATCATCATACAAAATACTGAATTTGATATAATTCTCAGTAGGAATTGGATGTCAAATTATGATACAAAGATATATTGGAAGTTACATTTTTTGAAAATGGTGTAGAATCTCTTATCTTTAGAGCAGGGAAATCTCCATTTGAC
This sequence comes from Viscum album, assembly GCA_963277665.1. NCBI lineage: Eukaryota > Viridiplantae > Streptophyta > Magnoliopsida > Santalales > Viscaceae > Viscum > Viscum album. The sequence continues at coordinate 137,906,837 of OY728128.1, read as the reverse complement.
TCTTATCTAGACCCACCACCAATAGCTCTATAAAATTCAATTCATAGAGAGTAAGAGAACCCAATATCTATGGGTGAGAAAATAAATGTTCAAATTGAATATCTGCACATAGTGCAAGAATAAATTGATGTATTTCTAGATGATTTACCTAGAAATCATCCAGAGAATGATGTTGTGTTCCCTATTGATTAAATTCTTGGTGCAAGACCTACATCAAAGAATCCCTATTAAATGGATACCGTGGAATTAGTGGAGCTAAATAAACAGCTAGATGAATTGAGTGAAAATGTATTTATTTTACCTAGTAATTTTCCATGGGGATCCCCTTTCCACTTTGTCAAGAATAAATATGGATCCATGAGGGTTTTCATGGATTATAGGGAAATCAATGCTATTACGATAATGAATAAGTATCCTTTTCCCCGGATTCATGATTTATTTGATAAACTACATGGAGTATAATACTTTTCGAAGATCAACCTTTGATTCAGATATCATTAGCTACGTGTGAGGAAGAAAGATATTCCTAAGAAAACATTTTTATCAGGTATGGGAATTATGAGTTTACAGTGATGCCTTTTGGAGTGACAAATACACCCTCTATTTTCATGAATTTAATGAATATAGTTTTCAAAAAATATCATGATAACATTGTTGTGGTATTCATCGATGATATATTGGTATACTAAAAAATCTATGAAGATCATGAGGATCACTTGTGGATTATTCTGAAAACTATTAGAAGAAATAAGTTATATGGGAAGTTTACCAAGTGTGAATTCTGGCTTCAATAAGTTTCCTATCTATGCTATATTTTCTCTAAGGATGGAATCCTAGTTGATCCCAAAAAGAAAAAGGAAATCCAAGAATGGCCCATTCCAACAAATGTAATTGAGGTATGCAGTTTTATTGGATTTGTAGGTTACTATAGGTGTTTCATTCATAATTTTTCCCGACTGGCTGGAAAACTAACCAAGATGACATGTATAGGACTTATGTTTTTGTGGAAAAAATAATTTAGAGAATTATTTTTATAATTGAAAATAATATTGTTCAATTCTCCAATTTTTAGTCTTCTATATGGATGTGATTGATTTCTAATATAAAATAATGCATCAAAGAATGGGCCAGGTAGGATCATTATGAAAAATGGTAAATTTATATCTTATGCATCATAGAAGTTGAAGACTCATGAGAAAAATAATCCAACACATGTTCTTGGGATAACAGCTCTAATCTTGTCTCTAAAATTATGGAGAAATTTTCATTATGGTGAAAAATGTGAGATATGCCAAGATCACGAGAGTTTGAAATACATTTTCACACAAAAATAACTCCACATGAGGCAAATAATATGGATCTAATTACTCAAAGATTACGATTGATCAATACACTACCACCCAGGAAAGGTAAATAAGGTGGAAGATGCATTAAGAAGGAAAGATCATTGAATTCTGACTCAAATGAGGATAGAGAGAGATCCTATATTCATGGATCTTCTAATGATGGATATGGAAATTGTTAAGGATGTGGAAAAATCATTCTTATTTCAAATCATTTCTAAACCGTCATTATTAGAAATGATAAAATGATATCAATCTGGTGGTGAGAATATACAAAAGAAAATTAATGCAGTCAAGGATGGGAGATTGGTAGACTTCGTGTATGAATAAGGAGTTTTGAAATTTTGGAAGAGGTTATCTGTCTCGTCAGTCACTAAGCTAAAAAGGGAACTATTAGACGATTCTCATAGATAAAATTTTTCTATACACCCAAGTAGCAAAATTATGTATAGAGATCTGAAGGAACACTTATGGTGGGATAATATGAAGCTGGAAATTGTAGAATACTTGTCAAGGTGCCTAGTTTGTATACAAGTGAAAGTAGAGAGACAACATCTTAGAGGGGTGATGAACCCTATACCTATTTCTATGTGGAATTGGGAAAACATTGTGAAGGATTTTGTCACCATACTACTAAGGACACTTAGAAGAAATGATTAGATATGTGTAATTGTTGATCATATCACAAAATCAGCACATTTACTTCCTATAAGATAAGATTTACCACTTGGGTGACTGAAAAGAATTTATATTAATGAAGTTTTAAAACATCATGGTGCACCTATATCGACTGTGTCTGATCAAGATCCCCAGTTTAAATAAAAATTCTGGAAAAGTCTCTAGAAGGCCTTCAATACTATGCTTTGTATGAGTACTGTTTATCACCCCAAAACCGACAGACAGTCTAAAATGACTATTTAAACTATAGAAGACATGCTGATATCATTCTCTCTTGACTTAAAAGGTATGTGGGATCAATACTTTCCTATGGTGGAATTTTATTACAACAATAGTTTCCATTCTAGTATTAAAATGTCTCTACATGAAGCATTATATGGAAAGAGATGTCGAACTCCAACTTGTTGGGACGATGTTGGTGAGAGGAAACTTATAGGCCTAGAAATTATTGAGGAGACCACCACAAATGTAAAGACAATTCAAGACAATATTAAAGAATCCCAAAGTAGGAAGAAGAGTTATGATAACAACTGCAGAAAGGATTTGGAATTCCAAGTGGGAGATCATGTCTTTCTGAAGGTATCTCCATAAAAGGGGGTCTTATATTTTGGAAAGAATCTGAGATGTATCTTACTGTTAACCAATGCCGCTAAATATATTCAGAGTATATGATGTGTTCCACATTTCATTGTTAATGAAATACATTCCAGACCCAACGCATGTACTCACATATGATGAAATAGAACTAGAACCAGATTTGTCACACTGTGAAAAGCCTTTTTGGATTCTTGACACAAGGGAGCATGTATTGAAAAATCGAACAACTCATCTAGTAATGGTTATTTGTAGAAACCCAAATATGGAGGAAGAAACATGGGTACCTGAGGATGTTATGAAGAAGAACCACCCTTATCCATTTCACAAGATTTATACATAAAATTTCGAGGATGGAATTTCAGAAGGAGAGAATAATGTAGCACGCCAAAAATTTTATGGTATGTTTCTCTTAAATACAATGTATTCATTATATAGCATATATATCAGGAATCACTAAGCATAAATGGAACAAAACATGGTCACTTATTTGAGATATCCTTAACATAGCCATCAAACATAAATTTTCTTGCTCTGTGATTTGAATTTTAAAAATCTGACATACACGGTTTTGTTAAAGATAGTATTTTGGGTCTGATAGAATTAACATAATTTTTTGTGAATAGTAAACCATCCTTATGAATAGTAACATACCCTTATGAATAGTAACTTACCATTATAATTAGTAATACCACTCTTTTGAATGGTATCTATACCCTTGAGTGTATAAATGAATTTAGGCACCTTAAAAAGGAAGATGTATATTTTAGGTGTTTATATATTTATATTAAATAATGATTTAATTTAGTATTTAATAAATCATATTTGTAAAATTATTTTTGAAAGTTGGGCATCATTTTTGGATTCTACATGTTAAAAAAATGGTTAGGGTGATTTTTTTGGTTTTTCTAAAATACTTGAACTTTTGGTGAATAGTAAAAATACATTAATTTACCATATAAATACATTATAATTTAGACTAACTATTCCTAGAATCATTTGTGATGTAAGAACTCAAATCTAGAACTCACATGCATATATTACTATTCTTGATCATGAAATACTCACTATTTCTTGTCTTGATAAGAAATAATAAATTAATGATTATAATATTATGAAAACTCCTCTCCCATGTACTATATAAACCACCCCTCACCCCTCTTCACCCACACCACTCAAGCTTCACGCCATGTCTAAATTCTACTTACATAGATCCATAACCTCATCCCACATGCCCAATACCTATTGGTATCATCAAAAGGCCAAAATAAATGGTCTTAAAGAGATTCTCAAGGAGGAGATCTCAAGAGGTGAACCTTTCTTCTCTTTTATTTCAATTTATTTTACAATGTTCCATTCATCTGTTCTCCCTTATCACCTCCCCATATCAAAATTCCATGATAATTCTAGAACATTACATATACTAGATTTTCATTTTGATAATGGAATATTTCATCATAATCTCTCTTTTACCCTCCTTTTATACAATAAATGCAAACACTGCCCGAGATGTGTTAATTTATCATACTCAAGGAAGATGGGTTTTCAATTTGAATTATTATATTCAATACTAGTCATGAAATATGTTAAATTTTTGAACCAGGTAATTACATATATATTTTATCTTCATTAATATTCTGTAATCCTTACACATTCATAATATGTATTAATAATACAAAACAAGTTTTTTGTGCACAAAACCGCCGAGCCAAATCCAAGCGTATATTATTAACAAATAGAATGATTCATCGTCATGGTATATAATATGAATCATTATAATATAATTTATCTCTCTTTAATGTCATTAATAATGTATATTAACAATTTTAGATGTTTAACCATATTTCAAACAAACATCCATTCATGAATACAAGTAAACGGATCATGAAAACCCAAGAAGAAAATGATTCCAAAATAGTAAAATTGAATATCTTAAACCCATAAAAAATACAATTAACAAACCATAAAAGGTTATACCATATCAATTACATGATGATGAGGTTCTGGGATTATTAATTAATGAATCTAAATTTGATTATTCAGGCCGTAAAGAACAATCAAGAACACCTTCTAGCATAAGGTAAGAGATCATCACTCTCACTTTTGTTCAAGTATCTCCCATATGTTGTACTCTTTTATTTTTAATTCCTAATTATGGGGTAAGTTTCTTCAACACCCCCATATTTACCTTATGACATATAAATAATGTGATACCCCTTTATCTCTCATTACGTCCTCTCAAGAACAGTTGTTACAATGTCAAAATGTTTGTAAGGGGTTTTCTCATCTCACTTTTCATTCTGTGGGATTTCCGTTGTTTGCATCTTATTTTTTATATGTGGTATAGTTTTACTGATATTTGATATATATTATCATTATTCTCTTTATATTCATGGTATTCTGTGATTCATTTGGTGGTTGATATCTTTTGGTCATACGACTCAATTGATTACAACGTGGTAACGATCTTGGTCTCAGTTTTCACTTCATTGTTAGTTGCTTAGTATTGTGCACCTCCTCTTTATTATGTGGTGTAACTGATGAACATTTGAGATCACTTTTAAATTGAAGTTATATTGCATTTCAATATTCATATTATCATATCACAGATTTGATTATTGTCTAAGACCTATACCATTTTACTTACGGTATTTATTTTGAATCTTGTTTTGACTGTGGAAATATTGATGAATCAGTATCATATATTCTATACGGATAATGTAAAGTCATGTTTTTATTGTGTTGAATCTAGGAATAATGAATGATTTGGATGCAGAGGTTGGAGGGGCCCGCTATAGCCCCTAGATGTATCGATAGGTCTCATGAGACAATCAGTTTAGTGACAAACCCTCCGAGTTTTTTTTCTAAAAATCAAACATGTTTCTACCTATAGAACTAAACCGTTATTAATGATATTATGGTATCATGTGCCAGATTAATGACTTCCAATTAATAAGAATTATCTTTATTCATTATCAGTTATTACTATTCATGATGTTTTCACGATGAAAAAATCTAGTGATGCAGTTTCATTCTCAGTTTATTAATGGTGGGAGTTTTTCATTTGTTTACCATGCAATTTTGATTATGTCAAATTTTTTAAAATTTAGTTATTATTGATTCATGCATCGAATATTTTTAACACTTACTGATCATTTGATATCACCCCTTTTATTGTTTACTTTCAAAAATTGATTAATAGGAGATCATTTATTGAGTTCTTGTGGTGACAGTCGTTAGTTTTTGTTATGTATTTTATTTTGTAACCTTTTACAATGTAATTTGAGTATAATATATGTATTTAGACTCCTCAAGACTACTAAAATGATCGTTCCTTTGGGATTTTAATTCCTTTTAACTATGCCAATATAACGATTAATGCACCGGCTCAGGTCTAGAGGGGTTGTGGTGTTACATAGTCTATCTAACTAGATTGTTTCCTTACCTTGAACCTTAGTGGGTACCTACATCAGGATAAAAAAGGGTGGAGTTAGAGTCTCCACTTTTCTAACGGTGACCTCTGTGGCACGAGAAAGTGTATTAGACTATCCATCCCTGTATTGGCCAATCTATCTCACCTATATTATCATATTTACATTGTAAAGGATGCTTATAATATTTTGGTCAACTTAGAAATGTTATGCAGGTTTATAAGAGATAACATTGGAGGTTATGAATATCTAAAAATCATTTATAATCCTAATGTCTACTTCATTAAATACCCAAAAATAATCGGTGGGGTAATACATGCTATACTGAAAGATTGATATTTCAGTGCTTGTATGAACATCAATGGACCTTTCTGTTTCATAACCTATGTTCTAGTTCTGATAGGTAATTTTTTTCGACATTGTTGTGGCTATTATTGTGTCTTGGGGTTACATGATAACACATCACATGAGCATTAATTCCACACATAATGAAGGGGACCTCATCTATGAGTGGTATGCACCATGCCAGTTCTTCCTCTAATTCTTATGTGTCCAGTCATGATTTTCCAACTATATTTTTGATTTATCTAAGGAGAATTAGATATTAGCTATTTAATTTTGGCAGATCATTACAAGAAATGATACTAGTACCTATATAATCCATCATATCTATAATGCATCAATCATTTTATCTCATGGTTATGAAGAGGATTCGATTCGATCATATATTAGTCGGAACTTATCAAAAACCGAAACATGAGGCCTCTGAACCACCATGTAACAGCCCATGGCCTTTTAAAAAATAATTAGAAATGCATGAAACATTGTTTGAAGTAGATATTTATAAGTAAACATTAAAAATAAATTTTCCACTTTTATATTTAGAATTTCAAATAATATTCATCTATAATTATGTTTAGTAAGTTATTTAGAGCATAATGAAACAAATGTGTTTTTTTGGTGAATAGTGACATAACCTTATAAGTAGTAACATGAATAGTAATATGGCCCTAATGAATAGTAAATTTTAATATTATTTTATTTTCATAAGGCTTGATGATAAAGATATTTTGGTTAATTTTTCAATGTTATATAAAAGCATTTGTACTTTTAAAATTGTTAAATTTTGAATTAATTATGATTTTATTGAAAAATTAAATTATTATTATTTAGAAAATTATTTTCATAATATGGAGTTCATTTATGAATTATACATGTAGAGAAATGGTAAGTTTGAATTTTTGGGATTTTTATGAAATTCTTGAATTTTTGATGAATAGTGAAATACCGTAAAATATCGTATTTTCTAATTATCAACAAAATACAATATTTATGAAATAATTAGTGATTTAATACTACTTTGTTAGAACTCACATTCCATTATTACTATTTTGGTTCACATGAATTAATATTATTCATAGTCTAGAGAAAAAATATTATAATAATGATTAAAATAATGAAAAATTTCACCTCTCCCCCACCATAAATAACTCCCTCATTCCCTTGATCCTACCACACCAATCATGCCTTGAACCATACCTATGTCAAAAAAACTCTTCCAAAGGCTCTACCCCTCATCCTTGATCTTGTGGTCTCACCAAAAGGACAAGACCGAAGGCCTTAAGAAGGATCCGAAGGGGAAGATATCAAGAGGTAAACATCCTCTTTTATTTTCATTCTTTTCATTCATTTTATGTTATTATTTTTCATTCACTTGGGATTATGTTGGAAAATTTCATTCCATACCCCCTTACCTTCCATATTATGTAATTATGATGAGAGGCACCTTTTCTCTCATCAAATTATTTTATGAAATTTTAAGCAACGTCGTTTGGCTGCCGAATTTTCATAAGGGATTTCTCAAATTTTCTTTAATTTTGAGTTCCTTTAGTTCCTTCTCCATTCCTCACCTCCTCTTATACAAGAGGCATAAATTCTCCCGAATCATATATTTTATGGATGTTCTCATGTTTGTGGAAAAATCCTCATCAATCTTCTCCTCCCCCACCCACTTATTCAAGGAACTAAAAACATTGTACGTGATGTGTCGATTTACCGACATCGTGGACGATGTGATTTTAGTATTATTTATTTCATTCAAGGATTATCATGAAACCATTTTTATGGTTGAAAATGGTTATAATATATGTATTATTTATCATACATGGTTCTGGAATTCTCTTTTACACATGGTTTTAATTTATAAAACAAAATGATGTCATTATTATTAAAGAACCACTAAAATGATCTAAACGAACATCATTAATGTTTTAACTTATAAATCATACTCATGTAAGAATTAAAAATGATAAATGGTGTAATTTATGGTTCTGGAAATATGTAAATACTACCCCATTCCATGTATTTACACTTCCAATCGACAAGAACGATCCATAATGAACTGATCATGAAAAAAATTTATAGAACTCACCCAAAACATTTCAAGGAACAATATTCTAACAAATAAAGGATTAAATGATGTAATGAAATGATCATATAATGTATTATAAAGATGGATATGTTTTTTAAGATATTAATAACACTCTTTTAGCCATTATACAATATGTTCAAATGAGTTGTATGTAATACAAACCTGAGGTAAGGGAATTCTTTACCGTATTTCAATTCTTTGGGTTAACATTCTAATTCATTATTTATGTGTTTTTAAATTATTTTGGGTTATTATTTTTATTAATACTATATTTAATTATGGGTATTTACAGTCTTCATACATATTCCATCCTCTCAATTAAGTCTCACTTAAATTATATAACTTTTGTAATGGGTTTCACTTTTGAAATTCTCTTTTAAAAATTCAGTTTTACAAGAATCAAAAGCAATGTTTTTATGAAATTATTCAAGATTATGTTTTGGTTCTTGGAAAACTTTTATGATGAATGGTGTGACCTATATATCCCTCTAATACATTGGGTATGTGTAGGTTGGAGTCCAGCCGTATGGTTACTCTATGTGTAACTACGGTGGTTTTACAAATTGTATGGTAGCCGTGAGGGTTACAAATTACAAGGAAGCTGTGAGGGTTAAAATATTATTTATTTAATTACCCATGATACCTTTATGATTCTATTTATGTTCTTCATTTTATGTGTATCTTGTGTAAATCTAATTTTTCACAAATTAAGTATATATGGGTGAAAAGTATGTCTTTTGAAAATGATTCCATACGTTACAAGTGTTCAGGGACTAATGTGTTCTTTCCTTATTTTTTATATCCCTTACTGAGCTTTGGTGCTCATCCCATGTTTTTAAATGATTTTCACAGGTTATAAGGATTTTTAAGACAAATAAGTAACCCATGTTATATCTTTGAAGATAAGTCAATGAAATCATGTTTTATGTGAAATGTTTTATATTTTTTAAGAAATGGATACTATATTTAGGAAATTCACTCGATAATAATGTGTAATTTTATGAATTTATTATGTCACAATTCTCTAAATATAGAAACATGAAAATATCATCAATGTAAAAGGAAGTGAATTCTTGACTAAATTAAAGATTATGTAATGTAATAATGCTGGTTCCTTATAGTTGGTATCAAAGGATGGTTTAGATAACTTCATGGGTTGGATGATGTTAATATATTACCATAATGGTTTTTTACTCTATGGTAAATTTGAAATGATATAGAATTTAAAGATTACCATGTTTCTTGGAATATGATATGTTTTTTTTTCAGAATTGATGTTCGTAGAAGGAACATGTAAGCTGAAGAGGAGAGGCATCGAGAGAACAAAATCCTTCCGAATCTGTATTCCGGAATGGTAGTGATTGGTACTGAGCAGTTTGTGATAGTAATGGATCAGCTAATGCAAGAAATAAATGGTGGTATAATCCATGAAAGAGAACATACAGAGGTATCCAATAGAAAATGAAAATAGTGGATCATTTAATGAGACAACACCCTCCTAGTTTCAATGGATCTTCTAAACTAGTAGAAAATGAAGGATGGATTAAAGAACTTGAAAAGATATTATTTGTTATGGGATGTTTAGTCAATCCAAAGGAACATCTTTCCATTTATAATTTTTATGGTAAATCTTATCAGTGGTGTTCAATGGTAAGGAATATCAGGTATAGAGAGGATTTTTATTCCTTAGAATGGGATGAATTAAAATGTCTTTTCCTTGAAAAATATTTTCATAAGGTGGTGCGACATAAGATGGAGAATAAAATCCTCAAATTGAAATAGAATAAGAATGATTATGTGGTCGTGTATGAAGAAACAATTCACCCGACCCGAGAGGTATGCACCAAATATAATTCTTGATGTAGATAGGAAAATCAACCACTTTTCCTCAGGACTGAAGCTAATGTATCAAAGGGCGTTGGCCTCCCATAAATTAAAAAGTTATGAGAAACTTGTCTTATGTGTTAAGAGGGTAGATATAGAGTTTGCTGATGATCACATGCACTTTGGAAACATGGATAAGTAGAGGCCCAAATTGAAATTGATGGGTAAAAATCAACCAATGAAATATGATGGTAAGAAAATCTAGTTTCTAGTTTTTGAAATGTGTGGAATGAAGCTCCCTAGGGAATGACATAAAAAAATGGGGGGTGTTTTAAATGTGGTATGTTTGGACATATAGCCTGAGATTGTAATGAAAATGATACTAAGAATAATCATGATAAATAAATTGTGAAGTGTTTTAAATTTGGTGAGATGGGTCCCTATGAAAATTCTAGCCCAAAGAGAGATCCAAATGATGCAAAGAATCCAGAATATAAGCAGAAAAGTGTATTGAGAACTTTTACGACCACGTTATTAGATGTTGAGCCATCCAATGAAGTTATATCCATTAATTTGTTTGTTATCTCAGATTTTTAAAATGTTTTGCTTGATATAGGGTCAACACATTCCTTCATCTCTGTGAAATGTTCTGGTAAATTGAAAATATCACCTCAAAAAATGAGACCGGAAGATGTTGTTAAAAAACCAGGGGGAATATTATAGAAAAGAGTAATTATAAGAATCTTTATATTTTTGTATGTAGAAATACATTACCTAAAAACGTTGTTGTTTTACCCATAGTTGTGTTTGATGTCATTCTAGGAAGGGATTGGCTTTCTGTTTATCAAGATATGACAGATTGTAGTGCTAAAGAAGTCATTTTTCAGAAAGAGTTTTAGTTTGTATATAATGACGAACAAACAAAAGTAATAGCATATATAGAAGTTGAGATGGTATTTAAAGATGTAAATTAATGTTATCGTTCTCATATTTTTGAAAACAAGGGAGCTATATTGATTGATGTTGTGCTTGGGGTAAATGAATACTTGGATGATTTTCCTGATGAGTTACACGATGTCATATCTAATCCAGAAGTTGAATTAATTCCTAATTCTAAGACAATTTTAAAACCCCTATATCATGTGGCTCAATTAGGAATTCATGAATTGAAAAATTAGTTGCATGATTTCTTGATAAAGGCTTCATTCATCCAAGCACTTCACCATGGGGTGCTCCTGTATTATTTGTTAAAAAGATAGATGGTTTCAGGAGACATTTCATTGATTATTGAGCATTGAATGAAATAAATATTAAAAACAAATATCCATTACCTCATATAGATGACTTTTTTGATCAACTCTAGAGATCTCAATACTTTTCTAAGATTGACTTGAGATTTGGATACTATCAACTGATGGGGAAGGAGGATTTCATCCTGAAAACAAACATTCATACTAGATATGGGCATTATGAATTTTTTGTTATGTCTTCTATATTAAAAAATGCACATGATGTATTAATGAATGTTATGAATAGAATATTTAATGTGTTCTTGGATAAGTTTTTTGTTGTGTTTATTGATGAAATTCTAGTATTTTCAATAATAATTTGGAACATGAAAAAAATCCAAGGGTTGTTTTACCAAAATTAAAAGAATAGAAATTGTGTGGAAAACTCAAAAAGTGTGATTTTTGGTTACAATTGATTTCATTTCTTGGGATCATTGTAAATAATGATGGAATAAAATTTGATTATACTAAAACCAAAGAGGTTGATGAATGAAAAAGACCAAATAATGTTACAATGATTCTTAGTTTTCTTGGGATAACAGGTTATTACTGACAGTTTGTTAAGAACATTGTGTGGTTATCTAGCCTAAAAACTAAGATAACAAAAAAAGTGTTAAATTTGTTTGGACATAATAATGTGATGTTATTTTTAAAAAACTGAAGAATATAATGGTGAATGTTCCAGTTTTTTCCTTCCCTTCCTGAAATGGGGAGTTTGTAATCTAAAGTGATGCTTCTTTGAAGGGAATTGGTTTTGTTTTGAAGCAGAATTATTAGGTAATGGCTTATGATTCAATAAAACAAAAACCTCAGGAGTTAAATTATCCCACACATTATTTGAAATAAGAATCTTTGGTTTTTTCATTGAAAATTTGGAGGCATCATTTATTTGGAGCCAAATGTCAAATATATACTAACTATAAAAGTCTGAAGTATATATTCACATGGAAGGAATTAAACCTGAGGAATAGTATATGGATTGAACAGATAAAGGATTGTGATTGCACGATCAATTACCATATTAGAAAATAAAATAAATGGAGGATGCCCTTAGTTGAAAACATCAAGCCTCATTAACCATGTTACGTTTGGAACATGATCCCCTGATTAATGACTGATGAATTTTGGATTAAAAGTTGTTGGAGCCAGAAATACCTATTTTTTGTCTTAGGTTTCATTTCAGTCATCATTATCAGATAGAATTAAGAAAGCACAAAAGGGATACCATGGGCAATAGAAAAAGATATAATTGGATAAAATGGGTAAGTTTACGAATTTATCTTTGATATTGATTGTCTCTTATGTGTTGGTAAAAACTTGTGTGTGCCTTGTGATTTATAGTTGAATAAATAATTGTTGTGTAAAGCTCATAGATCTCCATTTTCAGTTCATCTGGGATGTATTGAGATTACACAGGCCTTCAGGAGTATTATTTGTGGGATGGAATGAAAATAGATATTGTTGATTTTACAAAGAAATGTTTGACATTTCAACAAGTTAAAGCAGAGAGAAAGTTACTAAAGGGGATGATTCATCCATTTCTAGAGCCAGAGTGGAAGTAGTAGAATGTATCCATGGACATAGTGGTGGGACCACCTACACCATCTCGAGGTAACAATGAAATTTGGGTTATTGTAGACTGACTAACAAAATATGCACATTTTCTTTCAATTTAAGATACAATGTCTTTGGATCATCTTTCTCAACTATACTTCAAGTATATTATCTGGTTATATGGAGTTCCTCTTTCCATTGTATCTGAATGGTATCCTAGGTTCACTTATAACTTTTTTAAGGGACTTCAAAAGTCATTGGGCACAAAATTAAATTTCATCCTCAATAAAATGGTCAGTTAGAGCGAATGATTCAGACATTGGAGGATATGATTGAAGCTTTTTCAATGGAGAATCAGAGATGTTTGGATTATCTTCTTTCTTTTGTTTAGTTTTCATATAATTATAGTTTTCATTCCACTGTACTAATGGAAACGTTTGAGGCTTTGTATGGGAAGCAGTGTAAGACTATAACATTTTGGGATGAAGTTGGTGAAGGAAATTTTATGGGGCACGAATTATTAGAGGAAGTGGCTAAGAAAGTGAAGATGATCCAGAAGCACATGAGGATAACACAGATCAGGAAGAAACATTATGTAGGTAATAGGATGAAAGACTTCTCTTTCGAGGTTGGTGACCATATTTTACATAAAGTATCTCTCTGGAAAAGAGAAATGTCTTTTGGTAAGAAATGGAAGCTAATTCTGAGGTTCATTGGGTATTTTTAAATCCTGTAGAATCTTCGAACAGTCTCATACCGAGTAGCTTTGCCTCTGAGTTTTTCTCAGGTACACAATGTTTTTCATATTCTGATGTTGAGGAAGTATGTGCAAGATTCATCACATGTCTTAAGACAAGAAGCAGTTTACCTAGAAGAGAACCTTTATTATGAAGAGAAGTAAGTTCAGAACCTTGATTAACAGGAACATGTATTTTGGAATAAACTAGTCTACTATATAATGGTTTTTGGAGAAACCCCATGGTATCAGAAGCAACATGGGAGTTTGAAAATTCTAGTAGAGAGAGGTACAATCACTTGCTTAATAAGTAATTAAAATTGTGAGGACACAATTATCAGAAGGTGGGGATAATGTAACAACGCATGGTTTTTTAAAACATAAATGGAAATTCATGAAACATTGTTTTAATTATATATTTATAGCTAGCCTCTAAAAATATGATTTCCACATTTATATTTTGAATTTCAAAAAACGGTTATATACAATTATGTATAGTGAGTTATTTAGAGCATAATAGAACCAATTGTTTTTTTGGTGAATAGGAACATACCATTATGAATAGTAACATGACTATAATGAAAAGTAAATTGTACTATTATTTTATTTTATTAAGGATTGAAGATAAAGACATTTTTGTTAATTTTTCAATGTGATAGAAAAGCAGTTCTTGTTTAAAAAATGTTAATTTTTGAATTAATTATAATTTTATACAAAAATTAAATTAGTAATATTTAGAAACTTATTTATAAAAAATGGAGGTCATTTTTTAATTCTTCACATCTAGAAATGGTAAGGGTGAATTTTTGTGATTTTTCTGAAATTCATGAATTTTCGATAAATAGTGAGATACGGTAAAATAACGTATATTCAAATTATCAATAAAATACACTATTTATGGCATCATAAGTGATATAATCCCACTTAGATCAAACTCACATGACATTATTTCTATTTTGGGTCACATTAATTAATATTATTCATAGTATTGAGAAACAATATTATAATAATGATTAAAATAATGAAAATACCCCCTCTCCTCTACAATAAATACCACCCTCATTCCCCTCTTCCTTCCACACCTATCAAGCCATGATCCATACCTATGTTCTACCAAAAACTTCTCCCATGGATTTTCCCCATGTAATGGAGCATGTAGTATCACCAAAAGGCCAAAACCAAAGGCCTTAAGAAGGATCTCAAGGAGAAGAGATCAAGAGGTAAACATCCTCTTTTATTTTTCGTTCTTTTCTTTCATTTTATTTTATTATTTTTCATTCCCTTTTTCTTATGTTGGGATATTTCATTACATATCCCCATTAAATACCATATTACATAATAATTATGATATAACTCTTTTCTCTCATCAAATTATTTTATGAAATATTAAGCTGCGCCGTTAGGCTACTGAATTATCGTAAGGGATTTCTGAAATTTTCTTTTATTTTGAGTTCTTTACTTTTATTATTATTTCATAACCTCATTTTTTACAAGAGTAATGAATGATCCAGAATATTTTATATTCTATATTTTATCATGTTCATGGAAAATTCCTCATCAATCTTCCTCTCCTCCCCCAATTATTCAAGGAATTAAAAACATTGTTTGTGATGTGTCGAATTACCAACATCGTAGACGATGTGATTTCAATCTTCATTAATTATTTCAAGGCTTGTAACGAAGAAATTATTATTGTTGAACCGGGTTATAATATATTTATTATTTCTCATACATGGTTCTGGAAATCATTTGTACACATGTGTTTAATTTATAAAACAAAATGAGGACGTTATTATCAAAGAACAACTAAAATGATCTAAATGAACATCATTAATGTTTTAGGTTATGAATCATCGTAATTTAAGAATTGAAAATGATAAATGGTTTAATTTATGGTTATGTAAGTATTTAAATACTACTCCATTCCCATTTTTTTGTTTCACATCCAATCGACAAAAACAATCTATGTTGAACCGATCATGAAAATCATGTAAAGAACTCACCCAAAACTGGTCAAGGAACAAAATACTAACAATTAATGGATGAAATGATGTAATGAAATGATCATATAAGGTATTATAAAGATGTATATGTTTCTATAATATATTAATAACACACTTTTAACCATTATAGACAAGGATTAAATGAGTTTGAAGTAAGATAAACCCGAGGTATGGGAATCCTTAACCCGATTTCCATTCATTGGGTTAACATTTTAATTTATTATTTATTTTGTATTAAAATTTTTTGTATAATGATTTTTTTATACTATATTGAATTATATTTATTAATACTATTCATACATATTCTATCCACTCTATTAAGTCTAAATTCAATTATATTACATTTTAAGGGGTTTCACTTTTAAAATCATATTTTAAAAATTCAGTTTTAAAATATTCAAAAGAAATGTTTTTGTGAAATTATTCACTATTATGTTATAGTTCTTGGGAATTGTTTATAATGTAGGTTGAGACCAATATATCCCTCTAATTCTTTTATTATGTGTACGTTGGAGGTCGGTCGTATGGTTACTCAATGTGTAACTGCGATGGTTTTACAAATTTTAACGTAGTCGTGAGGGTTACAAATTATAAGGTAGTTGTGAGGGTTAAAATATTATGTAAGTAATTCCCCAAGATAACTTTATTATTATATTTATATTCTTATGTTTTGTGTGTATATTGTGTAAATATCATGTTTCACAAAGTATGTATATATTGGTGACATGTATGTCTTTTGAAAATGATTTCATACGTTACAAGTGTTTATAGACTAATGTGTTCTTTCATTCTTTTTATATCCTTTACTAAGATTTTCTGCTAATCACATGTTTTTAAAATAATTTCACAGGTTATAAGGATATATAATACAAATAAGGAATCAAAGTGAAATGTTTAAAAATTAGTCAATGAAATCATGTTTTATGAGAAATGTTTTATATTTTTCAAGAAATGACTATTTTGTATAGTATCCACACTGTAATGATGTGTAATTTTATGAATGTATTATGTCCCAATTATCTAAATCTAAAAACATTAAGGGAAACATAATGATAAAGGAAGTTAATTATTGACTAAATTTTAGATTATGTAATGTAATATGGTCGGGTCCTTATACACTGAATATTGGGCATAATATTAATCCAAGAAAAAAGCCGTCTTTTGGATGGATGGTAGCCCTAGAAGCACCCTATAATGATATAACAATATTTCCATTGCTGGCAGAATCACCAACTAACACATCTATAGAAAATGCGGTGCCAAAATTCATTATCACTCTAGAGTTACTCTTTTGTATCACATCTCTTAAATGGATGGATTGGAATATATAGAACTCATAAGATGAGCTGTAGGTATATTGCAGCAAACAAAGTTTCTTTTGGAAGGATTTTCCTATATCATTTCCCCACTATGCATCATTTTTAAAGACCCCCATAATGATTCTAGGGCTCTTTTGGGACCTTGATGTAGCTTCTGCATACATCATGGGTCATATATTTTATTCCATTATTGTCCACAAAATGCTTATCTAAAGCACACATCAAATTTATGTGGACGAATAGGTTTATACCATCACCGAGGAAGTGGTAATTATAGGATCACTATGATTTTTAAAGGGTCATTGTACCATTGAACTATATTAACATCCCTTATATGATGATGTAATTGCTACTTGATAGTGATCATCAAATTATAACATCCCTTGAATATTATCCCCCTAGCATGGATGTGGGAGAATAATTTTGTAAAGATTAGGGCACAAGTGATAAGGGGTCTCTAGGTGAACAGGATCAGATGAGGGAAACAATTACCTCTTCTAGAGTAATAGTTTTTTCTTCAGAACAATACGGAGATCCATACCCTAAAAAGAGGGTAAAAGGAACATATCTACATTATTAGGTGCTTATCCTTCAAAATCCTCATGTAAGTTTGGTATTTAGCTCTTTTATTTTCAGGGATTATTCTAGAAACACATTTGAGTCGTCAAAAATATATAGGTCTATAACACTCCGAGACCCCTCTTCCAGACTCAGTGCTTATAAATTCTTCGTAATTAATTTTTTTTTCTATAATTTAAACTGAACAATTAAACAAAACATTAAATAGAATAAGTCCTTTTATAGGTCTTGGATATGGAGTATTAGACAAAACATTGCATTTATCCAAGTTGAACAAAAAGTCTGAAAACACCTACTACGCTTCCGCACATTCTAACTTCAAAAGAGACAACATCTATGATAATCTGTTAAAATACCAATGAAAAATCATTTTAAAATCAAATGGTGAACATTCAATAGACCAGTAATAAGTTTTAAAACCTTTGATAAATACCATTAAATATCTCTTTGATAAAACATTCATAAAAATTAAATTATGAATAAATTTGTAAAAACCATTTACAAAATAATATAGTTTTTTTAAATAAATAATTATACATTAAAAATGCTTTTAAACAAATCCAGTGACTCAGTTGAAAACATTATGCAAGATATTAAAAAAAACAACTGAGGCCACTCAAAACATTGAAGGCTGTCTTGAGCCTACCCACTTCAGGGATGCATTCACTATATAATTCCATTACGTATTTAAAAAGTTCAAGTATGAGTTTTTATAAGACATTTTTGTCGTAGATTTCCTTATATATGTATAATTTTCACAGGTGGGTAGATTTGAAAATATATTTATAATCATTCTTAAAAAATATAAATACTAATATGTAATGAAAATTATATATTAGACTTTTTATGATCATATCTTGGGTACATGACTTTTCCTAAACACATTGAAGTCAAATCAACATCCACAGACATAAAATTTCAAAGACATATTTATTAAATTTCTTTTATGCATAAAAGTATAAAATAATAACAATAGTGAACATATAATTCTATGTCTTTAAAATTAATCAATAACAATAGATAATTATGTGTCACACAAAAAAATCACCAATATAGCATTTCTTTATTAAATACAATCATCCTTTTAATATGCACATAAGATTTATGGAACTTGACTTTAAGTACATATATATATTTATGTATAAATGTAACAAAATAATTGATGCATGGTTATAATCTGGAAAATAATATGTCATGAACATGATAAAATTATGAAATTATTAATTTATAAATTCAAATGTTAATTAATACTGGTTTAATAATTTATTTAGAATAATTATATACTTGAACAATTATACAAAGGGTAATTTTTATATATAGTTCAAAAATTATGATATTATAAATTGATAAATTCATACATCAGAAAATATTGTGTTAAATCATAATTTTATTTAAGATAATTATATACTTGAATATTATACAAGTACATATATATATAAATATATCACATAATAATAGGATAAATCCATGTTTAAATGAAACGTCGATATATAAAAATATACTTAGTAAAATTAACCTGAAACCAAATTAGAATATAAACATTGATATTAATATATATATATACCAATAAAATGTAATAATATGGTCCTTCAAAAATAAGATTTAATTATAAAAATAATTAAACAAAATGTCTAAAATATTCAAAGTAGCAGCTTACTAAAAATTTATCAAAATTTTCAGAACATCAAAACATGTTTGATTTTTGATTACAAGATACCAACAACCAAACACTTGAAAAATAATTTTCCATTACGCAAAATCAAAAAATAAACATAAATAAACATATCCGTTACACACAAAAAGATTTAAACATCATTTTGATAAATATAAACTTCATAGATTTAATTGAATAAATTCTTTACACATAACCAGTAAAATTAGAATAAATAAATTATCTATCTCTTACAAAAATATTTCAAGTAGATTAGTTTTACAATCAAATAAAACTATCCCTTAACTTATATATTCAGAAAAGTAAAGTCTTATATATGTATATGAAAATATGAACCCAAATATAATTTGTTTTAGAAAAAAAATCTTAGCAAGGGAAAGGTAAAATATAAGTTAAAAAAATGAAATCCATTACCCACGTAGTATTTAAGATCAAGTTACACATATGTTTTATTTTTCAGTTAAACTCACTTGGAAGAAGAATTTTAACACAATTGAAATTTTAACCGAATAGTATTATTTGAAATAAAATTTTCTTATAAAACTAATATACCTTATAAAAATAAGATTTCAAAATAAGAAACTAAATATTTCTCACATACCTCTAATGGATTCTTATCAAATCATTGATGGAGCTAATAGAGGCATTGACAGGTGATTTTTTTATCTTAATTTTTTTACATAGTGCGGCAATACCCAATAAGGTATGTACAGAATGTGCATCACTCAATGATTTATTGAAACATCTCATAATACATAACCACTAATGAAAACTAAAATTTTCTGTTTATAGACTTCAAAACAGTAGTGGTATTATATTATATGAAAATTTTGGTTTATATCATTTTAGAGGAAGGCATGATTGATAAAAAAATCCCAATTAAAAATAAATCCAAAAATGTTGATTCATTTAATTTTGAAACAAACAAAAGTAATGTCATATATTTGATGTTAATGTTCAGTATTTTTTTATAAATAGAGAATAATTACTGATAGAATCAATCAATAAAATTCAATTTCAAAATATGATATCATTTACAGTCGATAATTTTTCACAAAGCAATAATCCAGTGCCACATAATAAACAAATATAATTTTTTAAAAATTATGCACATGTCATTTTCATATTTTAATAACGGTAATGTAAACAAACAATTGATGATGATTGAATTTAATAATAGGAAAACCAGTTTTAATTCACTCTAAAAAGAAGTTCAAGAATTTCAAAACTCAATAGGACCAGCAAATATAAGACAAAAATGAAATTGTTATACTAACCATCCCAAGAGATAACGTTCGGATAAACAAAAATTGAATAAGCAAAACCTACTTCCAATTTCAGACAAATCAGAGGTCGTTTTCCCCAAGTCCATTTTCGTTATTTTCAATATGACACAGATCGAGTGCAGTTGAACCTTAACCACGCTTCAAACATGATTCTTCGAAACCTCTATATGAAATTGAATGCTGGATGACGCCCAGGCTTAAATTGAAGGAAAAAGTATCCCAAATAAACACAAAATCATGTTATCTAACTTCTCAGTCGAGTTCGACCTCAATTTTCGAATAAGAAGACGAACCCTTACGTCTTGTCCTCGACCTGGACCATCGCTCAAACTCGATGGAAACGGGACCCACAGTTCCATTTCATCACGCACATGGACTCCCCCATATAACCCTAATTCGATTTCACCTTTTTCATTTCATTTTTTATTTAATTAAAATAGTTTTAATAAATTATATTTCATTTCCTTACATGTATATAATGATCTGTAGTCATTTATTTCAATTTCAAGAATTTTTTTATAATTGTGTATTTGACCCATAATTATCATAATTTCTAAATATAATTTTATAGTTTTTTTATATTTGGAACATATATTAGATTTTATTTGATAAAAAAACATTATTATCTATATTTAATTTCAAAAATTATATGTTATTTCTATTTCTTTTAATGTAATAGTTCACGATTCCTTCAAATAAAAATTTATCTTCAAATAATAAAATATTTTTTTTAAAATAAACGTTTATAAAACTATCATTTATAAAATATTAATTTATTATCATATCTTATTACTAAATATTAAATATTTTATTTCCTCATCTTCAAAATAAAATTTCTTTTTTTTTAATTTTCACAAATTGAAAATATTAGTTCTCAAAACAAAAATAGGGTTTTAAAAATATTTATATGTCAATTTATATAAAGCGTTTCAAAATAATTTCATAAGATATTTTATTAAAAAAAATTTATTTTATAATTTATAAATATATATATTTATTAATAATAATTTCATAATTCCAAAATAATATCATGTTTAGAAAATTAGTATTTAATCAAAATTTGTTTATGAAATTTTTATTATAAGAATTTAATATTTATTTACAAATTTGTTAAAATTAATATTGAATTAATTAAAATTAAATAAATATATATTTTATTAAAACTCAAGGTGTTACATTTTCCCCCCCATTTAATGAATTTCGCCCTCTCTATTCTTTCGTCGGTCGTACGAAAATTATAAATTTGCATCTTCATAATTAAAGAATATCTTAGGGGACTTAACTATCTGACGAAAACTCTATTGTTTAGATTTTATTTTCCTTAAAAAACAACATCAAATCTCCAAATTTGTCTGTACCATTACTCTGATACCAATTGTGATGTCCCAATCCTGCTCTTCTAGACTCAATTCTTATAAATGTTGTGAAATTTAATATTCATTTATAAAAGAAACTGAAAAATTACACAAAACATTATAAAAAAGAGGACCTTTTACCAGCCAAGGTCCTAGAGGATTAGAAAAAAAACATTACATTTATCAGATTTGAACAAAATGTCAGCAAACACATACTATGCTTCCTCGCACGCTAACTCCAAATGCAATGATATCAACGATAATCTCCTATGATACTTGTGAAAAATAAATTTAAATTAAAAGGGAGATCATTCCATTTCCCAGTAAGGTGTTTTGAAAAAAATTGATAAATCCCATTAAATATCTATTTGAGAAAACATTCAAAAAAAATTAAATAATGAATACATTTTCAAAAAACCATTTAAAAAATAATATAAATCTTTTAAAAAAATAATTATACTTTTAAAATTCTTTTAAACTAATCCAGTGATTTATTTGAAACCATTAAGAAACTTATTAAATACAACATAACTGAGGCCACTCAAAACATTGAAGGCTATCTTGGGCCTACCCACTTAAGGGATGAATTCACTATCCAATTCTCTTTCATATTTACAATGTTCAAGTACCGGTTTTTATAAAACAATTTTGTCTTAGCTTTCCTTATACACATATAATTTTCACTCGTGTTTTGCTTTAAAAATATATTTATAATAACTCATTGAAAAAATAAATACTAATATTTACTGAAATTATATATTTGACTTTTTACGATCAGATCTCATGATACAAGACTTTGGATAAACACATGGAAGTTAAATCAACTTCCACACTTAAAATTTCAATGAAATAATTATTAAATTTCTTTTATGCATGAAGTTATAAAATAATAACAATAGTGAACATATAATTCTACCTCCTTAAAATTAGCCAATAACAATAGATAATTAGTTTTCGTGCACAAAAATCATCAAAGAAACATTTCTTTATTAAATACAATCATCCTTTTTGTAAGAAAATAAGTTTTAAGGAACATGAATTTAAGTACATATATATATTTATGTATAAAAGTAACAAAATCATTGATGTATAGTTATAATCTTGAATTTTATATGTTATGAAGATGATAAAATTATAACATTCTTCATTTATAAATTCATATATGAATTAATAATTGGTCAATAATTTATTTAAAACAATTCTATACTTGAACAATTATACCAAGTATAATTTTTATATATAGTTGAACAATTATGACATTCTTAACTTATAAATTAATACTTCAGAAAATATTTTGTTAAATCATAATTTAATTTAATATAGTTATATACTGGAAGATTATATAAGGACACACACACACACACACACATATATATATATATAACTATATAAAAGGATAAATCCATGTTGAAATGAAATGTCAATAAATACAAATATCCTTGGTAGAATTAAAATGAAACCAAATTAGAAAATAAAAATTTATATTCATAGATATATAGAAATCACATGTAATAATATGATCCTTTAAAAATATTTTTTAATTGTAAAAATAATTAAACAAACTGTCTAAAAGATTCAAAATAGGAACTTACCAAAAATTTATAAACAATTTTATAACTTCAAAACATGTTTGATTTTTTCTTTCAATAAAATAACAATCAAACACTTAATAAATAATTTTCCCTTATTAAAAATCATAAAAAAAATAAATAAAAACATCCATTACACCAAACAAGATTTAAAAATCATTTGGATAAATATAAAATTTATATATTTAATTGAAGCAATTCCTTACGCATAACCTTGAAATTAGAATAAACAGACTATATATCTCTAACAAATAATTTTTAAATATATTAGTTTTAAAATCAAATAAAACTATCCCTTACCTTATATATTCAGAAAACTAATGTCATAGATATGTATATAAAAATCAAAAACCAAATATAATTGATTTTAAAAAATAAACCCTTAGCATGAGAAAGGTAAAATATAATTTAAATAAATGAAATCCTTCACCTGCATAGAATTTAAGATCATGTTACACATATGTAGTATTTTCCAATTAAACACACTTGGCAGAAGAATTTTAACACAATTAAAATTATAACCAAACAAAAATATTTGAAATGAAATTTTCTTATAAAACTAAAATACCTTACAATAATAATATTTCAAAATAAGCAACTAAATATTTCTTTCTTTACACTAATGGAACCTTATAAGACCATTGATGGAGCTAAGGAAGGTATTGACAGGTGATTTTTTTCTATTAAATTTCTCACGTAGACTGGCAATACCCAATTAGGTATGTAAAGAATGCGCATCAATTAAAGAGGGAGTGCACTATCTCATAATGGATATCCTCTTATGGAGTACTAAAATTTTCTATTTATATACTTCAAAAACTATACTCGTATTATATTATATGAAGAATTTGGATTATATCATTTAAGAGCAGGGAATGATTGATAACTGAATCTCAATTAAAAATATATCGAAAAAAGTAGATTCGTAGAGTTTTGAAACAAAAAAAAGTAATGTCATATATTTGATGTTAATGTTGTGTATTTTTAATAAACAAAAGATAGTTATAGATAGAATCAATAAAGAAAATTCAATTGCAAAATAATATATCATTTTCGGTCAAGAATTATTCACAAAGAAATAATCCAGACCCACATACTAAACAATCAGAATTGTTGAAAATTATGCACATGTTGATTTCAGATTTTAGTCTCGGTAATGTAAACAAACAATAGATGATGATCGAATTAATTAAAATGAAAACGTGTTTTAATTGATGCTAAAAATAAGTTCAAGAATTTCAATTCATAATAGGACTAGAAAATAGTTGACAAACAATAAATAGTTATACTAACTGGCCCTACAGATAAGATTTAAATAAAAAACTGAATAAAAAATCCTACTTGTAGTTTCAGACAAATTGGAGATCATTTTCCACAAGTCTGAGTTCACAACCATCGACATGACATAGATTGAGTGCATTTGAACACTAACCGCACTTCGAACCTGATGCTTCGAAACCTCTATGATAAAATGAATATTGGACAATGCTCGAGCTTATATCAAAGGTCAAAATAGACCAACTGATCTCAAAATCATGCTCCCTAACTCCTCATTCGAGTTTGACCTCAGTTCGAGAAGAAGAAGATGAACCCAGACAGCTTGTCCCCGACCTGGACCATCACTCGAACTCAACGAAAATGAGACCTGCAGCTCTGCTTCATCTCGCAAAGGGACTCCCCCACATAACCCTAATTCGATTTCACGTTTATCATTTCAATTTTTTATTTAACTATAACAATTATATTATTTTATATATCATTTCGTTATATATATAAATATATATATAATGATCTGTATTCATTTTTTTTCAATTTCAATGTTTTTATTATAATTTTTTATTTAACACATAATTATCATAATTTCAAAAACATAATTTTATAGTTTTTTTATATTTGGAACATATATATGATTTTATAAGTTATCATAAAATTGTTAATCATATTAAATTTCAAAAATTATTTATTATTTATATTTCATTTAATGAAATAGCTCACAATTCCTTCAAATATAATTTTTTCTTCAACTAATAAAATATTAATTTAAATGAATGTTTATAAAACCATCACTTATAAAATATTAATTTATTACTGTATCTTATTATTAAATATTAAATATTTTACTTCCTAGTCATCAAAACAAAATTTCTATTAATTTTCTTTTAATTATCATAAATTGAAAATAATACTTTTCAAAACAAAAATAGTTTTTTAAAATATTTATATGTCATTTTTATACAGCGTTTAAAAATCATTTCATACGAAATTTTATTAAAACAAATTTTTATTGTTTAATTAACATATATATATATTAATAATAATATTATATTCCCAAAAAAATATTATGTTTAGAAAATCAGTATTTAGGGAAAGTGTTATTATAAGAATTTAATATTTATTTACAAATTTTTTATAATTAATATTGACTTAATAAATATTAAATAAATAAATCTTTTATTAAAACTTTGGGTGTTATAAGGTCCCTACTGAGCTTAATTGGAAGGTAATGTATCTACTTCTGAGGATGAGGTTGTAGAGACCCAAGATTGACATACATGGACATTACATTACTTTTTTGGAATACTTAATACATAACAAAAACAAACACACAAGGACTGTAGTAGTTTTGTGTCTATGGAAACTCAGAACAAAATATTCTAATCATGCTGAAAGATCTTCCACATCTCTCATAAATATCTTCCACTTTTGTTTTCTTACCTAAAAATTTTCTTTATGTCTTGGGGAAAATAAAACCTAGAAAGAGTGAGCTCGAAGGCTCAGTAAGGGTAAGCATGGAGAACATAAAACCATCCATAAACATTTGAACGTATAAAAATTAACATAAAATTCAAACATCAAAATCTTGGGCAATGACATATAACATGGCAGTATATAATGCATGGATCATAAAGGAACATTAACCAAAAAATAATATCATTGGAAAAAAACATGTAATTGTGGAAGACTAATAAGCACATATTATGATTCCCATAGTAGCCATGACATTTCTTCCACAACCATCATAGTGGATGAAGTCCATTACTGAACCGAGATTACTTGTTGTTCCAGCCCTATATTACTGAACCAGATTTACTTGCCATTCCAGTCACGTTTAACTCTTGTGATATAAATCTTGACCCAATTCATTGGAGGGAGATATAGGTCCCACCCATCTCATAATGAAACCATTCTTATTTGTGCCACAAAATCATAAATCATACATGATAACATAACCCATATAATAACATGAGATTCTCAAACATCATGCCATCATAAGATAAAAGGACTTCCTAAAAATAATTCAGTCAGAACATAATCATATCAATATAAAAATAGGGATATAAACATAAACCTATGTCATCTTAGATGGAAAATAATTTTGATAAAACACTTGATCTTATTTCTTGAGGATAATATCCTTTCTTCATCAAAAACTTTTTATTTTATATACATGTCACACAATTATAAATTAAAATAACTTAATTGAAAATAAAATTGAAAACTTGTAAAGGATGATTACATGAAAATAATTTCCTATAAAAGCAAAAAAATCTGTTCATTTCATATAAGTTAATAAACATTCTTCTCGTACTTTGGCTGGAAAATTCAAAAATACCCCGTTCGGTAAACAAAAGAATGATTCCTTCCATACCACACAATAAAAGTAAAAAAGAGGTAAAAACGACTTTAAACATACATGGAATAATAGTAAAAACTTTATAAAAACATTTTTTATAATACATGGTCATGGATGATAAATATAACCCCAGTAAACTCTTACGAATAAACAATCTCGGATAAGAAAAATATTGGAATAATTATCCCTTACCTTAGGTCCAATTTCTTCTGTATGTGTTTAGAACTCTTGTATAATGATTTAAATAATGTAATCGACTTATTCCAGAATCACAGTCATTTTTATGATATCATATAAGGTCATATTCTTATCTATTTATTAATAAAATTTCTTTGTTACTCATTATTCGGGTGTTAACTTCATTATATTTTTATGCATGTTTTGTCAAATAAATTCTTATTCCTTTTTTAGGTTATATCGATATCATTTAAAAAATGGTATTAGTATAATATATATCATTTTTATTCATTCAATTCATTTATATAATCATTATTTAATGAAGATCATGTATAACGAATCACATCGCATCGTGGAGATGGTGGGTCATACGTATGCACGATCGATGATATCATTCCCATGATTGTGGAATTGTATTAAAGAGTATGTTGTATAATATTTCAGAATAAATATTATTTTAAAATAATAATATAGAGTAATTTAATCCATCATTATACCCATACAAGTATGTTGGTGATGAAAAAAAGATTACACCACAGCGTGGAGACGGTACTCCGTACGTATGCACGGGCAGTGGTTTCGTTTTTCGAAGGATGGATTGAAGGTGAAATAGAGTTGTTTGATATTTATAATAACATATCGGTATATGAGTGATACTTATGTAATTACTTTATATTGAAACAACTAAAGAATATAAAGTAGAAGAAGAAATAAATTTCAAATAATTATTTGAAGATATTACCTCTTTCTCGAAGTGCCTCATTTAAACATCCTCTTAGGGCACTAGAGTTGGTATTTTGATAATACCAAAACCTCTATAATGTAACTAGAGAGTTTGAGAAGTGGAATTTTCAGGGGTTGGCCGAGCTTGAAGGCTAAAAAGTTATTGAAGAGGAGAGGGAAGAGGTTCCCTTTTATAAGAGAGGAGAGGATCACTTTTGTAAATCTCAAAAATATTAATTTATAATATAAATCAACCCCTCATAAAAAACCTCCAAAATGACACAACTTCTAAGATGAGATGATATAGTTTTTTAATCCCATAAACAAATAATATTTATACATTTATAAATTTATTTTAAATCTTATCATTTTTATTTATCCTTATTTAATCCATTTAATTTTATTTGTGGTTATAAAGTTATACATTTTAAATTGCCATAAATACTTACTAATGTGTTGTTAATTATAAATAATTGGATAATTTATGAAATTTTAGACAATATAAATAAAAAATTTTAATTTTTAAATATTTTTGTGATTTTTAATCAATTTAAGAATATGTTATTTTTATAAAATACCAATAGTGTCAATTTTGAAACTATTCAATTATCTGAATTTAAATAAAATCCACACAGAAGATATGTTCGAAAAAAATAGTTAATAGATTCCTAACATGTCCTTTTTAGCTATAAAATTCGTGGAGAATATTAACTAGTTCATATAATATTTATTTTATTTTTTTAAACCATTTATTTCCTATTTTTAAAAATAAAATAATTAGTACAACATTTTTGTACAGTTATTTATTATATTTATTTGTTGAATAAAAATTAAAAATAAAATCCTATGATTAAGATAAATCTAATATATTTCATAAGAAAACTTTTATTATAATTTATCTTCTAAAACAAACAACTTTTAAAATTGATACATTATTAAATTTTGAAGGTGACAACATTAACACCATTTAAAATAATATAATATAAATTTATTAATCACTTTTATAAGGTCTCAAATGGTCCACAAGTTGAAACGTGGATGCTTATTGGATATATATACTCTAAAAATAATGTTTGGTCATGTTTTTGGTCTTATTTATGGGAATTATTATTTTAATAAAAACTATATTATTCATTTTTCACTAAATAAATAATTGTTGCATTAATAATGTATAATCTATTAAGGTAATTATATATTTCTTAAAAATTACAAAATAAATTAACATGATAAATAAAAAAAATTATCTTTCAAATGAGAATTTATAATCAAATTTATATTCCATTTATCATTAGGTTAAAAATAATTTAATTATTAAAGTTTGAGTGAGGCATATTTCACTTTCCTTTAAATAAAATAAATTAAAAGTTTTAATTATATCCAAGTGGGTTCCAATAGAAAAACATTCAACCCAAGTATATTTTAAGATGATATTTAATCATCCAGTTATATTAATACAAGTTTTAGGGTAATTTAATAATATTATTTTTACCGTTAATTACACAATTTACCATAAACTATTCTATATATAATTTACCATAGTTACTATTCATTTTGGAAAACAATAAAAGTAACCTATCAATATAATTTGAACCTAATGATTCCAAATATGGAATCCATTTTTATAAATTCAAAATAAATAATTTTCAGTAATTAATTTAAAATTAATCTCATTGTCGAAAAAACGGGTTTTTGTTTAAAACATTACAAAAGAATGAAATGTATTTACCAATGAATTCAATGTTAAATTAATGATAATTACATACATTATATTAAATCATTAAAATATTTTCTATTTATAATTTAAAAAAATTCAATGTTATAATTTAACCATATAAATTATCTTGATAAAAAAGTTTATTTTAAGTAAAATTTAGCATATTTTACTTATTCATCAAAATATGAAAGTTATCATAAAAATATTAAAAATTTATCCAAAGTATATTTTTATATCCTCATTCAAAATAATTAGTTTATTTTTCAAATTGAAGTTATAGAATTTTTAAAAAATATATCTAAAATGGGTGCACCATCAAAAGGCGACAAAACTGCATTTTTTGAAAAATACTTTTTTTATCCGAAAAATTAACTTTGTTCACATACCATGTTATAGAAAATATGTAAGATGAATGATAATGTTATAAAATTCAAAATGTGGTTAATACAATTCATAACGGCTATTTCATAATAATATTTAAATTTATCATTTTTTAGTGAAACTCGGTATTGCGTACCACACAAGCTATCGAGGAAGTTCCCTCTTGTGTGTAACAAAAGTGAAGTATATTATTGTGTATACTGCAAGATAATATTGGTGTTGCGTACAATATAAGATATTAATGAAATTAAACATATTATATCTCATAAAATCCTAGGGTGTTACATTCTAATTCCCCTTAAATTGAATTTCACCCTCAAAATTTGTCCGGGTTATTAGTGGTTTACTACTTGAAGGTTTCTTCCATAGAACCCCACATCGTAAAAAGGACTACTAAAACATAATTTTAAAAACTAATGTTTGAAATTTAACAGTTACCCAAATTAACTCATCACTGGGTTTCCACATATGAGAACATAGGTGAAAACATGGATATGAAAGATAAATCTAACCATCAAGTTATGATGGAGAGTTGTAAAGAATATGGATATGAAATTTCCAACAATCACAAAGCCATAAATTTGTGATGATCTAAGGAATAATCTAATTCATCTAATATGAGTGCACTAGGACAACATTTTGGGTTTTCAAGATCATTTCCCTAAAGATGAAAATTTTGAATTAGAAGAAATACTTAATTGATTTTGGTACAATCTCACCATTGGTCATTCCTTGAAAAATTTTCACTTTATATCTTAAAGAAATGAAATTAAATTTTTCATTTGTGAAGTTCTAGAAGATCATGTGATATAATGATGAGTCATTACATCTATCTCAAAAAAATGATAGAAAAAGTTATTAAATATAGATAAGTCCATATATGGTGATATTAATCATATATGGTTCCAAAAATGGACTTATACTTCATATACAATACGACTTAATAAAATAAATATAATTTCTACTAACCAAGTATTTCCTGTAGTCCAGTGGTTGGCGATAAAGGCCTATCACACTTCTATTGTGGATTCGATTCTCACTGCCTTGTCTGACACGACGGGTGGTCGCCCTTCCTACGGGTTGTACTTTTTCTAAAACTAAATCATTATAACATTATAGAAATAAAATTGAAAAATGTTCTAGCCATAAAAAATTCTATCTGATGTAAAACATAATCCATTCCAACCTTTAGGCTTATCCAAAATACTTCGGTCCAAACTCACAGTATAAAGAAAAAGATTACTTGAGAGGTCATCTACCAAGCATGTGAATACTATAATTTATCCCCCAGGTATAATAAGATATATCTTTTAAGTCACATTAAAAACATGTGAATTACTTAAGAATGTATTCTCTTGAAACATGAATTACCAAATAAATCTTAGTGAAAACATAAATGCTGTTAAAAGTTAACTCTTTCTACATACCAAAATCCCAAAAAACAATTATACTCAAACCATGATATCACTTTGTCCTTATATTTGTTATGATCCCGTTAATAATATCCAATATATTATTTTCTTGTTATACCTTCATTGTGCGGATATAATTTTATTTCCAAAAATATTTCAATCACTTTTCATAGTTAATGGTACCATATAATTATTGAAAGCGATAGTAAACCAATACATAGATATTCCAATATTCCATGATACTGTAAATGAGATTCCACAACACTTTTTTGGAATCCGATTGCATAAACACATAATCATTAAACCACTTCATTATCATATTCAACATCACCAATAGTGATCTCATTTGACATACCTTTTTCCTTTGCCTTAAGAGGTTGTTGATGTTTATCATCATTAACCCTTGGATTAGGGAATTAGTTATCATAATTCTCCATTTCCCTGCACTGGTAGCATTGAAGTGTTGGTGGGGCGTTCTCTGTAGTCTTTTCTCTATTCACAACATTTGCTACCTTTTTCCCATTACTTCGGCACTCAGCTACTCAATGACCATATTTTCCACACATAAAACATTTTCTTGTCCCTTTTAAGACAATATTCACCATGATTCTTTCTACACTTTGAGCATAACAAAACATTTGTCTTCTTTTCACCATAGTTTTGAGATTTTTTCTTAAACTCCATCTTTAGTTTATTTTCAAAACCATGAGATGGATATATAACACAAAAATCCAGTTCTACCTTTGATATCATAATGCACAATCTCTCCATAGGTACTATAGTCTCTTATAGCTAATTCCATTCAAATAATTGGTTTTAAGCCACCGAAGAATCGATCAACTTTACATTCTGGTTGGATGATAAATCCAGATGCATACATTGAAAGCCTGGTAAAATTCACTTCGTATATTCCAACAGATTCATCATCCTTTTGCTCAAGCTCAAGGAACTCCTTTTCCATCTTCGTTTGAAGAATACGAGGAACGTACTTATTGAAAAATATGTTCTTGAACTCATCCCATTCCATGGATTCAATTTCATTTTGGGACCTTGTATTCTTAATTAGAGTCCACCACTGATCTGCTTCACCATCTAAATGGTAAACAACTCAAATGACTTTTTCATGATCTAAATAGTGAAGTATTGAAAATATCATTTCAGTGGTACTGATCGATTTTTCAGCAACAGGTGGATCAAAAGACCCACTAAAAGAAGGTGGGTGTTGCCTCAAGAAGTACTCAATAGAATATTGCTCCCTTCTCTGCTCATTTGGAAGCCAAGAACGATTCATAGCTTGTGTAAGTATAATAATAAGATTTTTCACTCCATTTACCATAAAATTTGGTTTTTTAGGAGGAAAATCCTTGCATTGCCTAGTTTATTGAACATTAACATGGTTCCTTCGGGTTCCAGCAATTATCTAAAACCCAAGAAGAATAGTGTAAGAGGCAAAATTATACTAGTAAAACAGCGTAATCAAGGGGGAGTATGTTCAATATCTAACTTCTTAGGTTTATTCCTAGGTTATTCTTGATCATTATTACAATTCTATGATTGTAACCAGTACTTTATACTTAACCTTACAGACATCCCTAGACATACCTTGGAAATATATCTAGGGATCTCACTAATGTTTTCGCATCCTAGTTTTCAATAATTAACTAAACCTTTCCTTTGGTACCAACTGTAGAGACCCAAGCATTATATACATGGACATTACATTACATTTGAAGAATAATTAATATATAACAAAAACAAACACCCAAGGACCATATTAATTTAGTGTCTTTTGAAACTTGGGGCATAATCTTCTAATCATGGTGAATGATCTTCAACATCTCCAATAAAGATCTGCCCTGTTTGTTTTCTAACATAAATTTTTTTTATTTCATGAGGAAAATAAAACATAGAAAGGGTGAGCTCGAATGCTCAGTAAGGGTATGTAGGGAGAATATAAAACCATCCATAAACATTTGAACATAGAAACATGATCATAAAATTTAAACATCAAAATCTTGAGAAATGACATAAAACATGGCAGTATGTAAGACATGGATCATAAAAAAACATTAACCATAAAATAATATAATTGAAAATAAAATGTAATTTTTTAAAACTAATAAGCACATATTATGATTTCCATAGTAGCCAAGGCATTTCTTCCATGACCATTATAGTGGATAAAGTCAATTACTGAACCGGGTTTACTTGTCATTCCAACCTTGTATTGCCAAACCAGATTTACTTGCCATTCCAACCATGTTTATCTCATGAGATATAAATATTTACAAAATGCATTGGAGGGATATATAGTTCCCACCCATCCCATAGTTAAAACATTCTTATGAGTGACACAAAATCACAAATCATACATCATAAAATAAAACATGTAATAAAATGGGATTCATAAACATCATTCCATCATAAGATAAAAGGAATTCATAAAAATAATTCCATCTGAACATAATGAAATCAATGTAATAAAAGGGATAGAAACATAACCATATATCATCATATGTGGAAAATAATTTTGATAAAACATGTGAATTTATTTCTTTAATAAAATATCCTTTCTCCATCAAAAAAATTTTATTTTCTCAACATGTCACAAAATTTTAAATTAAAAGAAGTTAATTGAAAATAAACTTGAAAACTTGTAATAGAAGCATACATGGAAATAATTTCTTATGAAATCATAAAAATCCTCTATTTCCCTATATGTTTAAAAAACATTCTTCTTTTACTTTGGCCAGAAAAGTCAAAAATACTGCTTATGGTAAACAAAACAAAGATTTCGTCCATAACACATAATAAAAGTCAAAAAGAGGTAAACATGACATTATACAGGATTTAACTGCTTTTTATTCTTATGCATGTTTTGTCAAATAAATTATTCTTCCTCTTGTTAGGTTATAGATATATCATTTTAATAATGTTATTAGTATAATATATATCATATTTATTCAGTCAATTCATTTATATAATCATTCATCAATGACGATCAGGTAGAACGAATCACATCACATTATGGAGACGGTTGGCCGTATGTATGCATGAGCGATGATATCATTCCCATGAATGTGGAATTGTATTGAATTATATGGTGTATAATATGTCATAATCAATATTAATTTAAAATAATAATATATAGAAATTTATTCCATCATTATACCAAACCAAGTATGTTGGTGATGAAGAAAGATTACACCATAGCGTGGAGACGGTATTCCGTACGTACGCACGCACGGTGATTTAATTTTTCATAGGATGTATAGAAGGTGAAATAGGGTTGTTTCATATTTATAATAACATATCAGTATATGAGTGATACTAATGTTATTACATCAGAACTAAACAATAAAAGAAGATTTAGTATAATAAGAAATAAATTTGAAAGAATCGGAAGAAGATATTACCTCTTCGTCAAAGTGAATCCTTGAAACATTATCTTAGGGCACTAGAGTTGGACTTTAGAGAAAAACAGAACCTATATAAATTAAATAGAGAGGTTGAGAAAATGAATTTTAAGGGTTTTTATGAGCTTGAAGGCTCAAAATTGAGTGAAGAGGAGAGGCAATAAGTGTCCATTTATAAGAGAGGATAGGGACACTTTTGGAAACCTCACAAATATTATTTTATTATAAAAACTAACCCCACATAAAAACCTCCAAAATGACTCAACATAGAAGATGATATGTGATAGTTTTGTAATATCATCATCCAATAAAATTTATACATGTATTTATTTTATTTTAAACCATATCATATTTATTTATACTTATTTTATCTATTTAGTTTTATTTGTGGTAATAGACTTATACATTTTAAATGGTTATAAATACTAAATTATGTGTTTTTAATGGTACATAATTGGATAATTAATGAAATATTTGACCATAAAAATTTGAATTTTTAATTTTTAAATATTTTTTTTATTTTTAGAAAATTTAATAATATATTATTTTTATAAAATACCAATAGCGTCAATTTTGACACTATTCTGTTATTTGAATTTAAATAAACTCTACACAGAAGATATGCTCGAAAAAAACTATTTAATAGATTACTAACATGTCATACGTATCTATAAAATTTGTAGAGCATAATAATTAGTTTATATAATATTTATTTTAATATTTTTAAAACCATTTATTTCATATTTTTCTTAATAAAATAATTACTAATTGTTTTTATAATTATTTATTATAATTATTTGTTGCATAAAAATAAAAAATAAAAAACTATGTTTAATATAATACTAATATCTTTCTTTAGAAAACTTTTAGTCGAGTTTATCTTCTAAAACAACCATATTTTAAAATGTTATCTTTATTAAATTATGAAGGTGACAACATTGACATCATTTAAAATAAAATAATATAAATGTCATAATCTCTTTTATAAGGCTTCAAATGGTCCACAAGTAGACAATTGGATTCTTATGGGTTATATATAATCGACCAATAAAGTTTGTTGAAGAGTTTGGTCTTTTTGATGGCTATTATTAATTTAATAAAAACTATATTATTGATGTTTCAATAAATAAAAAATTTCAGAATTATTAATGTATAAGATATTAAGGTAATTATATATTTCATAAAAATTACAAATAAATTACCATGATAATGAAAACATTTTAGATTTAAAATTAGTATTTATAATCTTATTTATATTCTGTTTAACCATATATTATAAATAATTTATTTATTAAAGGTTGAGTGAGACATATTTCACTTTCCTTTAAATAAAATAAATTAAAGGTCTTTATCTCATCCATGTGGGTTCCAATGGATAAAATTTCAACCCAATTATATTTTAGGATGATATATAATCATCCAATTCTATTAAGAAATGTGTTAGGTTAATTTTATAATATTATTTTTACCCATAATTACCCAATTTATCATTAACTATGGTAAATGAAATTTACAGTAGTTACTATTCATAATGGGAAAAAAATAAAAGTAGACTATTAACATAAATTGGACCTACTGATTCCAAATATGGAATCCATTTCTTCAAATTCAAAATATAGAAGTTGTAGTAATTAATTTAAAATTAATCTCGTTTTCTAAAAAAATGGGTTTTTGTTTAATACATTGCAAAAGATTGAAATGTTTTTACCTATGAAATCAATGTAAAATTAATGATAATTAAATAAATTATATTAAATGGTAAAAATATATTGTATTTATACTTTAAACCCATTCAATATTATAATTTAACCATATAAACTATCTTGATGAAAAAATTTCTTTTAAGTAAAATTTACCATATTTTTACTATTCATCAAAATATGAAAGTTATCATAAAATTATGAACAATTTATCCAAAGAAAATTTTTATATCCCGATTAAAAATAATTAGTTTATTTTGAAAAATTCAACTTAGAACCATGTCAAAAATTAGATTTAAAATGGGAGCACCATCAAAAGGCGACAAAACTGAATTTTTGGAAAAATACTTCTTTTATCTGAAAAATTAATTTTGTTCTCAGACCTTGTTCTAGAAAATATTTAAGATGAAAGATAATGTTATAAAATTAAAAATTTTATCAATAATATTCATAACGAATAGTTCATAATAATATTATAATATATCATTGTTTAGTGAAACTCGGTAATGCGTACCACGCAAGCTATCAAGGAAGGTCACTCTTGCGTGTAACATAAGCCAAGTACATTATTTCATATACTACAATCTAATCATGGTGTATCATACAATAGAATAAATCAAAGAAATTAAAATGAATATATCTCATAAAATCTCGGGGTATTACAGGGGCACTGTGTTTGGATTGTTTAGTAGACCCGTCTCTATTGGAACCATCCTATCATGAAGAGAAGTTGGATAAAGAGCCATTACAATCATGTTTTTTTCCCACTACAGTATTTTCAACAAGCAAACCACTTTGTTTGGTGTGGGTGGATGAAATTTTGGAGGATACCAACACAGGTTTCTATTCTTGTACCATGTTAGCCTTTATGGAATCATGTTTTAGGGAAAGTTAATACCACATTAATACTATGAAAATATTATATTGGTTTAATATAACATAAGATTAATTTTTATTCCTACATTTCTAATGAGTTTTGAGTGATGAACAACTTCATGAAGTATACCAGAATTTCCATAGAGCCTCTCATCATAAGTATGAGTATATTCGTCACCCAGATATGGGGGTGGGTGAGTTGATATCACTGGTGCTACAATAGGGAGAGGTATTTTTCTATCCTAGAACATATCATTTGACTATCTAGTGATACCATGTTATTTATCTTCTAATTTATAATACAATGTTCCCTTCACTACAGGGTTACAACTTTATGGTTTTTTGTATCCATTCCATTCTCCCTCAGGGGTTCCTTCGATTGGATTAACCAGTCTAGAGACGGGATCATTCCCCTATACATCAATAATTGTGTGTAAAACTATTTCCCTGAGAAACCTATTCCTAGAATGCTTTCATTTTTCTAGATGGTCATGGATGAAGGGCCGTGGTCTTTGTCATTATATCAGTTAGCGTTAATATATATGTGGATGGTTGTTTGGTACATAGATTTAGAGACCCTCATTGGAGGAGTTGAAGGATCGGCTAGGCCAAACATGGTTTATGTTTTCTACCTTGGTTATGAGGGAATTGACTATTCTTCCCTTCATTTTCAAGTTAAGGAAGTGGTATCTCTGAGAGAGCAGAATATGGACCTCTAATTTAGGGTTTTAGCTAATTATGCTTCCTCCTTGTGGATGAAAATTGGGACAAGGCCATAAAGGAAGCTTCCCAGCAAGTGATGGAGGTAGATGCTCACTACGATATAGTAAATATAGGGACTGTTGAAGCTGGTAATCATCAATATAAAATTGGTCATCCTTAAGATGATATCATCCATATTCAAGTAGGTTAATTCCAATTTAAACATTCATAGTACATATTACAGAAGACTGTGATAGAGTACCTGGGGATTCTTGACATGGTAGAGAAGGCGAGGCCTAAATCCATTGCAAGGGAGGAGAAGTTGTAGCAGGTCTTGGAGGAAGAAACTAAATATGCTGATCAAAAACACCAATTCACGACTTCCCTAGAGTAGAGACATGCAAAAAAATTTCTCATATGAGAAATTTCTTGTGAAATAATAATAATATTGTAATCATTCTTTGGTTCATATGTTTAGGGTAAAGCCTACTATATTTGAAGACTCTTCCTCTTATTTCAAGATTCATCAATGAATATATTTACTAAAAATTATATGTGTTTTCCTATTTTTTTATTTAGTTCTTGAATATCTTAATTTTTTTATTTGATATTATGTTAATAATCAATTATACATATCCTTTTCATCACATACAGTAAAGAACAATTTCTATACCAGAATATTTAAATCATAACAGATTCTCCTTTGTGGAATAATTATGAATTCTCACCAACATGAGATTCCATATTGATATATATTATCCTATAATCTTAATATTACATGTTTTTCGAAGGAATAATTTGGTAGAATACATGTCCCCAAGGGAGATGGATTTATCTATTACAGAAGTTAACATGCACAGAGATTGTAACATTATTTTTTCCAATGTAAAATGATGGGTGTAGCAAGATTTTCTATTTCTACTATCTAAATCACTGTAGTGTTGTAGCTAATGGTTTTTAGATGGAACCTTCTATTACTTTATATTAGGGCGTTTTAGCTAGGGCCTTCAATTTCTTTAGTATAGGGTATTGTATCTCATACCTTCTATTGGTTTCATTTAGGTTATTTTTGCCTGAATGTTCTATTTTTATTATTTTTGTTACTTTTATCTCATACCTTCTATTTATTTAGTTTATTTTATTTTAGCTCAGAACATATATTTACTTTAGTTAAGGATATTTTAGTGAAAATAATCTATTTTATTTAGTTTATGATGTATTTCCTTGTACCTTCTATTATTTTAATTTCAGTTATTTTTTCTCAAACCTTCAATTACTATAGTTTTGAGTATTTTAGATCAGACCCTCTATTGCTTTAGTGTAGGGTCTTTTATCTTGGAATGTATCAAGGATCATAGAATATGGTGAAGACATTCTAGGAATGACCCAAAACACATTGGGGTGTTGGGTTCTTCTATGGTGTTGTTGAGGCCCGTGAGGATCAGATCACTTTTCCTGATAGGAGGAGGTACCTATGGTTTGTAGGTCCAAGACCTTAAATGTTGATAGAATTTTCAAATAGAGGATTATACACCCTTTTACAATGTTCATGGAAGATATATGGGGTGTATTATCTATTTAAGGTGAAATAATAAGGATTCTTGGTCCACCCTCATAGTTGGAATATGGGTGTTGTTAGTCATAACCCAAAATTTTGAACCCCTGAATATGGGATGGGAAATACATAATGAGAATAACCTACAACAATCTATGGTTTTGGGTTTTCCAGTGTTATTTCTAAGGATCACAATTATTTAATCTCCATTATTGAAATGAGGAGATGCCTTCAGTTGATAGGTCAAGGACCGTATGCTTTACTAAAATAGTGAAGAAAAGATGATATACAATCCTTTCTGAGGGTATTGAATGATTTATGGAGACTTAAAAATCTAGATGGTGAGATTGGTTATGTAATGAAATCTATCCAGGGCGGGTTTTGGAACCCTAGGGTAGTTCGACTCTTGATCGTAAATGTCGACCCCACATCCCGTGGTTTCGAATCATAATGTCTTGGCCATAAAATATTAGGGAATGTAATGTAACATTTTGGCCACTAGAATGTGTACAAAAGACGGTGATGTAACGACGATGATGCTAAATCCACTCAAATACTTTGGTATGGTGATTGTGATCCATGGTCTAAAGTGATTGATTCAGGAGGGTGATATGAGGAAGTCATACCAGAAGTATTTTGGATCACACTAAGGTGTTGAGTTCTGTTTTGGTGATGTGAGGGAACACATGGATCATAAATCCATTTTTTCATAGTGGCAGATTTTTTTGAGGAATATAATCACATATGCAGGAGGCATAGGTATATATGAATAGTCAATAAAAGGGTCCTTTGAAGCGACATATCCTTTAATTGGGACATAGGAGGTTTACAGTGATCTGAGGAAACCAAATCATGAAGTGTTATTTGAATGATGTTTAATATCCCTTAAAGGATCAATCACCCTACAAAATTTGGCACCACCTAGGGAACATATTCCTTCGGTGGGGAGATGTGGAAAATCATTACACTAAATTTTTCCAAAACAATGATGTCCAGTGATCATAACATGGACTTTACTTGGGATATATTGTGGACCCTCTGAGTGTTGTGCCTTATTTTTTTACGTACTATTATTTCCTGAACATTGGATATTTAGATTTTAGGGATAAAATACATAAATTTTCTCAAGATACCCTTTTTGAGTTTTCATCCGGACATGTGTTTCATCTCTTCTCCTAGTAGAATATGGTCTTGCGTTTTGGAAAACGATAGGCTAGAGTTTAAGGTCATAAATCATTGATTGATAGTGCATGTAGTTTGAGGTCATGACTCACATGGATCAATAATGGGGACTGAAACACAATATCCTAATTATGATATAAAAGGTTAAGAGTACCCCATCATCCTTCTTAGCGGGAGATGAGACTTCTATAAATCATGCTTTGAGGTTCTTAGGTCATGAGGATGGACTATGAAAATCACACCAGGAGTAGTTCAAATCACTCTAAGGTGACGATTTGTACAATGATGATGAAAGTTCTCACAAGGATTAGAATATTCTTTTATACAGATTAAGCATTTGTTAAAGACTATAAGTGCCTATGCAAGAGCCAAATTTATACATGTATAGTCAAAAAATGGTCTCTTGAATCCTACTAGCTATTCCAAGGTCCATGAAAAAATTATGGTAACTTGAGGGTCTTGTGAAATAAATTATTTTTTATGGATTTAGAAGATTAAAATATAGATAATGAATCTCATTATTTGGTTGAACTGGGTAAGGATCTTGTGGTTATTTGATAAAGGATAGATCAAGGGTGTTGGTCTGTAGAGTTTCTTTCTATGTAGTGGGGATGTTGTCTGACCAGTTTAGCATTATGTGGTAATGATGTTTTTTGTTTTTGTTATCTTGGTGTGGTAAAGATGTTTTTTTGTTGTGAAGTTTTAATTTCAAGAGAATGGGATATTTTACTTGTAGTTTATCATTGTAATGTAGGGATGTGGGAGATGTTGTAAAAAATTTACATAGGATATATTCTATGAAAAAAAAAATCCATACATAGATCATAGTCATAAATAAAAAAAATTAGTTTGTGTGACCCAGTCCCTGTGGAGTTGGAATGCATTATTTTATCAGTTGTTACAGTTAGGACCAGGATTTGGAGACCCAGGTGTCACAACATATTCTTTGATGATAGGAATCAAGCCAAAAATAGTTCTTGAATAAGAAACACTACACATAGGTCTGACCCATACGTATAGGTTGGAATTGTTTCCACTGGTTATTGTTGATGGGTCTGGGTTTGGTGATCATGGAATCCCTGCATATCCTATGATGACAAGAATCAAGACACACATAGTACATGGGGAACTATTCAGTTTAATGTAATGTGGAAAATATGTGGGCTTCCCAACTTGAATTTTAGAATTCTTGCTGGACTTAAAGATGGATATCTGGAAATCACTACATATTCTATAAAAATATTAATTATTCTAAATGTAGTTTTAGAGGAATGAGATTTCTATGAATGTATAAACTACACT
Source organism: Viscum album (assembly GCA_963277665.1). NCBI lineage: Eukaryota > Viridiplantae > Streptophyta > Magnoliopsida > Santalales > Viscaceae > Viscum > Viscum album. Next base: position 137,864,380 of record OY728128.1, on the reverse strand, counting down.
TAGATATCGGGAATTTTGTACAATGTGTTGGCTGGTCCAAGATATAAGATTAAGGAATCTATACATATCACATTGAAAATTATAAATAATCCTTATGTAGTTATATAATGGATGTTTGAGAGGAGACCATCACTAATAACAATGGTCCTCTTGGATAAGGTTCATAGGGATGCACACTTTTATTTTACAAAAGTGATATCAACTGTGTATTTTATTATCTTTTTCCCATGACTCATGGTATTCCCATTATTGTCTTGTATTTAAGATCATTGTGAAAATGTTCCAAGCTTATATGCCTTTATTGGGAGGGGAATCCTTACTTAAATTCATATATACATGTGATATATTCTCAGTTTGAGAAACATGGAATGGAAATGGTTTATCTCACTATTCAAAGGATATTATGGATATAAAAATGTTATTTTAAGATATGTGGTGGATGGACCAAGATATCAAATCCTGGCATCCATTTTTATCACATTGAAAATGTGAATCAAGCCACACAAACTTCTATAAACCCATTCAATTTAATTTCATGCAGAGAGGACATTAATCAACTAACGTGAAAGAATATAAAGGATGAGGTTGAGCCCAAGAATAAAGGCCCGGACATCATTATGCATCCAATGATGACATAAATTTAGCCATAAATATTTCATGGTTTAAGAGATTCCACTAGTGAAGGAAACACTCATATGGGTATGAGGGAATTTCATCCTTCCTTCAAACAGATCAAGATCATGTGCGGTGAGTCTCTAGTGATATGTTGTTTTCCATACAATTTAATTTCAGTTAGTGAGGACTTCAGCCTTACAGTTTAACCTCATGCGGTGACGAGCTATTCTATATTGATTAGTTTCATATGGCCATGACAACTTTTTACTGTTTAATGTTATTTGGTCAGTTCATGAGATTCCATGAATTTTAAATCCCATATATTAGTAATTTTTTATGCAATCTAACATCATGTGTCAGAAAGTAGAATATTGTGCCTTTTTACATAATTATTATTGTATGAAGTCATTATTAATGATACCTATTAAATTTATTTCTTGAGATATCTCACATTGATGGGTGGTGTAACATGCTCTCTATCCATGGTGGTGAAAGAGAAATCTCTGATGTGATTGACCTTATTTATGTTGTAAGGCCCTTCCTATTTGGATTCCAGCATTGAAGGATTTTTTCATGGTATCATTAGGGTCCTACGAACCAACACCAATTCTAGTTAGAGGAATGAATGAAGGGGAAACTTATTATTAATGGATTTCTCTATATGATTATGATGATATTATAGGATTTTTAATGTACACACCTATTCTCATCGGGGAACTCCAATTCAACCATCATCTTTTTGACATTTTATTATAGATGTATGTAAATGGATATTCAAAGAGAAGGAAGATAGACTTATATGGGAAACACTGAATCAATCCCTTACACCAATGAATATGGAATTTCTTGTGTATAAGTATTCATTTTGGTACAGTAGTCCCATAAAGAATTGAGCATCTTATTTTTATATGACTTCTAATCATTTTTCACCATCTTATGGAGTATATTTTACATTGTCTTATTGATAGCCTATATCTATCCATTTTTCATTTCATGGAAGTGATGTGAGTGATTAGACTCTATATTATACTCATTATACAACTTATTCATATATGTACAATAAAAGATGGTATCATTATCAGTCAATATTGTGAGGGGGAATCTGAACCTGGTGATAATGTGGGACTTTATGATGTTGATGATATTTTTCATCCCGAATTCCTTGATGGGCGTTGCATTAGTCCATTTAGAAAAAAAAAATTGTGTCATTAAGTTAGTAAATGAACTTATTTTTTGTGGCTAGGGGATATGACCACACAAAATCCATTCCCCAAATAGAAAAAATCCAATAATATTTAGATATATTGAGAAATATTAAGGGTTTATGGATGAAGTTTTCATGGACAATTCATGCATGAAATTTCATGGTGTATTCCACAGAAACTTGTATCATGTTTTTATAGTAATAACCTAGCCTCCTAATTTGGTGGGGGGGGGGGTCCTAAAATTATTATCCATGAAGGATCCAAAATGAAGAATCTCTATGAAGATATGAATCTCACATTATGATATGAATCTGAGAAGGATTCCATAATATACTCAATTTTAGAGAGAGTTTCCCTATTTTTGACCATCCTATAGGATGAAGTTCACCGTACGGTGTCATTAAAGATCCAATTATACTCAACCTATTCAGAGAGTCCCGTTTTGGAGATAACAAATTTTAGGCTCCATCCATACATTGGTGGATATCGATTAATCAACTCCGGGGAGGTGCTAACCTGATGAATTTATTTCATATCACATATGATGATCAATGAGACCATTATTTGATGTGTGATATGAATGATTGAATCATCCTAATTAGGATCTATTAAGATGGTGTATCTATTAGAAAATGTGTCAGCATGAGCATTCCTTGATTAGGGAACATGACGAAATGCTAGGTCCAAAGGGAACTATTCCATTGACCCCTTTATGTGGCTAGTGAGAGGGGAAATTTTTACCTTTTTTATTTCTTATTCACCATTTATCTACTATATCACAAGTTCCAAATCACTTTTAATATTCAGGTATGCTATATAAAGATGTAGGGTTAATTCAAAGCCTATACTGAGGGCTTGGTATTCAGCCTCATCATTTGGTTGCCTTCAAATAGTGAGAAAGGGAAGGGAAAAACTACTTAGTTTGGAGAGATAAACACAATCCCTAAGAAAAACCGATTCAATTTTGGGTTTTCCATCCTTTTGCTGATAAAACATTGTAAGGTTCCAAAAAAATACATCTTCAATTTCATTGGATTGGTAAGATCATAGAATACCTCCTCATCTAGATGTGCAGTGTCTATCGGTGCATTCTCTAGGGAAGGATGTTCTACAAGGAAATCCACTTGGATGAGTGTATTTTTGTTCTTGTTGACATCATAGTATCAGGTCTAGGTACCTAGAATTGTTCGGATGAGTTTGTAGAGACTATTCCCACTCCCCCAAAACAATTCAAGGAGGGGCCCTAGTGAGCACTCTATGTTGGACACATACTAGATGAGTGGTCTACCTTCCACTTTAGGCAACATAATGGATAGCTACAATTAATTCTTCTTTATATTGTTGAAGGATTTTTTTTAGTCATCATCCCATTAATAGAGGATTCCCTTATTCCTTATCCCGGGGAAGTATACAGATTTTACGAAAAGGTTGTCTTTGAAACACCGAATATAGGCATGGTTCCCATAAATCCCCCTCAGTTATTTTATATTTATGGGTGTTCAAATTTATATAATATTAGTAGTCTTCTCTAGGTCGAGAACAATTCCATAATTACATACCAAAAATCATCGAAACTTCATTGATTTTACCCCTTTGGTGAATTTCAATGGATTCATCTTTAGGCTATTATATCATATCTTATCAATGCCTATTTTATGATCTGTTAATTTATCACTTCACGACTAGGATTTGAACACCATGTCATCGACATAACATTCAGTTTTCCTTCCAATGAATTGATTAGAAATTCGATTCATGGAACATTGAAATGTAGTTCCACCACTCTTTAATCCAAATAGAATGAACTGATTGAAATATATTCCATGTGGCACTCTGAAGGTAGTAGATTATTCATCTTTAGGGGACAACATTATTTAATTGTTACCTTAGTAAATGTGCATAAATGAGCAGTCTTAGAAGATATGAGTTGTATTGATCAATATTTCTATGATCAGTAATGGGATATCTTTTTTTGGGAAGTGATGATTATGGTTGCTGAAATAAATGAAGACCCCAGACATCCAACTCATTTTTATGATAAAGATGTTGTTGGCGATCCATCATGGGTATTTCACTTCATGTAAAATGATTTATTTGTTCATTTATTCAACTTCTTCACCTACATTAGTGTCATGAGAGTGGCACATACTCATGACTACCTTATTGAATCCTCAATTTTAATCAACCAATCCAAGATGGTGTGTGTCCACATCTGGATCTAGTTCAGGATTTTCTGTATAGTTCCAAGTGAAAAAATATCGATGTTTCTCTTGAATTAAAATGTAATATCATTTTCCATGAGGGGAATGGTGGCACTAATCAATGTAGGTCACCAGTCTTCTTCTATTCTAGGATTTATCTACATGATTTCATCAATGGGGGTAGAGACACCTTCCTCAAATGTAGTTGGAGATTTCCTGAGGTAATTCTTATATTCTTCCACCTCTGATTCTACAGAGATGTTTCCAGGGGATGCTAGTAATGTGGGGGATTCTCTGTCAATGTTAGGTTGAATGAGGCCATGATAAGAGAAATTATCATTCCATGTTGTATTAGTAATTATAGAGAGACTCCATAGTTGATTTTATTATAAAATTTATCTTGGTATAATTCTTGGTCCTCTAGCGTCATGTCTATTAACTTGAATATATTTACTGGGAGCATATAGTCACTATCAATCATACTTTTGGGATATGTAGGGGTGTTACCAAAGACATTGGGGGATGAAACATTTATATAATCATACACTATTGGATGTTTTCTTACCATTTTTAGAAATATTCTTCAGTATATATGGAAATTCATGTCTCAACAGTTAATCTATCACCATGTAGAATACTGAACATTCCACTGATAGGGTATTTGAGACATTGATGGAATATTGATGGTACCTCCATGTAGTTGTGAATCCAAGACCTTCCATGAAATTTTTTTATTCAATGTCTTTCTAGATAACATAAAACTCGGTATCAGATGTGATATCCCCAAACTAATCTTAAAGAATGATCTTCTAGAGAGTCCTTTTTAGATGTATATCATACAATTGAATGCCAATAATTATTTGATACAAATTCACATTTCTATATCCCAAACATTGGAGGGTTTGAACTGGGATGAGGTTGATCCTAGAACCATTATGAATAATATACCTTTGGAATTCGAAATTATTGTGTCTTCCCAAAATAGATAGTGGTATGATGTTCCCATGAATAAAATATTATTGATCGTGGTCAGTGAATGAAATGGCTACCTATAATTATGATTTCATAGGCTTCATTCATTTGACCTCGACATCTATATCTTATATCTACAATTCCTATGGGATTTGGAGGTGTTCAACAAGTTATTCCTTATTTTGTTTTGAATGATGGAGTGCATCATGGATCCATATTTGGGCTGGGAAAACTTCAAACTCTTTTATAACATCATACTTTTGTTCTCGAGGTCAAAACATCCCAAAGTGGGGATTATCATAGACATGAAGCTCAAGAGATATGGAATTTGAACTGGATATTCTAGGTTCTTGTACATAGGTTCTAGGAGCTTCTATTACCAAGGTAGTGAGTCATGCCAGCCTTTCCCATTACCTAGGTTAATAGAATAATCAAACCCCCACTATGCGGTCATACATGAAAACTGGGAATGGATGATCGCTTGAGGGTTCTAGAACAACCCCATTCCTTTTTTGGAGCCTTCTGGAGTTCATTTCCATGAGTCTGTACTGTAAATATTTTCTATATTGGGGAACTGACTGAAATATTTGGTATGACCATGTCGTTAATTTCTCTTATATCCTCAGTTCCTACGCAATATGCCTCTTGTTCTTAATACATCCCTAGGAAACCCATTCTCGAAGTCAAATTCATCATCAGAGATGGGGTATTTCAAGTGTATCATGTTGAAAAAACCAAATATGATGTCTTTATCCAGTGAGTGTTCTATTTTTTAGGGCATTAACCATGATGAAAGTGTTGTGGGGAAGAAATCGTCAAGAGTTAGATCTTGTGTTGGAGTATAATATGAATCATCCTCTTCTATTTCATCATAAATCCAATGGTCAAGCCCACCCTAGGGAGGTATATCTAATTTATCATTCCTAGGTGGTGGAGCTATTCTAGGTCTCCGTAGATGTTCTCTCAGGGTGGAATGAGCCCAATTAATAGTTATTTGAGTAATCCAATTGATGAACTTCTACTCACTCTTGGTTATAAAATTCTTCCAATCACCTTCTTCTTCTAAATAGGCAATGATTATATGAGCCACCTACTATGAGGTGTTATCGAAAACCACCTATCTAGAATTGACCATTCCATGAATAAATTCATTGATGACGAATTAATCGTGGATATTGTGACCCATCTATGGAAAGGGAAGAATTCAGGATGTTTGGTGAGGTTGAACGCATTATAATTTCTGGGATATAGTAGTGGTAAAAGGTTATTATCCATGTATAACATGAAATAAGTGATTAATTGTTCATTATGGAAGGATTATTATTTATTCATTCATTTCTCATATCCTAGATGACCTTAATTTCACTATGCTTCTGGCCGAGTGAATTTATTTCTATGTCACCACTTCATCGAAGGTTCTGGGAGGTTCAGGATCTACCAAGGTTCTTGTATGGAAACAGATACTGGCATGGGAGTGAAATAATCACTTACTTCGTTTCTAGGAAAATTATCATATGTCACGGTCTTCATTAGAGTTTTTAATTGGGTTAGATAAATGGCTTCCTTAAGAAGTTGTACCATTTATGTGAACTCACAAAACTCACATGGATACTTCATTGGGATAAAATTTGTCATCAAATCATACCTAATATTTCTACACAATTTTCTAGTAGTTTTTCATATCTGAGATGGATTTTAGGATAATAGGTTAAAACCTTATTCTGGCTATAATGTTAGACACCATCTCATTTTCTCACTATTTTCAGTTCATCAGATCAAAACTCATATTTTTTCTCAATATTAAGTAGAATTTATAAAACAATTGGTGAATAATGTTTTCCAATCCTTCAATGGATCTTTCTAGTAGGATGTTGTATCATAAAGACGATTACCTTGTGAGAGAATATATAAAAAAGTCAATGTTTTTCCACCAGCTGATCTCGAGGGCCCATCATCATCCCACATCATGATAATAGTTGTGTGAGAGGATGTTTTGGGTTTCCAGCACAATCCAAGGTAGAGATGTTTTGATTATAAAAATTCGTAGGGTGGAATGTTTCATCCACACACATGGGATATGCCTTCCTCTTAGGCTGCACAGGTTCACATTTACCTTCAATGGATTCTATTTGTGTTTCCAAGGACTCGATGATGTTAATAAGATCTGAAGGAAATTCTATCTGAGTGGCATCCCACTTAAAAGGAGATGGTGGGGCTCGATTTAGTGGCATTTCCATTTTCTCTTATTGATCCTCAATTTTTCCATGGACTGAATTATTTCACTGAAAAGGGGGGGTCCACAATAAAGGGATGTTAGGATCATTTTAAAAATTTTCATTTATGTAGATTGTATTCTAGATCTAAATCTATTATGATGCTTAGATACCACTCATTCTTGAGGATCAGTTATGAGAAGGAGAATATTCATATCTGCATGAGGATGATACCCAGAGGGAGTATTTCCCCTAAGTAGCTCCTCAATTATTTGTCTGATAGTTTTTAGCCTACTCACATATTGTGACAATATTACCTCAATGGTAGGAACCTCATGTTTTCTCGGTGTTGACTAGGATATATCCACCCTATTCCATTTTTCTTTTGTATTATTCTATTAGAGAGGTGTCAACTCATTATTTAGTGGAGAATGATTTTGGATCCCTCTCTGGTTTTGGGTGTGTGTAGACTCGATTGGTGCCTCCAAATCACCTTACTCTTGGGGAACATTTTCCATGTTGTGGCCCTATTCATATTCATTTTTATCCATAATATGTGTCTTGTTGAAAGTAATGACAATCATTGAGTCATATCAGGAAATGGTGGTTCTCCTATTATATTCGATGTAATGGGTTGATTCTATACTACCTTTTTCAGGTTTATTTTTCGAACCCTTAGACATATTGGGATGTTTTAGATTTCTCTATTGTTATGCTCTAATCACCTTTTTCATATGCTCCTCATGAAATGGTCTACACATAGTGACCTTGAGGGAGATTACATTCATAACGGATGAGTGGGCCTTGACTAGTAGATGTTTGTCTTATTGTGGGAAGAATAGGTGGGATGATGATCATTTATTTTTTTTCTCCCAACATAGAGAAGACTGATTCACTCTTTAGTGATGATGATGATTAAAATTCCCATATCCATGTGGGGTGGGGTTGTTCATTGTCATAATTGGTATTTATTGGTCATTTTATTGAATATATGATGATTCCAGTAGGGTATTTGAGGACTCCATAGAGGTAAATGAAGATATATATGTCCTCAACACATTAGGATGGGGTTAATCTAGAATCACTGTTGATTTCCCTAGGATCCTCTCAGAGGATGATGAACCTAGTTATGGTGATTGGGATATAAATTCCCTCAGTCAATTGGGATGGGTTTTCTTGAAGCTACAACTGATATGTCTTAAATCCCCTCTAGAATTAAAGATTCTATAGGTTGAGGTGGTGGTAGATATTCCCTTATCATGGAGAGCGGGGTCTTCTCCAAGAAAACTATTATTGAAGCTTTTAATGTGGCTCCTTTGATGTGGCATAGCTATGCGTGTGTAGGACCTGGGTGCGATGGAAGCCCCTCGTGAGAACCATTTTTTATGGGAAGTTGCTGAGTGATCGCAAATTTTATATATGTGTATGAAATTTATCATCGCTTCATCGAGGGGATAAGTTCAAAGACTTTTTGGCTATCATCTCCCTCCTTTAATGAGTTATGGGCCCCATTTAAGTAGGTGATTTTTATTTCAGTGACCAACAAGCTCATCTGTTACCCATTCCTCTTATTACACTATAAGATATGAAATTACAGGACACCACATCTAAGGGGTTCTATAGTTCTAGTTGTAAAGAAAAGTGTAAGAATCCATAAACTCCCCATCCTCGAATACGAATGCATTTAGTGGATTAGGAGATCAGCTTTCAAATTTTTTATGCAATTACGGAAAGAGTGTTGTAGATTTGTATTATAATTATTATGTTTTGGATCATAGTCCATGGAGATAACAATAAGGTCTAGATAAAAACCGAGTATCTTGATAACGAAATGGTGACTCTCATATCCTTGATAAGGGTGGTTAGTATCCTTCATTCTTTGATGAGTATCCCAAATATTTTTGCATAGATAAGAAATGAACTCATTTTCTATATCATCGAGGATCTCCTAATTAGAAGGGGTGAGGGGAAATTACATGATGGAGAATTTCAATGTCGACCTCCTCTTCCTCATAAATTCATGCCTCCATTTGGTCATACAATAGATGATTTTTTTGAGGGTTGAATACTGACTAGAGTGGTGTTTTGTATGTTTTTGATGGGAACTATATATTGTTGATCCATATGTTTTTGAGAGACCATAATTGAGAAGGAATCTTATATATTAACACCAATATATTTGAAGGTTTCTGAACTTTGAAAACCTCTCTATATAAAGGTTTCTAGGAAAGGGGATGATTACCTTGTTCGTTGGAAATATCACCATGGGAAGGTTTTCTACGTTGAATGTAAAGAATAGATATCGTACAATCCATCTCCAAAAAACCATGATGAGGAATTTTTTAATAATGATAATCTTATAAATCTCTAATAGCGTTGATGTATCCCTATGGCGTTGAGAAGGTATCTCGAATAACCTCAAGGACACTGGGAATTAGCATAGTAGGAACACGGGTCATGTTATGTATCATGGTCAGATTATAGAGAACCAGATATTGAAATCCTATAGGGATATGGTCTTGTTGTACGAATCTTTATTAAACTTGTTTATCACCATATGGTGATATAGGAATAGGATCCCACTTCTAGAAGATGCTTAAATATTACAATGAGTTGTCTCGTTATTGATAGGATGGTGATCCAATCCCGAGGCTTGTGTCACTCTCACTTGTTGAGCCTCGGTTAGGGCTATAGACTGAGCCTGATCTTGATCCTTTGGAATATGCCATTGGTCATTCATTGAAATAATGCGTGCCTCTCTGGAGGAATGTTCCACTCTCACATGGTGATCCCATATTGAAGCAATAATACGAGCCTAGTTTGAGTATTCTTTCCCTACCCGAGTATGATGATGGACCTATGGAATAGTAAAAGGGATATGAGAATCCTACTATATTTCCTTGGAATAATGATAGTCTAGTCATTCATTAGTCAATGTAGAAATATGCACTTGGATAATGGGATCTATCAGAATATGCTAGGAAGAATCATTGATAAGAATATGATCATGTCTTGAGACATGTTCTATTCTCACGTGGTTAAACCATCTAGAACAATGATATAAGATGATTCTAGGCTATTGGTGTTTACTGTTAGACTTATCTAAAATTAATATGAACCTATTTTGAGGAATGTGACCCAATCACATGTTGATCCCTGACCATAATAGGGAGATGAGCTTGATCCTTGACCTTTGGAATATACCACATGTCATTTTCAACTGGAATGTGACATTATCCCAAGGCATGTGCTGCTATCATCGGGTGAGCCCTAGTTTGAATGGGAGTATGAGACCAGTCCTACATCTCATTATTTACAATAATATTCTGATAATCCTCTTGAACAAGATAATTAATATTTTCTTACTTTAGAGAAACAACTTGTTCATGATGATCAGAGTGTTCAGTTGTCCTGGTTGTAGATATAAGAATTGTGCATATCCCAACATTTAAACCAGTTCAGAAATATTTCAGTGGAGTTATTCAGTTATTTCTTTGATGTATTGGTAATTTATCAATGTCTATGTAGTTATATATACATATACATTTACCTTCTCAACTATGTAGTGATAGATGTCTTAGATTGAAGTGAGGATATGCCCCCACTTTTTTCCACCTTGCACCACCTTAATATGTTGCTGTGATTTATACATGGTGGTAGGTATATATGTATGCACATCCCCTAGTAATGTTGTGGAAATATACCTACATAATTATTCTGATTGAGAAGGAATTTGAGATTTCTTACTGGTAAATTTCAAAATATACTCGCAGAAACCATCAGCGAGGGTGGGGATATGATCCCCCTCATAGATATCCAACATATTCCTCACCAGATGTTCTTTCATTTATACCCATTCATGGGTGTTAGAGGTGTTAGTGTGTCTATTTGTGCCCTAATAATTCCAGTAATTGGTAATTGTGGGATGATATTGGAAACAACCATTGACAGGTTCCCTCTTATGTGGCACTCTAACCAGAAGGTAGTTATATTTGACATCAAGATCCACCATCATTAGGCTCTGACGGTGGCAGTTTTATTTCTCCAGGGATAACATCCTGAAGTGGTTGGTTGTGACAATGAGGTCCACTGTCTTAGATATAGATTTCTTTAGGTGATTTGTACTCATCTGTTTTCATGATTAGAGACCCTCACGAGTAGCTACTACGGTCGGTATTGTACCACATAGGTGGTATTCACATACCCTCGTGTTCTCCACCTAACGTTGATGTTTTTGGGATAATGATATTATTTTTTTGACTAATTTGGGATGATGTTTTGGTTGATTTATTGGAACAGAATTTTGAAGATGTAGAAATTATCTCAGTTTTGGATGTTTTTGATGAGGGAAGTATATAAAATCATTCATATAATAAGGAAAATGATAGTGATTAGTGAAATATGAAAAGTATAATGTGTTCTCAATCAGATATGCATGGTTAACCCAATTTTCCTTTTATTCCTCAGTCAGACATTCTGCTCCCTAGGACATTCCAATGAATGGATTGAATTATTTATAGGAAGACCAGTAATAGAGAATCAGATGTAATATTAATGTCAAGCTTACTATCTTTATCTTTGTAGAATGTGAAAACCAAAGTGGAATGACATGTGATTAACTGATCAGTCTATTATTAGAATGTTTCTCTTCAATTTATCCATTTTATTCATATATTTTTCAAACAAAATGGCTCTATGATTGATAATCTATTTTTTTGGGAGATTCAAATCATGTTCATTGTTTTTGTTTTGACGGAGAAGAGATAACCTGGAATCCCTGTCAGGATGGATTTAGTTCATCCCGATGGTCAATTCTGAGGGGTTCAATTCTTGGGAAAATACAAACATCAAGTCACCATTTTCATTATTGAAGAAAAATCCCAATGTTTCCCTCACCCATAACATTCTATAGACCCTCTTTCCAAAGGATTATGGTGAATTGGGGTTTCAAAACCAATGAAAATTGGGGACTCCCATTGGTTGAGAGGAGGAGAGGTCAGGTACATCTCACCCTTTAGAGATGAATTTTTTCCTACTCTGAGACTCTCTTATATATTTATAAAATTTTAATGAATTTCTTCATAATCCTAATATGAGACCTATTACCATAAAAAAACAAGTTATAGGTTATGTATATTTTATATGTAGAAAATGGGGATATCATTGGTGAATCCATCTATATGTATCAAAGGTTTTTCATCCATTTCCCTAGAATAGGTTAGATGCTTATGTGATCAAGCTGTATAACCAAGAACACCCAAATCTTCTTCCATGATGGGATACGATTAATATTCTAAAGAGAGGATTGGGCCTTTATGAGGATTTCTATTTATCATTGTTTTTATAGGATTCAAAGCACACATAACTATTTAAACAAATTACATTTAACATCATTAGGAAAGGAAAAATGTGTGGGAACATGGTCAGTTGATATTTCTGATCATGTCTCAAGGATACACCATATATATCATTGTTATGGAAAGAATTCGTGTTATTGTAGTTTGATCATGTCCATGGTACTATACTCAAGGTGGATGTTCTCATATGTGGGATATTTATATAATTTCACTCACTTTGGTTTACAAACTGAGGCCTCCCTTGATGATGGACATCTTAGAGGTCAATGATGTGTATGTTTTGACTCCCTAAGCCCTGTTGAGCTATGATCAGTGTGGGAAATAGGCGATATAATGTGATTAGATTTATTCCATATGTATGTGGGACTTGTGTACTGAGTCGACAACTGGATATAAATATAGAGATCAGTCCAAATATAAGTATCTTACATCTCATAGTTATAACATGAACTAGAGTCATTATCATTTAGTTGGTTTCTTAGTCCATAGTGTTATGATATAGACTAATCATACCATTGGAGAAATTATGTACCGATAGTAGAAATTTCAGAGACATGGTTTTTACATCAAAACAGATTCTTATTCGAAATAGGTCCATAGGATCAAATCCTACTTATCAGGGTTATTATAGGAATTAGTTTCCTCATAGTTAAGTTGATTGGGGATTACATACTAATATTGATCATACCTTTATAGAGGGTAACAATGAAAATTATATGATTATTAAAACTCCCTAATCCCACATGAGCTACTATTAGTGTGAGAAACAAGGGGTGGAATATAATCAGTATTACTATTTATAGACTTGGGAATTAGGTATATAGACAACCCTTTGGATTATTAATATAAGGATTCAGCCTCCAAGAGGTGTCCTCTGTATCTTAGATATGGAGGGAATCAAATTCAAATATAGTTCCCTGAAATGGGGCTTACACACTGATGTTTACCTTTGGTCATGGATTAAACCTCTAGTGTTGAAATAAATTTCAATCCTTGGGATTCCCTTATAGACCAAGCCTGCATGCCTGGCAGACAAGATTTTTTGTCTGACTCACAATCCTCGATTGTATATTTTTACATGTTAGAGTTTGTATGTATATATCTTATTATATTTTTAGCACATTCAAAGGCAATCAGATGACCAAGTTGGAGTGTATGAGGGAGGTCGTGTATCCTGGATGACATGTTTTAAGTTAATTACAAGATGAAGGTTGAGTTCTATTTTGGACATCGTGAGACTGGTAAGGTTGATTTTGAAAGTTATCACGTGATCTCTATTAACCTGTCTAGTGGGCGTTACATGATCCAGCTGATACACCCTAATGTCATCTCAAGAGATGGATGAAACATTTGGAAGGTGTCATCAGAGTATGTGTGACATGTCTCAGTTGGTGCCATGTGTCCTAGAGGTCATTCCTATAGGACATCATGAATCCTGTATTGATTTTTTAAGAGAGATCTCAAGAGATGACTGGAATTCCTGAGGTCTACTACGAGACTTAGCTGGCATGAATCAGTGCCTATATATGAGTCTAGAGACACATCTGATGGAAATCATGAGGCTTGAATGGTGATTCCAGAGGGCTTCATGAGACTATCGTGGAATTCCCATTGGGTGACTTATGAATAACTTCATAATGTCTAGAGGAAATTGCATGACCCAAATAGTATACCAAAGGAACATTTCAGGATCTGGGAGACATATATTGGTGTTTTTGTGGGACATAGATGGTTCACTTCAAGCACATGATGGTTAGTGTATATGGTCTTCACAAATTCCCTCATCCTTTAGTCTTTTTTCAAAACTATTATCACAAATGGATTAAATTTACCCTGGGTTAGTTTGTTTTAAGTCTCACATGTTCTAAAAGATGTGTGTGATGTTCATCCCGTATCTTTTCAAGAGTCATCTGTATGACCTATTAATGACCCAGTGATGGGTGTTATTCATGCCACATGATCATTTTTATTTTCCCTAGATCTCACATGACAACATGATTTTCCAGTTACGAGATCATCCAATCTGATAAATCTACTCTAGATCCACTGTATATAGATTTGAGAAGGCCAAATCTTCATCCAGAGATTCATGGTGATCATTCATCATTAAATATAGAGTTGGGGGGTTATAGGTGTCACCCCCCAGTTGTTCTCCTCCATGCATGGTAAATATCACAAAAATCCAGGATGGAGTTAGTGGAGGGTCTCGACATCACACGTCATTGTGATTCATTCCTTTGGTATCCCCCAGAGGAATCACCTGATTCCCAATGATCAAATTATCAACCAATAAATGCCTACATTATTATATTATTTCTAATTAATGGGATTTTTTTAATCACATATATATATATCTAGGAACTCAGAGAATTTTAGTTTGAAATGTTTATGGGACTTCATGAGACCATGGCACCTTTAGAAGGCCTTCATGTGATATCAGATACCTTGTCTCAAAATTTCTATGAGACAAGGATGTATTCTCAAGGGGCCTCCATGAGATTAGGCTATTTTTTTAAGGGGCCATGAAAGACCATGATTCATATAGGTTTATTGGGCTGTGTGAGTTTTATGACCTTAATAAGATTCCACCTCCTCCCCATTTTTATATCCTTTGATTATTTTACAAAGGTGGGGATTTCACAAGGATGATTATGTGTCCTTAGGGATAATAAAATTACCTCTAGGGGATGAATCACATAACCACAAATGGTCTAATGGGGATGTGTGAGAAATTCATACACAGTTCCATATTTTTATCCTCTAGGAGAGAAAGAGGTAGCATGTGATATCTGGGACATCCTCCCAGGTACTTTACACAATTTGGATGAAAAGTCAGTGGGATTTTACGAGATAAGAAAGACATCTCCCAAGAGGCATAAAGTGTCTTGTGGACTAACAAGGTCACATCACATTACTTTTTTGACTGTGGGAGGCTAAAACCTCATCCCTAATTATTTCTATTGTTTATTTCAAAATGGTTAGAAATTTCATTAGTTTGTTTGAATGTTTTTAGGAACATCATTATCTTTATTAATAATGTGTCACATTCGATATATTACTACAAGAGGCTCTATCATTTTAGATAATTTCCTCTTTTTTTCTAAGGAATTTCAGATGGTTTATTGGGATTCCATCGACTAACAATCCTCAGGACTCAGGGGAGCATATGTAGCAACTGTTGAACGACCATTGATTTTCCATAGTTCCATTACAGGAGTAGAAGGACATTATCAAAGGGACTTTACAGGACTGTATCTAGGATATTTATTATATATAGTTCCTTTACAAGACCTCATGATGTTTACATGATCATTTATTCATTGGAGGATCACATGATCTGTGGGTATCATCTATATTCTTCTTCATTTTGTTTTGTGGGGAACATAATACCCATATTTAGGCCTTTATTCTTTTTTGATTTTTCCAATTCTCATTTAGTGGGAGTCAACTATATCAAACCCCCCTCTCATTGGTTTATGAGAACCTTGACCTATGTTGAAGATTCCTTTCATGAAGTTCCATGTCCTTTGTGAAATAATAAATACCTTGGATGCTCTTGGGATTTTGTGAGATAACCATCCTTTATGAAACCAGCTACATGGGAACAAATACATTACCCTGAGGAAGTGTCACCCCATTTCCTAAAAAAACTTTTTAATAATCCCATGACCATCATGAGGCCCCAAATATTCATGAAACATAAACCTTCATGAAACCCATCCTACATGCCTCTCAGTGGAGCCTATTTTAAGTTGACCACTTTTTGAATGTTTTTCATGCTCGGGTCCCCTGTAATAATGTAAAACCAGTTCATCCACAACTCACATTCCCATGTGAATGGTACCAACAATCATTGTTTCTAACCATTTTTATCCAAGTGTGGTTTGAGACTTCTTCTAATATAACTCACCTAAAAAAGGTATCCTAATGCATAAATCGTCTATAAATTTGTACCCTAATATTGGGCCTCCTATTTTCAACTCTACCAAGGTAGTTCTAAATCGATACCCCACCCAGAAGAGCATGAGTGGTGTATACATAATAACTTGAGGTGGAATATTTGGGGGAAACTATTTACATGTTTTGGTGGGAATTCCTTATGTAGAATCTTCATTCAGCCTTAACATGGCCCCCATGAGGTGTAAGCCCAATCCAAATGTATAAAGTAAGACATAAAATTACCTAGATCCCCTTACTAGTCACATGGTGTGAAACTGCCTGAAAATGTCCTCAAAACATGTTATAAAAAAGTAACCTTACCCAATGCAAAGAACATGTGATTCACCATGTATGATCATCATGTAATGACACCTTCTCCACCATCTCCCAAAGGGAAGATACTCATATATCATGCAGCTTCAATGCATGAGGTACACAACATCCCCCATTGTTTCATCTTTTGTTACATATGTTCCCTTACCAAATGATGTTAAACTGCATGGACTATTCCTTTCACATGACCGTAAAATGTGGTATCAAACTACATGGGTTTTAATCCCTATATGATAAACCAGCAAAGTGGGACATCTCCTTAAGCTCAACACTGAATCCATCCAATGTGAAATTATCCCCATTTGGGGGACACACTCCATCATCCTGGTGTGAATGTTTCCCCATGCATACACACTCCACCATTTAACCACACAAGAAATTAATCCCATCACATGATCTGACCCCACAAGCCATTAAACCCTTATTTATCTCCACAATACCTTAAACATGTACCCTGATCCATAATCAATACCCTGTGAAATAAACATATGAGACCTTAGGTAAAAATCATCTGAATACATACTACACTATTGTTAATTAACTCAAATTCAAAAAGGTAAGTATTGGGTTCCACACCAAATATGCCTCATACAAGAGATGTCCACTAAAAGAGGAAAACAAAATAGTTTCCCAATCTACCAAAATGTATAGAATTTCCCCATATTCCCATTGAAAATACCTCCCCAAACCAAATTTGTCTTCCTTGTCAAAATAGAAGTAGTGAAATTAAATAGTTTCCATCATTACATGGAACCAAAAACATGTTTCCCAAAAATTACATAAATCTACAAGGGACTCCTGAACTAAGAAATGATCCGCAAGAAGGATTTCATGGAAGGAGAAACCAAAATCCCATTATCACATTTCAAACTAGGAGCATACATCACTTGTGGATGTGATAAAGGGAACCTGCCTTTAGAATGGGTTAATATGGGGAAACAAGATGTATTTTTTTACTGATAAATGGACGGATGGAGATGAACCCTGGTGAAAGCTTCAGAAATTGAAATGGTGAACCTGACGTGAAATTATCTCCTTAACCATGGAGGCTAGTAGAGTTGTGGAAGGATAAAATTTTCTTGTATCTAGATCCAGATATTTGTTTCTATGACCTAACAAGAAAATTATTGGCTCAACATTAAGATCACCTATGAATTGGGGTAGTTTGTATTGGGAATCCTCCATCTGTGACATCATCAGAGTGGATCCCTCCTTTATTTCAGAATTATTTGACAATGTTGGGGTATTGGGGATTTCATTCACAATACATGTTCTGAAAACTGAACACACATTTCTCACAGGACTATAGAAACCATAAAACGGCATCCTCACATCAATATGTGTTGGGGTAAAGGAAATGTTGATGTTGCAATCCCACATGATTACACCCCTACCAGGGATTTCACCAAATATTTATATGTCATGGGACCATGCCCCATATCACTCCATGAGGTCATCCAATATAGGGTTATTGACTCACTATTTTATCTGAATGAGTGGGAATGGGTCAATCCCAAGAGGGACATGGCTCACCAGGACCTCGATGAATTAGTACCTCACCGAACCCGCTACCCCTAAGGACCGTGTAGGGAGAAACCACCCATATTACAATAAACACCCACATTGATATTAACTACATAGAGCACTTAGATAGTTAACTCACCAAAAAAATAATTTTTGTGGTGTTCTCGTTGTGTCTACAGTGGCCAATACCTGAGAACCACCCAAAAGAGCTCTCACTAGTCCTTTTTAGCACCAGTATTGACTAGTCCCTTGGCCCAATAAACTTGTTTATTTCATCCTCGCTCTACCAGATATGGTCCAAAACACCAAACAGTGATTCCACATGCATACCCAAGATAGTTCCTAAAATTATTTATCTTATTCAGCTCATATGGCCCCTTCCACCACCGGCATTTTCCACCAGATCTAAATAATTGGTGAAAACTGATCCATCTTTACCCACCTAGTATCAAGACCCCAACTCTCGATTAGGTAGTATAAGATGACTCTTAGTCCTTGGAACCACTATTATCTATTAAAATTCACCCCTTGATGTGGGAAACCAATGATGAGGTCTTCCCAAAACCACCATTAGAAAGTAATGAGGTCCTCCCCATGATTCCAATAACCAATGAAGAGTTCTTACCCATGATACCTCCAATAAAAGTTGATCCACCAACCATAGAAAACCAATTCAAAGGTACTAACAACACCACAAAATCACCATCATGAAGTTCCTACCCATTATGAGGAAATTACCTACCTCGAAAACCCATCCAATGGAAGGATTCTGAATATTCATAATTGGGGTCATTTCCATAGAGTAGGCTGTAATCCACTAGGGTTAAACCCAAATGACTATCTGAAATACTTGCTTGGAAAAGTCACCAATTGTCATAGGTGGATCCCTAGGAAGAACCATTTCATAATCGATCACTCATATTCTGAAATGATATAATACACAATTAGGTAACCTTTAGACTAGTTGGTATAACCCTAGTAATAGGCTAGAAAATTGAAGCTTACATTCCTAGAACTTGAGGTCCACAAGATCCCCATACCCCTCCACAGATACCTATAGGTGGAGGATGTTCTGAAAATTTTCCAAGGACTCATATAGTAACTGTCACCATCACCATTGGTTTCCCACGTCTCTACCTCTACAAAATAAGATGGAGATATTTCAGTGTGTAGGTTGACACCATTAGATGATTGTGAGAACCCTGATGAGATAAAGATTGATTATTCTACCCCCAAAATTGATATAATGGAAAATACCCAATCCCAAAAGGAGATGATATTGTAGTAAGAACTACCTCTATGATGTGTTCTGACATGTAGCATCTATTTGACTATTGTGGTGTTTACTCTTCTAGTAGAGATTCTTCAAATTAATTCTATGTCTGTGTCGCAACGCGCATCTTAGGTTATATGAATAGTTTCTAGGGATGACCACGATCATGAATATTTCACTATGTATGAGGTATTTTTGGAGGTTATGCCTGTTGAAATTCTATCAGTGGATTTTTATCCACCTACAGATCTAGACATTTTCATCTCAGAGTCCCTCAGCAAGTACCAGATAATATGTTTTCTCTAGATGATCAAGGATATGTATCCCGACCTCTGTTATTGGAAACTGACCAACCCAATGACCCACAACCACTTTTATTCCATCAAATTGCAGTCCTAGAAGTTTGAGATCATAGAACTCCCCTATATTAGTTTTTTATGTCAAATGGATACATCTAGAATATATTTTAGACCAACATTAAGTGATTCATTTTACTTTAGTGGTTCATGGATGATGTTTCTCCCTATATATAGATCAATGGAAATGGATAATATATTTCAATCCATTTCATCCCCATTCTATGATAGTAACAATACATTCAGTTTGTGCCATCTTCTATTGATGAAAGTTAACCTATGAATATATCTAGGGTAAATATGGTAATCACTGACCCAACATAGGATCAAATGAACAGGACCACTGATGTAGTTCTAGATAGGGGAATCCCAATTTATGCGGTGGAATAGTACTAGTAAGACCTCGCAAAAGGTGTCCTCATGCATCATTTCATATATTAACTAGGTCATAGGATTTCTAAAATGAGATGTAATTGAATAACATTTTTTACATTGAAAATGGAATGTGACATTTCAAAACTTTCAACCCACTCATGGTTACCCAAACGGTAGATTTGAAACCCATGGTAGTCCCCTCACTCCAGAAGCTCAATGCGTACTGAAGGCTCACTGTTGATATGGATTCTGTGTATTTCCCAGAGACTGAAAATAAATTAAGGGACCTCATCTCTCTTCCAATGTGGAAATTGGTCCTCCTTAGTGAGTTGAACTAGTGATATTTTGGGGGACTCACTCATCTGGTCAGTGAAAATTTCATGTATATGGAAATAGAATACGATATGAGTCACCAACCCTTCCCGAGTTTTGTGATAATCATGATTATCCACCTTAGGATCATGGTTGGAATGATTCTTGAGCTGATGATTATGTCAATACATTGGTTTCTAGATTCACTCTCTAGGATGATGTAACATTTTCTCTCACTTCCCACCTCTAGGATCGTAAAATGCATTAGGTGGAAAATCATCCGGATGAAAAAATAAAACTAGCAAGGTTGAATCATGTATGACCACCCCCAGAGTCTTGTAATCCCATCTTCTCCACATTCAATGGAATGGGTGACCCACTACAAAATCATACCCACCTCTCCTCATGGTGTGTCTTAATGTTGGGGACAACAAAACAGAATGAGGATTCCAAGAATTTTTGCATCCTACCGACCCTGAAAGGGGATGAATTCAACTAGTATGGTCAGATACCCCTTGGGTCTATCACCGATTGGGACGATCTCCCCTGATAGTTCTTGTACAATTTTATCTTCACCACATGCAAGTCGAACATCGCCGACCACTTCAAATTAAATAATATTACCGATGCGTGATTCACCAAATTTTATCACAATGGAAAGGCTAGACATACTCACTCAACAATCCATTATCCCATGAAAAGAGGCTCATAATGTGGGTGAAAAAAAATCCAAGATATAGTCACTACCCAAGTCTCCTTGAACAACTTGGAGGAAATCAGTAGTTCTCTAAAAAGGAATATAATTTGAAGGATGTATTTCTATGGAATAGACAACAATCACTCATATCTCCCCTTCTAGCACATATAAGATGGTATGTAAATGAAGAGACAACTACTGGTGTGCATCAATAAGTTCTTGATTTAGTACATCAATTGCATCTTTTTCTGGATGAACCCTGATAACCATACCCCTACCACGTGTAGACATGCCTAGAACAGAACCATCTGAAACAGAATCACTATGAAAATTCACTTTAATGAGATAATGTGGCCTTGTCCTCCCATCAATTTCAGGAACCCAGGGAGCCTTTCCTTGAAAGAAGAAACATGACATGTTATATTATGGATTCGTTGGTCACCAGGGTTTTAAAATATTTCCTAATGAATGGAATATTGAGGTTTAATAAACGAAAGAGGCCATAGTAGGAAATAATCCATGGTGGTAATGATCACTTCTTATATCACAGGATCCCTAGACATAGAATCAATGAATTAGTTTTATTCAAATAAAATATCATGGAGAAAGTGGATCATGGATTAGTCATGTTGGGTGAATTCCATCATAGGTAATACATATCTTCATTGACCTAGATAGTTATAGTGATGTGTCTAGTGAATTAAAATTAGTTCCAAACCAAGGGATTCATATGTATGATGGCTGGTTCGCTTGCAAGATATGGACTTCAACTCATGGAATTTTGTGTGCTAGCTTGACAAATATAGAAAAAATATGGATATATTTCATCCTCTAATAATTAACTCTAAGTCTACATCCTAGCCTTCCAAGTCTCAAAAATAGGCATCTATGACACATGGTAAATTATTGTCCCCCATTGGGTTCAAATCCATATATCACCCTTGGCAACTTCATGCCCCCCGAGATAGGAGACACACCCAGTTTCCACCCTTACATATACCATTCCATTGATGATGAGTAATATTATTTCAAAATTAATACCATTAAGCTGGTATACTAATTCACAATGTTTAGTAGTGACTAATGCCACAGAAACCCCTTAGGTTCCCCTAGACAACATCATGGATGGAGTTGTAGAGGACTTATGAGATGTTAGAATGCTCAAGATAGGACTCCAAACTAGGATGTTCTCTCTAGGGTTTTATCCCATCGCAACTCTTTTACTTTTAGGTATTTTTCTATATTTCCTACAAGGGTTCTGATCCCTCTATTTATTTATTTTCTCGTGGTGATTTTGGGTGTTTTTCTATTTGGGGTTTTGTATTTCTGTTGTTGGTTCAACATTGGAGTGTTGGCAGTGTGGTGTCAGTATAGTGAGGTTTTATGGTGTGACATGGATGTAATCCCTGGTTTGTGGTCCCGAATTGATGGTATTATCATGTTTTTTCACTGACAATATCATCTTTCCTCTGCTATGGATCTAGGCTTCCACCATTCTCTTTGAGGTGGAGCTTGTAGTGGTCTCCAAGGTTCTTTGGGAATTGAGGTTCTACGGGCTGCATCAGGAGGTAGATGATGATGAAGTTCGATCGGCAATGATGTGGTATGATAACATTCCGGTGATGATTATGATGGGTTCAATAATTATTTTTTCATGCAAGGCACTAGGGTTTGTTACGGTTCGATGGGACGAGGGTTTTCTGATGAAGATGTGGGTGTACGGTGGTGGGAGGTGATCCGATAGGTTGTTCACACCAGCAAGGAGGTGAATCAGAAGATGAAATATCGATGTTGGGAAGGGATGATGATGGTGTGATGATGACTACTAGTTTTGGTGATGGTGATGTCAGTGTTCTATTAGATTGTGCGTGATTTGTGGGATTTTATTTTCATGGCAGTCGCCTTCATTTTGAATTTCGATTTAGGCCCATTTTGAAATTTGAATATGTATGGTGTAATCAGACTGGAGCGGTTCCCACTTTTCACTTAAAGTGTACTTTTATGAAATAAATTTTTTTTATTTGGCCTATGATGCCTACAATGAACGTCCATTTGCAAGAAAAAGCATTCCCCTGGAACAGAAGAACAATTTGTTAAAGAACCGTTCTAGCATACCTATAATGCTTTTGATCCTCGATTCTCTCAACATGTAGAAATAAATGCATGAATCCCTTGATATATAATAATAAATCCCAAACCTGATATATATAGAGGTAGCTACCTCTATGGCCTATTGTGAAGAGGATCCTGAGTAAGAGGAATGTCAACCCATCAGCTCATTTTCGGATTAATATGAGGGTGTCATTATATAGGTGAACATATAGAAATTGTATATCATAAGAATATTTAATGGTGTCTAGATCCCCCAATGCCTAGTGGATACTGTTTTTAGGAACAACTTCATCCTAACTCATACAATCCATTATTTTGGACTCGTAGAAACATATTTCACTCCCTCCAACATAACGATTCATCTATATGATAATAGTGAGTAGAAACATCATGTAATGATTCGGCTGAAGGATTAGTTTGGAGGTTGGGTATCAAGAACTGAATTCATGGTACTCTAGTTGGATACTACATAAAACATGTTGTTGGGAAGGAACAAACATTAATTTCATGTAGTGGTTCTCTCTTCATACCACTAGGGCCTAAAATAATACATTGATAGTCAAGTAAGAATACTCATGGTTGATGAGTCACCCTTTGAATCCCATGATGCCCTTGATATGGATGTCAAGTACTACAAAGGGGTGTAAAATAAAGTCCAGATTGACGAGGTTGAGATCATTAACGCTACTAATGATCCAAAATCCAATGCATCTAGTCAATGGGAATACTTGAAAGACACATTCGTTCTCCATATTCATCGTCTAGAGAGCACATAGAATGACCTATGTGTTGTTTCATTTTATCCATCTACAAGGGTTTCTATAACCCTAAAAATTGAGTTCTCGTATACTACCTTGAACTCCTACACCAGACATGACTTTTTGATTCCTAAATCCACTACCCTGATGAAGTAATAGAAATGTCACCCAATTTTGACCGAACCATGACATTCTCGCATGTTCTAAAAAGTAGGACTAAATAGAATAAAGTGGACTCATCACCATTTCATTGAAATCAATAGTGGGCCTCACTGTCACATTTCAAACAAATATGGAAAGAATTATTTTCCCCAAAGTCTCTAGTTAATGGTAACCCATCATATATGAATTTATAACTTCTAGGGTATCCACCAGTGACCCTCCTAGGTCTACTGGCATTGAAAAGATTCCTCCACACTATAATTTCCATATCTCAGACGATGAATATGGTTTGGAAGACTCCCCTCCTACATTTGAATAATTATTTATCATGATCAATAATGATTTAATCTAGGTGAACCATATTACCAAGGAAGATCTAAGGCCGACACTAAACTGAGAAGACAATTCTTAAGATGAACAAAAGTAATATGTGGTATTTTTAAAACATTACCATGAAATATTCACCTAGATCTATGATAAGAAGATATGTATAAACCATTATGTTTTTGGGCACTATCTCATCCTCCCATTGAGAAATCACAGGTTCATGAAAACACCCAAAAAGAATCACCCATATCATGGTTCTATAGTTGAGGCTAGTTACGAAAAGTGTATCAAAGAAAAATTCATCTCGGAATAGATTTCCACCATTATCCATGTTTGGTTGAATAATGTGTTTATTAGAGTTTGTATCAACTTCCCAGACCACAATTACGATTGTCTAAAGGATGATTTTCCCCTTATAATGACATTGCTATTGATTAATGTTATAATAGTTTTATAGTCCCTATCCTTTATGGATGGATACTCAATGTACAATTAGATTAGGATGGTCCTTGAGGATGAGAAGCCTACCACATTTGAGGTTCCCCAAGGTATATTATATTATCAATTGATTCCCTTTAGCGGGAAAAATGATGGATCCAGTTATCAGTGGTCCACACACAACATCATCGAAGAAATTCTTAGGACATCGGTAGAGATTTATGTTGATGATATCCTGTCCAAATATTTTTAGTGTCCTGACCATATTAATGATCTTGAGAATGTTTTTTAATTCTTCTATGACTGAAACATGATGATGAACCCCCTGGAGTTAACATTTGAGGTTACCTATGGGATTTTTATCTTCTTATTCATAAGGTATAAGGGTATCAATATTGACCTGGATACATTCAATTACACTAGTAAACATCCTCCTCTAAGAAACCACTATGACATGAAAGGAAGTCCACTTTTCCTATATAATGTGAGTTATCTAACATATAAACGAATATTTTACTCCCTTATCAGGTATTTTAATGAATGTAACAATTTATTAGTGGGATGAGAGTTCCAGAATTCCATCTAGAATGTCATTTAGTACCTACTACTACCTGTGATTTTAAATCCTTCCCTATTAGAGAATCCTTTGGTCCTTCATTTCATCTCCCTAAAATGGTCCCTCAACACCCTCCTATAAATGAAAGACAATTAAGTTAGGGAGAAAAACTTTACTATCTCATATGCATCCTCGTCAACTCGGAGACTAGATACCCCCATCAAGAAGAGTTTCCTAATGGATGTTTTCAAAGTGAGGAAGTTGAAAATTTAATTATCCCACCATGAGGAATAGACAATGTCTTAAGTAGACTTACTAAAATATATCCTTAATAATCCCATGGTGACAGGATGATTGGCATGCTGAGTGGAGATCCTCCATTATTTTTTTCCATCATATTCATCCTGACGTAGGACATTAATGGCCATGAATTTGAAAACTTCCTAGATGAACATGGATTCCTAGAAGAAATAACCCAAAATTTTTATTTCCAAGATGAATATATCCTCTCAGTGTAACATATTTTTCCCAGCTAGAAGATTTATTTCTATGGATCCTCATAGTGTCTAACCCAGATAAGTATCAACAACCATAATCTCAACATTGTAGGCATGGGGATCATCGTCATCATCCCAGTATAGGCCATATTTCCATACACATTTCTATTTTAGAAGGTATAAACACCAATTATAATGTGTATTTAGTCCTTATTATTTGTCTCATTTTGTCCCTAAATTTTTAATTCCATACTTTAAAGTGAAGGGAGACTTTGAGATTGTCATTAAAGAGATCAATGGTGAATATAACATCTGAATTCAAGAGCTCGTACTCGTACTAGAGAATACTATTTAGATGAGGGCCTAGTTATCTACCCACAAAAGGCAGATGTTTTCCCTCAATCGCATAATGAATAATTTGATTCCTTGAATCATTTATCCATGTCCCTCATGGAACCCATCTAGGGGACCTTTTATTTCTTGTGACACATCGGAGGGTCATCACACCCACCACTATAGGTGACAGAAACCAACTGGTGTATCAAATGGTTACTAGTACCTCTAGGATAGGACCCTCTGGTCTACATGTATAGGATAAATTATTGGTTGGATGATTCCCTTCAATGAGTATATCCAGCATGAAACTCTCATGGAAAACCTAGTCAAGCATGAGAGAATGTGCAGACATGTTGTGTTGGTTATCCTCAGAGTGGTCCAAATCTATAGAAAAAACTTTATATAATAGGGATCAACTGAATTCAATTCCTTTTCATCCATGGTATTTGATTACTTATGATATATAATATGTAAATGTAGGATAATTTCATTCCCATCAATCATTATTGAATCTCTCTCAAAAAAATTATAGGATGGGTTACTTACTTCCCACCATGGTTCACAATTTCATTATGTTTTCAAAAATGTGTTATGTGTTTTTGATCTATAATAATTTTATGCATAGACCACCAAATATTCTCTACAAAAAGGGATTTCATTGTACTTTTTATTTTGGTGACTCGACATCATGGAGTTATACCCTCCAACAGCAACTCAAAAAATGCAAGTTTATCTTGACTGCAACTAACTCCTAATAAAGACTCAATACCAGATCCATGATCGATTTTAGGAGATCCCAAATCATACATCAATTTAATGTTCTTATAAATATTATTATAGAACACATCACTAAATTCGGGGACGCCAAGCTGAAGAAATTATAATCCATATACAATATCTAGTCCAACCATATTTATCCCTACAATGCATAGTAAATTGGAAAGGATGATGTGTTCAAAAAGCCCCTTAGTCACGTTTTTTAGAATATAATTGTCCAAAAAAGGGATAACTTGATAAGATACCCAACACCCTTGGGACTATCATACATCAACACCCAATTCTATCCAGGTGACCCCATTGTTCATATTGTATCAAATAGAGGAAGTTATATCCTTTTAGTTTTAGATGTCATCACTCTAAATATCTATTAATGACAATAATATTTCATTTAAAATGTAATAATTCTCTACAGATGAGTTGGAATAATTTGATTAAAATAGGTTTGGGGTATTGATTAACATTGAGAGGCACTAGAATATGAAAATGATAGTGTCTAAGGAGAAGGATCTATTCCAATCCATCCACTAGGTTGACCTGGTATTGGATGTGAGAATGCCAATTATACATAGTAAATATCCTAAAATGTTGGATCCCAAGTGGGAAGGACCATTTATTATCCACATGGTCTATTACAATGGATCATACTCTTTAAGCACCATAGATGGAGAGTGTATCTCGCCTACCTCCAACCCCATGATTCAATTGAGGTACATTGTATGATGATCCTTATTAGTCTGAGAAATATAGAATTAAACTATTTGAAATTGGTCTGATATCTACATCCTTAAACTAACAGTAGACCCATGGTCCAATAGTACTAACCACAACCTATTTACAAACCTATACATTATGAACTATATCAATTTAAACTAGAAGAAACCATAGTTCATGTTTTATGAAATTATAATGAAATTACCAACATCACCAATGCATGACGTGAAAATGTGGTCTTAACCACTATAGTAACATAAGATTCCTCATATATCAAATGTGGGATAACCAAAAAAAATTCATCCACAAAAAATGATAAACTGTATCCTCTGTCTACGTCATAAGAATTTTTTACCCCTTAAAAACAACGGGACACCACAATTAAATTGTCAAAGAGTGTTTCCATACTTCTGATGTTAGTATCTTATAAAACCACATTCCAAAATAATGTGTGGATTTATATCCATTTCCATTGGTTATGCAGTGACTCATTATCATCCTATCTTCAAGACTGCCCTCAAATTTATCGACATTTGTCCCTTTGGACTGAATTATAATCAATGAATTATCACCTTAACATATATATAATTTTCTTCACAGTATTTATGTGGTACATGGTTCTACATAACCTCCTTTCAAATCAGGTTCTACCATTTCCATGCCACACAAATACCATTGAAACAAACTCCCCCCTCAGTCCAAGAATCATGGAATTATAATGTTTTACATGCTCCTCTAGTTTAACTATTTCAACACTAAACTATGTGAATCTATATTTTGGATCAATTCATATGTGAAGTGTCTTCCTGAATCCTATGGGGACAATTTTGTACTCCTTGTCACCACCCATATATCCTTGAGGTACCCAACCCTTTGTCCCAAACTATATGACACTAAACTAGGAGTCCTGGTCCAAGAATCATGACCCTAAACTATGTGTATCTATCCTTATTTTCCCATTATTTTCAGGGCTTTATTTATCCATTGTGTTTTAGTGAGACAATACCTCCACTGCATTATAGAACAACTTAAGTCTTGATTCTCATTTCCATGGGATGCGTACTGATTCCCAAACATTTTGTCTCTAGGACTAACTTTATGTTCCCCATAAAACAATCAATTATGCATGTTTCTATCACCCCAAAATTCCCATGTTTATCCACGTTAGGTACAATACCAGACCATTTTTATTTATCCCTCATTTGGTTGAGATTCCCCATATGTAATGTATGTGATGAAAACAAAAACACCATCCTAGTCACACGAAGTTAAACTATATCCTTACCCCATATTAAAAAGTGATGCTTCATATGATATGTATGAGATGATAGTAATAACCACCCTATATAAAACCAGGATACTACATACAACAAGTATAGGAATATCAATGGGAAAATATAAAAAAACATCACCCCATGAAAAAAAAATGATTCCTTCTAATATTAGATGATTTCATATCCTCACCAGATTGATGAGACACCACTGGAATTAGTTCCATATCACGACACATTCCATAATAAAATGTGACTTATTTGTATCCTTAGGGGTTGTATAGTGATGCTTGGATATCTCATATTAGGCCCATAACCCTTCATCGGCTCGTTATGAGGGCTTTCCTTCCCCATAAAGATGATTTCTAACTTGGATATAGTGTTTAATTTTTTATAAGGAATAAGTTCTAGTTGGCCCTCCTTCCAGGTCAGGTTACCGCTCATTCATTACAAAGAAGCCCCATAAGGGTGACCACTCCCCCATTTGTTCAAATCTATGTGGCTAGAAACCATCAAATTTCCCTACAGTTTCAACTACTTGTCTTTATAATAGCATCAACCATAGTCTGAGTTTTACGAGGTTAAACTACAAGTTTTATCATCGCCAATTCGTGATTTTAAGCTATGATCTATATCCATATTGAATTGGGATGCCTCATATGATAGGTATGATGTATAGACCCAAAGCTTGACATAAACGGACATTACATTACTTTAGAGGAATACTTAATACATAACAAAAACAGACACACAAGGACCGTAATTGTTTAGTGTCTTTGGAAAACTGGAACGTAATCTTCTAATCGTGGTGAAAGATTTTCAACATCTTCCATAAAGATCTTCCCCCTTTTTTCTTACCTAAAACCTTTCTTTATATCCTGGGGAAAAGAAAACATAAAAGGGTTGAGCTCAAATGCTCAGTAAGGGTAAGCATGGATAAAATAAAACATACCATATACATTTGAACTTAAAAACTTGAACATAATGTTTAAACATCAAAAGCTTGAGAAATGACATAAAACATGTAAGTACATAAGGAATAGATCATAAAGAAACATTAAGAATGATAAAATAGCATGGGAATAAAACATGTAATTGTGGCAACTATTAAGCACATGATATGATTTCCATAGTAGCCAAGGCATTGCTGCCAAGACCATCTTAGTGGACAAAGTCCCTTTCTGAATCGAGTTCACTCCTCCTTCCAGTCCTGTATTACTGAACCGGTTTAATTTTCCGTTCCAGCCATGTATATTTCATGAGATATAAATCTTTACCCAATGCATTAGAGGTATATATAGGTCCCACCCATCTCATAATGAAATCATTCTTACTTGTGCCACAAAATAAACATACATCATTCACAAAAACCCAATAAATAAAATGGGTTCCATAAACATCATCCCATCATCACATAATCCATATAGAAGAAATGGATATCAGTTCATAATAAGAGAAGTGAAACCATGTAAATCATAGAGACATTATACTTGAAACATACACATATGAAATAATGTCATCTTATATGAAAAATGGGTTTGATAAAACACTTGAAATGAATTCATGAGGAAAATATCCCTTTTTCTTCAAAATCATTTTCTTTTCACAAAATGTCATGCAATTTTAAAAGAAAAGGATTTTTTTTAAAATAGTCATGAAATGTTATGGAGGAAGCTTCATTAAAACAAGGCTTTATAAAATCGTAAAAATCCATTCGTGTCGTATAAGTTAAAAAACATTCTTTTCATTCTTTTGCCGGAGAAGTCAAAAAGTACCTTGTAACGTAAACAAAAGAAAGATTCATTACATACCATGTAGTAAAAGTAAAAAATGGATAAAAAAGACTTTAATCATACATGAAAACAGTTTTATAAAACATGTACGTGGATGATATAAATAACCCCAATAAATACTTACGAATAAGCAATCTCAGATAAAAATGAGATTTGAAAAATTATCCCTTACCTTAGGTTCGATATGCTCCATACGTATCCGAACCTTCTGTATAATGATTTAAATAATGTTATTGACTTATTACAAAATCATATTAATTGTTATGATATCATACATGGTTAACTTATGGCTTTATATTACTCGTTCATTTGAAAATTCCATGTTAAAGAGCGTTTTGGGTAAAATCATTTCATTTGTTTTCTGTGTTTTGACTTTTAATTATTCATATGATTACTTAGATCATGATTACTTACATCCACAATGTAAGAAATTATTTATATATAATATATATTCAGAATATACATATATATATAATAGATCTATAAATGGAAATAAATACACTGTTCATGGAGACGGTAGGCCGTACGTATGCATGAACATTGTTTTTGTTTCCTCATTGAATTGAATGGAATTAATTGGATGACATATATATATATATATATACACATAAATCCAGTATCATTATTATGTCATATATTTCATGATTAATTATTATATATACTTTATAATCATTTATGAATGGTTAATCATTGAGAATGAATCTCATCGCATCGTGGAGACGGTATTCCGTACGTACGCACGAGCGATGATATCGTTCCCATGATCGTGGAATTTTATTGGAGTGCATGTATACTATTAAAGAATCAATATCACTTTACAATAATCATATATAGTTATTATTTACACCATTATACCCATCCAAGTAAGGTGGTGGTGGAAAATAGATTACAACACGGCGTGGAGAAGATATTCCGTACGTACGCACGAGCAGTGATTTCTTTTTCCGTAGGATGGATAGATGGTGAAATAGGGTTGTTTCATACTTATAATAAAATATCAGTATATGAGTGATACTTATGTTATTACTTCATAATGAAACAACCTAAGAAGAATAAGTGGAAGAAGAAATAATGGTGAAATAATCGGTAAAGGAAATTACCTCTTCTTTGAAGTGCCTCTTTGAGACCTCCTCTTAGGGTACTAAAATTGGTCTTTGAAGAAGACAAGGACCTCTATAATGTTTCTAGGGAAGTGGAGAAGAGAATTGGGCAGGGGTTGGCTGGGAATGAAGGCTCAAAGTGGTGTGTGGAAGAGAGGGAGGCGGTGCCCTTTTATAAGGGAGGAGAGGGGAACCTTTGGAATTCTTAAAAATATTAATTTATAATAAATCTAACCCCACTTAAAAACCTCCAAAAAATTACTCATATTCTAAGTTTAGATGAGATAGGGTTGTAAAATCATCAACCAATTAAATTTATATATCTTTGGATCTTATTTTAAACCTTATCATTTTGATTTATCCTTATTTAATCTACTTAAGTTTATTTGTGGTAATAAAATTCTAAATTTAAAATTATAACAAATAATTATTTATTTATTGTGAATTTTCCATAAATGTTTAATTAATACCATTCTAGACCATTTAAATTTAAATTTATAATTTTTAAATGTTTTTGTGATTTTTAAACAATTTTATAATATGTTATTTTTATAAAATAACAATAGTGTCAATTTTGACACTATTCATTTATTTGAATTTAAATAAACTATATGCAGAAGATATGTTCGAACTAAAAGCTTTAATAGATTCATAAAAGGTCATATGTGTCTAAAAAATTAGTTGATCACATTAAATAGTTCATATAATATTTATTTTATTATTTTTAAAACCATTTATATGGTTTATCTCCTAAAAAAATAATTACTACAACATTTTTGTATAACTATTTAATATACTTATTTATTGCATAAAAATTAAAATTAAAATCCTATGATGAATATAAATCTATTATCTTTCATAATAATACTTTTACTCGAATTTATCATCTTAAAATAACAATATTTTAATTGTTATATTTATTAAATTGTGAAGGTGACAACTTTGGCATCATTTAAAATAAAATAATATAAGTGTTATAATAACTTTTATATGGCTCAGAACGGTTATATATTAGGTCATTATATGATTAATGTGTAGATATACAATACAAATAAGTTTTGTTCTGGTTTTTGGGCCTTTTAATGGGTATTATTATTTCAATAAAAACTATATTACTTATTTTCCACTTAATAAATAATTTCTGTATCATTAATGTATCACCATTAATGACACTTATTTAATCCCTAAAAATTCTAAATAAATAATCATGATGTATATAATTTTATTATCTTTCTGGATACTATTCATGTTCTAAGTGTTATGATGTTTATCACTACATTAAAATTATTATACTTATAAGATTTAAGAGAGTGACATGTTGTCCCTTTCTTTGGTTTTAATAATAATTAAATTATTTTCATGGTCAAAAGTCCATAAAATGAATCTAATCCGACCCTTAGGATATATGGGTCTACTGTTAGCCATCTAATAGAATTTTTAAATGAGTTAGGGTAATGTTATAATATTATATTTACCCTTAATTACCCGATTTACCTTTAACTATGGTAAATAAAATTTACAGTAGTTACTATTCATAATTACCAAAAATAAAAAGTAGCTTATTAACATTATTTTGACCCACTGATTCCAAATATGGAATCCATTTTTCCAAATTAAATACACAAACGTTTCAGAAATTAAATTAAAATTAATCCCGTTGTCGAAAAAAATGGGTTTTTCTTTATAACATTGCAAAAGATTGAATTGATTTAACCTATGAATTTAATGTAAAATCAATGCTAATGACATAAATTATATTAAATGGTAAAAATATATTCTATTTATACTTTAAAACCATTCAATATTATAATTTAACCATATAAATTATTGTGATGAAAAAGTTGTTTTTCATTAAAATATAGCGTGTTTTTACTATTCATCAAAATATGAAACTTTCCAGAATAAAATGAAAAATTTATCCAAAGTAAATTTTTATTTCTTTATTCCAAATAAGAATATTATTTTGTCAAATTTAACTTATAAACATGTCAAAAACCAGTTTTAAAGTTGTTGCGCCATCAAAAGGCGGCAAAACTGCATTTTTTGAAAAATACTTATTTTACCCGAAAAATTTATTTTCTTCTTATACCATGTTCTAGAAAATGTGTAAGATGAATAATAATATTATAAAATTAAAAATTTAGTTAATACTATTCATAACGGATAGTTCATAATAATATTATAATAATATATCGTTGTTTAGTAAAACCCGGTATTGCGTACAACACACGCTATCGAGGAAGGTCGCGATTGCGTGTAATGCAAGCCAAGTCCGGTTGCGTGTTGTGAAAGAATCCTTCGTTGTTTCGTATAACATAATCCAACCATATTTCATTTATACATTGAATATATATATATATATATACTCAATGTTGCGTAGAATAACTATTATCAAAATTGTGTGTAACACGATCCAAGAATAGTGTTGCGTATACTGCAAGCTAATACGGTGTTGCATATAGCACAAGGTAATCTTGGTGTAGCATACAATAGAAGACATTAATGAAATTTAAAGAATATTTTTCATAAAATCTCGGGGTGTTACATTCTACCCCCCTTAAAATGAATTTCGCCCTCGAAATTCCTCGGGGTTATAAATGGTTTACTACTTGAAAGTTTGTTTAATAGAAACCCACATCGTAAAAAGGAATACAAAAACATGGCTTTAAAAACTAAAGTATGAAATATAACGGTTAACCAAATTAACTCATCATTGGGTTTCCACGTAGGATAACATAGGTGAAAATATGGATATGGAAGAAAAATCTAACCATCATGTTCTGATGGAGATTGGTAGAGAACATGACGATGAAAAAGCCAACAGTCACAAAGCTATTGATTTTTGATGATCTAAGGTACCATCTGAATCATCGGATATAAGGGAACTAGGACAACATTTTCCTTTTTCAAGATCATTTCCCTAAAGTTGATGAATTAAAAGAAATACATGCATGATTTTGGTACAATCTCACTGTTATTCGTGAATTGAACAATTTCCACTTCATCCCTTAAAGAAATGAAGTTGAATTTGTTATTCGTGATGTGTTAGCAGATCATGTGATAGAATGATGGGTCATTCCATCTCTTTCAAACAAAAGGTTAGAAAAAGTTATAAGTCCATCTTATGGTTAGATTAATCATATATGGTTCCAAAAATGAACTTATACTTCATATATCATACCGTTAATAAAATAAAACTAGTTTCTACTAACCAGGGACTTCTTGTTGGCTAGTGGTAGGTGATAAAGGCCAGTCCCACTTCGGTTGTGGGTTCGATTCCCACATCCTTTTCCGACGCGATGGGATGTCACCCGTCCTCCAGGTTGTCCTTTTTCTAAAACTATGTTACTATAACATCCCATCAATAATATCGAAAAAACTTCTATCCTTAAACAATAATAACTTATGTCCAACATAAGCCATTCCAATATTTAGGCTTATCCATAATATTTCAGTCCACTCACAAAATATAGTGAAAACGATTACCATAGATTTAATATCATCGTTGATCCCCACATATCATAAGATATGTCTTGTTGGTCACATTCCAAACATTCGAAGCCCTTTATCACGTATTCTCTTGAAAAATGAATACCCATTGAACCTTAGTGAAAACATGAATGCAGTTAAAAGTCAACACTTTCCACATACCAAAATACTCAAAATTCTATATAATCAAACCATGATATCACTTAGTCCTTATATCAATCATGAGCTCATGAATACAATCAAACATCTCATTTTCTTCTTATTCCTTCATTATGCGCATATCATCTACTTTACAAAAATTTCTGAATAACCATCCATGGTTACTGGTACCATTCAACATATACATTCAATACTTTTAGGAAAAACAATAGTGTAACAATCCTTAGATGATTCTTTATTCCATAGTACCATTAACTATACAACATAACTCTCGATAAACATACAATCATTCCACTACATTCTAAAACAACCGACTGAGCTTCAACACTTCTTTCAGCTCATATATCAATTGTAGTCTCCTCATCATCATCCACATAAATACTACCCATATGGCCATGCTGATTCTCTTCATGAGATTTTCTTTTAGGGAATTGGTTTGCATAATGACCTTACATTCCACATTTAAAACATCTAATCATTGTTGATGTTGTAGCAATACCATTATCCTTGTCCATGGTGTTAACTGAACCTTTTCCTTTGCACTTACTGGCTTTGTGTCCTTCTTTTCCACACCCAATGCATATTCCAGTTCCTTTGAAACAATCTCCCTGATGCCTCTTCCCACATGATTTACGTGAGGGAAATTGAACTTTCTATCCTCTATGATCATCATGAAACTTCATCTCTCTCTTATTATCTGAGTCGGGAAACGTACCAATGTTGAGATTATTGATCATATTATGAGATTTCTGATTAGGCATAACAATGATGTTTGGACTTCCAGATCTCGTTTCATTTGGTTTCTCATGAAAAAAATCATTCCATTGTCTATAATATCCTCCATTATCATGAATCTTCCTGTTTCCAGCCATTTTCTAAATCCCAAAAAGAATAGTGTGAGAGGGAAAAACCATGTTAGGGAAAACAACATAGTAAAGGGGGAGTATCCTCAATATCTAACATCTTAGGTTAAAGTATATGATCATTACTGTATTTCTAGGACTGTATCCTATATGTATACTTATCCTTATGGACATCCCTAGACATACCTTAGAAATATCTCTAGGGATCTCACTAACGTTTTCGCATCCTAGTTTCCAAAGGATGACTAAACCTTTCCTCTGATACCAACTGTAGAGACCCAAAGCTTGACGTACACGTACATTACATTACTTTAGCGGAATACTTAATACATAACAAAA
Organism: Viscum album; assembly: GCA_963277665.1. Taxonomy (NCBI): domain Eukaryota; kingdom Viridiplantae; phylum Streptophyta; class Magnoliopsida; order Santalales; family Viscaceae; genus Viscum; species Viscum album. The sequence goes on along the minus strand of OY728128.1, from coordinate 137,827,317 downwards.
ACAGACACACAAGGACTGTAACAGTTTAGTGTCTTTGGAAACATGGAACGTAATCTTCTAATCGTGGTGAAAGATCATCAATATCTCCCAAAAAGATCTTACCCTTTTTTTCTTACCTAAAACCTTTTTTTATATCCTGGGGAAAAGAAAACATAAAAAGGGTGAGCTCAAATGCTCAGTAAGGGTAAGCATGGATAAAATAAAACATACCATATACATTCGAACTTAAAAACATGAACATAATGTTTAAACATCAAAAGCTTGAGAAATGACATAAAACATGGAAGTACGTAAGGCATAGATCATAAAGAAACATTAAGAATGATAAAATAGCATGGGAATAAAACATTTAATTGTGAAAAAGATTAAGCACATGATATGATTTCCATAGTAGCCAAGACATTGCTGCCATGACCATCTTTGTGGACAAAATCCCTTTCTGAATCGAGTTCACTCCTCATTCCAGTCCTGTATTACTGAACCTGTTTAACTTACTATTCCATCCATGTCTATCTCATGAGATATAAATCATTACCCAATGCATTTGAGGGAGATATAGGTCCCACCCATCTCATAATGAAATCGTTCTTACTTGTGCCACAAAATAAACAAACATCATTCATAAAAACCCAATAAATAAAATGGGTTCCATAAACATCATCCCATCATCACATAATCCATATAAAAGAAATTGATATCATTTCATAATAAGAGAAGTGAAACCATGTAAATAATATATCATATATACATTATACTCGAAACATACACATATGAAATCATGTCATCTTATATGAAAAAGGGTTTTGATAAAACCCTTGAAATGAATTCTTGCGGAAAATATCCCTTTTTCTTCAAAATCATTTTCTTTTCACAAAATGTCATGAAATTTTAAAAGAAAATTATTTTTTTGAAAATAGTCATGAAATCCTATGGAGGAATCTTCATGAAATCAAGGCTTTATAAAACCGTAAAAATCCGTTCGTGCCGTATAAGTTAAAAAACATTCTTTTCGTTCTTTTGCTGGAAAAGTCAAAATGTACCTCGTAACGTAAACAAAAGAAAGATTCATTACATACCATGTATTAAAAGTCAAAAATGGTTAAAAAGGACTTTAATCATACATGAAAACACTTTTATAAAACATGGACATGGATGATAGAAATAACCCTAGTAAATACTTACGAATAACCAATCTCGGATAAAAATGAGATTTGCAAAATTATCCCTTACCTTAGGTCCGATATGCTTCGTACGTTTCCGAACCTCTTGTATAATGATTTAAATAATGTTATTGACTTATTACAGAATCATATTAATTGTTATGATATCATATATCGTCCGCTTATGACTTTATATTACCCATTCTTTTGTAAATTCCATGATAAAAAGCTTTTTGGGAAAAATCATTTCAATTTTTGTCCGTGTTTTGACTTTTAATTATTCATATGATTAAATAGGTCATGATTACTTACATACAGAATGTAAGAGATGATTTATATATAATATATAATCAGAATATACATATATATAATAGATCTATAAATGGAATGAAATACACCGTTCATGGAGATGGTAGGCCGTACGTACACATGAACGTTGTTTTCGTTTCCTCATTAAATTGAATGGAATTAATTGGATGACATACATATATATATATACATAAATCCTGTATAATTATTATGTCATATATTTCATGATTACTTATTATATATACTTTATAATCATTTATTAATGGTTAATCATTGAGAATGAATCTCATTGCGTCGTGGAGACGGTATTCCGTACGTACGCACGAGCGATGATATCGTTCCCATGATCGTGGAATTTTATTGGAGTGTATGTATACTATTACAGAATCAATATCACTTTACAATAATCATATATAGTTATTATTTACACCATTATACCCATCCAAGTAAGGTGGTGGTGGAAAATAGATTACACCACGGCCTGGAGACGGTATTCTGTATGTACGCACGCGCGATGATTTCATTTTCCGTAGGATGGATAGATGGTGAAATAGGGTTGTTTAATACTTATAATAACATATCCATATATTTTTGATAATTATGTTATTACTTCATAATGAAACAACCTAATAAAAATATTTGGAAGAAAAAATAAACGTGAAAGAATCGGTAACAGAAATTACCTCTTCTTTGAAGCGCCTCTTCGAGACCTCCTCTTAGGGACCTAAAATTGGTCTTTGAAGAAGACTAGGACCTCTAGAATGTTTCTAGGGAAGTGTAGAAGAGAATTGGGTAGGGTTTGGCCGATCTTGAAGGCTCAATGTGGTGTGTGGAAGAGAGGGAGGCGATGCCCTTTTATAAGGGAGGAGAGGGGCACCTTTGGAATTCTCAAAAATATTAATTTATAATAAATCTAACCCCACTTAAAAACCTCCAAAAATGATTCATATTAGAATATTAGATGAGATAGGGTTGTAAAAGCATTATCCAATCAAATTTAGACATCTTTGGATCTTATTTTAAACCTTATATTTTGATTTATCCTTATTTAATCTATTTAAGTTAATTTGTGGTAATAAAATTCTAAATTTTAAATTATAACAAATAATTACTTATTTGTTGTGAATTTTCCATAATTTTTTACGTTATACCATTCTAGACCATATAAATTTAAATTTATAATTTTTAAATATTTTTGTGATTTTTAAACCATTTTATAATATTTTATTTTTATAAAACAACAATAGTGTCAATTTTGACACTATTCATTTATTTGAATTTAAATAAAATATATACAGAAGATATGTTCGAACTAAAAGCTTTAATAGATTAATAAAAGGTCATATGTATCTAAAAAATTATTGTATCACATTAAATAGTTCATAAAATATTTATTTTATTATTTTTAAAACCATTTATTTGGTTTATCTCTTAATATAATAATTACTACAACATTTTTTTATAATTATTTAATATACTTATTTGTTGCATAAAAATTAAAAATAAAATCCTATGATTAATATAATTCTATTATCTTTCAAAATAATACTTTTACTCTAATTTATCATCTTAAAATCACAATATTTAAATTGTTATATTTATTAAATTATGAAGGTGACACCTTTGACATCATTTAAAAGAAAATAATATAAGTGTCATAATAACTTTTATAAGGCTCAAAACGGTTATATATTAGGTCATTGGATGGTTAAGGTGTAGAGATTCACTTCCAATAAGTTTTGGTCAGGTTTTTGGTCCTTTTAATGGGTATTATTATTTCAATAAAAACTATATTACTTATTTTCCACTTAATAAATAATTTCTGTATCATTAATGTATCAGCATTAATGACAATTATTTAATCCCTAAAAATTATAAATAAATTATCATGATATATATAATTTTATTATCTTTCTAGAGACTATTCATGTTCTAAGTTTTATGATGTCTATCACTAAATTAAAATTATTATACATATAAGATTTAAGAGAGTGACATGTTGTCACTTTCTTTGGTTTTAATAATAATTAAATTATTTTCATGGTCAAAAGTCCATAAAATGAATCTAGTCCAACCCTTAGGTTATATGGGTCTACTTTTAGCCATCCAATAAAATTTTATCATGTGTAAGGGTAATTTTATAATATTATATTTACCCTTAATTACCTGATTTACCTTTAACTATGGTAAATAAAATTTACCGTAGTTACTATTCATAATTCCCAAAAATAAAAATTATATTATTAAAAAAATATTGACCCACTGATTCCAAATATGGAATCCAGTTTTCAAAATTCAATACAAAAATGTTGCATAAATTAAATTAAAATTAATCTCGTTGTCGAAAGAAAACGGGTTTTTCATTATAACATTGCAAAAGATTGAGTTGATTTAACCTACGAATTTAATTTAAAATCAATTCTAATGACATAAATTATATTAAATGGTAAAAATATATTATATTTATACTTTAAAACCATTCAATATTATAATTTAACCATATAAATTATTGCGATGAAAAAAGTTGTTTTCCATTAAAATATAGCGTGTTTTTACTATTCATCAAAATATGAAAGTTACCAGAATAATATGAAAATTTTATCCAAAGTAAATTTTTATATCTTTATTCCAAAGAATAATTTTATTTTTTCAAATTTAACTTATAAACATGTCAAAAACTAGGTTTAAAGTGGGTACGCCATCAAAAGGCGGCAAAACTGCATTTTTTGAAAAATACTTCTTTTACCCGAAAAATTTATTTTGTTCTTATACCATGTTCTAGAAAATGTGTAAGATGAATAATAATGTTATAGAATTCAAAATTTAGTTAATACTATTCATAACGGCTAGTTCATAATAATATTATAATAATATATAGTTGTTTAGTAAAACCCGGTATTGCGTACAACACACGCTAATGAGGAAGGTCGCGATTGTGTGTAATGCAAGCCAAGTCAGGGTTGCGTGTTGTGCAAGAATCCTTCATTGTTTCTTATAACAGAATACAACCATATTTAATTTATACATTGAATATATAGCATCCCGTCTTTTTATAACATAACTTTCATTCCATTACACGGAACTGAGGATCGTTAAGGTTTAGTGTCTTGGAAACAAGGAACATAATACAAGAAAAAGAACATAAAACATTCTTCTTAAACACTTGAAAGGCTTCTCCTTTAGTTCATCCTAGGTTCTTTACTGCATCTCATAACCTGGGGACATACATCAAAAGAAAGGGTGAGAAAAAGGCCCAGTAAGGGAAACAAGAGAAACATTTTTCATGTGAACTTGAGATACTTCAATAAGGACATGAAAAGAACATTAAGGCATGAGGAAGAAATCATGAGATACATCATAATAAAAATAACATTTTTCATAACTTGAATATGTGGCTACAACATTTAATATTGACAATCGTTTCGTTTCACCAAGGTCCATCCCCAAGGTGTCGTTAAAAATTACCAAGGTTATTCATCAAGGCGTCGTTAAAATGGTCATCTCTAGAGATTAAGTCTTTACCCAATGAATTGGAGCGCTATCAGGGCGCACCCTTAAATTTTCCTTTATTATCATGTGATCCACATATATCATCATCAAACATTTCATAAATAACCCATATAGCATAAAATAAATGGGTTTCATTTCATAATCATAAAGTTTTAAAAACTGCTTTAAAGACACGATCTTTACATTACTTTAAACCCACGGAAAGGGAAAGCGGGTATCATGTATGTAAATCCCAGAATTTAAAATAGAAAATTTTCATATATATGTGAATACCCCTGTAGAAATAGGAGTTTTTAGTATTCACTTTATAACATAAAATAATTTTGAGAAAAGAGAGGCATTTTGAGGCAAAAATTCTGCAGCATAACGGCTATGTTACAAGGTTTTAGAAAACTTTGAAAAGAGGGGGAGCATGGGTCGAACAATCATAATTGACCCATAAAACAGTAGAGGGACAGAATAAGAAGGATATATGGACATGGTGATGCAATTTTAAGTACATACCATTTGAGATGAAAAACATGGAAGGAAGACAAAAATTTGATTTCTCTTAGGACAATTCGGCAGCCTAACGGCGTCACTTAAACTTCAACAAAAATGAATTAAACAAATCAAATAGGGTCTCTAATCATATGATCATAAGAGATCAGTATGATATATATAGAGATCATACCCCAACATAATAAAAAGGAACTTGAAAGATTTGACATGAAAATCGAACTTGAAAAATGAGAAGGGTGAAAGAATCACTTAAACATTCGGTAGCCTAACGGCGTCACTTAAACATTCATAAAACGAAATGATGAGAGTAAGAGGGGATCTATCATCATATAAACATGAAAGGGGCAGTAAGAGGAATGTAAAAGAACATTCTCTCACATAATAACATGGAGCATAAAAGGAATGACATAAAAGAGATTACATGAAAAGAAAGAGAGGGGTCAGATCCCTTACCTTAAAACGTGACTCTTGAAACTCAATGTTTTGGACTTTGAGGGCTTGGGGGCACCTTTGGAGGACTCCTTGGGAGTTAAGGAGACCATAACTTCGTTGGGGGACTGTTGGGAGTGGAAACTAAAGGAGGAAAGGGTGTTTATTTATAGGGAAAGTGAGGGGACAAGGCATTAATGGCCAAGGGACACCGCACTAGTGGTTTTGTAAAAACCATGGGCTTGCCCATGGTATTTTCCCATGGTATTGGCCACTTGGGACACCTCACACCTTATCATACTATTCATAATTCGACCATATTGAATATATACTTAATTCATCATTTAATGATGTCATTAAACACCCGTAACTTAAAAACTATATTTTCACTATTCATCGAAAATTCAACTTTCTCAGAATAATCCCAAAATTTCACCTTAACCAAATATCGATGCTCAAAACACATTTATGAACTCCATTTTATAAAAATAATTTTCTAAATAATTTTAATGTAATTTTTAAATAAAAACACTATTCATCGAAAATTTGTTTTTTTCAGAAAAATCCCCAAAAATTACCATAACATAATATCGATGCTCTGAGTTCAAAAATAAAGCTATTTTTATAAAAATAATTTTCTAATTATTTTTAATTAAATTTTTAATTAAAAAACACTATTCATATGAAAAAACTAATACTTGAATAATAATTTATAAAACCGTTATTTACCCATTTTATTGAATCACATTACTTAATCTAGGTGTCTGAATTAAATTAAAACTTTCTTTGAGTGGAATTAATAATCCATTTGGTCACATTACTAATCCTAAGCGTAAAATCACTATTCATAATTTACTATTCATCAAAAATTATGTTGATCTTATTAGACTCCAAATTCCTTACTGAACACTTTTTTAGAAGACCATTTTTTGAAAATCATTAAACATCATTAGTTATTTAGGGTTTACATAAATATTTCAAAATATCCCTTTTTCAAAATTCATCAATAAAATACATTCGAAAATTATCTAGACCTTTAAAATTTCACAAACATCACTAATGTAAGAAATCTCAATTTATTCACCCGAAAGGATTACACAAGGAAGCTAGGGTCTCGTCACATAGACCCTTATAACACCGGCATAAGACCTAAGTGTAAGGTGTGCTATGGTGAGAGAATCTGAGGGAGGCTCAGATAACATTGCCCTAGTAGTAGTATCTACTAACTTGAACTTCTCCCGTAGGCGTTTCCGTTCAAGCTTGACATGCTGGAGTTCGGCTTGGGCTTGGTCCAAAGCGAAGCCCACAGATGCTACCCCCTTCCCAAGCTCTGATAAGTGGGCTTCATAAGGGTCGAGTCTACTGGATGAAGCCATCGACTCCTCTTTCTGCATTAACCATTAACATCTTATTAAATCATTAAGAGTAAGTTAATATACCACTCAAAAAGATTGGGTCGTTACATTCTTCCCCCCTTAAGAAATTTCGTCCCCAAAAATTATACTTGAGGCCTAGTCGAAAAGGTGAGGGTACTTTTGCTTCATTGTTTCCTCCGGCTCCCAAGTCGCCTCTTCATATTTATTATTCCTCCACAACACTTTCACTAGGTGGGTAGTATTGTTTCGTAGGACCTTATCTCTACGGTCCAAGATCTCTACTGGCTGCTCCTCGTAAGAGAGGTCATGTTCCAGTTGTACCACCTCTGGGTTCAGTACATGCGAACGGGCGGGTATGTACTTCCTCAAGAGAGATACATGGAAGACATCATGAACTTGAGCTAGGTTTGGTGTAAGTGCTAGACGATAGGACATTGCTCCTATGCAATCAAGGATTTCATAGGGGCCAATGTACCTAGGGCTGAGCTTCCCTTTCTTCCCAAACCGCATGACTCTCTTCCATGGAGAAATTCGAAGGAAGACTTTGTCACCAACACCAAACTCCAAGTCCCTTCGACGATTGTCAGCATAGCTCTTCTGCCGACTATGATCAGCCTTTATGTGTTGTTGGATGGAATGAACATGTTCTGTCATCTCTTGCACAAGATCAGGCCCAAGAAGCTTCCTCTCACCAGTTTCATCCCAACAAGTAGGAGTTCTACACCGCTTTCCATATAGAGCTTCATAGGGTGCCATCTGAATACTCGAATGGAAGCTGTTGTTATAGGAGAACTCAACTAATGGGAGGTGTTTATCCCATACACCTTTAAATTCCATTGAGCATAATCTCAACATGTCTTCGAGTGTCTGAATAGTCCTTTCAGATTGGCCATCAGTTTGAGGATGATAGGCCATACTAAAATTCAATTCAGTATTCAGAGCATGTTGAAGACTTCTCCAGAATTTTGATGTGAATCTTGGGTCACGATCAGATACGATGGATAGTGGTACCCCATGCAGCCTTACCACTTCCTTCACGTATATCTTGGCAAGCTGATCCAGAGAGAAATCTTCCCGAATAGAGATAAAATGGGTTGTCTTGGTGAGACGGTCCACAATAACCCATATCGCATTGTTTCCTTTGGATGTTTTTGGGAGACCAGCTACAAAGTCCATAGTGATATTATCCCACTTCCATACTGGTATGGGTAGCAGTTGTAATACCCCCTTAGGAAGTTGTCTTTCTTACTTTACTTGCTAACACACCAGGCACCTTGTAGTGTAATCAGCAATCTCCCTCTTCATGTTATCCCACCAATAATGATCACGAAGGTCTCTATACATCTTAGTGCTTCCCGGGTGTATAGAGAATGTAGAGCTATGAGCTTCATCCATCAGTTCTTTCTTTATCTCCGGAATAGATGGAACACATATTCTTGTACGAAATTTCAATACACCTTCTTGATCAATATTGAAATCAGGGAACTTCCCTTCCTTTACAGCCTCAAACTTCTCATGCAGCAAAGGATCTTCTTTTTGAGCCTTCTTGATCCTCTCTAGTAATGAAGGTTGAGAAATCATTTGGAATAGGGTTGATGATGTCCCTTTCCATATAATTCCCATGTCCAGTTTTACTAGATCATTAATCAAGGGATCTCCTACGATCCTCATTGTTGCCAGAACAACAGGATCTTTCCTGCTTAACACATCCACGACTTTGTTTGCTCTTCCAGGGTGATAATGAATTGAACAATCATAGTCTTTAATAAGCTCCAACCATCTCCTTTGTCTTATGTTCAATTCTCTCTGTGTGAAAATATACTTTAGACTTTGGTGGTCAGTTTATATATCACATTTCTCCCCATAAAGATAGTGCCTCCATATCTTTAGAGCAAAAACAACTGCGGCCAGCTCTAGATCATGCGTAGGATAATTCTACTCATGAATCTTCAACTGTCGAGATGCATAAGCAATTACTTTGTCATTTTGCATGAGGACGCACCCAAGCCCTTTCAGAGATGCATCGCTAAAAATAACGAATCCTTCTCTGATAGAGGGTAGTGTTAACACAGGTGCAGTAACCAATCTCTTCTTCAGCTCTTGGAAACTTTCCTCGCATTCCTTTTCCCAGATGAACTTAACCCCTTTTCGAGTCAACTTGGTTAGTGGATTAGAAAGCTGTGAAATTTTTTTCACAAACCTCCTATAATATCCTACTAAACCAAGGAAACTATGAATCTCAGTTACTGTTGTGGGTTGAGGCCACTCCTCCACAACCATTGTCTTTGCAGGGTCAACCGAGATTCCTTCATTGGTTACGATGTGACCCAAGAAAGCCACCTGTTGTAACCAAAACTCACACTTGTTGAACTTCCCAAAGAGCCTCTCCATCCGCAGAGTTTTCAATATAACCCTTAGATGATCTTCATGCTCCTCACGACTTTTTGAATATATCAAAATATCATCAATAAAAACTACCACAAAGTTATCAAGGTAGTCCTTAATGACTCTATTCATAAAATCCATGAAAATAGCAGGAGCATTAGTCTAGCCGAAGGGCATAACCGTAAACTCATAATGCACATATCTTGATCGGAAGGCAGTCTTTGGAATATCTTCCTTCTTCACCCTCAGTTGATGATAACCATACCGAAGGTCAATCTTAGAGAAGAATTGAGCCCCGTGAAGTTGGTCAAATAAATCATCAATTCTTGGAAGAGGATATTTGTTCTTCACCGTGATCCCGTTCAGTTCTCTATAATCGATGCATAGCCGCATTGATCCATCCTTCTGCTTCACAAAGAGAACTGGTGCTCCCCAAGGAGACACACTCGGTCGGATAAACCCCTTCTCCAACAAGTCTTGGAGTTGTTTCTATAACACCTCTAGCTCCACATTTTCCATTCTATACGGAGTCTTTGATATCGGTTGAGACCCAGGTACGAGTTCAATGGAGAACTCTACCTCTCTTTCTAGGGGAGGTCCAGGTAACTCCTCAGGAAATACATCCATATATTCTTGAACAATCGGAACATCTTCTATTTGTATGCTCCCTTTTCCGTCTTCATCATCACCGATTAACTCCATAAAGAATGCTATAGGAGGTGCTTCTAGATAGGGATCAGTTCGGGATATCTCTCCTTGGAAGATAACTGTAGGTCGTTCATTCAAGACTACTGAGATTTCCTTACTTCTGCATTTGATCTTAGCATTATACTTTGAGAGCCAGTCCATCCCTAGTATAATGTCGAATTCCATCATGGGAATGACTACTAGATCTGCGATAATATTGTGCTCACCAAAGTAAACACTAGAGTCTTTAAATACTATTGATGCAAGGATAATCCCACTTGGAGTCTTGACAGACAACTCTACCTCTAGCAGTTCGGGGATTGATTCTATATTCCTTGCAAACTTGGAGGAAATAAAGGAATGCGTAGAACCAGAATCAAATAATTTACTTGCTAGTTTTGAGAGGACGTCAAGAGTACCTGCTACCACATCATTTGGGACTTCACCTTCAGCTGTTGTGATAGCGAAAGCACGACCTTGCTCTCTTGGCCTCTGCTGAGGTTGATGGTGATTCCCCTCCACCGCCCTTGGATTTTGACATTTGTTAGCAAAGTGCCCAAGCTGTCCACACATGAAGCATGTGACTTCGGGTAGGGCCAGAACCATCTTTCCTCTGTCGTTAGTGTTCGGAAGCTGAGGCTTCACCTCACTATGACAATTCCGAGCAATATGGCCTCTACTTCCACACTTTTAGCAATTCCCACTTCCGTTCAAGCAGTTCCCCAGATGATTCTTCCCACATTTATTGCATGTGGTAAGTTGCATTTGCTTTCCACATCTTCCCTGATCAAAAGACTTCCCTAAACTGGGCTCCAACGATCTCTTATTTTCATTTGGTTTATGAGACCACTGTGTCTCACCAAACTCCAGCTCGACTTTCATAGAACTTCGAACTATTTCTTCATAGCTATCATAGTCCTTGTTGGCTAGATTCTTCCGCAGATGAGGTCGTAGTCCACCAAAGAATCTATCAACCTTCCCATTAGGGTCCATGACAAAGCTTGAGGTATAACGGGAAAGCCTTGTGAAGTTCATCTCATAGCTTCCGACAGATTCGTTCTCCTTTTGCTTCAGCTCGAGAAACTCTTTCTCCATTCTCGTTCTCATGGAACGTGGGAAATAATTGTTAAGGAAAATTCCCCGAAATTCTTCCCACTCCATAGATTATATCTCTCCTCGTGGCTTCGTGTTTTTGATCAGTGACCACCACTGATCAGCTTCTCCCTCTAGGCGGTAAACAGCAAGGGTGACATTTTCTTGTTCCGAACAATGAAGTACAAAAAAGATCTTTTCAATGGAGCTTATCCATTGTTCCGCAACCAATGGGTCAGTAGATCCACTGAATGTTGGCGGTTGTTGACGCATGAAGGACTCAACAGAGTGTTGTTCCCTTTGTGGTGAGGTCGGCCTCTCAGCTTGATTCAAGTTATTACTCATAACTTGAGTCAGTTGGTTCATCATTCGCATGAATGTTTCCATTCCGGCTTCCATCGGAGGGCCTTCAGCACATGGTGCATTGCGGTCACCATCGGCACGGTTCCTCCTATTTCCCGCCATTTTCTAAAAGAATAAAACCTTAGTAAGAAACTTATTTCATTTATGAATCTTTTAACTAAGACTTCATGCTTAGACAATTACACTTTTATATAATTCCTTCATAATGATTCATAAAAATCTTGTGATTAACCAAACATATCCCCCGGGAGTGTCGTAACCAAGAGTGCAGCAAGACCCGTTATCGTGCACCAGTTCCCATTCGAGTCTATCTCAAAGATGTGTTTTCGGGTTTTACCCCTATTTACATCTGTGCCAGAGCCGCCTCTACCTGCTCGTATCCAGACATGGATGTATTTGTTTGATAAACCACTTACTCAATACTTACCAAAATACCAGGAAGTTTTCCTATATTTAAACTTTTCTATAGGGTTCTTCCTAAAGTTTTTATATCCTAATTTCCACAAATAACTAAACCATCCTTTGATAACAACTATAACATACCGTATTTTTATAACATAACTTTCATTCCATTACACGGAACTGAGGATCGTTAAGGTTTAGTGTCTTGGAAACAAGGAACATAATACAAGAAAAAAAACATAAAACATTCTTCATAAACACTTGAAAGGATTCTCCTTTAGTTCATCCTAGGATCATTACTGCATCTCATAACCTGGGGAAATACATCAAAAGAAAGGGTGAGCAAAAGGCCTAGTAAGGGAAACAAGAGAAACATTTTTCATGTGAACTTGAGATACTTCAATAAGGACATGAAAAGAACTTTAAGGCATGAGGATGAAATCATGAGATACATCATAATAAAAATAACATTTTTCATAACTTGAAGATGTGTCTACAACATTTAATATTGACAATCGTTTCCTTTCACCAAGGTCCATCCCCAAGGTGTCGTAAAAAATTACCAAGGTTATTCACCAAGGCGTCGTTAAAATGGCCATCTCTAGAGATTAAGTCTTTACCCAATGCATTGGAGCGCTATCAGGGCGCACCCTTAAATTTGCCTTAATTATCATGTGATCCACATATATCATCATCAAACATTTCATAAATAACCCATATAGCATAAAATAAATGGGTTTCATTTCATAATCATAACGTTTTAAAAATTTCTTTAAAGACACGATCTTTACATTACTTTAAACCCACGGAAAGGGAAAGCGGGTATCATGTATGTAAATCCCAGAATTTAAAATAGAAAATTTTCATATATATGTGAATACCCCTGTAGAAATAGGAGCTTTGAGTATTCACTTTATAACATAAAATAATTTTGAGAAAAGAGAGGCATTTTAGACGAAAATTCTGCAGCATAACGACTATGTTACAAGGTTTTAGAAAACATTGAAAAGAGGGGGAGCATGGGTCAAAAAATCATAATTGACCCATAAAAAAGTAGAGGGACAGAATAAGAAGGATATATGGACATGGTGATGCAATTTTACGGACATACCATTTGAAATTAAAAACATGGATGGAAGACAAAAATTTGATTTCTCTTATGACAATTCGGCAGCCTAACGGTGTCACTTAAACTTCAACAAAAATAAATTGAACAAATCAAATAGGGTCTCTCATCATATGATAATAAGAGATCCGTATGATAGATATAGAGATAATAACCCAACATAATAAAAAGGAACTTGAAAGATTTGACATGAAAATCGAACTTGAAAAATGAGAAGGGTGAAAGAATCACTTAAACATTCGGCAGCCTAATGGCGTCACTTAAACTTTCATAAAACGAAATGATGAGAGTAAGAGGGGATCTCTCATCATATAAACATGAAAGGGGTATTAAGAGGAATATAAAAGAACATCCTCTCACATAATAACATGGAGCATAAAAGGAATGACATAAAAGAGATTACATGAAAAGAAAGGGAGGGGTCGGATCCCTTACCTTAAAACGTGACTCTTGAAACTCAAAGTTTTGGACCTTGAGGGCTTGGGGGAACCTTGGGAGGACTCCTTGGGAGGTAAGGAGACTAGAAATTCGTTGGTGGACAGTTGGGAGTGGAAATTAAAGGAGGAAATGGTGGGTATTTATAGGGAAAGTGAGGGGACAAGGCATTAATGGTAAAGGGACACCTCACTAGTGGTTTTGGCAAAACCATGGGCTTTCCCATGGTATTTGCCCATGGTATTGGCCACTTGGGACACCTCACACCTTATCTTACTATTCATAATTCGACCATATTGAATATATATACTTAATACATCATTTAATGATGTCATTAAACACCCGTAACTTAAAAACTATATTTTCACTATTCATCGAAAATTCAGCTTTCTCAGAATAATCCCAAAATTTCACCTTAACCAAATATCGATGCTCTAAACACATTTATGAACTCCATTTTATAAAAATAATTTTCTAAATAATTTTAATTTAATTTTTAAATAAAAACACTATTCATCGAAAATTCGTTTTTTTCAGAAAAATCCCCAAAAATTACCATAACATAATATCGATGGTCTGAGTTCAAAAATAAAGTCATTTTTATAAAAATAATTTTCTAATTATTTTTAATTAAATGTTTAATTAAAAAACACTATTCATCCGAAAAAACTAATACTTGACTAATAATTTATGAAACTGTTATTTACCGATTTTATTGAATCACATTACTTAATCTAGGTGTCTGAATTATATTAAAACTTTCTTTGAGTGGAATTACTAATCCATTTGGTCACATTACTAATCCTAAGCGTAAAATCACTATTCATAATTTACTATTCATCAAAAATTAAGTTGATCTTATTAGACTCCAAATTCCTTACTGAACACTTTTGTAGAAGACCATTTTTGGAAAATCATTACACATCATTAGTTATTTAGGGTTTACATAAATATTTTAAAATATCCCTTTTACAAAATTCATTAATAAAATACATTATAAAATTATCTAGACCATTGAAATTTCACAAACATCACTAAAGGAAGAAATCTCAATTTATTCACCCGAAAGGATTACACAAGGAAGCTAGGGTCTCGTCACATAGCCCCTTATAGCACCAGCATAAGTCCTAAGTGTAAGGTGTGCTATGGTGAGAGAATCTGAGGGAGGCCCAGATAACACTGCCCTAGTAGTAATCTCTACTAACTTGAACTTCTCCCGTAGGCGTTTCCGTTCAAGCTTCACACGCTGGAGTTCGGCTTGGGCTTGGTCCAAAGCAAAGCCCATAGATGCTACCTCCTTCCCAAGCTCTGATAAGTGGGCTTCATAAGGTTCGAGTCTACTGGATGAAGCCATCGACTCCTCTTTCTGCATTAACCATTAACATATTATTAAATCATTAAGAGTAAGTTAATATACTACTCAAAAAGATTGGGTCGTTACAGAATATATATATATGTATACACTCAATGTTGGATAGAATAATTATTATAAAAATTGTGTGTAACACGATCCAAGAATAGTGTTGCGTATACTGCAAGCTAATACGGTGTTGTGTATAGCGCCAGCTAATCTTGGTGTAGCATACAACACAAGATATTAATGAAATTAAAAGAATATATTTCATAAAATCTTGGGGTGTCACATTCTACCCCCCTTAAAATGAATTTCTCCCTCAAAATTCGTCGGGGTTATAAATGGTTTACTACTCAAATGTTTGTTTAATAGAAACCCACATCGAAAAAAGCAATACCCAAACATGGATTTAAAAACTAAAGTATGAAATATAAAGGTTACCCAAATTAACTTATCACTGGGTTTCCAAGTAGGAGAACATAGGTGAAAATATGGATATGGAAGAAAAATCTAACCATCAAGTTCTGATGGAGAGTGGTAGAGAAATGACTATGACAAAGCCAACAATCACAAAGCTATTGATTTGTGATGATCTAAGGTACCATCTGATTCATCGGATATAAGGGAACTAGGACAACATTTTTGGTTTTCATGATCATTTCCCTAAAGTTGATGAATTAAAAGAAATACTTGCATGATTATGGTACAATCACACTTTTGTTCATGAATTGAACAATTTCCACATCATCCCTTAAAGAAATGAAGTTGAATTTGTTATTCGTGATGTGTTAGAAGATCATGTGATAGATTGCAGGGTCATTCCATCTCTTTCAAACAAAAGGTTAGTAAAAGTTATAAGTCCATCTTATGGTTAGATTAATCATATATGGTTCCAAAAATGAACTTATACTTCATATATCATACCGCTTAATAAAATAAAACTAGTTTCTACTAACCAGGGACTTCCTGTAGGACAGTGTTAGGCGATAAAGGCCAGTCGCACTTCGGTTGTGGGTTCGATTCCCACAGTCTTGTCCGACGCGATGGGATGTTGCCTGTCCTACAGGTTGTCCTTTTTCTAAAACTATGTTACTATAACATCCCATCAATAATATCGAAACAACTTCAATCCTTAAACAATAATAACTTATGTACAACATAATCCATTCCAATCTTTAGGATTATCCATAATACTGCAGTCCACTCACATAATATTGTGAAAATGATTACCATAGATTTGATACCATTGTTGATCCCCACATATCATAAGATATGTCTTATTGGTCACATTCCAAACATTCAAAGGCCTTAATCACGTATTTTCTTGAAAAATGAATACCCATTGAACCTTAGTGAAAACATGAATGCAGTAAAAAGTTAACACTTTCCACATTCCAAAATCCTCAAAATTCTATATACTCAACCCATGATATCACTTAGTCCTTATATCAATCATGAGCTCCTGATTACAATCAAACATCTCATTATCTTCTTATTCCTTCATTATACGCATATCATCTACTTTACAAAAATATCTGAATAACCTTCCATGGTTACTGGTACCATTCAACATATACTTTCAAATAATTTTAGGAAAAACAATAGTGTAACAATATATAGATTATTCTTTATTCCATAGTACCATTAACTATACAACATAACTCTCGATAAACATACAATCATTCCACTACCTTCTAAAACAACCGACTGAGCTTCAACACTTCTTTCAGCTCATATATCATTTGTAGTCTCCTCATCATCATCCACATAAATACTACCCATATGACCATGCTGATTCTCTTCATGAGATTTTCCATTAGGGCACTGGTTTGCATAATGACCGTACATTCCACATTTAAAACATCTAATCAGTGTTGATGTAGTAGCAATACCATTATCCTTGTCCATGGTGTTAACTGAACCTTTTCCTTTGCACTTACTGGAATTGTGTCCTTCTTTTCCACAACCAAAGCATATTCCAGTTCCTTTGAAACAATATCCCTGATGCCTCTTCCCACATGATTTACATGAGGGAAATTGAACTTTCTTTCCTCTATGATCATCATGAAACTCTATCTTTCTCTTATTATATGAGTCGGGAAACTTACCAATGTTGAGATTATTGATCATATTATGAGATTGCTGATTAGGCATAACAATGATGTTTGGACTTCCAGATCTTGTTTCATTTGGTTTCTCATGAAGAAAATCACTCCATTGTCTATAATATCCTCCATTATCGTGAATCTTCCTGTTTCCAGCCAGTTTCTAAAACCCAAAACGAATAGTGTGAGAGGAAAAAACAATGCTAGGGAAAACAACATAGTAAAGGGGGAGTATCATCAATATCTAACATCTTAGGTTAAAGTCTATGATCATTACCGTAGTTCTAGGACTATATCCTATACGTATACTTATCCTTAGGGACATCCCTAGACATACCATAGAAATATCCCTAGGGATCTCACAAACGTTTTCGCATCCTAGTTTCCAAAGGGTGACTAAACCTTTCCTATGATACCAACTGTAGAGACCCAAAGCTTGACGTACACGGACATTACATTACTTTAGCGGAATACTTAATACATAAAAAAAACAGACACACAAGGACCGTAATAGTTTAGTGTCTTTGGAAACTTGGAACGTAATCTTCTAATCGTGGTGAAAGATCTTCAACATCTCCCATAAAGATCTTCCCCATTTTTTTCTTACCTAAAACCTTTCTTTATATCCCGGGGAAAAGAAAACATAAAAAGGGTGAGCTCAAATGCTCAGTAAGGGTAATCATGGATAAAATAAAACATACCATATACATTTGAACTTAAAAACATGAACATAATGTTTAAACATCAAAAGCATGAGAAATGACATAAAACATGGAAGTATGTAAGGCATAGATCATAAAGAAACATTAAGAATGATAAAATAGCATGGGAATAAAACATGTGATTGTGGAAACCCTTAAGCACATGATATTATTTCCATAGTAGTCAAGTATTTGCTGCAAAGACCATCTTAGTGGACAAATTCCCTTTATGAATCGAGTTCACTCCTCGTTCCAGTCCTGTACTACTGAACTGGTTTAACTTGCCATTCCAGCCATGTCTATCTCATGGGATATAAATCTTTACCCAATGCATTATAGGGATATATATGTCCCACCCATCTCATAATAAAATCATTCTTACTTGTGCCACAAAATAAACATACATCATTCATAAAAACCTAATAAATAAAATGGGTTCCATAAACATCATCCCATAATCACATAATCCATATAAAAGAAATGGATATAATTTCATAATAAGAGAAGTTAAACCATGTAAATAATATAGACATTATACTAGAAACATACAAATATGAAATAATGTCATCTTAGATGAAAAATGGTTTTGATAAAACACTTGAAATGAATTCTTGAGGAAAATATCCCTTTTTCTTCAAAATCATTTTCTTTTCACAAAATGTCATGAAATTTTAAAAGAAAAGGATTTTGTTGAAAATAGTCATGAAATATTATGGAGGATTATTCATGAAAACTAGGCTTTATAAAACCGTAAAAATCCTTTCGTGCCGTATATGTTAAAAAAACATTCTTTTCGTTCTTTTGCTGGAAAAGTCAAAAAGTACCTCGTAACGTAAACAAAAGAAAGATTCATTACATACCATGTAGTAAAAGTAAAAAATGGGTAAAAAGTACTTTAATCATACATGAAAACACTTTTATAATAATGGACATGGATGATAGAAATAACCCCAGTAAATACTTACGAATAAGCAATCTCGGATAAAAATGAGATTTACAAAATTATCCCTTACCTAAGGTCCAATATGCTTCATAAGTATCCGAAACTCTTGTATAATGATTCAAATAATGTTATTGACTTATTACAGAATAATATTAATTGTTATGATATCCTATATGGTTCAATTAGGACTTTATATTACCCGTTCTTTTGTAAATTCCATGTTAAAGAGCGTTTTGGGTAAAATCATTTCATTTGTTGTCCGTGTTTAGACTTTTAATTATTCATATGATTACTTAGATCATGATTAATTACATCCAGAATGTAAGAAATGTTTTATATATAATATATATTCTGAATATACATATATATAATAGATCCATAAATGGAAAGAAATACACCGTTCATGGAGACGGTAGGCCGT
Organism: Viscum album; assembly: GCA_963277665.1. Taxonomy (NCBI): domain Eukaryota; kingdom Viridiplantae; phylum Streptophyta; class Magnoliopsida; order Santalales; family Viscaceae; genus Viscum; species Viscum album. Next base: position 137,808,018 of record OY728128.1, on the reverse strand, counting down.
ACGTACGCATGAACGTTGTTTTCGTTTCCTCATTGAATTGAATGGAATTCATTGGATGACATACATATATATATATATACATAAATCCAGTATCATTATTATGTCATATATTTCATGATTACTTATTATATATACTTTATAATCATTTATGAATGGTTAATCATTGAGAATGAATCTCATCGCGTCGTGGAGATGGTATTCCGTACGTACGCACGAGCGATGATATCGTTCCCATGATCGTGGAATTTTATTGGAGTGTATGTATTCTATTACAGAATCAATATCACTTTACAATAATAATATATAGTTATTATTTACACCATTATACCCATCCAAGTAAGGTGGTGGTGGAAAATAGATTACACCACGGCGTGGAGACGGTATTCCGTATATACGCACGCGCAATGATTTCGTTTTCCGTAGGATGGATAGATGGTGAAATAGGGTTGTTTCATAATTATAATAAAATATCAGTATATTAGTGATAAAGATGTTATTACTTCATAATGAAACAACCTAAGAAGAATAAGTGGAATAATAAATAAAGGTGAACGAATCGGTAACAGAAATTACCTCTTCTTTGAAGCGCCACTTCGAGACCTCCTCTTAGGGCCCTAAAATTGGTCTTTTAAGAAGACCAGGACATCTAGGATTTTTCTAGGGAAGTGGAGAAGATAATTGGGCAGGTTTTGGCTGATCTTGAAGGCTCAATGTTGTGTGTGGAAAAGAGGGAGTCGATGCCCTTTTATAAGGGAGGAGAGGGGTACCTTTGGAATTCTCAAAAATATTAATTTATAATAAATCAAACCCCCCTTAAAAACCTCCAGAAATGACTCATATTAAAATAGTAGATGAGATAGGGTTGTAAACTCATCAACCAATCAAATTTTGACATCTTTGGATCTTATTTTAAACCTTATCATTTTTATTTATCCTTATTTAATCTATTTAAGTTTATTTATTGTAATAAAATTATAAATTTTGAATTATAACAAATAATTACTTATTTGGTGTTAATGTTCCATAATGTTTTACTTTATACCATTATAGACCATATAAATTTATATTTATAATTTTTAAATATTTTTTTGATTTTTTAAAAATTTATAATATGTTATTTTTATAAAATAACAATAATGTCAATTTTGACACTATTCAATTATTTGAATTTAAATAAAATATATACAGAAGATATGTTCGAAATAAAAGATTTAATAGATTCATAAAAGGTTATATGTATCTATAAAATTAGTGGATCACATTAAATAGTGCATATAATATTTATTTTATTATTTTTAAAACCATTTATTTGGTTTATCTCTTAATAAAATAATTACTACAAAATTTTTTTATAATTATTTAATATACTGATTTGTTGCATAAAAATTAAAATTAAACAACTATGATGAATATAAATCTATTATATTTCAAAATAATACTTTTACTCTAATTTAGAATCTTAAAATCACAATATTTAAATTGTTATATTTATTAAATTATGAAGGTGGCAACTTTGGCATCATTTAAAATAAAATAATATAAGTGTCATAATCACTTTTATAAGGCTCAAAACGGTTATATATTAGGTTGTTGGATGATTAAGGTGTATAGATACACTACCAATAAGGTTTGGTCAGGTTTGTGGTCTTTTTAATGGGTATTATTATTTCAATAAAAACTATATTACTTATTTTCCACTTAATAAATAATTTCTGTATCATTAATGTGTCACCATTAATGACAATTATTTAATCACTAAAAATTCTAAATAAATTATCATGATTTAGATAATTCTATTATATTTCTGTAGACTATTCATGTTCGAAGTTTTATGATTTTTATCACTAAATTAAAATTATTATACTTATAACATTTAAGAGAGTGACATGTTGTCACTTTCTTTGGTTTTAATAATAATTAAATTATTTTCATGGTCAAAAGTCCATAAAATGAATCTAATCCAACCCTTAGGTTATATGGGTATACTTTTAGCCATCCAATAGAATTTTTTCATGTGTTAGGGTAATTTTATAATATTATATTTACCCTTAATTACCCGATTTACCTTTAACTATGGTAAATAAAATTTACCGTAGTTACTATTCATAATTCCCAAAAATAAAAAGTAGCTTATTAACATAATTTGGACCCACAGATTCCAAATATGGAATCCATTTTTCCAAATTGAATACACAAAATTTGCAGAAATTAAATTAAAATTAATCTCGTTGTCGAAAGAAAACGAGTTTTTCTTTATAACATTGCAAAAGATTGAATTGATTTAACCGACGAATTTAATGTAAAAACAATGCTAATGACATACATTATATTAAATGGTAAAAATATATTCTATTTATACTTTAAAATCATTAAATATTATAATTTAACCATATAAATTATTGCGATGAAAAAAGTTGTTTTTCATTAAAATATAGCATGTTTTTACTATTCATCAAAATATAAAAGTTACCAGAATAATACGAAAAATTTATCCAAAGTAAATTTTTATTTCTTGATTCCAAAGAAGAATTTAATTTTGTCAAATTGAACTTATAAACATGTCAAAAACTAGATTTAAAGTGGGTGCGCCATCAAAAGGCGACAAAACTGCATTTTTTGAAAAATACTTATTTTACCTGAACAATTTATTTTGTTCTTATACCATGTTCTAGAAAATGTGTAAGATGAATAATATTGTTATAAAATTAAAAATTTAGTTAATACTATTCATAACAGCTAGTTAATAATAATATTATAATAATATATCGTTGTTTAGTAAAACCCGGTATTGCGTACAACACACGCTATCGAGGAAGGTCGCGATTGCGTGTAATGAAAGCCATGTTAGGGTTGCATGTTGTGCAAGAATCCTTCATTGTTTCGTATAACAGAATCCAACCATATTTCATTTATACATTGAATATATATATATATACACTCAATGTTGCGTAGAATAACTATTATCAAAATTGTGTGTAACACGATCCAAGAATAGTGTTGCATATACTGCAAGTTAATACGGTGTTGCGTATAGTGAAAGGTAATATTGGTGTAGCATACAACACAAGACATTAATGAAATTAAAAGAATATTTTTCATAAAATCTCTGGGTGTTACATTATACCCCCCTTAAAATGAATTTCGCCCTCGAAATTCGTTGGGGTTATAAATGGTTTACTACTCGAAAGTTTATTTAATAGAAACCCACATCATAAAAAGGAATACAAAAACATGGCTTCAAAAACTAAAGTATGAAATATAATGGTTAGCCAAATTAACTCATCACTGGGTTTCCACGTAGGAGGACATAGGTGAAAATATGGATATGGAAGAAAAATCTAACCATCAAGTTCTGATGGAGAGTGGTAGAGAACATGACTATGATAAAGCCAACAATCACAAAGCTATTGATTTGTGATGATCTAAGGTACCATTTGATTCATCAGATATAAGGGAACTAGGACAACAATTTTGGTTTTCGAGATCATTTCCCTAAAGTTGATGAATTAAAAGAAATACTTGCATTATTTTGGTACAATCTCACTGTTGTTCATGAATTGAACAATTTCCACTACCTCCCTTAATGAAATGATGTTGAATTTGTTATTCGTGATGTGTCAGCAGATCATGTGATAGAATTATGGGTCATTCCATCTCTTTCAAACAAAAGGTTAGCAAAAGTTATAAGTCCATCTTATGGTTAGATTAATCGTATATGGTTCCAAAAATGAACTTATACTTCATATATCATACCTCTTAATAAAATAAAACTAGTTACTACTATCTAGGGACTTCCTATAGGCCAGTGGTAGACGATAAAGGCTAGTCGCACTTCGGTTGTGGGTTAGATTCCCGCAGCCTTGTCCGACGTGATGGGATGTCACCCGTCCTGCAGGTTGTCCTTTTTCTAAAACTATGTTACTATAACATCCCATCAATAATATCGAAAAAACTTCTATCCTTAAACAATAATAACTTATGTCCAACATAATACATTCCAATATTTAGGCTTATCCATAATACTGCAGTCCACTCACATAATATAGTGAAAATGATTACCAGAGATTTAATACCATCGTTGATCCCCACATATCATAAGATATGTCTTTTTGGTCACATTCCAAACATTCGAAGGCCTTAATCACGTATTCTCTTGAAAAATGAATACCCATTGATCCTTAGTGAAAACATGGATGCAGTTAAAAGTTAACACTTTCCACATAACAAAATCCTCAAAATTCTATATACTCAAACCATGATATCACTTTGTCCTTATATCAATCATGAGCTCATGAATACAATCAAACATCTCATTTTCTTCTTATTCCTTCATTATGCGCATATCATCTACTTTACAAAAATATCTGAATAACCTTCCATGGTTACTGGTACCATTCAACATATACTTTCAAATACTTTTAGAAAAAACAATAGTGTAACAATCATTAGATTATTCTTTATTCCATAGTACCATTAACTATACATCATAACTCTCGATAAACATACAATTATTCCACTACCTTCTAAAACAACTGACTAAGCTTCAACACTTCTTTCAGCTCATATATCATTTGTAGTCTCCTCATCATCATCCAAATTAATACTACCCATATGACCATGTTGATTCTCTTCATGAGATTTTCCATTAGGGCATTGGTTTGCATAATGACCGTACATTCCACATTTAAAACATCTAATCATTGTTGATGTCATAGCAATACCATTATCCTTGTCCATGGGGTTAACTGAACCTTTTCCTTTGCACTTAATGGCTTGGTGTCCTTCTTTTCCACACCCAAAGTATATTCCAGTTCCTTTGAAACAATCTCCCTGATGCCTCTTTCCACATGATTTACATGAGGGAAATTGAACTTTCTTTCCTCTATGATCATCATGAAACTCCATCTTTCTTTTATTATCTGAGTCAGGAAACATACCAATGTTGAGATTATTGATCATATTATGAGATTGCTGATTAGGCATAACAATGATGTTTGGTCTTCCAGATCTCGTTTCATTTGGTTTCTCATGAAGAAAATCATTCCATTGTCTATAATATCCTCCATTATCGTGAATCTTCCTGTTTACAGCCATTTTCTAAAACACAAAAATAATAGTGTGAGAGGAAAAAACCATGCTAGGGAAAAAACATTGTAAAGGGGGAGTATCCTCAATATCTAACATCTTAGGTTAAAGTCTATGATCATTACCATAGTTCTAAGACTGTATTCTATACGTATACTTATCCATACACTACTGGAAAAATGATTTTTCCCAACACTTCTATACCAACGGTTTGTAAAAACCGTTGGTATAGGTACCCTTTCCCAACAGTTTGGCTAAACTGTTGGGAAAGCCCAATTTTTGGCCACCTTTCCCAACGGTTTGGCCAAACCGTTGGGAAAGGATGAATTTTGGACACCCTTTCCCAACGGTTTGGCCAAACTGTTGGGAAAGGTTAGCCTATCCCAATGGTTTGGCCTAACCGTTGGTGAAGGCTGAATTCTGGACCACCTTTCCCAACGGTTTGGCCAAACCGTTGGGAAAGGGTAGCCTATCCAAACGGTTTGCCCAAACTGTTGGGAAAGGGTGTCCAGAATTCAACCTCCGGCCAGAATACCCAAAAAAATCAAGACCTTTCCAAACGGTTTTGCAAACCGTTGGGAAAGGTCCTTTGATTTTTTTGGGAATCTACCTACGGAGAACATTATATAAATCAAAATTTAAAATAATTAGAACAATACATATATATATTTATGAAATTATGTTAACAAACGTCGTGTTAGGTTAGTGGTTAAGTCATTCCGTTATAAACTAGAGGTCCTGAGATCAAATCCCACCGGGTGTTTCTTTTTTGAAATACATATACCAACGGTTTTGAGAACCATTGGTATATATTTTCTAATTACTTATACCAACAGTTTTCATAACCGTTGGTATAGAACCTATACCAACAGTTTTCCCCAAACCATTGGTATAGACCTATTGTCACGACTTACTTGCCAACGGTCCTCCAAACCGTTGGTATAGGCTATACGAACGGTTTGGGGACCTATACCAATGGTTACAAACCATTGGTATAGGGTATTTTTCCAGTAGTGTTAGGGACATCCCTAGACATACCTTAGAAATATCTCTAGGGATCTCACTAACGTTTTCGCATCCTAGTTTCCAAAGGTTGACTAAACCGTTCCTCTGATACCAACGGTAGAGACCCAAAGCTTGACGTACACGGACATTACATTACATTAGCAGAATACTTAATACATAACAAAAACAAACACACAAGGACCATAATAGTTTAGTGTCTTTGGAAACGTGGAAAGTAATCTTATAATCATGGTGAAAGATCTTCAACATATCCCATAAAGATCTTCCCCTTTTTTTCTTACCTAAAACCTTTATTTATATCCTGGGGAAAAGAAAACATAAAAAGGGTGAGCTCAAATTCTCAGTAAGGGTAAGCATGGATAAAATAAAACATACCATATACATTTGAACTTAAAAACATGAACATAATGTTTAAACATCAAGAGCTTGAGAAATGACATAAAACATGGAAGTACGTAAGGAATAGATCATAAAGAAACATTAAGAATGATAAAATAGCATGGGAATAAAACATGTAATTGTGGAAACCATTAAGAACATGATATGAATTCCATAGTAGCCACGACATTGCTGCCAAGACCATCTTAGTGGACAAAGTCTCTTTCTAAATCGAGTTCACTCCTCGTTCCAGTCCTATATTACTGAACCGGTTTAACTTACCGTTCCAGCCATGTCTATCTCATGAGATATAAATCTTTACCCAATTCATTAGAGGGATATATATCTACCACCCATCTCATAATGAAATCATTCTTATTTGTGCCACAAAATAAACATACATCATTCATAAAAACCCAATAAATAAAATGGATTCCATAAACATCATCCCATCATCACATAATCCATATAAAAGAAATGGATATCATTTCATAATAAGATAAGTGAAAACATGTAAATCATAGAGACATAATACTTGAAACATACACATATGAAATAATGTCATCTTAGATGAAAAATGGTTTTGATAAAACACTTGAAATGAATTCTTGAGGAAAATGTCCCTTTTTCTTCAAAATCATTTTCTTTTCACAAAATGTAATGCAATTTTAGAAGAAAAGGATTTTTTTGAAAATAGTTATGGAATATTATGGAGGAATCTTAATGAAAACAAGGCTTTATAAAACTGTAAATATCCGTTCGTGCCGTATAAGTTAAAAAACATTCTTTTCGTTCTTTTGCCGGAAAAGTCAAAAATTACCTTGTAACGTAACCAAAAGAAAGATTCATTACATACCATGTAGAAAAAGTCCAAAATGGGTAAAAAGTACTTTAATCATACATGAAAAAACTTTTATAAAACATGTACATGGATGAGAGAAATAACCCTAGTAAATACTTACGAATAAGCAATCTCGGATAAAAATGAGATTTGCAAAATTTTCCCTTACCTTAGGTCCGATATGCTTCGTACGTATCCGAACCTCCTGTATAATGATTTAAATAATGTTATTGACTTATTAAAGAATCATATTAATTGTTATGATATCATATATGGTTCACTTATGACTTTATATTACCCGTTCTTTTGTAAATTCCATGTTAAAGAGCGTTTTGGGTAAAATCATTTCATTTGTTGTCCGTGTTTTGACTTTTAATTATTCATATGATTACTTAGATCATTATTACTAACATCCAGAATGTAAGGCATGATTTATATATAATATATATTCAGAATATACATATATATAATAGATCGATAAATGGAATGAAATACACCGTTCATGGAGACGGTAGGCCGTACGTACGCGTGAACGTTGTTTTCATTTCCTCATTGAATTGAATGGAATTAATTGGATGACATACACACACACACACACACACACACACACACACATATATATATATATATAAATCCAGTATCATTATTATGTGATATATTTCATGATTACTTATTATATATACTTTATAATCATTTATGAATGGTTAATCACTGATAATGAATCTCATCGCATCGTGGAGACGGTATTCCTTACATACGCACGAGCGATGATATCGTTCCCATGATCGTGGAATTTTATTGGAGTGTATGTATACTATTACAGAATCAATATCTCTTTATAATAATCATATATAATTATTATTTACACCATTATACCCATCCAAGTAAGGTGGTGGTGGAAAATAGATTACACCACGGCGTGGAGACGGTATTCCGTACGTACGCACGCGCGGTGATTTCGTTTTCCATAGGATGGATAGATGGTGAAATAGAGTTGTTTCATACTTATAATGACATATAAGTATATGAGTGATACTGATGTTATTACTTCATAATGAAACAACATAAGAATAATAAGTGGATGAAGAAATAAAGGTGAAAGAATTGGTAACGGAAATTACCTCTTCTTTGAAGCGCCTCTTTGAGACCTCTTGTTAGGGCACTAAAATTGGTCTTCGAAGAAGACCAGGACATCTAGTATGTTTCTAGGGAAGTGGAGAAAAAATTGGGCAGGGGTTGGCCGAGTTTTAAGGCTAAATGTGGTGTGTGGAAGAGAGGGAGGAGGTGCCCTTTTATAAGGGAGGAGAGGGCCACCTTTGGAATTCTTAAAAATATTAATTTATAATAAATCTAACCCCACTAAAAAACCTACAAAAATGACTCATATTTGAATATTAGATGATATAGGGTTGTAAAATCATCAACCAATTAAATTTAGACATATTTGGATCTTATTTTAAACCTTATCATTTTGATTTATCCATATTTAATCAATTTAAGTTTATTTGTGGTAATAAAATTCTAAATTTTAAATTGTAAAGAATTATTACTTATTTGTTGTGAATTTTCCATAATTGTTTACTTTATACCATTATAGACAATATAAAATTAAATTTATAATTTTTAAATATTTTTGTGATTTTTAAATAATTTTATAATATGTTATTTTTATAAAATAACAATAGTGTCAATTTTGACACTATTCATTTATTTGAATTTAAATAAAACATATACAGAAGATATGTTCGAACTAAAAGCTTTAATAGATTCATAAAAGGTCATATGTATCTAAAAATTAGTGGATCACATTAAATAGTTCATATAATATTTCATTTATTATTTTTAAAACCATTTATTTCGTTTATCTCTTAATACAATAATTACTACGACATTTTTGTATAATTATTTAATATACTTATTTGTTGCATAAAAATTAAAAATAAAATCCTATGATGAATAAATAATTTTATCTTTCACAATAATACTTTTTATCGATTTTATCATCTTAAAATCACAATATTTAAATTGTTATATTTATTAAATTATGAAGGCAACAACTTTGGAATAATTTAAAATAAAATAATATAAGTGTCATATTCACTTTTATAAGACTCAAGACGGTTATATATTAGGTCATTAGATGATTAAGGTGTATAAATACACTACCAATAAGTTTTTTTCAGGTTTGTGGTCCTTTTAATGGGTATTATTATTTCAATAAAAACTATATTACTTATTTTCCACTTAATAAATAATTTCTGTATCATTAATGTATCACCATTAATGACAATTATTTAATCCCTAAAAATTCTAAATAAATTATCATGATGTAGATAATTTTATTATATTTCTGGAGACTATTCATGTTCTAAGTTTTATGATGTTTATCACTAAATTAAAATTATTATACTTATAAGATTTAAAAGAGTGACATGTTGCTACTTTCTTTGGTTTTAATAATAATTAAATTATTTTCATGGTCAAAAGTCCATAAAATGAATCTAATCCTACCCTTATGTTATATGGGTCTACTTTTAGTCATCCAATAGAATTTTGGCATGTATTAGGGTAATTTTATAATATTATATTTACCCTTAATTAACCGATTTACCTTTAACTATGGTAAATAAAATTTACCATAGTTACTATTCATAATTACCAAAAAAAAAATAGCTTATTAGCATAATTTGGACCCACTGATTCTAAATATGGAATCCATTTTTCCAAATTCAATACACAAAATTTGCAGAAATTAAATTAAAATGAATCCCGTTGTTGAAAGAAAATGGGTTTTTCTTTATAACATTGCAAAAGATTGAATTGATTTAACCTACGAATTTAATGTAAAATCAATGCTAATGACATACATTATATTAAATGGTAAAAATATATTATATTTATACTTTAAAACCATTAAATATTATAATTTAACCATATAAATTATTGCGATGAAAAAAGTTGTTTTTCATTAAAATATAGCGTGTTTTTACTATTCATCAAAATATGAAAGTTACTAGAATAACATGAAAAATTTATCCAAAGTACATTTTTATTTCTTGTTTCCAAAGAAGAATTTTATTTTGTAAAATTGAACTTATAAACATGTCAAAAAATATATTTAAAGTGGGTGCGCCATCAAAAGGCGGCAAAACTGCATTTTTTAAAAAATACTTATTTTACTCGAAAAAATTATTTTGTTCTTATTCCATTTTCTAGAAAATGTGTAAAATGAATAATAATGTTATAAAATTCAAAATTTAGTTAATACTATTCATAATGGCTAGTTAATAATAATATTATAATAATATATCGTTGTTTAGTAAAACTTGGTATTGCGTACAACACACGCTATCGAGGAAGGTCACGATTGGGTATAATGCAAGCCAAGTCAGGGTTACGTGTTGTGCAAGAATCCTTCGTTGTTTCGTATAATAGAATCCAACCATATTTCATTTATACATTGAATATATATATATATATATACTCAATGTTGCGTAGAATAACTATTATCATAATTGTGTGTAACACGATCCAAGAATAGTGTTGCGTATACTGCAAGCTAATACGGTGTTGCGTATAGCACAAGGTAATCTTGGTGTAGAATACAACACAAGAAAATAATGAAATTAAAAGATATTTTTCATAAAATCTCGGGGTGTTACATATGAGATGATCAAAACCCAATTCCCTCAGCACAAAATTGTAAAATGTAGCCTTAAAATATATAAATCAGGATTCCTTAGATGATAATATTTGGATGATAAAAAACAATACCCCTTTTAGAACTGGGGTTCCTTATATGAAATGTATGGGATAATAAACCAAAAATACCGCATATAAAACATGGATGCCTCAAATGATAAGTATGGTATGATAAAAATGATTACCCCACATAAGACCAGGAAATCTCATATGAGGAATATATGATGATCACATACCAATTTCATCGACACATGATGCTATGAATTATACATACCCTATGTGAAAATAGTATTCCTTATAAAATGTGAGGATTTAATATCCTCACTAGAGATAATTTCACCCCACTCGTGTCTATATTCTAACCTATCATGCAAAATAACTATGCATGACTTGATTGCAATTCATATAGGATACGTAGAAACACTCAAATTTCTCATCACAAGACCAACCCTACCATAAAATCATTTAGGGTTATTTTCAAACTAATATAGTCTTGATTCATATATACATATATGGTCATCTATCATGTTCTAGCACATGGTAGAATATCTTTGAGGGAACTCAGTATCCCCTCCAAGACATTCCTGATTTACTCTTTCATGCTTTATGGTTTCTTTGATTTTGATAACAATTAATCTCCCAATATATGAAGCATCCCTAACCAAAATGGTCTTATTCCACATTGGACCAGCTATCGTTATGTGCTCACATGTTGAAGAATAATTTGTAATAAATATTGGCACACATGTTTTGAATTAGTTCAATGGTCGATTCTACATTAGTTCTCCACATATCTATCTAACGTGTGTATATAACCTGTGTTTGAAAAATGGGAAACAATTGTTACCTTCTTGTTGATCATTCACCTTTTATCTTGGTTATGAAATTCATGATCTCTCAATCTAGATTCTGTAATGACATACACCCCTATTTCATATCCACATGTAACGAGGATGAATTTCTAAGATTAATTGTTTCCAACATTGAGCATGAATAATGTGGGTTTAGGAAACTGTTTAAGGATATTACCTTCTGTGGTTGAGACATTCTAACTACCTAGAGGTTCATGAATCCTTACAATAATCTACTTTTAACATTAACATTATGTTTTTTTAGCTCAAGCCCTCTCTTATCCTTCAATTAAATATTGGTTACTACTCATTTCTATTGTGTAGAACACACTAGGGAACCCATGGTAAAAAATCTAGGACTATGAATGAATGAACCATGATCTGAACACTTCAAACTAAAACTATGATCCCAATTCGAGGAATCATGACTCTAACCTATGTGCAAGTCACACAAGGAATGTGTTGAGTGACATCAAGCCTCCTCATCCCCAAATTCATTCTAGGTTTTCAATATTTCATGATACACATTTCCATTTGGAATGCTCAGATGATGGTCCAAGCATTAGAACTTTAATATAAGTGAAAGTTGTTTCGATTGTGTTTTGTGAGACATAGGATGGCCTCTTAGGAACCTCCATTCATGTCGGGTTCACCATTTCTATTTCTAATGATTTCAATATTATAATGAAAATTATAACATCCTCACTAGTCAGAGGGATTCTATTGTTCCCATAAGAAAGAATAAAAAATAAACCCACCATAGATTTATGTTCCATGGGAATTAACATTGAGGTAAAATATTTAAAATTATAATACCCATGTATTTAAATACTATAACAAGATATTTCTACATCCTTAGTATTTTTAACATGTTTGTAGTTATCTTGATAAACTGAAAACATGATTTTGGGAAATTATTAAGAATTGAATACTATAATTATCCACTAATTTCGGTGTTTAAATCCCTTGGGTGCAACAAATCATTCCATATTTAATTTAGGTATGAAAAATATCGTTTGACATGGACTAACACTTACAATTTATAAACATTTTATATAAAATAATATAATATATTAAAATATTCATTTTCTTAAACATTTTTACAGATATTATATTTTACGACTAATAACTGGATTATCAATCATAATCTAAGATTGATATAAAAATTTAATCCTGATTATTAATTGTATTTTATGATATAACCTAATTATAAACCATTATAGATATAACCACATATGTTATATGACATTGAATGAATCTAATCATATTTAATGATAACCCTAATATCATAAATACCTATCAATGCTCAATTTTATTTAAATCTAGGGATCATTGATATTTTATGATATCCCATGTTGTACCATACGATAATATTTAAATCCATGAGATTCCACTATATCATACCCTATAATATAGGGATGTTTTACACCATGACTAAACAAAAATAACAATTTCAGCATATATTATATTATGATATATTTGAAAACATGTTTCAATTAATATGTTCATTGAAAAAGTAAAAAAAAATTAAATATATTAAGAATGAAGATCTGATACCACTGATGTGGTTTAAAGAGTATATTGGATGATATTTGGTATAAATGAAAAATATATTCAATATCTATCTTCAATATGTTAAATATGAAATAAATGGATATCATAAAAAGGTCAACCTTAATAGTACCAAGCTCAACATTTTTCATTTCAATTGTGTAAACCCAATGAGGATTATTATAATAGTATGTAAAAGCCTCCAATCACTAAGGGATTAAATTGGTCGTGGATCCATGGTTATAACTAGACGATAAAAAATCATCAATGTGGTGCTAGTACATTATATAATTGATTAATGGTGCTTCAATAATGATGACAATTTTGGAATTGATTGAATGTGAAAATAATACACTCTATGGTAGGGATTTAACTACATTTATAGACTATGTTATTTTATTGAAGAGAGCCACAGTGATAGAGAATTATCTACCCTATCATAGTAGATGATGTATTATTTCCAAATGGAGGATCTACTATTTGAAAACATAAAAAAATATTCTAAAAGTGAATAATAATTCAATCACATTGATTTAGAATAGGATAAACTATGTCAGATGATGTCCCTAGTTTTTTACACTAAAATATGTATGCTCATGTGTGGAATGCATACCATACTTGTGATAATGTAGTCACAACTTTCCCTCATGGTTTTGCTAGATATAAATGTATCTGTGTACCTAAAGCACATTAAGTTTTTGTAACTGGTGGTGATGGGGGATATTTTAATAGATATATTCTATTTTAATAAATTTAAAATATCTCACCCCATGTATATTAGGGAGTACCAAACTCTTAGATGATTATAAGGGACTCATGATTTGTTATAGAAACCTCATTAATGGAGTACAAAAACTTTTTTCCTCAATGGTTATCATTCCTAAACCCATTTTTCACCCGGATGGAGTTATGGAATATAATTAACCAAACCACATCACATATCACCGCTAATGTTGAAGAGGGTTGTACTTTCATTTTCTACCAGAAAAAATACATAGGTTGGAATACTAGTGTTTCCAATTATGAAACCAATCTAGGATTGTATGAAAACCCACCAAGATAGGAATTGAACATTGAATGTATTTTAGGGTTTCATAATGTGTAACCCCAATGGAAATCTATGTTCATGAACAAATCTTTATAATCCATGTGGGGGTTAACCCATTCTATGTAAAAGGAGGTGTACATGCTGTGTATGACCCACAAGGTTACCTAGAATGTACCATCAAACCCTGATTCATGTAAGGGTTGATGGAATACAAATTGTTTTTCCAACCAATATATTTTTTCTACTCATCAACCAAATAATCTAATCTCCATACACACTAAACTAGAAACCTCATGGATTTATATATTAATCCAACATACATTGAGTAAATTATGATTTACTTTTACACATGATACAAGGAATTTATATTTGAGTCATTTGACATGACATACTTATTTAAAATGAATAAAACCTATATATCCAAAGAACCATCACTTTATATAATTCCTTGAAATACACACCATGTCATTATGTTCTTCACCTAAATTCTAGATTACATTAAATTTATTATAGTTATCAATAGATCATCCCCTATTCGATCACATTTCACCACCCACAACCATCAAGGATAACTGATGGTTCTTCATGATGACCCTATAATCACCATCACAAAAATAAATTTGTGATGATCCACACCACACATGTATCATACATAACCAAATCCTTTGTCATTGATATCTTCTAGTGGTCCACCATTAAACCTTTAAAAACCCTTTGAACATGGATTGAATTGGGTCTACCCCTCTACAAGGTGACCCAAGATAATGATTCCTTTTATTATATATCATCTAAATTATCTAATCATTTCATTTTGTAGTATACTAAACATCTCTAGATTGAATATGTTCATAGTATTTAAATACTAGATATATAAGAAACATATTTTACATTCTTTGTGAAAATTTTCAGATTATTTCGACATATTAGGTCCTCTTCCCAAAATATCCCAAGTTGAGATCATCCTTATACTCAATTAAATGGAATAAAAAAATATGGTGAGCTCAAATTCCCAATAAGGGGGAAATAATCAAATCAACAAGTTTACTAAGTTGAGATCTGATTCATTTGACAAAAATAAGGAGAGGAAAAATATCTAATTTCAATTATATTGATATATAAAAAAATCTCCTATAAAATTATTGGAGATTAAGTTATCCCATAAGAACAAAAAATAACATAATATAAATACAAAGAAAAAATTAGTCATAAAGTATATCATGAACTAGGGAGAATAACATAATAAAATATCTATGGTGTTTAGCCCCAACATAAGTATATAAAATTAAAATTATAGGTTATTAATCACCACATGTTTCCCATAGTGGATAAGGAATCAAAACTTATTTCCCATAGTGGATTAGGAATAACAACCAACTTCCAATATAGGATCTAAAATCACAACCTATTTCCTACTTTGGATTGAGAATAACTAATCACATTACAATTATATCATGAGATTTAAATAATTACCAATAGAATAGGAGGACTATATTGGTACCTCCGATCTCATAATGATTAATGATAAATATGTGTGCCACAATAAAATATCTAGTTATCATATCATTATAACCTGGGAAAAAATTTGGTTTCATATTACATTTAAAAATGTATCACTTAAAAATCCAAAAAAACCAAAACAATTAATATCAAATTTAGTCACTCAATAATGTAACGAATTAAAATCATTTAGAGTGTGAATAATAAAATAAACTATCATGAAAAATATATACATTTAGAGATAGTGGAAAATGTAATAGAAATTAAAAGAGAGAGTAAAAAAGTATATCCCCAAAAGAAAATTATTATGATCACATGAATTGAAACATGTTTTTAAAAAAAATAGTAAGGGTTAAATATAGTGGTATGTTAAAATGTATACTTGACTTAAATTTTCATTTATGATAAATCAACACATACTTGATGGAAATTATTCAAAGAATGTTATTATATTATATAAAATATTATCATAAATTTAAGGGGATTTAAATACTGAACTAAATTTAAACAGAGAGATACAAATATACACTACATGTAAAATGAGATAATTTAACATATGGAACAATGAAGGTCAAATTTTATAGAAATATCATAACACAAAGAAAGGGATTTCAGTTACAAAAGTACCTTAACATTAATCTTTATTACCACGAATGTTCAGTAACCTTATATATAAAAAATATAAACATAATAATTACATATTTTTGGAGATTATTTATATATATTTCTATTTATACCCTTACTTATTTATAATTCCCATTTTTGTTTAAGATTTTACAAAATGGGTGTGGACCACTTGTACTAATGTTACAACAGTAGTGTCATAATTTTTACTCTCTTAATTTTTATCATTAAAACCCATTAAAATTTTTGTGATTTAGGTTTAATAATTCCCTAAAATGTTATAATTTCATTATATGTGTTTTTATTTGTTTATTATGAATGCAAATTCAGTGATAAATTAGTTTTGGGTTATTTATCGACATCGATAAATTACATTATAATGATCTTTAATTTATTTTGTTTTCATAAATTGTCACATCAGTGATATATAATACTCATATATAAAACATATATCCATCAATTATAAAATAAAAACATCCATGAAGGTTTTAGAGAAAAATTAAACGCACCATCATATAGAGTTAGTAGTCCGCATATATGCATAGACGTTGAATTAAGTTATTTGAGGTATGAGAAAAGTATAAATATGGTTTTTATTTAAGACTCTCAAAAATTTAATATATATCACAAATATTTATTAAATTACCATTTTATTCAATACCTATTAAGTTGGTAAGAAAAAAACATGATTAATCATGGAGGTGTTAGTCCGCATACACACACAATTCACATTTTTATTTTTTATAAATAGAAAAGGGGATAGAGATTAATTCATTTTAAAAAAATTATAATAACAAATCAGTATACTAGTTTCCGTAATGTTATAATTCTAATATTTTTAAATTTAATTTTATGAATAATAAGACCATGTAAATAAATTTAAAATAAGGAGGAGGAGTTAGAAATTCATACCTCACTACATTGATTATCTCCATTATAAAGGGTGTTAAAATTTTGTGGGATGACCTACTGAATATAATAGAACCTCTTTAATGTGTCAATAAGTGTTTCAGTGAGGTCTGGGTACTGTTTGGGACTATTATTTTTTGTTTTGGTGTGATGTTAATTAAATATAAGAGAGGTTCTTTTATAGATGAAAAGGGATGACATTGTTGTAAATACCCATAACTTTTTAATAATGGGAAGTCACTCTCAAGTAAAGTAGAAAAAATGAGAAATATCATAGAGAGAAATTGATATGGTAAATCAAGGCCTTGAATACATTTTCTCACACATGTTTGAAACATTTTTAGGTTATTTACTCTTAAATTTTTTACATTTACTATTTTAAAATTTACTACTGTAACTAGTCTTTACCAAACATATCATTTTTGGTTAAAAATAAATTGGTTATTATTATATAATTATTTCCAAATAATTCAAAATTCAAAATTTCTATTAATTTGATTAAATTAATGATTGTGATAAAATTAATTTTAAAATATTTATTTTATAATGTATGAAAAAAAATTCATCGGAAAATATCAATTTAGTTTTAAAACATTCAAAATATGTTAGTCAACTAGAATCAATTTTGTTAAATATATAATATAACCTATTAAATGTTAATTTTTTTGAAAACTTTTTTTTAAATGTACAAATCATTATTGTAAACTAATAATTCTATAAAAGGAACAATATTTATAAAAACAGTATATTTCATTATTCACCCAAGAATCATTTTTAAGGGAAATAAAGAAATTTAATATTAATCAAATATTCCAATAATATGTATGAAAATGATGTTAATATTTTCAAAATCATATAAAAAATATTATAATTTTTATTTTAAATAAAATATTAAATATAGAAGAAAAAATTCTTATAAAAAATGGATTTTGGATTATTATATATTCTTTTCCCTATTCCCTATAATTTAATAATTAAATTATTTTTAACACATTTTTCATACCAAATAAATTAAAATTGAAAAAATTTAAATTTTAGCAATAAAATATTTTATTGGTTTAATAGATACACAAGTTGAGTCAATATTTAAAGTGGACGTTATTTTGTATTATTATTTTATATATATGTGTATATATATATTTTATAATTCTGTTACCATTAATTTTTTTTGAATTGGGTGGATACTTGATGACAATCTATATGTTTCTAGTTTTGTATGTTGTGGGTGGAGAATAGTATTGAACATTTTGTTTATTTAAGGTAAAATAGTTTACTAAAACTGAAGTAATTATTTTCTACTGAAAATAAAAATAATATAATTCATGAAATTTTATTACATGGAAGAAAAAATGAGGGTACTTTTCTCTTAGCACATCTTTCGGTTCGTATGTGGCATCCTCATACTTATGATTTTGCAATATAATATTGAAAACATGGGAGGAATTTTTTCCTAGAACCTTTTCTCTTAAATCAAATATTTACATTGCATATTCCTCATATAAAAGACTATCTTGTAGTACTAAATATTTTGAACTTAGTAAACGTGATGGATCTAATATATACTTCCTCATAAGTGATAAGTACAACACACAATGTATTTGGGTGGGGTTTGGTGGGAGTTATATGAGATAGGCTATGACCATGAAATGATCAAATATCTCAAAGGGACTTATGAATCCTGTGATTAATTACCTATTTTTATAAAATCCCATAAACATTTTTAAAAAAATATTTGAAGGAACACCATGTAACCGACATGAAATTCATGATCTAATTAAAAAGTATATAAATAACCATTATTTCAACATTCTGCCACATTCATATTATAATGAATGGATTGAACCATCATTATTATTTCTTATACAAGATTATGACTTATAAGAACTCTCTCTCTAGATTTATCCCATCATATTGGGGTACTATATCAATTCACATTATGAGCCTCATATTGTGTCATTTGAATGCTATATTGGAAACAATTGTTATATGAGAACTCTTCCAAGGGATGGTACTGATACAAATATATATGGAATTAAATCTAAAAAGATCTCAACATATCCTATATTGTTTAAATGGTCCTTTCATACTCACCAAGCTTATGGGATAATAATAAGTTCTAAAACTCACTTCTATCTCCAAATATTTCTGAATACTACTCAATAATATCACGGTATTAATCCAAGCCTGATGAGATATAATTGATAGTGGTATATCATGCAGCATCAAAAAATTCTCTTATGTATATATTAGAAATTTGTCCAAGGGATAAATTTTCCATTATATTAATAAAAATTTATTCCTTCATACGATGGTCAACTATAACTTAATTAAAAATATGTCCTTTAGTAATTTCATCAAATCCTATGATAAAATCCATTGTGTTGTTTTCCCATTTCTATACTAGTTTGGTTATTGGTTGCAACATACCCTTAGAAATTTTTTGATCAATGATAATTTACCATTATATAAATAATTGACATACGTATTATATAAGACCACTCTTCATGTTTTACAATCAGAAGATTTATTATAGGTTTTCCCACATCTTTGTACTTACTAGATAAAATGAGAAGGATGGGCTATGTTTATCATCCAAAATTTACTTCTTCAATTCTCATATTTATGATAAATATATATATATCAGGGTTCTATGCCTTATTAATCCATCCTTTTCAATGTTTAACTCGGGAATATTTGTTGTTTTTGTTTTGTGAATCTATATCATCCTTTTGCGATTCAGTGATATTTATATGAATGGATTGTTGGGAATTCATTTTTGAAATATATGATTTCCAACCTTCCCTTATGACCTCTAGATTTCTCCACTACAAATCTGTGAGTAATGGGTATTTTTTAATTCCCATTAGGGATAGTGTTTCATTATCCTTTTTACTCAAAGAATCATCCACCTTATTTTATTTTTGAGATGACTCTGTATTGAGCATACATGCCATATATCAATTTCATCTATCACACTTTTCACATATTCAATTATCTCTATGTGAATATATATTTCAAACTAATCTAATCATTATATACATAAATCTTTTCTATGTAGAGATAATTTGACCAAATATTTAATGAAAAATCATTTCCACTAACTCAAATAATGCGTTGAGTACTTTTTCTCATAACCCTTAAGTTGGAGTGGGGAATAATCAATTAACTTTTCATTATTCAGGAGGATAAAACACAAACCCATTTTCAAAGAATAAATTTATATTAAACCCCATCCCACTTTTTGGTAATCTATGTATAGGAGAAATGACCAAACATCGTTTTTTCCCTTGAAACGTTCATCACATTATTTTATCTAGAGGAACATTACTCACATTTATCTTAACATGGTCAATGTATTTGATAGATGTGAAAAATTTATGACAATCAATTGATAATATCTTTCTAACCCAATTAAACTAGATATCTCAGTTAAAGTTGTTTATATAGGATACTAATTGATAAAATAATTCATTTATTGTTCTATAATATACCCTAAATTGTGATTGAATGTCCCAAGAATCAAATATTATAGATATATATTTCACACATGCAAACATTGGCATAAATTTTCACCATTTTCATGGCCAATAACATAAACTAAAAACAATATTCATGCTCTTCCTTTAACTCTGAGTACATCACAATATCATCTATAAGGAAAACCAAATATTTATCTTGGTATTCATTAAAAACGCTATTTTTTATATCCACGAAGATGAAAATACAATTACTTGATTAAATGGAATCACTAAAAATTCATAATTTTCGTTATCCCATTTGAATATATTCATTTTGAATATCCTCTTTTTTAACCCTTAAATGATAATGTCTAGATCCGGATTCAATAATTTATTTACATTAAACTCTTTCACATTGATCATATAGGTATTTTGTACATGGTATCTAATATTTAATCTTAATTGTGATATTATTAAGCTCATTATAGGCAATTAAAAGATGAAATGACCTTTATTTCTTCTTTAAAAAATGACAGGTTCTCTCCATGGTGAATAACTAGGGTCGGTAAAACCCTTTTTAAAATTCATGTTCATCTTCTTATTTAACTCCTCCAATTTAATAAAATCTATCCAAAATTGATACATTTATATGTGATTTGGTACAAGTATAATTCAATTGAGAAATAAAACACACATTATGGGTGAATACCCAACTGTTCATCTAGGAATACATATGTATATTCCAATAAAATGGGAGTTTAATTAGTTCCAACAACCTCTATGATCATTTTTTCTATAAAAACCCGACAAATAGGATTCATAACCAATTTTATAGAATTTTCATCAAAGGTGGATCATCCTTATATTGACACTAGAGTATAAGATAATTTTGGATGAGAAATTAGATCTTGTTGTCCAAATATTTTATTTGTGGTATTGTAGAGACCCTTAGATTGACGTAAATGGACATTACATTACTTTTGCAGAATACATAGTACATTACAAAACACACACACACAAGGACCGTAATAGTTTAGTGTCTTTGGAAACTTAGAATATAATCTTCTAATCGTGGTGAAAGATCTTCCACATCTCCCATAAAGATATTCCCTTTTTTTCTTACCTAAAACCTTTATTTATATCCTGGGGAAGAGAAAACATAAAAGGGTGAGCTCAAATTCTTATTAAGGGTAAACAAAATAAATATTAATCACATAATATTTATAAGAACATAACAATTTGGAAATCTTACCCTGCAAAAGAGATCATAATTTCATAACATGGGATAAACCATGGTAGTGAAATGTGATCATAATAATAATAACATAAATCATGATGCTTTGTGGCATTAGCATATAATCATAGATAATCATTTCTTATTAGTAAAGACTCATTGCCAAGACTATCTTAGTGGACAAAGTCCATTTCTGAACCGAGATCATTCCTCGTTTCAGTCCTGTTTCACTGAACCGGTTTAACCTGCCGTTCTAGCCATATCTATCTCATGAGATATAAAATCATTACCCAATGCATTGAAGGGAGATATAGGTCCCACCCATCTCATAATGATACCATTCTTATGTGTGCCACAAAATCATAAATCATACATCATTGCATAACCCATGTAATAAAAATGGGATTCTTAAACATCATGACATCATAAAACAATTCATATAAGATAAAGTAAAAATAATTGCATCACAAAATAGTCAAATCAATGTAATAATAGGGATATAAATAGAACCCTATATTATCTTAGATGGAAAATAATTTTGATAAAACAGTTAAACTCCATTCTTGAGGAAAATATCATTTCTACTTAAAAAACACTTTTCCTTTCTTAACATGTCATATAATTCTAAACTAAAAGAAGTTGATTAAAAATATACTTGAAAACATGTAAAGGAATCTTCTTGGAAATAATGTTTTAAAAATCAATTCATGCCGTATAAGTTAAAAAAACATTCTTCTCGTACTTTTGTCGAAAAAGTAAAAACGTACCTCATACGAAAAATGACAAAATATTCCTTTCATATCTTTTACTAAAAACTCACTGAAGGGTAAAATTGGATTTAAACTATTGTAGAAGGATATAAATATTACATATTGAGGAAACATGGATGTGGGTGATAAAATACACCCCAGTAAATACCAAAGTATAAACAATCTCGGAGAAAAATGAGATTGTGATATTTCCCTTACCTTATGTCCGATTTGATTTGTAAGTGTCTGAACCTCCTGTATAATGATTCAAATAATTCCATTGAATTATTCCTGAATCATACTCATTGTTATGATATCATATATGGTCATATTCTTAGCTTCTTATTAGTAATATTTCATTGTTACTTGTTATTCAGGTGTTTATTGCCTTTTGTTCTTATGCGTGTTTTGTCGAATAAATTCTTATTATTATTTTAGGTTATAGATAAATCATTTCTAGAATGGTATTAGTGTAATATATATCATATTCATTCACTCAATTAATTTATGTAATAATTATGTAATGAAAATCATGTAGAACCAGTCGCATCACATCGTGGAGACGGTATTCCGTACGTACGCACGAGCGATGATATCGTTCCCATGATCGTGGAATTTTATTGGATTGTATGTATACTATTTCAGAATCCATATAACTTTAAAATAATCATATATATTCATTATTTACACCATTATACCCATCCAAGTAAGGTAGTGGTGGAGAATAGATTACACCACGGCGTGGAGACGGTATTCCGTACATACGCATGCGCGATGATTTTATTTTCCATAGGATGGATAGATGGTGAAATAGGGTTGTTTCATACTTATAATAAAATATCAGTATATGAGTGATAATTATGTTATTACTTCATAATGAAACAACTAAAGAAGAAGAAGTGGAAGAAGAAATAAAGTTGAAGGAATCGGTAACAGACATTACCTCTTCTTTGAAGTGCTTCTTTGAGACCTCCTTTTAGGGAATTAAAATTCGTCTTTGAAGAATACCAGGACCTCTAGGATGTCTCTAGGGAAGTGGAGAGAAGACATTTTCAGGGGTTGGCCGATATTGAGGGCTCAATGTGGTGTGAGGAAGAGAGGGAGGAGGTTCCCTTTTATAAGGGAGGAGAGGGGCACCTTTGGAAAAACTAAATATATAATTTTATTATAAAGCCATATTCGGTTTTAAATAGCTCCAAATTGATTTATTTCTAAGCTAAGGTGGGGATGGGTCGAAATAATCTCATCCAATAAAATTTGGAAAAGTTATGTTTACTATTTTAACCTTATCATTTAGATTTAACTTTAAGTTAGATAATTTTACTTTTACCGTGTCTTTTTGTGTTCTTACACTATAAGGTTAATAAACTTACTATAAGAAGCCAAACGAACCCCAAGTTGTTTATTATTAATATATACAACCTTATCTAAGTCATTTGGCCGAACCTTATATTTTTAGGAATAAAAAAACAATTAATAATATAATATTTGTTTTAAAAATTATTTTATGTCCATTTTGACACTATTTAGTAATTGATTTTTGTGAAACTCATAACAGAATTATTAGTCGAAAAAAGTTAATTGAATAAATAATAACATGTCATATTAACCAAGAAAAGTAGTGTAATTCATAAAAAGTCTCAAATTACATTTATTTTGGTATTTCTAACATCAATTATGTCAATATTTCATTAATAATATAATTACTAAATCATCATTGTGTCATAAATAAATTAAATTATGTAATGTATAAAAATTACTAATAAAATACAATTATGTAGTAAACCTTTTTAGCTTTCTAATTAATATTTATAGTCGAATTTAACTTATGTATAACCATATATTAAAAATGATTTACTTATTAAAATTTGATTTTAATTATTTTAACAGTTCTTTAAATTAATTAATAATAAATGTCCTAATCTAATCCAAGTGAGCCTAAATGGTCATAGTTTATTACTAAGGTTGTTTTCGGTCGAATTACACTTATCCAATAGAATTAGAATATGTGTTAGGGTAATAATAATATCATTTTTACCCTTAATTACCCTATTTACTTTTAACCGTGGTAAATAAAAGTAAAACGTTACTATTCACCAAAAATTATTTTTATCTCATTGAACCATATTTTACTTACTGATATCAACCGTGTCTCTCGGATTTTTGAAATTCCACTCACAGAAGCGGTAAAATTAAGTTTTATGTAAATTTGCAAATTCTCCTAGGGGGTGGGTAAAAGACTGTGAAAAGTTCAATGAAATTTTTATATATCTAAAATTATTATAAAATTACTCCAATGAATTACATTGAAATTATATAGGTATTATGTATGAATTTTGACCTAAAATAAATTCAAATAAAATAAAAAATTATTTAAATAAAAAATCAGTTTTTAAATAGTAACCTAGTGTTTTCACTATTCATAAAAAACTGGAAGTTTTTAGAAAAATACCAAAATTTCACCCTAGGATAATTTCGATATTCCGAATCCAAAAATGAAGTCCATTTTCAAAAATAAAATTTATAAAATTTCAAAAAGTGGGTATTACTATTCATAACGGCTAGTTTTAATAATATTGTAATAGCATATCGTTGTTTAGCGAAACTCGGTATTGCGTACAACACACGCTATCGTGGAAGGTCACGCTTGCGTGTAATTCAAGCCAAGTCTTGGATGCATGTTGTCCAAGATCCTTTTGCTGTAGCGTACAACACAAGACATTAATGAAATTAAAAAAATATTTTTTGTAAAATCTTGGGGTGTTACATTCTACCCCCCTTAAAATGAATTTCGCCGTTGAAATTCGTCGGGGTTATAAATGGTTTACTACTCGAAAGATTCTTTAATAGAAACCCACATCATAAAAAGGAATACCAGAACTTTGCTTTAAAAACTAAAGTATGAAACGTAATGGTTACCCAAATTAACTAATCACTGGGTTTCCACATAAGAGAACATAGGTGAAAATATGGATATGGAAGAGAAATCTAACCATCATTTTCTAATGGAGAGTGGTAGAGAACATGGATATAGAAAATCCAACAATCACAAAGCCATAAATTTGTGATGATCTAGGGTACCATCCGATTCATCGAATATAAGGGCACTAGGAAAACATTTTTGGTTTTCAAGATCATTTCCCTAAAGTTGAAGAATTTGAATTAGAATAAATACTTACTTTATTTTGGTACAATCTCACTGTTGTTTGTGCTTTGAATAATTTCCACTTCATCTCTTAAAAAAATAAAGTTGAATTTGTTATTCATGAAGTGTTAATAGATCATGTGATAGAATGATGGGTTATTCTAGCTGTTTCAAACAAAAGTTTATCAAAAGTTATCATATATAAATAAGTCCATCTATGGTGAGGTTAATCGTATACAATTCCAAAAATGATCTTATAATTCATATATCATACCGTGTAATAAAATAAAACTAGTTTCTACTAACCAATGACTTCATGTAGGCCAGTGGTAGGTGATAAAGGCCAGTCGCACTTCAGTTGTGGGTTTGATTCCCACATCCTTGTCCGACGCGATGGGCTGTCGCCCGTCCTGCAGGTTGTCCTTTTTCTAAAGCTATATTACTATAACATCCCATAAATAATATCGAAAAAATTTCTATCCTTAAACAATACTAACTTATTTCCAACATAATCCATTCCAATCTTTAGACTTATCTAAAATACTTCGGTCCAAGCTCATAGTATAAAGAAAATGATTACTTGAAATGTCACATAACAATCATGTGAATTCAATCATTTATCCCCCATATATCATAAGATATATCTTGTTGGTCAAATTACAAACATGTGAATACCTTAATCTTGTATTCTCTTGAATAATGAATACCCATTGAACCTTAGTGAAAACATGAATGCAGTTAAAAGTTAACACTTTCCACAAACCAATATACTCAAAATTTTTATACTCAAACCATGATATCACTTAGTCCTTATATCAATAATGAGCTCATGAATGCAATAAAAAATATCATTATCTTCTTATCCCTTCATTATGCGCATATCATCTACATAACAAAAATATCTCAATCACTTTCCATGGTTATCGGTACAATAAAATTATTGAAAACCACAATAGACCAATACATAAATATTCCAATATTCCACGATACTATATACAACATTATTTTGGAATCCCATTACAAAAAACACTTAATCATTCCACCACATCGTTGTCATATTCAACATCGCCAATAGTGATCGCATGTGACTTCCCTTTGTCCTTTTCCTTAAGTGGTTGCTCATGTCAATATTCATTAACCATTGGATTAGGGCATTGATTAGCATAATTCCCCATTTCATTGCACTTGAAGCATTGAAGTGTTGTTGGTGCGTTCTCTGCAGTCTTTTCATTATTCACACCATTAGCAACCCTTTTTCCATTACTTCGACACTCAGCTGCTTGATGACCTTCTTTTCCACACTTAAAACACTTTCTAGTCCCTTTAAGACAATCTCCACCATGCTTCTTTCCACACTTTGAGCATAAGGAAAAATTCATCTTCCTTTCACCATTATTTTGAGATTTCTCCTTGAACTCATCTTTCGTTTCTTTTTAAACCCATGAGATGGATATGTGACACCAACTTCCATTTCTACCTTAATAGAACAGTGCACAATTTCTTCATATCTACTGAAGTCTCTTATAGCCAATGCCCTTCAAAGATTTGGTTTTAAGCCATAGACGAATCGATCAACTTTACTTTCAGGTCGGATGATAATGCCAGATGCATACCTTGCAAGCCTTGTATAATTATCTTCGTATATACCAATAGATTCATCATCCTTTTTCTTTAGTTCAAGAAACTATTTCATCATCTTTGTTCGAAGAATACGAGGGAAGTAGTTATTGAAAAATAAGTTCTTGAACTCATCCAATTCCATAGACTCAATTTCATCTCTTGGCCTCGTATTCTTGATAAGATTCAACCATTTATCAGCTTCACCTTCCTAACGATATACTACTAAGATGACTTTATCATGTTCAGAACATTGAAGAACTGAGAATATCTTTTTAGTGGTACTGATCCATTGTTCAGCAACAAGTGGATCAGAAGACCCACTGAAAGAAGGTAGACGTTGCCTCATGAAGGACTCAATAGAATATTGTTCCCTTCTCTGCTCATTTGGAAGTCCAGAATGATTCATAGCTTGTGTAAGTATAGAAAAAATATTTTTCACTCCATCTCCCATAACATTTGTTTGTTCAGGAGTACAATCATTGCATTGTCCATTATATTGATCAACACGGTTCCTTTTGGTCCCATCCATCGTCTAAAACCCAAAAATAATAGTGTGAGAGGAAAAAATCATTCTAGGGAAAACAATATAATAAAGGGGGAGTAACTTAAATATCTAACATCTTATGTTACCTTAATTATAGTACTATAACCTATACATATACTTAACCTTAGGGACATCCCTATACATACCTTAGAAATATCTATAGGGATCTCACTAAAGTTCTCGCATCCTTGTTTCCAAAGGATGACTAATCCTTTCCTCTGATACCAACTGTAGAGACCCTAAGCTTGACGTACATGGACATTACATTACTTTTGCGGAATACTTATTACATTACAAAAAACACACACATAAGGACCATAATAGTTTAGTGTCTTTAGAAACTCAGAATATAATCCTCTAATCGTGGTGAAAGATCTTCAACATATCTCATAAAGATCTTCCCTTTTGTTTCTTACCTAAAACCTTTCTTTATATCCCAGGGAAAGGAAAACATAAAAGTGTGAGCTCAAATGCTCATTAAGGGTAAAAAAATGAAATATCAATCACATCATATTCATAAGAACATAATAATTTAGAAATATTACCCTGCAAAAGAGATCATAATTTTATAACATGGGATAAATCATGGTAGTGAAATGTAATCACAATAATCATAACTTAAAACATGAAGATTTTTGTCATACACACATAATCATAGATAATAATTACTTATTAGTAAATACTCATTTCCAAGACTATCTTAGTGGACAAAGTCCATTTCTGAACCATGTTCATTCCTCATTTCAGTCCTGTTTCACTGAACCGGTTTAACCTGCCGTTCCAGCCATGTCTATCTCGTGAGATATAAAATCTTTACCCAATGCATTGGAGGGAGATATAGGTCCCACCCATCTCATAATGATACCATTCTTTTGTGTGCCACAAAATCATAAATCATACATCACTGCATAACCCATGTAATAAAAATGGGATTCTTAAACATCATGACATCATAAAACAATTCATATAAGATAAAGGAAAAATAATTACATCACAACATAATCAAATCAATGTAATAATAGGGATATAAACAGAACCCTATATTATCATAGATGGAAAATAATTTTGATAAAACACTTAAACTCTATTCTTGAGGAAAATAACATTTCTAATTCAAAAACACTTTTCCTTTCTTAACATGTCATATAATTCTAAACTAAAAGAATTTGATTAAAAATACACATGAAAACATGCAAAGGAAGCTTCTTGGAAATAATGTTTTAAAAATCTATTCATGCCATATAAGTTAATAAAAAACATTCTTCTCGTACTTTTGTCAGAAAAGTAAAAAAGTACCTCGTACGAAAAACGACAAAATATTCATTTCATATCTTTTACTAAAAACTCACTGAAGGGTAAAATTGGATTTAAACTATTGTAGAAGGGTATAAAAATTACATATTTAGGAAACATGGATGTGGATGATAAAATACACCCCAGTAAATACCAATGTATAAACAATCTCAGATAAGAATGAGATTGCGATATTTCCCTTACCTTAGGTTCGATTTGCTTCGTAAGTCTCCGATCCTCTTGTATAATAATTTAAATAATGTCATTGACTTATTCTAGAATCATAATCATTGTTATTATATCATATATGGTCATATTATTAGCTTCTTATTAGTAATATTTCATTGTTACTTGTTATTCAGGTGTTTATTGCTTTTTGTTCTTATGCGTGTTTTGTCGAATAAATTATTATTCTTATTTTAGATTATAGATACCTCATTTACATAATTTTATTAGTGTAATATATATCATATTCATTCACTCAATTCAATTATGTAATAATTATTTAATGAAAATCATGTAGAACGAGTCACATCACATCGTGGAGACGGTATTCCGTACGTACGCACGAGCGATGATATCGTTCCCATGATCGAGGAATTGTATTGGAGTTTATGTATAATATTTCAGAATCAATATCACTTTACAATAATCATATATATTCACTCTTTACTCCATTATACCCATCCAAGTACGGTGGTGGTGGAAAATAGATTACACCACGGCGTGGAGACGGTATTCCGTACGTACGCACGCGCGGTGATTTCGTTTTCTGTAGGATAGATAGTTGGTGAAATAGGGCTATTTCATACTTATAATAATATATAAGTATATGAATGATACTGATGTTATTAATTCATAATGAAACAACTAAATAAGAAGAAGTGGAAGAAGAAATAAAGTTGAAAGAATCGGAAACGGACATTACCTCTTCTTTGAAGTGCTTCTTTGAGACCTCCTTCTAGGGCACTAAAATTGGTCTTTGAAGAAGACCAGGACCTCTAGTATTTCTCTATGGAAGTGGAGAGAAGAAATTTTCAGGGGTTTTCCGATCTTGAAGGCTCAATGTGGTGTGAGTAAGAGAGGGAGGAGGTGCCCTTTTATAAGGGAGGAGAGGGGCACCTTTGGAAAAACTAAAAATATAATATTATTATAAAGCCATATTTGGTTCTAAATAGCTTCAAATTGATTTATTTCAAAGATAAGGTGGGGATGGGTAGAAATAATCTCATAAAAGAGAATTTGGATAAGTTTAGTTTACTATTTTAACCTTATCATTTAGATTTAACTCTAAGTTAGATAATTTTACTTTTACCGTGTCTTTTTCTATTCTTACACAATAAGGTTAACAAACATACAATAAGAAGCCAAAAGAACCCCAAGTTGTTTATTATTAATAAATATAACCTTATCTAAGTCATTTGGACGAACCATAGATTTTTAGGAATAAAATAACAATTAATAATATAATATTTGTTTTAAAAACTATTTTATGTCAATTTTGACACTATTTAGTAATTGATTTTTGTGAAAATCATAACAGAATGATTAGTTCGAAAAAAGTTAATTAAATCAATAATAACATGTCATATTAACCTATAGAAGTATTGTAATTCATAAAAAGTCTCAAATTACATTTATTTGGGTATTTATAACATCAATTATGTCAATATTTCATTAATAAGATAATCACTGCATCATCATTGTGTCATAAATAAATTAAATTATTTAATGTCTAAAAATTAAAAATAAAATACCATTATGTATGAAATATTTTTAAATTTCTAATTAATATTTATAGTCGAATTTATCTTTTGTATAACCATATATTAAAAATTATTTACTAATTAAACTATGATTTCTACTATTTTAACCCTTCATTAAATAAATTAATAATAAATGTCCGAATCTAATCCAACTGGGCCTAAATGGTAATATTTTATTCCTAAGGTTGTTTTTGGTCGAATTAAACTTATCCAATAGAATTAGTACATGTGTCAGTGTAATAATAATTTCATTTTTACCCTTAATTACCCGATTTACTTTTAACCGTGGTAAATAAAAGTAATAAGTCACTATTCACCAAAAATTATTTTAATCTCATTGAACCATATTTTACATACTGACATCAACCATGTCTCTTGAATTTTTGAAATTCCACTCACATAAATGGTGAAATTATGTTTTATGTAAATTTGCAAATTCTCCTAGGAGGTGGGTAAAAGATTGTAAAAAGTTCAATGAATTTTTTATATATCTAAAATTATTATAAAATTAATCCAATGAATTACATTGAAATTATATAGGTATTATGTATCAATTTTGACATAAAATAAATTTAAATAGAATAAATAATTATTTAAATAAAAATTTGGTTTTTAAATAGTAACCTAGTGTTTTCACTATTCATCAAAAATTGAAATTTTTCAGAAAAATTCCAAAATTTCACCCTAGGCTAATTTCGATATTTCAAATCCAAAAATGAAGTCCATTTTCAAAAATAAAATATATAAAATTTTAAAAAGTGGGTATTACTATTCATAACTGTTAGTTTTAATAATATTTTAATAGCATCTCGTTGTTTAGCGAAGCTCGGTATTGCGTACAACAAACGCTATCGTGGAAGGTTGCACTTGCGTGTAATGAAATCCAAGTCAGGGATGCGTGTTGTGCAAGATCGTTTTCGTGTAGCATACAACACAAGACATTAATGAAATTAAAAAGAATATTTTTCGTAAAATCTTGGGGTGTTACAGGTATATTTAGGAATTGTTAATTCGTACAAAAATATTATGTCAAATTCAAACAAGGGGAGAGGAATTAGATGTGCATGAAGTATCATCCCAAAAATTTTTATCTAATGGGATTTTTATATCTTAAATGTGATCATAGTTCCACCAGGTGTTTTCAAATATATTCTAATATACAATTATTGTGGTTATGCATATATATTATTAGAAAAAATGTGTCATAAAAAAGACTAATATGAACTCGAATCAAATAAAGAATTCATATATATATATATATTTAATAGAGTATAAGTGTAATACTCATCACATAATTATCATGATTGAACTCAATGGTAGTTATTGTGTATGATCACCATTTCCCCATAGTATTGGGTGGTTAGGGAGCCTTATTCTCTTCATTAGATCTAGGGTAAAAGAAATGATCCACAAAATGATTAAACTTGGTTAATTTGAAACATTTAAGAGTTTGTGATGAATTATCGTGGACTCTATTCTCTTACTTTAGCATTTTTGGATCATTTAAGAATATTTTATCTTGATCATCAACTCTACAATTCATAATAAATGTTCGAAACCCTCTTAAAAAATTTACATGGTGCCTCTTCAAACATTTTTGACATATATGTGGTTGAATATTCATTCTACCATCATATTCATTTCATATATTTTATTGACTATCCATACTTTCCTTTTTTGGTTCCCTCGGTATTTCAACTGTGGTTATATTGATAATTATATTCCATGAAATTTTGTTTGAAATAATCAAAAAATTTCATATTTGATCTCCCATTATAATGGGTTGATTGTTGATACAATCATGACATTTTCCCTTAAATACATTTTTATTTATTTTCCCTTACGTTTTGTGCATCCTTAAAACCAAAATTGGTTAACATGAGTGATGACCATGCATCTGCATGTGGGGAATATCATAATCAATAACATTAATTGATTAATCCTTAAAACCATTTACCCATTTACATCATCATATTAGCATATAATACCTTTAGTTTAACCTATAACAGTCCTATGTTACAAAATGTTGGGTTACCATATACATCTCAATAAAATACCTCAATGTATAATGGAAATAATACCATCATATCCGTCCATAATGATTATATGATCCACCAAATCATATAACCTTGGAGTGTAAAACCGGATGTGTATTTGGGCCTCCTTTCTGTTCAAATAGTGAATATTTAGTGAATACCTAAGATTCCATTTTATAGATACTTCACCTAGGTATATATGTTCTAGATTATTTATGACCTTGAAGTACCTAACCATGGATGTATTTCTAGTGAAAACTTCTACTCATGAATTTACCAATATTTATTGAAATTATTTTTTAGTTAGAAAAATATTAATGGTTCTTATTACGGTTCTAAAACCATATTAAGATAGATGACTAAACTAATATAAAAAAATAATTAAAAATTCACTCTAATACAAACTGAGGCATACCAAGCTAATTCTTATATAAAACATTATTTCCATAAGTAAAACCTTTTATTACATAATAAAATCAACATACAATGAAATGATAGGTCTAGTATCATTAGAGACTAGATTAAAAAGAAACATATTTTATCATCCATGAAAACATTTCCCCAAAATTTCCCCAAACAAGGTCTTTATCTAAACATCACCAAAGTTTAACTCATCCTCATACCCTATGAAATATAAACACAAGAAAGGGGTCAGCTAAAACATCGAGTAAGTTAAAAACAAACATATAAATATGTCTTACAAGGTGATATTATAAGGATATGATAAATCATAAAAATATGATAAATGTCTTATTATAAGAACATATAATTAGAAATAATATTTCATAAGGAATGATAGGTTAAAATGTAAACCAATATGATACAAAATATAACACAAACTAAAGAGTTGAAAAAATGAGACTTATATTAACTCATAATATAGTTTGAATAAAATATTTTCATGTTAATGGATTTTTGCACCATCATAACCACACAAACACAACCTTTTTTAGTAGTAATCACGAACTATTACCAATAGTTGATTAAAAATTGAAACCTATTTCCCATAATAGAGCAGGAATCACAACATATTTCCATATAATATTAGTCACCAAAACCTATTTCCAATTTTAAATGAATAATCACTACTTTTTTCACCACTACCACTTGAAATTTAAATATTTACTCAATGTATTTGAGGTCTATATAGGACACACCCATCAATTAAAGATTAACCACACTCAATTGTTCTAAATTAAAAAAAATCAATTTTGGAAATAATTAAAATTAATGAATAAGAATGAGTTTCAAATTTCATTTTAAAATGTATTACATAAATAACTACATAACTATATCAATATATAAACAATTAAATGACCTAGATATTGAACTTAATAAAATAATTTAAAGCGATATTTATAAAAAATGTCCTTAAAAAATATATATCCAATTTGAGGTAAATAAGAAAAGAGAATAAAAATTAAAAAAGGGAGAAAAAAATATTATCTTCAAAATGATAGAATGATTATTACATGAATTGATACCTATTTATATTTAAAAATGTCATAGGATAACATTGGAAGTATGTGAAAACATAGACATTATATAAAGATCCACTTATGTGATATCAACCCTTAAGATGATGAGAATTATAAAAACACATTATAATATTATAGAATGTAAAATAATTCATGAATACATATTTTAATTATAAACTCATTTTCCCTATCGAGATAAAATATAGATTCCCATTTTAAATGATATAATTTAATATACATAACATTGAATGTTGGGGATCTAATAGAACTCCAAAACATAAAAAAAGATATTTGAGTAACCCAAATCACATACCATTACTATATATTAATATGGACCATGTTGTACATGATGTAATGTAATGATAAAAAATGTAATTAATTATTTAATAACCTTATTCTAATACATTACAATTTGTTCCCTTGATTTGTGAT
Organism: Viscum album; assembly: GCA_963277665.1. Classification (NCBI taxonomy): domain Eukaryota; kingdom Viridiplantae; phylum Streptophyta; class Magnoliopsida; order Santalales; family Viscaceae; genus Viscum; species Viscum album. Next base: position 137,772,751 of record OY728128.1, on the reverse strand, counting down.
AATTCTTTTAATGTATTGGATTTTTACAAATGAGTGTTGATCATGTGTAAAAATTATGTAATAAAAGTGTCATAATTTATTATTTTCCATAATTTCCTCTATAAAATACCATTAAGGGTACTAAAATTGATGTTCAATTTTTTATTATAATTTTATAATTCCATTACATGGGTTTACTGTTGTGTTTTCTGAAAGAGTATTTGGTGATGAATGTGTTTCTAATTTTTTAATAGTATCGATAAATTACTTTATATTGATACATAATTAATTTTATTTTCCATAAAGTGTGACATATAGAATATATAATAGTTATATATTTAATATAAATTCATTAATTATAAACTAAAACCTTCCATTAACATGGATGTGAAAATAAATATGAATCATTTGACGGAGGCGATAGTGAACATGTGAACATGGATAATGATTTATTTTTTTGAGGGACAAGTGAAAGGTGAAATATAATTTTTTATTTAAGACTCTAAAAAATTCTTATATATATTAAATAATTATTAAATTAACATTTTAAACTTTCAATGTTAACATGTGGGGAGAAAAGACATTTTTATTTGTGGAGGTGGCAGTCCATACACCCACACATTTAATGTTTTAATTTTTATTAAATGTAAAAGTGGAGGGTGGTTAATTCTTAAAAAATAATTATAATAAAATATCATTATAATTGAGATAATTATGTTATATTTTGAATATTTTTAAATGAAATTTTTGGATGAATATGTACACAAAAATATATGTATAATTTGAAGGAGCAGTTAGAAATTTATACTTCACTAATTCGATTATCTTCATTGTGAAGGGGTTTTAATGTTTGAGGGAATGTTTTTTTAGATGAAAATTACATTATTATAATTTCAATTATTTTTAGGATATTAGTGGGAAGATTTTGGGCCAACCATAGGGGTTTGTGGTGTGAGGGAAGGAAGGACTATAATTCCACTTTATCGGTGAAAATTGATGACATTCTAGTAAAAAGTTATATATATTTAAAAATTGTAAGTTAAATGAATACAATTAGCCCCAAAAATTTAAAAATAAGGTTATGGAGAATTTAAAAGGCAATAAAAGTCCTCAAAAAGAAATTAATATGCATGTTTCAGGCATTTTTGGGGCTATTTACTCTTAGAATTTTTACTTTTATCAATTTATCTTTTAACATGGGCACTAATTTTTACCTAAGTAATCAATTATGATTAAAAAATTCATCTTTATTATATAATTCATACCTAATAATTCAAAATTTAAAAGTTAATTAAATTATTTAACTTCTATATGTGATAAAAATTAATTTTAAATTACTTAGAACATAATGTATAAAAAATAATATCTAGAGAAAAATATTACCTTTGTTGTAAAACATTAAATATTGGTATATAAAGTAGAGTCAACATTTTTAATATTAAAAATTTACTTATAAAATTCATATTTTCTCTAGAAAAAGGGTTCATGAATTTATAAAACATTATTATAAACAAATATGTCCTAATAGTATTCTTAAAAACGAAATATACATTATTTATCTAAAAATAAATTCTTTTAGAAAAATATAAAAAAATAATTTTAATATAATATTTCAATGATAAATAAAAAATAAGCTAATTTCTTCCAATTCACGCCCTATAATAGAGAATTTTTATTTTTAATGAAATATATAAAATATAGAGAAAATTGTTTTTATCCCAAAATGACTTTTGGTATATTATATATTCTTCATTTAGTTTCTTATAAATTACAAAACAAAACTAGTTTTCATCCATTATTACTAAAAAATATATTAAAATTTAAACAAATTAATTTTTAATAAAATGATATTATTATTTTCTTAGTTTCACTAGTTGAGTTTATATAAGAATTGAACATCAATTTATTATTATAATATATATATATATATATATATATTGTATTTTCACTACCACTATTTATACCTAACAATTGAATGAATATCTTACACCAATTTGTGTTTATTTTTAACATTGGGGTTATGTGTAGGGAAATTTGATAAACATAGTGTGTATTTATGGAATACTTATTTTATGAAAACACAAGTAATTACACTCTTTGTAGCTACAACATCATCCACAAGATCTTATCATTATTCTATAATATGATTCAACATATATGATATTTCTAGAAAGCTACTTATACTTTAATGGTTGATGTTTTTATCACTTGGGATAGTGGAAATAGGGGAGGTAATAATTTTAGTTAATGATGGTCAGATAAAATTTGAATAGTCATAATTGTGTTCTCTAACATATTCATCCATGCATGCATGACAGTAATAAATTGATAAAGGTGGATTCAAAGATGAAAACGGTAATAATATAACAATAATAAATATAATTATAACAAATTAAAATACCATTTTCCGTACACATTTTTCATGAATAAAAAATACTATTTAATGTTGTAAATATATACCTCGATTGTAAGTCATCATAGATTCACTATTTACTTTCCAACATTTTTTTCTCCCGCACTATTGGCTCATAAATTCATCTCTAATTATCAATTAATGAATGTCATCCTAATTTGATCCAATAATTGGATTCTTCATCCTCTGAATCTCTCTATAATTTATGTTTTATTCTGGATAACCAAAAATAGAGAGGTTGAGGGTGAATAAAGAGGGGATTTTAGTGTTTTGTTGAATAATTATTCATTTTATAATTAATTTAATAATTTAATGAGTCGCTTTTGATGGGTATAATCTTATAGTCCAGTTGAGACCCATTATTTGACCTCCCTTGAGTTAATCAACATTTTCTAGAAGAAACTAAAACACCATCATTTCTATACGAGATCCAATTTTAGAGATATTAACTTTTTTTATAGTGAGATGAATTTTTATTTAAATAATTAATATTTGGAAAATCCATTCAAATTCATGATTCTTAAAAATTCACCAAAATGTATCCCATGGGTATATTTTTTCCTTATAATAATTCGTAAAATAATATGTTTTTTTGAGGTAGTATTATAGTGTAATTTTTTTATTCTACTCTTATTTGATGACTTGAGACATCAAAACATAAAATTGATCTATGTCCAATACAAGGAAATTTATGGTCGTTATATCATCCAAACCATTAAATATTTTTATCCTTAAGAAGGAAACAATTTAAACATTTATGCTTGAAATCACATGACACAATATCATGAAATAGACAATACACCCTCTCACATACTTCCTTTATCCTTGGAAGTTTGAGAACTGAGCATTCACCAAATATAATAATCTAGGAAGGGAATATCTTCCTTTTTCCCAATATATACCCTCTCTAGAAAGTTTCAAATATATTCCATAGTAGAAACATATTATCTCAGTGAATGAATATTTCAAGGACTTCATATTCAAAATTCATCTAACTATATGCGATGAAACAATACCATGAACCACTAAAAAATTTATCAAAAGGGTTCATTGCCAAGATTATTTTTTAATATGAACACTTCTATACCTATCTTTTTAAATAATTTTTGTTATAATTATATGATGATTACTAATTTGTGTCTTACTAAATTACTCATTATTTCATATAGACTTGATATTTATACAAATATTCTATAAAGCCTCATGACCATTAGGATCTTTGTTAGTATCTCAACGATTGACCAATAGTGAATAAGAAGCACTAATGATACTAGATTAATGGATAATGAAATACGTTCCTTCATACCTAACCAACTCACAACAATTCATCAAAATATTACATTACATCTCAATATCTAAATTTTATCTTATACACCAATGAAAATAATAATGGATTTTGTTCACCACATGTTCACGAAATCTTCTTATGAGAAAATTTGTAAAAACCACTATCCTCTTAAAAATACCCAAAACCATTCCACATATATTAAAGTGAAAAAATAAAATACAATATGAAGTGAATTTTTCAAATTATTAAAATGCTCCTACACTTTCAATTCCAATCAAGAAGATAACACCTTCCAATACTCGAGCGACGAAAAACCACAACCGCAACACAAAACATCCTCTTCCAGCACATGATAATAGTATCTATGTAATGAGAACATAAAAAAAATACAATTTTCATTGTATATTAAGTTAAATTATCCATTGGGGGTGGTCCTATATTAGAATGGACATCATTAAATTTAATTAAAATACTAAAAGAAAACTATAATATTCTAAGGGATGTGGATGGAATGCTCCCCACCTTTAAGAAAACATTTTGGTTCCTCAACCAAAAACATATACTAATGTGATACATATAAATCTAAATTCACACTATGAGAGATTCTCAAATAAGGGAAACGTGTAAATCCACCCCCATATAATGAAGATGAAAAATGTCACCCTTTACAAATTCGAATCAACTACTTTGAAACTACTTATTCAAGAACCACCTTTATCAACCAGGAATGGAGTCCCTCACTAAGGGTATATTGCACTATGTCACTATTTGGACACTCTAATCTCATCAACTATTATAAACTGAACATTAACATGCTAAAGAACTACCTTTTAAATCATTAATTCACACCATGAGTGTTAAATACACAATTGATACACTTATGTAAAGAAAATATAAATCCTTACACACTTAATGGGATAATACATGAACCAACATAAAGAAATTTTAGTATATATACATAAAATAAATTCAATATGGGTGTTCATAATTCTACTCAAAAACACATAAAATCCATATTTGGAATACATGTGATGCATACACTGTCCTCCCATTGAATGAAAATTATGATTCAACTTTCCAAATCACTCGCACATTCCCCTTATTTTAAAAGAAAGTAATTATTAACCATTAACTTATTATGTAAGATCACACTTACTACCTATTTGGTTGATGATGACAACTTTTTTAGGGCTACGTTTTCTACCCATAATTGAGTGGATCCCATAGACTACATAACATGTACCAAACATCTTTCACTCAATCATCTAGAAGCTTTTAATAATTTAAAAAAAACCCATTCCAAGGTCGGAATAATTATATCTCATCTATTTCATGAATATATATCATGAAAAGTTTACCTATTCACTAAGGAAAGACTCACCTCACTAGATGGATTGATTGAAAATTGACATCATAAATGGAAATTATCAAGAAAATTAAGGTAAAAATATGTGGTCTATTAGAATCCCCAATTGCTAAATATTGGGTTCAAGAAGAATCCATCACACCTATGTTAACCAATTTGAGGGTCTATTAAAGGAGGAAATAATTTATTTACCAAAATCTACTTGATATCACCTAACAATGGATATAAATTACGTGCCTTATTTTTTACTTATTTTAGTCAAATCACAACTGAACAAAAAAATTAAAAGTGGTGATGATTCGAGTGAATCTATTCATCATCGATCTATAACAGATCATTCACCAACCACTTATAAATATAAAAATTCCCTAGTCATGTTATTTTTCTAGCACATGTATAATAGTATATACCAATAATACTTTTAATGAGGGGGTCCATCAATGGAAACCTTTGTCCACCCTTAGTAAAAATTATATCATTTTCTGACAGCTAGGCCGAATATCTTCTAGGAATACATAACTAAAAATTGATTCATATGGACATCAATGTATGATTTGTTCCTTCAGTCAATAACCTAAAACAAAATTTTTCATTGTATCCTCTTTAACAATTATAGAGATAGAAAAATTTCCATCATAAATCATGTCCAATGAACACAACATAATGTTTTGGGGCCTTATCATTTTGATAAACCCAATCATGCAACAATGCATTTGGTTAACCATCATTAGATAAAAATGCACCATGAAAATGGGATTAAAAACCAACCATTGAAGAGAATTACTATCATGATTTCAGTGAAAACATAATAAATTAATATCTTATCATGTTATGAATGGGTCTCAGTGTGAGTAATTCATTTTAATATTGAGGTGTCTGAATCTGATGGGAAATGTTTATTTCATACTCCCTCCATTATACTATCTCCTGAGGGTCAATCTCAACACAAATAACTAATAAGACTTTATAATTTGAATACATGTAGCACATTAAATCTATAATAATTTTCTAGGAACATAATGAGAACTATTCTCTACTCTATATGATAATATGTAGTAAAAACCATGGGGATAGAAGAAACCTCATATCATTGGGAAATTAATTTCACAATAAAATATCAAAATTCAAATTTACATCACAAAAAAGATTATTTGTGTGAGGATCACGAACTGGAATGGATTTATCAAGATTGAACCTCTAAATAAATCAAGCATAACAATGAGTGACATCCTTCACTCGATATGATTAACCTATAGGTTTTATAGAAAATATAGATGATCTAGAAAAAGTTAAACATGAAACTCTATAACTGTAAATTTTATTATTCTATGTACCACCCTAACTATACCCTAAAATAAATACCATAATGATTAATGATAATCAATTGATTACAATAGTTATGTTGAATGGATACATAGAGCACCTCTCTAACATGGAATTCCCTTGACTAAAAAATAAAATAAAAACAATATAAAATTATTATATTAAATTCACCAACCAATCCTCACATGACTAAAAACATCAAAATCCTTCAATAGGACTTCATCCCCTTTTATTCCATATTGGAATGACTAATTCCACTAACACACTTCTAAGGTCAGGGGAGGTCCAAGTGTGTCATCCCAAGATCAACATTAAAAGACCAAGGGATAGATACTAGAACTGAGAAGGAAAAACATACCTGGGAATCCTTAACCTATAAAACCTACAACAAACACATATATCGGAAAAGTGTAGCCAGGGGAAAACCCCTGGAAATTTATTAAAATAAAATAAAATATTAGGAAATAAGAATCACATACCCAAAACAATCATTACAAATCCTCAAAATCACCCCCATCACCACCTCCATGATAAAAGGATTCTTTCGCAGTCACCGATTCCCACTACGAACTTTGATAATTCTTCAGAAATTTAGCATTCTTCCTTCGCAGATTCAACCACTCCTGTGAGATAAACTGAGTAGAATATTTCATATTCCTGATAGTAGATCTGGTAGACAGTGGATTTTGAAAATGGGATTTGTCCTTCCTCATCTTTCTGCATGGATAAGCAATCATATTTTCTTGGGTCACCAACAACATCTTGTTACCCCCTGGACAATGTCACTGTAATATATCTTGAACATGTCACCATCGTTTCCTTGATCACTATCACCAAGATCCCCCCATTTACCATGGATCTGCATCTCTTGATACTTCACTAACCAGTCCCGCTGAAACTGATGATTCATGTCAATCATACCCAAACAATGTGGGTTCTCCACCACTTCCTGATCATCATTTATCCCATCTTTACACACTGCTACATCCTCTTTTGACTCATTATGCATGTTTTCACCTTCATGTAATGTAGACATCTGATCCACATTCTCATTTCCTAACCCTTGAAATAAATTTCCCGTGGGTATTGTAATCATCACAATGCCATCAACATTACCCTGACCACTACAGCTGCCAATAAAGGCCTATAGAACTCCATAATTATATTAGCATTACATTGAGAAAAATCCAGATCCTTCACTGCAGGAGACTGCCTATAGTCCTTGTCTATAGCCAAAGGAAACCCATGCCCGCCCTTACTCACAACACCACTGCTTCTCCATCTCCTTTGATTAGACACACAAGCATCAGTCTGGATGATGCTATCCTAGGTAAGAACATCTTTCTCATGCAGAGCAGAGGTCTCTAGCTCATGCTGAAGGTCAGGAATCATCACTTCACCTAAAGGGCTTGGCACACCACTACCAGCCGCACCCCTGGGAACAATTTCCTTCAGATCATTCCCCCAATCAAGATCCTGACTAAGTCTATTTAACACAACAAACACCAATGGATTCGAAGGAACTCCTGCGTAACTATATAACATTTTTGCAAGAGATATCACAAGATAAGTACATCGTCACATTAGAAAAAAACCCTAGGAACTACATAACCTGAATTCTATGATTCTTGAAAATAAAAGGATTTTTGAAATATACTCCTCACAGTAAAAGCACATAGATTGGTCTCCAACTACATCAGTTTCCACCACCATTATGAAACCCCAATTTCATATTTGAGTTTCATTTCATTGACATAGACACATAATGTCTGAGAATTATGCTTGGATAGGGGTGACTATAAACATACATTGTATGGGACTCAAAGACTAAAATTGAATGAGAATGAAAAAATTGAAATTAAACTCTAGAATAAAAAGACATCTAGGAATAAGACAAGGATTCCGTATATTCTCCAAAGATATAATTCTCAGGGGTACATGGATGTATCAGTTATTTATAAATAATTCCACTAAGGATAATACCAAACAATTAGATAGTGATTATTAGTGACCAGACTACTTAAAAGGTTCATATTTCATAGCCCAACTATACGTAAAAACTATATGAGAACTAAAGGAATATTGAATTGTTGTAGGGCTGAGAACATCCACACAGCTCAACATTTCCATGTAACCAACAAAAATAACAGGAAGGGACCCACTCATCACTAAATTGGGTATGTCATTCATGGGAGTACCACACCCTATCACCTGTAACTATTATTCCCCAACCTTGGAAACATATTGTGCAATATACCAAATGACCACAAATTGTAATTAGTCTTGGTATTTTTATAAATTAATAACATAATTATATTGATAAGTTCAAACCAACGTGCATATAAAATTTTTAATGGTGGACCCACACCTCTTTTAGTGAATCACACTATATGAAGGAGTAAAAAAATCTAGGGATAGAGGAAAAATAACCCATAATTGTGGAAGTTCCCAACTCATTATATCATGTGAGGGACCCGAACCTTGCCGGTGTTATGGGAGTTCCATCCCAATTTTTGAACTGAATGTCCTATGTACTATTTATATTAGGGTGTGGAGAACACTGGGAAGAATATTAAATATTCAAACCTTGTTACCTTCACTATACCATGGGATTTGTAAAATTTGTCTCTGCTCTTGTCTTTTTAACTAAACCTAGTCTTTGGACTTATAGTTTTGTAGAATCTAATATTCTCAATCGACATTTTATATCACTTATAAATGAAAATATGTTTATATAATCATAACCTTTTTAGATAAAACCTATGGATAAACATATCACATGCCCCAATCCAAAACATGATAATGAATATAATAAAACCCAAAATTTATGGGAAATTACATTAAATTCACATTATGGGGTACATGACATGTATCTCCTTGGGATAAATATAGTAATGTACATATATATGCATCTTGTGTGGGGGTCAACATACACAACATGTTTGGAGTCATACAATTAATGTATAACCCAAGAGGGTACTCAATGTGTATTTTCAAACCATGATTCATGTATAGGTTTATTTTATATAGTGTGTGGTCATATCCAAACATTCCGTATGTACATACAGATACCTCAGTCTGTAATCACCATAAGAATCTTTCTAGTATGATTAGTGATACACCACATATTCTGATGAATGTGGAAGAATGTATGATTTACACTTTGGTAGACTACACAATTTTTTACACTAAGTCACATGACATGTGATACTTAAAAACAAACATATACAATATATATCTAAGGATCCTACACCACATGTGAATCCCTGAACTATAAGTTTGGAAGTCATTTTATTTTCCAAGATCTTATATTCTTATATTTTTTTCACTGTAGTAATTGGATCTTCCCCTAGGGAAAATCATGTCCTTCTTAGTAATCTATATATCTCCATCAAATGAACAAGATTGAAATTCTTAAAGCTTCACCCAATTTATATATGGCCTAATCCCCTATCATTTACCTCCTCTAGAGGTCCTCTATTCATCTTTTCCACCCCACTGAACGTGGATCGAGTCACCTCCACCCCTATGTGTTACCATTTCATATTTTCTAGTACTATCATTCCAATCCTATATTAGATTCATCATATAATCTATTTCCATAAATTTTCCCCACCTCAAAGGATGCAATGATTATCATCTAATAAATGTAAAATAGGGAAGGAAAATTTCAAGGTGAATGGGGGTCGAAGAAAATCTTTTCACATGTAATCATGTTAACCAACATGATCTTTCATGATTGTGAAAAGGTAATAAATTGAAGAATTTGAATGAAATGACAATGAAAATCATAATTCCACAATAATCAATAATTTGATAAAAATTTAAATTATAGGTTTATAAATTATATTAATATGATGAACAAGGAAAAATCATAGTAACAAAGAACTTACTTAGTGGAGAATTATTATAGATTCATCATTCACTTGCGATCAATTCATGGTCTATCACTATTCACTAAAGAATACAACTTTGATTCTTTATCAATATATTTCTCTACTACCACTACTAAAAATGAGATCCCCTAATATCATAATTTCCCTATTTAATTTAGTTTTTATGGTGGATAACACTGATTAGAGTAGTAAAGGGGGATTAAATATGGGATTTTATCATTTTTTAAAATAATTAATATTTTAATAATTCATTTTTTCCTTAAATGTCATACCTACACTGGGGCTCGACTGAGAAGAGATATTAGGCATCCATTGGTCTGAATCTAGTTTTATGATCATAACTAAAATGTTATAATTTTCATGCATTCCATAGATTGGGAGATATTTTCTACCAAGACCAACTGTTAAATTGTTAATTAAAAAATAATTATTATAAAAATATGCCTAAAAATTATAAATTTAAAAAAATTGATAACAACTACTTCTAGGGGTAAAAATTGTGTTGTTAAATATTTTGATTCATTAGTGATTTTTTATAATTTTTATACTAGGGTATGTTTTATATTTTATACCTTTATGAGGACTCGGGACTTAATAAATTGAAATTTAGACAATTCTTGACCATGAGAATTCAATACTGATATATATAAAAGGGGTTAAATATACTATTAGGAAATCAGAAATTAACATTACTAGAAGCTGAAGTGAAATTTGTATATAAAGAATCTATGGATTTCCTCAATTTTGAATTTTTTTTGATGATTTATAAACATTTTAATTTTTAACGTAACACACCACATAATATTCTCTCCAATTTTATATAATTTGAAAAATATTCTAAAATGTTTTTAAGGGAATTGAATATAAAACCTTCAAAATAGTGTTTTTAATGATTTTAATTTTAATAAATGGTTCATTAATAATTTCACCATGTTTCATTAAATTATATGTATAATTATTAAACTTCTTCCATTTTTTCCATGTATATATATTCTTCCTAATAAGACATGAAATCATTGGTACATGCATGTATATTTGTACAACAATATTTGAGCTTGTTATCAACTGTCTTAACCTGATAAAAAGATTTTGGAAAGTTAGCTTCATCGAATGAAACATTCATAAAATCCCTTATCATTTCAATTTCATTTTCAATAATTAAATACAATAGCATGATATGACACAAGTTCAATTGAAATGAAAATTTTATTATCTTTTTACATCATTTATATAACTCTTCATTTTCAACTTCCAATAATTTTAAAAACCCATTTGATCACTCAAATAGCCTCACTATTTTATTCTTATCTTGAAATTTAGGTTGTGACTCTGATAATATGACTTTATAATTGTAATTCATTTCTATCGAGGTAAAAACATCCTTAATCATTTTCTAAATATCATTCTCAATAATCAAGATAGTTTCTTGTTTATTTTTAAAAATGATAGACTATAATAATTCTATGTTGATTTAATCTCCATTAACAATCCATAAAAAAATATCCATAAGTAAATTATTTCAAAATCAAGTGAACATTAAATTGATTTCTCATCATTCAAAACCTAAAACTACAATTAGTCTGAGATTTTTTTTTTCTTATATCTAATGATATATTTACAATTGAAAAATAAAAAAAACCTCTAACATGATCACATATTAATGTTTCTTATAGGTTAAATTAATATTAATATTATCCATTCATATCACGTTGGAAGAGATATTTATAAATAACATTAATGTTATTAGTTAAATAGAATCATAATAAAGAAATTACTAATATAATTTAATATAAAATCACAACAATTCATTATTTATATAAAATGTTGTTATAAAAACATAGACATTGATGATTTATAAAAACCACAATCAAATAATATTTGGTATGTAACAATATTAATATTAAAAATGATTAATAATTTATAAAATAAATTAATCATAGAAAATAAAAATTATGATTTAATAATCACACATTTAATAAAAACATTATATAGAAAACTCTAAACATTATTATTAATATAATTTCAATCTTGGTACTTTCAATTTAAGGAATTTATCAAATTCAACTCATAAATAACACCATATATTTAAACCAAATAACCATAAGAAATTAGATTATTTAAAATGTATAAAAATTATATATAGAATTAAAAAAACATCTTCTATGTCAACATATAATATAAATACTCAAAATATGAATTTAAATGAAAAAATATATTCTTATAATTCATCTAGTGAAAATAAGATTGCATGAAAACCACTATAATAGAATTCATATAAATTGATTCAAAATTATGCTTTATTGTTTTCTATTAAAATAATAAAACAAAATACAATATCCAAAATACTATTTTGTTGAAATTAAGCAATGAAAGTAATGGAAAATAAAATTCAACATCTATATTTTGAATAATAAAATGTGTGAACCTACACTATTAATACACTCAAAATCATGATATTTTTTATTAAATATAACAAATAAAAAATAAACAATACAATACAATTGTGTTATAGTTTGGTTGAAAATTGTTGTGTTGAAGAATTAAAATAGGGAACAAAGATGGATTGATGGTGGCAATAGTTTCTGTGATGATGATTAGAGACACTGAAATGTCAACCAATAATTGAAGAGTGTTAGATAAAAAATTGGAATGACTACTAATGATAGGAGACTGGACAAATTTGTTGACAACATGGGGAGAGGGAGTTATGGATATTGAATAAGGTGTGCCCCGTAAAGATATCTATGGTTTAATTCATAACAACTTTTAGATAAAATTAAATTTTTTAGTTTATCAAAAATTTAGGGGTAGTTTCATGAATAACATCTACTAATTAATAATTAAGAGTTTTTTATAATGATGATAAAATGGAGATATAATACATATTATATATATAAATCAATTTTTACTGGTGGTTTTCCAAAATTGACATAAATAAACCTCTACAAATTTTTTAAATGTGAGTTATAGGCTGAACTGATGTATTGACAATGTGAGAGGGTATAATCTCAAAACAAAATCTAATATAATATATGACTTTATGTCTTCCAATAATAAGGAAAATTCTATAAAACCTAAAGTTGATGTAAGGAAGGATGTCAAATTCATTAATTGGGAAAAGAATCATCATTGGGAGGGTCATTTCAATCAATATCTGAAGGGGTGTGTAAAACTAATTTTAGTGCCTACACCATGTCCTAATGTTATAAAAATAATGTTTCAGACTTCATATGGTATTTAATAAAAAAAATATATATTAAAAAAATTGTGAAAATTTTTTGGATTCCAAAATTGATGAATAAATGATGGCTAGAACATAAATTATGCATCCATGTAATTAATAACAGAGTTTCTATTAATATAGAGAAGTTTTTTGGTAAAATTTTAGAGTGGTGTAATATAAGAATATTTTATAAAAAAATTTGGTGTATTTATATTTTATATTTTGAATAATATAAAATAAATCAGAATTAATTTTTTTTAAGTATTTATATTTAAATCATTATTTTTAGTTATCATTATGTTTTATTATAAATTATTTTATGTAATTATAATTTCATAGATCATATCTAGTTTTTGTCTTTATTATGTTTATCATTGATTATATCATAATATTTCATTACGAAATATTTATTTTGATTTTATGTTTTAATTTTTCATAAAATGTTCTAAAAGATTCATGAAATGTTCCTTAGGTAAACAATTTATTTATGACATGGAAATATCATCTTATTAGTTTATTATTGTTCCCATATAGACAAATTATTTTTCAACACATAGCCAATATCTTAACCTCAAAGGTAATTAATGAACCATGTAACCAATTGTCCATATTTTGTTTTCCAATGTTTTTTAGACATAACATGGTCTAAATAACTCCATGTTAAGTGATTCTTATTTATTTGTAAGAATAAAAAATATACAATCCATTAGAAAAATAATAATATGAATCTATATATATATATAATATGTTAAATTTGGGTATAAATCATTGTATTTTTTTAATTTGGAAATCATATGCTTTCAAAATAATTTGGATATTATTTTTAATTTTTTGTTGTGATATATAGGTTTAATTAACGTAAATCATGATTCTTTATAAGGATAATGTTATTTTATAAATTTATGTCAACTATACTAGAATAATATTTTCAGATTTAAAATGTGTCATATATGTATGAAATTTGATAAGTCGAACATTTTACATATTTTTGAAATTTAGATTAATTGTCAATTCACTTATATGAATTTCTTATATCTATTATCTTACATGAATTAAACAACTTTTTTCCACTTCTAGGAATTCAATTATATTTATTATGTCACGTGAATTTCCTACATTAATTGACCTATGTAAAATATTCATAAATGGGGAGTTTTAGCTATGGGGAGAAAAATAGCTACATGAAAAACACCTACATGAATTTTCCAATGTCTTTTAGTGAAATTCTACAGTTTTTTATAAGATATTAAATTATACTCAATTTTTTACAATGTTTCATTCTTCGATTTTCTATATCTTTATTTCAAATGATTAATATTTTATAATGATTTTATATGATCATATTAAATATGTAGAACCTATTTGAAGTGTTTATTATTTTTTTTATAAATTTTTTCTAAATATCATAGGGTGTAATATATTCACGCATGAATCTTAAATCTTGTAACTAAAAAACATTTATGTTTTTCGATACCATTTTCATTAATTTTATTTTTTTCAAAATTTAGTTTTTGTAAATATTAAACTCATTCAAATTTTTCTTATTATTGTTTATGTAGTGTTATTAATTTTATGAACTGTTCTCATGTTAACTACATAT
The DNA here is from genome assembly GCA_963277665.1 of Viscum album. NCBI lineage: Eukaryota > Viridiplantae > Streptophyta > Magnoliopsida > Santalales > Viscaceae > Viscum > Viscum album. The sequence goes on along the minus strand of OY728128.1, from coordinate 137,757,663 downwards.
TAGTTTCTTTGAGTTTTGAAATTCAAAAAGGCTTTTGTTATTTTCATGTAATTTATTTTGACCTATTGAAATTGAATTATTTCAAATAATTAAATAGAACGATTTAATATTAATTTTAATTATTCTTTTTCATTTGAAATATTTTATGTGAGTTGAGTTATTATTATGAAATAATAATATTCTTCTCTCTTTACCTCTCCCCAATAATCAAGTATTGTTATTTTTGAATTTTAAAATATTTAAATATTTCTTGGTTGTGTTAATTTTTTCTAGATTAAAAGTTATTTTATCTTTTCTTGTATATTTTTTCAATTAGGATATTTTTTATACGATACATTCTCTATGAAAAATTCAATATTTTCATGTGATATATTGTGAAGAGTGTGGTGATGTTAATAGAATTAAGTTTTATACATTTTACCCTGGTGGAAAAATTCTCACTATTGATGTGTGATCTCTCAAGGGATAAAAAACTAATATTAATTATTTAACTTCCTTGATTAAATAATCAAGGTGACAAGACACTCAAGAATCTGTACTTGTGTTTTATTCATCTTTTATCTATTGTGTTTTGTTTTATGTAACACTTCTTCACATATATAACATTATTTTAATTAATCATTTTGATTTTTGAAAAAAAACATATTCTATATCATTTGGTTATGGATACAAGATAATAAATAAATGATAATTTATGTTGTCACAATCCGTTTATAATGTTAGGGTTAAAATTGGGATGTGACTTACGATAAAAAAGTCTAGTGTCTTTCTGTTATACATCAATTGGAATAATTTCATTGTAATTTTTTATTGATCACCCATTAAATTTTTGGAAGTGCACAATGTATCTATCACTATCTATATATCTATAAGATTATAATTGGCCCATTTTTTGATTGAACAACTAAAAATTATACTTGTTTTGTTTTCATTATTTTATTTTTATGACGCTAATTAACTCTATAAATTTACAATGATAATTATTTTATATAAATAATACCTCTATTTAATTTATTTAATATATTCTATCAGACCCTGGTAGACCATCATTCATTTCCATATCTCACCTAAAAATTATTATCAATGGTTTATCCTTTTATAATTTATACAATAATTTAATAGATTTAGATGTTTATGTTTTACTATGATAATGTTTTCCTAGACCTCATAGACAATATAACAGAACTGTAAGATGGAACGATTGAGTGAAAATGATGAATGGATTCCTTTGGAACCACCTCAAATTATTGGAAATGTCTATGGTCATTGTAAATCCATAATGGGGTCATACATCTAATATCCAAGAATACAGTATTGGCTCATCATAGAAAAACTAACAAGCTACTAAAAGTTGACCCAAAAACTCTAATAGAAAATTTCAATGCTATATATGTTTTAAATTACATAGTAGTAAATATATTAAATATTTCAATGAAAAATTTGGGATTTGTCTTTTGTCTTAAAGTAAAATAGTTCATGATATCTATAAAATTTAATAGTGTATTAATATTGGATCAGATGAGCTGATAAGAACAAAAACTCAGAATTCATAGAGTAGAAGACCAAGATATAAAGATGGGTGAGTATAATAGTGTTAATCAAATGATTCACTGATTAAAAAACATTGTGAATTGAAATAATTTCATTTGAGAAACTTTGGGGAACCTCATGTTGTTTGAATTATTCATATGATATCTATATAAGAAATGAAATGTAAAGAGGTTTTTCTAAAATTAATATTTTCAAGGAATAAAAATTCAATGAACTCATCATACCACTTATTTAATATAAAAAATAATTGATGAATTTTATAGAGTGAGAAACTTAAAATAATTAAGTTATCTAATTCAAATAAAATATTAAAATTATTACTAACTCTTTTTAATTCGAGACACAAAAATAAATGAAGGATAAATCCCCAATATATGATAATGTATTTATAATTTAGTGAATTGATTGAAAATGATCAAGAGTCCACAGAGTAATTGTCCAAATAATGATAATAAGGAAAATAATTTTAATACATATACAAAATATATAATATTTAATGATTGTTGAAATATGGGACATATCAAACCTCACTATCCAATGTCGAATCAATAAGGGGGATATGAATAATACGTGAAAGAAGTGAGATATGATTACCATACAGGGTGGAGTTTCACTCAAAAATATCATTCAAGTGATGAATCCAAAAGTTAACAATAGTCCCCAAACCTATGTTTAATGTAGAAAAAAATTAATGATGTCAGTAATTATTTTGATTCTAGATATTATATTTGATTGTGATAGTTTTATATTTAAAGAGTTGTGTGAATAATATGAATTCCTGAAAAAGATATTTAATGATTTATTAAATTTTATAATTAATTGAAATAATAAAATAAAATTCATATAAAGGAAAAAAAAGTTAATAAAGAAAATTATTATTTCATGGAAAAAATATAATATTTTGATTCATGTTTTAAATGTGAGATCTACTGTGAGTTTTAGTCTACTTAGAAGGATAATGAAATATTAGGAAGGAAATTATAAGCTCAAAACAGTTTTTATCAAAACAATCAAGGAAAATAAATATTCGAAAATATAGTAGATATGATAAAAATAAATAATGGTAAAACATTTTTGGCTATAATCCATAGATACCTATGTTATACAATAAAACATTTATTATATGTTGTAATAGAATGGTTTCATATATTTTATTAATTAAATATTGAATGTGTGGACATTATACAAGTGAATTCTCCCATTGATTTTCACAATCTCTTAGATAAAGTAGATCTTTTATATCAAAATATTTATCTTTTATTATACCATAAAATATATGTTATACATCAGTTTGGATGAAAATTAATTCTATTGTTAACCAATTTCATCAAAAAATGGAAAGGGTGCCAAAATTGTTCTCTATATAATTTTTCATTTAAAGAAAACCACCTTAATAATATCAAGGAAACACGGTTCATGGAAAATGAATTTTCCCAACACACGATTAGTGAAAAATATAATTTCTTCACTAAAACTAAATGTGATGGAGGCTCTATCACTTTTTGAGATAACGCTAAAGTAAAGGTTACAAGTTTTAGTGAGGTATGTTTTTATAATGTTTTCTTAATTTATATTGATTTGTAAAATAATTTTTTTAATAATAACATAATCAGTATTTCAAAATTAATTGATCGTGGTATCCATTTTAGATTTTAATATGAAAATATTTTGTATTAAAATTTGAAACATTTTAATTTTATGATAATAGAAAAGATAATATTTTTTATATTAATTTATATGATTTACCTAATCTAAATGTTAATTTTTCCAACTCAAGATAAATAGACTATATAATCTAGAATATAGGGCTTGGAAATTATCATTTTGTAATGATAAAACATTATACAATCATGTAAATTATTAATATTTACCCATGTTAATGGTATGAAAATATTTTGTTTATGATATTTTCTTAAAATTTAAGTAGGATACAAAATATTTTAAATATATCAATAATGTTTCTACATATATTTCTCTTTAATTGTAACATGTTTATTTATTTAGTCTAATGAAAACATCTAATTTAGATGGTATTAAATATGTTTTTGTTATTTTTGATGATTTTAATGGATTTACATGGGTTTATATTATTTGTCTTAATGACAAAACCATAGCTTTATTTTTTTGTAAAATAGACCAAAATATTAATTTTTCTATATTAATTTTTATTATAAGTTATAATAGAGGTGAATTTTTTATTTTAAAAATTGAAAATTTTGTTAAATGAAATGGTTATTTTCTTAATTATTCCTCTATGATAAAACCATAATAAAATGGTGTTATAGAACCAAAAAAATTTAACTTTTTATGAGATGGAGAGAACTGTGATTAACTAATATAGTTTAACAAAATATTTCTTAGTTCAACCTATTAATATTTCTCTCTTTCTTTTGAGTGAAGATGATATTGGATCTTTTTTGATGAAACCTACTTATGAATTTTATAATGGTAGAAAACCAGTGGTTTTTAATTTTAAAGAAGAATTTATTTCAATGTTTTTATATTTTAATTCTAATGATAATTTAGATAATTTTGATGCTCAATGTGTTGAAGGTGACACCAGTGGATACTCTTCTAAGAGTAATTATTATATTGTTTATAATAAGAAGACAAATTATTATGGAGGAATATATATATATAATATTTTATGAATCATGTGATGTACATAATTCTATTATATAGAATATTGATGATGATTTTATGAATTTCTATTTTGGAGAAGAAAAAACTCTAAATAGTATTTCAGGATCTAATTCAATATCACTGAGGATTCATAAGTATCATCATATTGATTATATTATTATTAATTTTGATATTTGTATGAAAACTAGAAGATATTCATTATTTTTATTTTATAATTAAATTTTTTTTATGATTGTGTGACTAAAGACGTTTTAGATTATTCAAATGAGGACAATTGGAATATTTTTATACAAGATGATGTCAATATTTTTTTTCTAGAAATGGTTTTTTGATATTAGTTGACCCACTATAAACAATAATATTATAGGAACTAAATATATTTTTATAACTAAGATGGAAGAATCATTTAAAATTGTTAAAATTAAATATAGAATTGTTTATAATGGTTATTTATAATGAAAAGGTATATAGTTTGATGAATATTTTCTCTATATAGCTCGTATTGATTCGATTTTTTTTATATTTTTAAAATTTTTAAGGATTTATATGTTTTAAAATGGATGTTAAGTTAATTTCAGAAGTTTTTTATGTTTCTCAACCACCTAGTTTTGATAATAAAAACATTAATTTTTTTCATTTACCAAAATGTTTATAATTTATTTTAAAAAATATTATATTTGGTATTATTGAATTACTTTTTTTTATGAAGACTTATTTTAATAATGGTTAATTATATCTTACATTTTATATCAAAATATATTCAAATAATCTTTTTACTATTCAAATTTTTGATGATGATATTCTTTTTTCCTCCCCTAATGATTTACAAGGTAATGAATTTTCTATTTTGTATTGCTAGTGAATTTGATATAAGTCTTATGGGTGAACTCAAATTCATATTAGATATTCAAATTTGTCAAATAAATGATGGTTTTTTATCCCAATCAAATTATGCTAAATATTAAGGAATAATATTGGTCTTGATTACTTTAATAATTTTAATACCCTAGGAGAATTAATTTTAAATTATATTTTAATGTTTTAGGTAAATCATTTTATTCTTAAATATTTAGGGTAATGATTTCAAAATTAATGTAATTAACATCTTCTAAAACTTATATAATGTTTAATTTTATCTGACATATATTTCAATATCATCATAAGTAATCTCAATAAAATATTGTTAAAATTATTATTCGATATTTTTAGGAAATAAACAATACTATATTATTTAAGTATAAAAAAATTATTTTTATTTAATTAGTAACTTTGACAATTAATTTTACAGTTATTGACATCATACCTTAGGTATGTGTCATTTTCTCTTATATAATTTATGTCAATGGATTTCAAAAAAAATAATTTTCATTACCAACTATGAGAGGTGAATATATTTTAGTTTCTTCATGTTTTTCTCAATCATTGTATATTAAAAAGAAAATTTGAAAATGGTTTTAATTTTGGTAAGATACCTATATATTATGAAAAATATTCTTCTACTTCTATTTTGAAAATTATTTTACAACATTCTCTGACCAAGGATACTAACAGGATATTTCATTTTATTTTAGATTATGTTAATAATGGAGATATTATATAAAAAATATTCCAATTGAAAATAAACTTGTGGATATTTTTACTAATCTATTGGATTTTTTGTGTTTGGGAAAATAAAATTGACACATATAATATTGGACATTTACTTCAGGAATTACATTTTTTTTGTTGAGGGGATGATTATTTTTATTTCCAATATTTCAATTTGATAAATTTCAAAAAAGGTCGTATTTTTCAAAAAAATATCATTTTATTTTTAAATTTTAAAAAGTTATTTTTTTTAATAAAATTTAAGTCAGTTTTCTAGTTTTTGGTTGCTAGAACGTGTAATTTTCTTTGATCAATTTTGGTGTATTAATAATTATTGTTTTTTATATTATAAAATTCCTCATAATAATTTTTTTATATAAGTATTTATTTTTAAAACAATATTTTTAGTTATCAATATACATTATTGTATATTATTTTTATATTTTAATTTATCATAGATTTATTATGAATAATATTTTATCTATTTAACATTGATAATATCATAATAATTCATTACTTAAAATTTATTTGGATTTCAATTTTGATGATTTGTATCATGTTTTACATGTTTTAGGAAGTGTTCATAGGCCAAATAAGTCATTTGGGACAATGAAATTTTATTTTCCTGTTTTTTAATAATCTCATGTTGCTAATTTATTATTCACCATGTTGCTAATTTCATAGCCACATAGAAAATTGGTAAACTACATGGATGATTTTCTAGATTTATTTATCCTCTATATTTTATCAAAAACATTGGCTACATAACTCCAAATTTAGTGATTATAATTGAGTTGAAATGATTATTAAATTATATAGATTTTATTAGAATGCATAAAATTATGAATCTATAATTTTCAGGTATGAAATTACATTTTATGTCAATGAATGTTTTTAGTTTGAATTCATTAGTTTTTCAAAACTATTTTTCTATACTTTTTAGAAATAACATGAGATATATAGATATTATTAAGGTCATTATTTATTATTTAGAAATATAATGTAGTTTTCTAAATTTAAGTCTACTAGACCTAAAGAGAAGTAAATATATTATAAAGTTTGTTTTGGGTCTTAAATTTTATAAATCAAGATGTTCACAGATTTGAGAAATTTGGACACCTGAGAAATTCACATATGTGAATCACTTACTTCAATTAAATTACATGAATATTGCTACATTTATCAAGTTATATGAATTTAGCTATGTTTATTTTCTTATATGGATCACTATGTCAATTCACCAAACCAATATTTTCTTACATGGTGTGTTTTAGCTACATATATAAAAATGACTAAGTGTAAAACACATAAATTAATTTTTCTACGTTTTTCAGTGAAATTATATATATTATTTTGAAATATATAATTATTATCTATTTATTATAATGTTTCATATTTTAATTTTTTATATATTATTTTAAAATATTAAAATGATTGAAATTATAATAGGAATTCATATTAATTATGTAGAACCAATGTGAATTTTTCTGAATTGTTTTAGTCAATTTTTTATGAAGATAAAAGGGGTTATATTTTCAAACATGATACTTAAATATGAATATCAAAAATTAATTTTTATTTTTTATATTTTTTTCATCAATTAAATATTTTGTAAATTAATTTTATATTAAACTCACTAAAACTTGTCTTAATATTTTTTATATAGTGTTATTATTTTTCGAAATTCTCTACATGTTATCTTCTAATTTAAGGTGGAATATATTTTAAAGTTAAATTATAAATAGAGGCATGTTATTTTTATTGGATTTATTTTGACCCATTATTATGGAATTATTTTAAAATATTTGGTTGATTTATTTGAAATTGGATTGGATTATATTTAATTATTTCATAGTTTTATGTGATGTGAGAAATTATTATGAAATTATAATATCCTCTTATAGTTCTCTTTGTCTCTCTGATAATCCAGTATCATTAATTATTAATATAAAATATTATAACTTTTTCTTAGTTGAGACTGGCTATTTTATTATGAATGTGCATCAAACTATTCTCTTGTGTGTGGGAATGTGATATAATTTTTATACAATAATATCTTGAATAGATATTCTATTTTTTAATATTTTACAATATAAATAGTGTGGTGATGTTGATTCTATGAACGGTTGTACAATCTATCTTTTATGAACATTTTTCACTACTATTGTAAGATGTCCCAATGTATAAACAAAATCTTCAATGAATTATTCTATTAACTTAAAGAGGCAATAAACCTATACAATATCTTAAGAACCATAACATGAGTTTTATTCTTCTTATTTATTTTTTATTATTGTTTGGATCTTGGGTTTTCATCAAAAATTTGGTAGGGGTGGCTTGTGTGCGACTTCTCTAGAGTCATCTCTCTATCTTCTCATTCCCCCTACCTGATTTGCATTTATATTCTTCCAATCACTTGATGGAGGGAATTTTCTTGGTGGTGGCTTCGTCAGCCGAGGTGGGTGGTTCTGGGTGAGGTCGTACTTCTTTGTTAGAAAATTCCACTTCAATCTCTCCTCTGGAGTTTTGATACATCATCATTATAGAATTCAGCATTTAGGAGTGGTTTCAAGAGGTTTTGGGAGGTGTTTTTTTGTTCAGTCATCAGTGTAGCATGAGGTGCATCCTTCGTCAACTTCATTCCTTACCATGTTTTTTCTGTTGCCTATTGCGGTTTCATTGATTTAATGGGTTAGTTCACACATGGTTTCTTTATGTTTGATTCATGTAGGGATGTTGGGTATGTGATATTTTTGGTTATCTATTAAAGGTTTCTTGTTTTTCATCAATTACGGAATAAATTTTGTTTGAAGTTGTTATGTAGTTTTCATTTCAATTCGAATTTGAAATCATGTTCTATCAATGGAAATATTTTGACTCCTTAGTGGGATGTTTTCCTGTTTCTTTTCACAACATCAATGATTACTTTATGAGTGATTCTAATTTCCGTTGATGTGATGACGATGAGGGGTGGATTGTGAATCCAAGAGCATGACCTGAGGATGATCGCAGCCTGAGGCGATGTCGTGTGTGGGTTTTTTGAAGGTTGTGTCCTATTTTTTAATTTAGAAATAGGAATTTTATTTTGGATGTTTTGGGGTGGATTTTGGATCTTTTTTGTTGTGTTTGAAATTTTTTATCTTAGTGTTTGAAATTTTCAATCTAATATTGCGAGGTCCATACTCATCATTAAAGTGGATCATTCAAGGAATGAAAAAATGGATTTGAGGATATTTGATTCTAGTTTCTTTATTATCAAACACATCTTCCCATAAATCATGTGATTTCACTTTCTTTTTATTGTGATTCATACAAATGAAATTTCTATCGATGGTTTGTGACTATATCATTCTAATGTCAGGATTTTTTTGGGTTATGCCACCCCATATATAATGCCAAGGTTGTAATTGGGTAGCGAAACCCCATACAAAAAGAATTCTTCATTTGGATATACATCAAATACAAGAATAAGTATTAAATGGGTTATTAAACCCATTTAAATATAACATAGTCCGAAACATATATCAATAATATTATAGTAAATAAGAGTATACTATGTCCAATTTTGACCTAGCTACTATTAAAAAAATCGTTATGTTCTTTTCTGTCTATTTTTTTCATTATAATAATTAACTCAGTTAAGTAACATTGATAATTATCTCAGTTAATTAATATTAATAATTATATCATTTAATTAACCCATCTGTTCAAAATTTTATAAGATGCTCTATTCACTCCCTCTATAAAGTCTATCATCACTATATCTAACATATAATTTTCTATATTAAGGGTTTGGATTCAGTGAATTCCCTATGTGGATCAAAATAAATATTGTATATTTTCATATTTCATTCCATTAATTTGATCTGATGAGTTTTTTAAACAATATTTTTCATAAATAAAATACAGAGAGAATCTAATACCTATGGATATAATTAATCTAACTTTATAACATGGTTAAATAGGATGATAATGATAAAATATGTTTTATACATGATAAAAGTGTTTTATATATGGTATTTTTAAAAAGTGATAGAAAGAGTTTCAACACCACATTATGGAATATTTTATTTAATAAAATCATTACATTATAATATTTATCCAAATAAAAAAAATTACATTATATGATAGGGTTGATGATATTTTATTTTTTAAATATCTCAATGAATAGAAGAAAATTTTATATACATTACACAATGGATTCTTTGCTTTTGAGAAATATTTTAATGAAATTTTTATTGAAGAAAATACTAGGATTGTGTTTGAACATATATTTTTTTCAATGGTTAATAAGTTGAATATTTTAATTTTTAAATTAAATGTAGGAGTCACTTTATATCCTAACTGATCAATATGTATTTTTTTTAACGATGATATTATGATGTATTAATTTTTTTTTAAAAAAATGACCTAAATGAAAACTTAAAATGGTAAGGTTCAAAGAGTATGATAGCGAATTTATAAATACATTCATGTTTATAGTAGAGGTTACATACATCATGACATTGGATTTTAATATTAAACATATTTCGGTATTTTTTTAGTTAGCTTAACATTAGGGATACGATTCATAAATATCACTGATATTCAAAGAAAATTTCTTCATAGGCTTTACTCAAAAAATTGGTTTAGTTGGAGGTTTTACTACATGGCCATATTAATATATTATAATATCCTATTTATAGGCATGTTAAGAAAATTCAGAATGAATTAAAATTTATTGTTTTTGGGGTAGGTTTACTTTGAAAACCAATATTTCAAATTAAAATATAAGGGTTTGAGAATCTATAAAATATTTTCTTTGATATAGTTAGAGTATTCATAGGAATCATAAGGGTTTAAGAAGAATTTTGGGGAAGAAATAGGGATTGAGACCACTTCAAACCCATATTATAAGAAATTGTCTTACCAATTGCACATCATTGGGTTTTTAGTGATCTAACCAGTGTGAAAACAACTTATATGTGGCCAATGGCTTGTATATGAGAAAACAACATTTGACCAATAAGAAAACGGATAACCTATATAGCCCAATGAGAATATAGTGGGTTTTGTTTAATCTTATTTTAGTAGGGGAAGTCTCATATTTTTGGTTTTGAGGCTCTGTAGGACATAGGCATATATAGGACTTGGGAGTGGTCATTTAATTTATAGGGATACCATCATATTCTTCTCATTCGTACCAATTTGATCAGGAATGAATATTTGTTTTTTTAATGGAAATTCAATGTGATGTATTTCATTTTCATTTATTCTTAATCATTTATTTGTATCCCTTCGATGCGTGATGATATTATTTAGGTATTTGGTGATGATTTCACCGAACTATGGTAAAATCAACTGAGTTTGATGGGTATATTCTTTGTCTTGTATATAGAAATTCTGAAGATATAATCTTTATGTCATTGCACATAGATTTTATTAGGTTTGTCACCACATTGATTTTTCAAAATAGTTTTATATTTATTTAAATTTATTTGGCCTGTAAATCATATCCACATGTTAGGTAATTTTCCAAAAAAATATTTCCATGGATGCATTGTGGATCTTACGTGGATGGTTTTTCATGGTTTCTATGATCATATATTTCCTTGTGAGAATTTAAAAATTATGAATATTTAAATCAAATTGATTAATGAATTATAAATAATTAAATTAATAGTTTTATTGTTCTTAACATGGAATAATGCGTCACATTAGTGAGAAGTGGTTGTTTTTGATGAAAAAGATTGTTTAGGAGAATGGGTAATGGTTTAGTACTTAGAAGCAAAATAAGAAATAAATATTATATGACGTAGGTGGTAAAAATTCATTATCCCATGCTACTATGAATTTTATTTGTGCATGTGAGATGTGTTGTTTCCTTTTTGGATTGTCAACTATATTAAATTTAATGAATACATTTAATTAAAAATAGATTTATATGAATGAATTTCATAATGTGGCTAGGTCACAATGGGCATTGGAAACTGGATTGATTGCCTCTACCACCAATGTTGGAGGCCATGATTATACTAGAATTTCATGAAACACTAAGTACTATAGGGGTGACCAAAATGGTATTAAATGAGTAAGACTTGGAATAAATATAGATAGGTGACTTAGTGACCTTACTGAGGTGGGGAGTGATAATTGAATAGTAGAGGTTGACCTTGGGTGTCATCCTGAAACCCATGGTTAGTCGAGGAAATACATTGGAACTGTAAAGGTCATGAGGTCATCGAAAATAAATCGAGGGATATAATTACTCTATGTAACAGGATTGATTCCATGATATGAGATATTGATTGAGGTACACATTATGGGTTTTTTTCTTATAGTGTGATAATAGGGACCCCGTTCGTTGTCAATGTTATATAAATTAAACTAAATCATATAGTTATGTAATGGGTAGTGATGATTTATTATTTTAGTTTAGAACCTGAATCAATAATGCGATCCTTTGATAGATTTGAAAAATTAGTTCATCCACTTATGAGGACGACCTCAAGTGTGCATGATGGGTTGGACCGAGGTCCAATCCCTATGAAATAATAATCTTGATATTATTTTGGAAGGACTGCAAACCCTCTCATAGATGAAATATTCATTAATGTCAATATTCCTATATTTAAAATTGGTGGAATCTGTGGAATCTATCTTCAAGTATGTAATTATTCATATAGATTCCCCTATATATATATTGATATCTATGGTTATAGGATTCCTTGGACGTATCTCTTGGATATGGAGTGTCCATATGCATTGATTTTCATTTATGGTTGTGGAATGAATTGAAATATTAATTGGATCTAGGATAATTGTATGAATAAATATTTATTGGTTAATTGGTTCACCTATGAAATCATCCATGGTACAATGTATATGGGATGGGATCCAATAATGTTTTTGGGGTTCTATAGGCTTTATCCCTAGAGTTGAGGGGATACTGTTTATATATTCCATAGATTTTGAGCTCATATGATACTATTTGGGATTTCATGAGTTATATACCTAGATTAATATTGATTTCTATTTGGATATTCCATGGATTGGGAGTTCATATGGAATCTAGATTGTTATAGTCACATGATTTTATCAGAGACATCATGGAACTATATGTTGTAGGTATAGTAAATATTGTGTGTCACATTCAATCCCTAAGATTAGGTGTGATTATTTATTTATGTTCCAGAATTTTATTAATATATATCTATGATCCATTAACATATAGATTTCAATAAATTTAGTGGTTATATACAAGACCATGATGGTCTTCTTTATAGAGTTGTAGATTGACGACATGTTCGGTGGCCATTATACATGGGTACTTAAAAAACATCACTATTCATAAGATTAGGTTGGGATGAGGCTTGAGGTATATTGACCGTGTATGGGACCAAATATAAGTATAATTTATGGGTCATGGTTTATAATGGGGCCTCAATATATTTTTACTTATTTTACTTATCCTATATATACTGTTGAAATAATGGGTGACCAATTGGTTAATGTGATTGTAAGAATGAATTTCATTAATTATAGTTTATTTATTTATTTATTTATATGATAGAATATAATTTTTATTTATCACATATTTGGTATTTTTATCTTTTCCTGATGGTTTCATTACAATTATGGGATGGTTTATTCTTCCAACTATTGCATCTTAGACCAACATTGCTAGTCGATAATGTTTAGTATAAGGGTAGTCATGCATAAGGCCCTGTGGTGACCTATTATACTTACTATAGTGTTAACTCATTAAGGTATGTAATAGATAAGGAATGGATTATGTAAAGATGTAATGAGTTTAAGAAACCCCTTAAAGTGGAACATACATATAACATATTTGGTTTTTTATCAAATGATATATGATTATATGATATCACATGAAAGGTTTGGTTAGTATTCTAAAATTATTTTACAAATATGAAATATATCATATATATATATAATAAAATAACTTCTATACCATTCATTCAATGTAGTTGTATATAATTATGAAGAGAAACGGTAATGATCATCAACCATGACATTAAGTCATACTAAACTATTATTATTTTTTGAGTATTATAGGTTGTGATGAATTATTAATGTTATAATGGTAATGTGTTGTATTGATATAAGGAATATTCTAATGAGACAAAATGTTATTTTTGAGTTCTAGATAATACAAATGGTATACCACTTCTAGTTTTAAACAATTTATTTTCATATGCTGGGTATGAATGTTTCATATTGGATCCTTCTACCATATTATAGAAAAGGTACCTAACATAATATATTTCAATAATTTAATCCTTTTGTACACCATATTTTAGGATGAGCTAATTAGAAGCGGTTAGGTATTTTTTGACATTGTGGTCTGTTGAAATATGACCAAGATAATATTTACCATCTCATATGAAAAGTATGAAATATGCAACCTCAATTTAGACCGACTAAAGGAGTGTATACTTATACCTATATGAGGATATATGTGATGTTCTTATCTATTGGGAAAGGTTCTTGTGATGTGCTCCTATATCTGGGTGAATGAAATATGATGTGTTCATCCATTTTTTTAGTCTATACATAGATAATCTAGAATATGTGAGGAGTTTTAATAGATTAAAACAAGCCATGTCAAAAAAAGTTATGTCATAGAAAAAGGGAATATAAGCTTATATATAATTTTATATAATAAGACTGGTGGAAATTGGTATATATAAACATGTATTTGACAGGGATCACACCAAATATATTTATAGCTATAATAACAAAAATTATATTAAAAAAGATGCTTCATGATTATATATAAATATTATAGAATTTATAATGTTTTTCAACATGATAATGGATTATGTGGTAAAACTATTTGGTTCAATGAATGTGGATTAAGTTTTATACGATACATAAAGAGATTATTTAAAATGCATTTACTATTTATCATTATGGAGTTTTGGAAGGATATTAAAAAATTATTACATGTAATGAAAAACTTAGTGAAATTTATGATATCATTGAAAACATGTTTTTGGAATATATTTAAAATTTTTTTATATGATTTCATTATTTACTTTATATAATACAATATAAAATTATATAGAACCTTGTCTATGAGGATTTATTTTAAGTGAGATACTGATAGATATATGCACAAAACACACACACACACACACATATATATAATGTATAATGGATATATAATATTATACAGGATGACATATATCATAATGTACAACATATATTTATACGATTCATTGGACTAGCATATAGTAAGGTGCAATATTGTGATATCACACCACTATATTAGAACATATCATAGGGTAAATTTTTTATATATCATATGTTTAGTATTACGTATCAAAATTTTCATATAATTTATGGTTTGTGGGTTAATGTTTTGTTTTTATTGGTATGAGGTAGTGAACATGGAATCTAATAAATTTTGATCTTTTACCAATTCCTCCCATGCCGACTCTCTCTTCTCCATCATCATCTACAGTAGAGGTAGAAGACTTGAATGTATTCACGGTGAATCATACTAAATAATTGGCGGATTTATCATCCCTTAGAAACCACTTGGGGAAGGGTTACCTCTATCTACTTTTATGTGATCTTGATAAAAAATTTGATTAATGATAGGGTCTTTGGACATCATTAATATATGTAAGGTTTTTTTATCTTATCTAGGTTTTTAGTTTCAAATAATTAATGATTTTGGTTATGTATTCATTTATATTTCTTTTACTGAATAAAAATTATTCAATCCTATGAAACAAATTATTACCTCCCTCACAATGATTTCCAAGTGTTTAGATCTAAATAGTAAGGAAAAGTTATTTCAAATAGATATCCATCATCATTTTATCATTCCCTATGTGGACAGGGAGATATAAAACCATAGTCATAAATGTAAATCCTAATGAATGAAAAGGTATATAACCTTACCCCCTTGAAAAAACATACAAATGTAGAACCAAAGGTATATATTTATAGTCTGTGAGAGGTAGTGGTTTTGGGGATTTTAAACCAATTGTATTATCTTGTTGAATAGGTAAAATGACTTATCTCAAATTTCAAAGAAAATATATAGTTTTTATAATTTTTATGTAATGTCTCGATATAAAATTAGTGTAGTTATTTGAGTCTTAGAACATTAGATATTTAAAAAAAATATTTTTATCCTCTTGATTTAGATTATTTGTTTTGATCAATCATATAATATTTTTGGACCTTTAATGGATTAATGTGGATTTTATTTATTAATAAAATAGGTATAACACATATTTAAGAATACAAAAAACACATTAGAGACCCATTTTATCAAAAAATAACCTAATTTTTTTTTTACTTTAGTAACATGTTCAATATTTTTTACTTTCATTCCTATATTACTCTATTTTGTTTATGGGATCTCCAAATCACATCCTCATACCATGGAATAGTGAAAGATAAATAAATTTTTCTAATTTGAAAATATTTATATTAAAAAATTAAATAAAATTAAAATTGTAATTGATACCTGTATAAAAAAATTAAAACCTGTATTCAATTCAGAACATCAGTATAAGTGAAAAAAGATAAATAATCACAATGTGATAACTTCCCAAAATAAGTCTCAAAATGTATTAACCCTTAGAATACATCAAGATACAAGACTAGATAGGAAACCTAAAATAAAAATATTATAGTCCTAATAAAACATTTTATATAAAGATCATTAAATTATAGAGGATTCAAAATTAATCCCTAAAATCGTAAAAAGATATTCATTATTATCTATTGGTATTTCCTAACCATTAAGTGACCTGGACCTCATGTATAGTTATAAAAAGGAGACCTCTGACTAAAATAATAATTCCATACTGAGGTTATAATATACTAGATCCATTATTATAACTACCAATCCTCCAAGACAGTCGACTACTACTCGGTTGTTGGGCACTCACCTGGATTCATGAAGCTTTCATCCAAGGTGAGACTCAAATAAAACACCTTTGTGGAATGTACCTATAATAGTATTTTGAGTAATGTGTTTTCGAAAAACATTCAATAGCAAAGATATTATTTATAGTTCATTTTTATGTTCTATATTGTAGAACATGTTTCATAGAATGAAATGTCTCCCCCTCGGTGTAGGAAAAGAAGAACCCCAATTATGGATGATTTAACACTTTTGACCAGAGTGCCTATATTCTTTATTCTTTTTCCTCTATAATTTATATTATACCAAAAACACCCAAATAATGATAAAATTAATTCTATATAAGATTATTTTAATAGAAAATTATCAACAATTTTCTATTTCACTAGATTTTTAATGGTTTTAAAGGAAGATATTTCCACATAAGATCAAACTATTTCTTGAAGTCCCATATTATAATTCATAGCCTTTAATGTCTAATCTCATACTATGGTTTGAAAAAATATTTCAATACTGGAAAACCAATTGGAATAATCCATTACAATTTTATCCCCTAGATGGTGGGCCATAAACTCCTATCCCTTATGTTTCTATAAAATTTTAATTTAAGTCATCTTTTAAATCCATGATATTATATCTGGATTCCTGGAATTCACCAATTCATCTCATTAATTTCATGATGTGTGGGTGTACTTCTAAAAATGGTTCATTCTCTACCTCAACCCTCTTGATGTGCCTCAAGATATCATTAGGTGTTAAATCTCTAGAATACCAATTAATAGATTTGTAACCAACCCATTTAAATAATATTTTCTCTATAAGATATTTTATAAACCACCACTAAAAACCATACATAGAAATGTTTATCCCATAATATTATATTTACTCATATTGTTAAAAAATATCATAATATTACTATTTCTAGCAAGAAATATTTTTTCAATCATTTATATTCCAATAATATTTCCATAAATCATAATGAAATATAACTTCAATAATCATGGAACACTCATTAGATAAACCATATTCAATCAAACCAATTTTTATCCATAATCATAATAATGAGAAAACTAATTTATTTTATTAAGATAGTTAATACAAAAAAGTTTTATTAGATTAACAGACTTATCTTTAATCAATTATTATATAATTATTTTTATTATTTGCTGGTAAATTTTAATTAATTAAAAAATCTTCCTAGATCCATATATCCAATAATTTTAATTATAGAATATTAGATCAATTTAATCTTTATATGTTAGTTATACCAATTTTTTTAGAAAATTAAAATTTGGAAGTATCCACATAATGCACTTAATTCTATCAAAAAAATCACACACATGGTAAAAAAATATATTTTTTAATTAATTTATGCTTAATACATGATACATCCGCCACCATATTGTTTGAGGAAAGTTAAAAAGATAAAATTTCATTATATTAAAATTATAAAAATATAATTTTTACTAAACAAAAATTTCATCACAAACCACCACAGATACCTAAAATTCTACGAAATATATATTGGGCACAAATATTTGTATTTTACTCCCAATATTTGAGTGATCATAGCTCCATGATTATAAAAACCACAAAATCCTAAACTAATAGAAAAATATTTTTGATACAGTTTTTTGATGTCTTATCCGAATAATAATGTACTAACCAATTCAATGTTCCATAATGTCTCAAGTGTGTTCCCCAACTTGCAGAGGTTGAAAAATTAGGTCAATGGTTATCGAATTGTACTTTTTGAAGAATTTACCTCTAGAAATTTCATGAAAAAACATAATAAAATTTAATAAATATATGAATACATTAAATAGAAATGATATTAAAGGTTTCATGCTAATGACATATATATATATATATATATCGATAAATATGGTTAAAAATGTTATACATTCCAAAATTGATATATTTTATATATTAAGTGAGTCTTAAATATATAATATATATCAACATTAGTTTGATTGTATATAGAAATGTACAAGAAAAATACATCTTGTCAAAATTATGGACAATATTTCCATTAAAAATGGAACTCAGTTTCCTCACTAATCCCATATTCATACTCTCATACATGTGTTCATCAACATGACCATCAAACCATTTGAACCTTTATATTTCATCCATCATGTAATATAAAATCTAAAAATACACATCATAATGTATGTTTATGGTGTGAGTGTGAATGAAACTAATAGATTCCACCAAATGGACTATATCATCCATTATTGTAAAAAATATATTTATGTACTCGTATAGTAAAGTTAGTAAAAGTAAAACCACAATGCACTGAAATGTGATAAATATATAAATAAAAACGTCCATTTAGCATATATAAAATTGAAAATAATTATTATTCATGATTAATTTCTGGAATATTTGTTCTTCCCTAAAAACTATAGATATTGAACTTAAATTCATTGTGTTACACTCAAAATAAAATTACGAATCATTTAAATGTTTAAAAACCACCTTCTCCCATGTTTGATATCATTTAAAGTTAACATGTTACATTATGAGGGTAATATGCATGTCATTTTAGATCTCACACCATATAAAGTTAAACAAATCCCTCAAGATATTATAGAACATATCATATCTTAATACGGTAACCTACTCCACTGTATAGGTAAAGAACATGTCATTCTGTATCATATTATGTACCTACCCCTATAGAGTAAAACATATCCCAGGTCACACACAATTTCATATATATATTAATCTCTGCCCCTGATAATTTCATACAATTAAAACACATCTTATTACATTAATTAACAAAACTGACACTTGGATATCTCCACACCTTATACTTAATATATGAAATCTAATTCCACTTCACAAAAATTAAACAATATATTTAGCACTAGGGAATGGGTAATGAAATATAAAACACTTTTCATCCTAAAATTTAATAATATAATCACTCGAAATTTCAGTAATTAATTTTTTTTAACAATAAAATCATTAGAAAATACACATTATATTATCTCGGTCCAAAAACCCATTATTTATAGACAAAATAATATCTTATTTATATTAAAAGTAATTTATTTAATATTTAGAAGAATTTTAAAAAAATATTTTCTTTTTTTATTCATATTATATATCGAATCCATAATTCATGAGATTCATGGAAAAGTGTTCATTCATGTTCATAATGTCCATGAATATTGTAAAAACCCATATCTAAATTTTGATTCCACATATAGTTTTATAAATTTCCCTTTATTTTTTTTTACACATTTTAAATTCTAAAAAACTATCAAAAAAACTATAGAAGAATAAAAACCAAAATAGAGTTTCTATATGATCTAATGTATTACTAATATAAAGATACATGATTAATATAACAAGTTAATTCAATAAAAATAAGAGGTAATGTTATAAAATATACAAAATAGTGTTTTCAAGGAATATTTGACATGGAAATTTCCAATTATGGAGAAAATATAGATATATTAAGATTTCAGAAGAAGTTTTTGTTCACTATTACAATTCCATTAGACATCATAATTGTCATTTGGAAAAAAATATATTGATAAGGGTAATGATAGAATAAAATTATTGAATATAAAGTGGAAAGAGATGATGTTTCATAGGTTGGATGAGAATGGGGAGGAGAGGCATTTTAATAATATTTGGATTAATTAAAAAACCCACCCTTAGAAAAATTTTCATAATTTTAATTAGAATCCCAAAAGCATAAATATAAATTATAGGTGATCCCCTAATAGATAGCTCGTGGGATTTTATTAAATCCCACCAAAACCAAAAAGTATTTATTTTTAATTTTCCTTCTCCTAGTCTATTGTGACCCATTTTTCATATAAATATAACAATTTTACAAATATACAACACTTGATAAAATTTATTTGTGTACCTAAAATGTGACTTTTGTTACCATCATGAAATATTTTTTATAGCAGAACTTTTATAACCTTTTATTATTTCTAAAATTATTTCCTTTTTATTAAAAATGAAACCCCAAATTGATCCATTAGTTAACATAAAATGACATTTTAATAATTAATATATTTTTATTACTTATAATTAATATGAAAAAAATTTAGGACTAAATTATTTTTTCTATAAAATCATACAAAATAATGAAATCATTCAAACATAATTTTATAAATCCTTTCAGAAAATAAAATAATATGATAGTAAGGAATCCATTATTTTTTTAATGAATTTTACAAATATAATGTATGAAATATTCCCTAATACATAATCCATGACATGGTGAGACTCACAATACCTTGGTTTTAGTTAACTAATGGTTCCGGATTGCTCATAATTGTTTGTGTGATAAATAATAATATATATTATGGCTATTATCTCTCAATCAGTTGAGGTTCAGCCTAAATGGAAATATCAATTGGAGCACATAAAAAAAGATCTTCACAAACCAAGAACTACGACATCACACCTTTCATAATTCTAGGGTGACAGATAGATTGTACAATTCAAGAATGTTTTTCATGCTTTTCCAGAGGGTCTAGATACGCAATAAAAAATAATCACATGAAATTATTTTTTTCCATTTGAAAGAGATTGGATTTAGTTGTAAGAAGAATTCTTGTAATAAAGAATATACTTCTTGACATCTTGGACCCTATTCTCATTCATAATTGACACTTTTTTGTTAATATCATTTTTTGTTTTTATTGCGACACATCATTTGATGATTTATATATGAATTATTTATTTTTAAAGTATTTTAAAAATAATATAAATAAATTAAGAGTTATTTTATGATTTATTGTAATATTGGTGAAGTGTTGGACCTTTAATAAAATATGAATAATTATAACTTCAATAAGAACCATAATTTAATAAAGGGTTCTATAAATAGAGTTCAGGGAGAGTATTTTGGAACAAGATATCACTGATTGATAAAGATGAAGATCTGTCGAATTATTTTCTCATTATATTGATCATTATAGGTTATTCTATTATAAATTAAATGGAAAAGAGGGATTAATATATTTTTGAGACTACAATGTCTAGTGGATAAGTTTTGGGAAATGACCGAATATTTTATTGTTGAATGCTCTTAATAAAACTCACTATTTCAATGAATTTGGAACGGAGAGTGAGGATCAATTTTTAAAATGTTTTTCATTTAATTTTATTTATTAAAATATATATATATCACTTGCATTAGTTTATTGTTATCTTCAACAGATTTTGAGCATAAATTGTCTACTAAAAACATCAAATATATCAGATCCTATACCGAGGAATAATCGATAATATTGTTATTAAAAAAACATTTATGTGTATTTATAAAATGATGATCATGGTTATAAAAATACTTCACATCATAATTTTTGTTCGAAAAAATACATGGTTTTTTAAGAAAGATCATGTTTTAAATAAATTTGTAGAAAACAATTTTTTGGGAAAATATCATGGTTTTCATATCATAAGAGAATGCATCATTTAAAAAAAAATTATATCATGTTTTTTTAATAAAACATTTTGGTTTTATTGAAATTATATTTTTAGGATGAAAACCATTATTTGGAAAATATTGACTATTCATCGTTTAAGGTATAATTGTAGAAAAAAAATGTCATGTGCTTATAAACTATGATTTGGTTTTACGGAAGGTCAATTAAGAAATTTTATATCTAAAATAACTAGAGAAGGGAAACCCTGAAATTTTTCTTATTGATCCCTTAATATTGTATTAGAGTGAAATTATCCTAAGTGGGTGAATCATGGTAAACTATTAATTGAATAAAATTAAATCTTAACCCTTTAATGTTTCACAAGCCTAAAAGATCTTAACCTCTAATACTTTAATGTCATTTGGATTTTTTATTTACATATACTTTGATATTATTTAAATATCACCTGACCCTTTAATTACCATATGTTCTATAGATTTCATAACATATTATTACTTTCATGTATAAAGTAAATAGTGAAAAAAAATGTTTAATTGGATTACCCTCACCATGATATATTTGTTGAGAATAAATCAATGATGTGTTGTACAACAAAATCCATAATTGAGCTCATTGCTCTTCATAGGGTGTAATCCCCTCATAATGGTTTCAGACAATACACTATTAGAATATGATCACTTCCTTGTAATGTTTAAGGACAATTTACTACATCACAACAGAAACTCCAACAAACATTTCTTTATTCACTCACTATCATTATAATGAATCACCTACACATAATTTACGGGCATTTACATTTCATCTCCAACACTACATTAATGGAATGAATAATAAAATATAGAAGGATTATTTATTAAATATTACTTGGGTTTTTGACTTAAAATATTTAAATAACTCTTCATACAACAGTTTTAATGTGTTTTCAAACAACACAACACCTTATTCTTCATTTTTAGTCTTAAAAAGATCTAAATTCGTTATTTTTATAGTCCCTAACCTTGAACACACCTATTTTCATGTAAAATTCATCTATGTATCTGTGAGTAATGTTCAATGTGTTCCTTACATATGATCTCCCACATTGAAATTATGTGGATTTGTTCCCATCCCTTGTACACATATAATTATAATTATTAGGTAATAAAATCTCCTGTGACACCATTATAACTCCTACATGTTCTCCTTAGGGAATAAAATAGGATAACCACTTCTTGGTTCATCATTTTTCTACTATAATACTGATAAATTATATTATAAATACACCACCATAAATGATAAAAAACACATTTTCATTTCCTAGGAACATTTTCAAAAATTGAGACACATTATATATAAAACAATAAATATCCAACTCTTGCATCACCTAAATGGTTTCACCCAAGATCTAAACGTCTCCCCTAAGAATTATATGAACAAAGAATATGTGAATAAAATAGGGATGTTTTCCTCTCTTATAGAAAACATCATCGGTGTTGTCCTATTAAGTTTGTTGTTTTGGATTACTTCTACACATTTTGATCACATCGTCCTTCAAAAACAAGAACACCCATTTGGGTTTTCCTATTTTCACCAGGATCATCCAAATCCACAACACCAAACTCTACAACATTATATTACCCATGTTAGACTCCATTGAAATATATATTTTCTATGTTCAACAATGACACAACCTTGTCCTCTTAACCATTACGTAGTTATCATACATCAATTTTTTCACCTCACTTGATAAAGAGTACAAAAAACACCATGGTTAGTATTTAAATTTATTTTTCTCCTCCACCCATTGACTATAGTCACGTAATCTATGGTTGTGGTCTCCTACCTCTTTCTATTTTCTATAGGTACATGGAAATTACACCATGTGGACTACTAATATATGGTCACTTTTCATGTTTGTGATTTTCGGAATTTCATTCAAATAATTCCCAATATTATGGGTGTGGATGTACGTAGCCACTTCTTCCCCCTTTACCAAGTCCTTTACCTTGGTAATGGCGTTCCTAGATTGGTTGAATTTTAGTCTTATGTAAAACAACTCATGGTACCTCAACAATTGATTTCATTTGGACTTATTCCACTTGATCTAATTCCTCTTTATCAATAATTACAATATAAATATCATCTAACATTAATATCAACAACTCACCATATCCATCAATATTGATATCAATAATTCTCCAAATCATTGATTCTTATACCCAACAATATACCTTTAAACAATTCCAAAAACTCTAGTCATATATAGTACGCAAAACATTGGGATAACGAACAATCTCACCCTTTTAATGATTTTGATAATAATCGATTTCAAATCTTTCTCCCCCTTTATAATAATTAATTTTAACAGGAAAATATTCTTCCTTAAATTTTAGGGAATTTCCATTGAGTAGAATTCTCCATATTTGAATTGGTTCTCTCTCCATTAATTTACAAACCCCCTTTGAGGTATGGTATTATCATCTGAGAAGGATCATCCCTCCTATAGTATTAAACATCCAAGAGGTCTTCCTCATGGGATTAAATTCCCTATATGGTGATATAGAGGAATACTACATCAAATTTTTCTCCCCTATTTCAAACCAACATCATACTTTAGCATCATCTAACTGTTGATTATACAATTCATTAAAAACCACCTTATCACAATTTACAATCATAACTCCCAAATATAGAAAACTTCAATAATCAATATTCTATCTCTACTACATTATCTCTTGAGATTAATTAATTTAATTTATTACATGGAACATGAAAAAAATGAATACTATATGCCTACTAATCTCAAGATTATTGTAGGAAAAAGAGTTGTTTAGACAATAACATTTTTATCCATAAAATTATGAATACCATGAATCATCTTACTGAAACTTTGGATCATTCACTTCTTAACAAAACATGTGATCTCTATCACTCCATGATAAATATTTAAAATATATCATTTTAAAAACATGGTTGTTAGGATCATAAAACTTGTTGAAGTAATTTTTACCACTTGTTTAAAATTTAATACCACATGTTTCATGATTTGGTATATTTAAAAAGACAATACACAAAACTCCATGCCTTTCAGTTTTTAATAGGATTCACAGAATTATGATAAGTATTAATAGATTTTATGTTCTTTAAAACTGACCCTGG
The DNA here is from genome assembly GCA_963277665.1 of Viscum album. NCBI lineage: Eukaryota > Viridiplantae > Streptophyta > Magnoliopsida > Santalales > Viscaceae > Viscum > Viscum album. Next base: position 137,732,427 of record OY728128.1, on the reverse strand, counting down.
GTGATTGGTTATGGATACCCCTTTTTGTAGCTCAATTAATGGATAAAAATTTTGGGAAAAACTCTCCTAACTCAATATTATTTATATATTCTAAAAATATTTCGATGAATCTAAACACCAAACCACATGTTATATAGAAAAATAAATTATTAGCATCTTATTTCTATGGATTATATTGTTTCCCACTTCTTCCTTTTCTTGTTTCTTGAAACCACATGGTTTTTGGCCTAATCAAATATTTTTATCTCCCCTCATATGTGATTTTATAGAACAATCACCCCATAGATCATATCCCCCTTTAATTATACACCTCATCAAAAATAGTAAAATTTTAAAAAAAATACGTAGGGAGTGAGGTGCCTCAATTTTCCTCCAGTTGGTCAGTAGGATTGGTCTATATGAACTAATCCAACTCCTTTTATCTTTCATTTCACATTTTTCCGATATTAGGAAAGGAGTTCCATCATCAGTTAAACATCTTCAACATTACTTATATCCACAAAACTAAACCTCTTGTAAAATATTTCCCTTTGAATGATTCCAATTTTACACTTATTTTCAGGGATATAAGAATTTAGATCCTTATTTGTATTGTGATTTTACAAAATTGTAGAAAAAATAATATTTTAATAAGTAAACTATAATATTACATCATTAGTATATATAATTTTATACTTTCTTCTCATTTTATTCTTCATCTATTTTCATTTAGTGGTTTTATTTGAACCACATTGTAAAACATCTTACATTAGGTATATGAGTACCATATTCGTATACATAATCCTTTGTGGAGTAAACTTCACTTTCTATTACACCTACATCCCAACTAGAAAAAATTCTTTGTTTGTCTTCCATGTTTTCTTTATTTTCATCCAAGAGAGTCTGTTTATGTTACCAAATCTTGGTTCTTGATACACTCTTACATGAGGCTCATTTTTATTATTCAAAACCTTTAAGATTTTTTCTAACTTAACATTTATTTTCTTGGATAGGAATTCACTATGTAATTCATAAGAGTAGAGTTTATCTTTATAGATTCATTACCCATTCATGAATTACTCCAATTGAAATAATTTCCAATTTGGCCAAGGATAGAAAAATGAAACATTTACCAATGGAATCATACCTCATTTGTATTTTATTGATTGAGATATTATAGATGATAGAATTATTCATATTTCATTAGTCTTGTTATATTAAATTCATATACTCATGATGTGACTATTTTCAAATAATATAATCACTTTAGGGCCTCTTTATTTTATAAAACCACACTAATATATTTTTTACTGAATAAATATTTTCTTTTAGTTTTCATATTTGTATTATTTTTATTATTATAGAGATTTATTTGGATAGATAATAATCTTATCAATTATGATATACATCCCCACATTGAGTTCTCTAGTCATCTCATTATTATTCATAAATTTATAGTCCATTTACTTAAATATTAAAGTTTCATTTTTTTAATTCCTTCTATTTTTTTATGTTGGGTCTTAAGACGTATGATGTTATCCTTGATGTCCTTATTTGTGGACATTTTCTTCGTGATCTATTTGGAAATGTTTTCAGTCATGTCAATTTGTTCATTCATTTTTTTCCATTATATAAATGATAAAGTCAATACCACATTCTCCTTTTCCAATCTATTATTTTACCGAGACATAACATTAATCATTGCATCAAGAACATCAAGCATGACTACCCACTTACCCTCATTTTCGTTAAATGTGAACCTCTGAGATTTGAAACGTGTTGTTGTTCCCTTATTATAACATAGTATTTCTACTCCATAATAGACATAGAAACACAAAATCTTTTTTCCATTCCTAGGTTAAAATTAGTTAGAGAAACATTTTTAGAAGTTACCATTTTTAGAGAACACATATTCAAGGTGTATGTATGGTTTTTTAATTCTTCACTCCCCTTCCCATTTGTTAGTTCTCACATGGCCTTTCTTTATTTCCAAAAAAAATCACTCATCCACTTCGAAATTTCATTAGACAACTTGAAATTTTTTATGTTTTTATACATGTCATCCTCATGATATTCTTTTATTTCTTTAATAACTAAAGAATAACCTTTCACGTTTCTTGGATTGATATCAAAGATTACACTATGTTAACAGAAACAAAAAATTACATATTCAACAACAAATTATGGAAGTCCCAGAGAATACAGAATGAAACTATTGAACTCCCTTTTCCAGGTTTTGAAATTATTTCCATCGCAGATTGTAGTCTTAATTATTGATTCCATTTTTTTTTTAATAACTTGAAATCAATTTAGAACAATAAATAACCAATGAAAAATGTACCTATCCCTTTGATACAATTTTTGTATCCCTCCATAGGGAATTAGAGTGACATTTCTCAGAGAGGTGGTGGGTTGTAACATGGTATGCACTGTATTTCCAAGATAAAACTTTTAATCCTTTAAATTATCACATTTATTAGGTATATTTACCTCTCATCCACGAAGGTAACATGAATTGATATTTAGAATTTATTTTTTATAATTCAAATATATCCGGACCATTTCATTACCACTTGTTCTTTATAATGCTTACCCAATTTTAGCGTGCTTCTTATTGTAATTAGGAATATAATAATTTACTCGGTTTCGCCTCATCAGGAAACATCAAATTATCAAGAATCAGATATGTATCAATAAAAAAAATACACTATAGAACTCACTTAAAATTAGATGGGTCAGTCACATTACAATGGATCATAATCGGTCCCTCATTTCCTAGGATTTCCACCTAAAATAAATTGGTATAGCTCCCTAATTATCAATGGTCTGACCATCAAGAATTCATTCCTTCATGAGATTATATTAGAAAGAATTACCTTAAAATAGTTTATGGACATGTATTCTTCTCATCAATCATAAATTTAATGGAATACATCTTCCAATATGTATGGATTAACTATTATAGTTTACATTGGATTATTCTTTAATAAATTTAGACCAATCATCATGTATCACTTCTCCTTTGATATTGGGAAGAAAAAATCCATCCTCCACTTTTTATGTGTCTTTAACAAATGTAAATTCTTCAAGATTGTAGACTCTCTCATGTAACTATTCTATTTTTTCCTCTAAAAATTATATATGGCCATGTGTAATATGTTCAGTGTGTTGATTCCGACCAATCTACATTCTTGAAATAGGGAGGTCATGTGAACATCACATGAAAACTAATCAACACCATTATAAGGTAATAAATCTTCCCATATATCCAACAAAACGCTTATATGATATCCTTAATGTATTTGATAGTAAAATGTATTATAATGATTTTACTCTCCTCTTGAATCATGAATTAATTCTCCAATAGATACACCAACATTAATTGAGTAAATCACCTCTGAAATTTGTTTGGATCATGATCTTGAACTAGGATACATAATTTTTGAAACATTATACATCTAGATCACGCATCTCCCAGGTGGGGTTTCCATATATTTGTGTATAACCCATCGACACACCTATCACCATGGCGTGCTATAACATAAATGTTTTTGTTTCTAAAAAACTTCATACATCGTAGTTGCAACCCTTTTATGTTATATATTTTTGCTTTCTAATCCACCTTTAAAACACAAATTCCTCTTAACAATAGAATGTGAATTTTGGGATTCCCTTTTTTCACATAGACCATCTCAAACTGAATAAATATTGTAACATTTTGGTCAATATTGTGTCGATCTACTTTGAACTATAGATCTTGGGTATTGAATAATGGGTCAACCAGGATTTTCTCACACATATTTCGGTGTAATCCCATTTTTATATTTTCACCAACATTACAAACACTATGTCTCATGTAATGGTTTTTATGGACATGTTTTCTTGAACCTCTACATGTTTACCACAATAATTTCTACTATATGAACAATATCCAACCTCTCTCCTTTTTGGATTTTTTAAATACAATTTCACCATGGTGACCACTATGACATATTCAATATTTAAATTACCCATATTGTACATTTTCTTCTTAATATACCCTATGTATGGGAAAGGGTATACATGGAATCTTATTACAACATAACATCACCTTTCACCATGGGTGACATCTTCCAAGCTTTTCCATGTTGCACCATTGTACAATAGAAATCATGGTGATTCACTTTATAATTTCTTATCATTTTATTACACGTGACAAAAAAACCTCTACATTAAAAATTATAAGATAAATTCCATGTATTCCTTTCACTATCAACTCACATTTTCAAATGTTTTTTGGATCAAAAAATCTCTCAATAATCACTTATTCTTTTTAACAATATTATTATAAAAAATACAACATGTAATCACACAAAATAAAACTCAATAATTTGGGATTACTAACATTTCATGGCCATGGAATTATATAAATATTTTAAAAAGAAAAAAAATTTCCACTTGACTTTATACAATATAAAAAGAGAATTTTAATATCATAAATACCGAATTCTATTATATATCATATTAAATATATAAATCTTTTTCTATTTTTGAAATCCCTATTCATATTTATAAATAATTTATATTTTTCTTTAATATTATTTATTTTAAATTATTTAAACTACCTTTTTTAATTTTCATTCTATATATATAGGACTTAAATACTATATGTTAAACATAATATTTAGTTTTCATTCAACAATGAATATTTTTTTTATTTTAGTTATGAATTCAATATTAATGGATGGTTATGATATATTCTTATTAGGTAATAGAGTTATATTTTAGATGATGTCTCTATTGATTATTTGTATTTACATTATGGAACTTTTATTTAAAATTCACTATACTTGGTATCATTGGACCTATTTTAGAAAAGTGATTCTTAAAAACTAATAACCTCATGCATTCCCTTTTTTGGATTTTAGTTTTATATGATTTTAATAATTCTTATGAAAGGGTGTAATGAACCTTATTCAAGGGATGAATTTGGATATACGTAGATATAAATTGATTTTATTATTGGATAAGAAATTTAATTCTGGTTTAATATAAGTTGTTTCACATTAATATATTTTTAACATTTTAATATGATTAAGAAAATAGGATTCAAGGAATAAATCACTAGAAACATGAATACATGTAGGGATTACATGAGATGTAATCATTATATGGGATTAAATAGTTAAATATGATATGTGTAAGATGTAAATTAAAATATAAAGACTAATAAAACCTTTTAAATAATAAATATGATATTCCATTTAATGAGAAAACTTTTTAGACATTGACCATTATGTATAAGTGACCCTAATTGTTAGGTTTCCATTAATTATCTTAAATAAATGAAGTAGATTATAGGATACCCTAACAATTATATTTATATATTTTATGTGTGTATTGGGAAATATTTGATAAACCAACTATAATTGGTGTATAATACTATATCTGTTTTCAGCCAAGAATTAGAAGAACTATAATATGATTTTATAATATTTGTAGTGTTCATGGACTGTTTGGAATGATTTGAAGGTGATTGGAGAAATATATATTCTTGAAAAAAATATGTCTTGAATATCAATTCTAATACTATTTTGTATATCATTTTGTAGTAATTATGACAATTTTCAAAGACTTATGAGGTTTTTTATAATATTTTTGATCCATCATTAGAATTTTTGTGAGGCCTGTTTGATTTCGTTTAAATATCTATAAGACTTTTTAAATGGTCAAAAAATGACAAATGTATGGTAGTGTAAGAATTATCAAGAAATATATGGAAGACATTATTATATCAAATTAAATGATAACAAAACATAGAACATGTTTTTTAAACTATATTTTGACAATATAAAACCTCTTATCTAGATATGCATAAATTCAAACATTATACTCATAATATATTTTTGATGAATAAGATTTTAGTTCATAGACATAGAATTGGTAATGTAAAAAATGGTTACATATAAAACATTTCATAATATTTTTCAATATTATATAATAATTTACATTTCATATTAAATTTTAGTTCTAGTAATACATTTTATTTTTCATACTATTGTACTTTGTGAAAATCTAATAATATGGTCACATACAAAATATATTTTTATAAATTATATCTGAAAAATATTTGCTTAAATTAAAATCATAAAATATCATATGTTGTTGGAAAATACATGATCCAATAGGGAAATTGAGAAGTGTTAAATCTAAATTTTATGGAAATGTTTTTTTGGGAATATCAATTTCAAGTATTTAAAATTTATTTTCATGGGAAAATATAGGGATATTTTTATAGGAATTAACTATTAGTGATATTATTACAATGAATCATGGGATATTTTCTATGAATTATTATTAATATATTATTTTTAAAATCTTCTAAATATGAAAAAAAACATAATAAAGAATAATAATGTTCATGAATAGACAGTTAGAGTTTTGATACAATGAAATGTATGAGAACTTTTATTTCTACATGAGAGTATATAAGATTGAAAAGTGGTATTTGATACTATTATTTTACATTTTGGAAAGAATTCAACTCTATTTTTAATCATATTATGTAATTATATTATAAAAAATAGGTTTGAACTATTTTTTAACACTCTCATGTATATGTAAACCATTTTAAATGTGTGATAAGGAAAGATGATATACATGTTATTCTGCTGATACACCCCGAAATGTCAAATACCTATATTGAGGAAAAATATATTATCAATTTTTCAATGTCTTCCTGATATATAGTAGATATCTTGTTCACATAGAAAAAAATAATACCTAGAATATTGGGGACACCAATATAAGTAACATCCTTTTCAATTAGGATTTGGATGATCACTACCATGGGAAGTAGATGATACCTACTTTACCACAGTGTCAAACGTTCATGCAAATGTCATCCCTAAAAATTGTAAATATTGATAAAATATATTTATAAATAAATCCAAACACATCAAGGATTATTTTTACGCATTATATTCAGAACTGATAAATTAATCATTCTCTTGTGGGTGTTTTTATTAATTATTAAACACCAGTTTAGAGTTTGTTTACATAAGAGTGGCTCATAACCTTAAAATGTCATGGTGGTTTGTTTCTAAATGAATCTTCCAAAATATTTTACACTGATTCACCCTCATATGAGTAGAATATTTTTGACCCATTATCTTTATGTGGTATATAATATTTCCATTTTCCCTTAGAGATCCTACTCTCATAAATAGTAAAATTATGAAGAACCTAAAATCTATAAATAGTAGAGGTTGACCAATCATTGATGGGGAGAACTTTCTATCATGGGATAATAAAATTTCATTTTATGTTTTATCCTAATTCATTTATATTTCTGATATTATAAATTTTGGTTTTAGACCACATTAGGGATATTATGTAATGATATATTCAAAATAGAGAAATATGGAGGTGGATAGAAAGGCCAAAAATGAAATTCTTTGATTCCAGCCTGATAATGATTAAAATTAAGAAATGTATCTTGAATTAGTCATGAAATGTTTGATAAACATGAATAAATATATGTGGTTAATGAAAAATGTTACTGAATGAAAACAAAAAATCTCGAAAGAAAAAATTAATGAAATATATGTAGATAATTTTGATACAATTGATGATTTCATCCCTAGGGTTACTGGGATAATGAGTCACATTAGTGAATCATGTGATTAATTAAAATATATAACAATACTTAAAAATATTGGGAGATTTTTTTTGAATTTTATCTAAACATATCATCCCTATAATTACAAAAAAATTGAAAATCTTTTGATGACTTTCATAATACTATCTTAAAAATGAGATGAGGAATTCTTCTATATTCATGAAGATAGCTAAGAGGAAATATATTTTAAATATATTAACAAAATCATGATCATAGAAGAGGAACAAAATCCCACTTTTTTTATTTAGAGGAAGATGAGTAAAATGGAGATGAATATTGTAGGATAATAGTCCTCATCACTAAAAAACATTAAATGTTACATTGTATGTTTTTAGGAAGAATTACATTTAATTTTTTTATTTTAACCATTTTTATTTGATTTACCAAGAAAGGATAGTGTGTGTTATGAATATGTGGAGGATAAAAAATAACCTTATGAAATAAATGGGTAATAAGTCAGAATGTGTCCATGAAGCCTAGTAAGAGTTTAAAAACATTCAAAGAAGACAAAGGCGAAACATATTGAGGGATGAATAGGAAGAATACACCACTAAAGTTATTAATTATAATAATTATTATGGTGAAGAAGTTAGTAAAATCATGGTATCTATTTATAGATAAGAATAAAAATCCTAAATTGGTGGAAAAGAAGAATAAACCTACATATAAGACATGTTTAATGATGAGATTCAAGAGTTTCTTGAGAGAAACACATAAACCATAAAGAAATAAATACCCCTAAATAAATAGGATATAAAGTTTAAGAGTGATAAATATTCATTTATAATAAATATAAAGTGATTATATTGAGGAAAATTAACTAATTGATGTAAAATTTAAAGATAATGATGGGTTTTCAATTGAGGATGAATAGAATTTTCCCTAAAAAGAGAACAAGCTGACCATGGAAGAATCAATGTGTTTTAAATAAGAGAATGCACATTTACAAATGATAAATTAATATGAATATATAGATGATATACAATTATAATCATAAAAAATAGCTGATAAATGTTCTATAAATGATCTTCTAAAAATATGACTCATAATGTACGAAAATGTTAATACTTTTTACCCAATAGTGAAAGTACTAAAAATCAATTTGGGAAATCTCGGACTAATAAAAAATATAAAAAAATTATACATTCATGAAATTTGGAATCAACCTAAAGTATTCTGAAAAACTAAAGCATATAGATTCTAGAAAATTTCCGAAACAATGAGCTGAATATTACAAATAAATTAAATAGTTTCACGTAAAAACCAAATTCATAGAAAACTGTTTGTTTTTTGGAGTTATTGGGAATAAAGAATATGTTTTTTATTATTATAATCCACTTCCATTTAATTATATATGTATTTAATTGAAGGGTATCCATATAATGGGTAGAGAATGTCTGAGAATGAGAACACAATTAATAAAAATTCATCCAAGTTAACCATCCAATATATATTTCAATTCCTTGATATATTTATTTATGGTTTGACTATTAGGTTCACCATTTTGAGGAATAAATGAAAAATATCCCAAGATAAACTCAAAATATTTCTAATGGATAGAATACTTGGAAAAGAGAAAAAAAGAAAAAAAGACTTCATGTTCTAGTGTCTCTCAAAGATATAAAAAGGAGAAAACCATAGACTCATAGTGGTGTTTTCTCATAAAATATAAAAATGCATAAAAATATATTATGCAATATTAAATAAAAAAGTCTGGTGTTATCACATTTGGAACTCAAATCTCTTTAAATATAAAATGAATTAGCTCTGAAGAAATTGTACCTCAAAAGTTAATGTCTAAAGATGTTATGTTGGTTGATGGCCTCAATCATAACATACCATGTTTATGTTAGTTATTTAATGAAGTTAATGAGATTATTTTAAATTAAATAAAAATAATCAATATGACAACTAAGGGATTAAGGGTTATCAATAATGGTGAAAGATAAATTTGAAATATTTTTCAAAATTATAATGCAATTAAATATTTCTACCTTATAAAAAATGAAGAAAACATTATCTAGAACATGATACTATGTTATCAGGGTCAAAGGATCTTGAATAATATTTCAATATTAAATCATATGAGTGATGTTCCTGAACTTTTAAAATACAGATATGTATATTTTAAAACATTTCAAAAGGGGAAAATGATATAAGGAAATCATAAAATCGTGGAAATCAAATCAAGAAGGCAAAATTAATTAATCCACTATGATTTGTGTGAACCAATGAAAAATATATCCACTAAATTTTTCTTATTATTCATCAAGTTTATTTATTATTTTATAATAATAAAAGAATGTTTTTTATAAAACATAAGTCAATGGGTTTGGAGATAATTTTTTATTTCAAAAGGTATCTTTATTATAATAAAATATATTTTACAAAAAAATAATAAAAATGGAAGGGGGTTTACCAAAAATTCTTTTGAATCACATCTTATTAGACATGGAATCAATTATTAATACAATACTCTTTACATTTCATGATAAAATTGTGTTAGTAAGTGAAATAATATAATCCTTTCATAAATAGTAATAATAATTATTTCTAAGTTCAATAGGTGAAAATTTTTATGGAGAGAAGAAATGTGCAGCATAGTCTATATTTCGTATAGGTGATTACTGATTCTTAATTCTAAAATGACTTCTTATGAGATTTGGAACAAAATAAAACCAACTATTGACTACATAAATTTCTATTAATGTCCTTGTTTAATAGAATTAATTACAAAAATATACACAATCATGATTATAATGTGAAGGATGGTATCGTTTTAGGATATATATCTAATATATAAGGCTATACAAGATATAATTTGAATATTCATAATGTTTTTTATAGTTACGAAATAATAATAATTTATAATAAATCCACTATTGATGTTTTACATAAAGTTTTTTGTAAGGACTTTTATGAATATAAATGTTTTGTTCTTGAGGAAAAATATGCGGAACTAGTTAGAAATGAACCACATGTTGTGGATATTGACTCTGATTAGAATAGTGATATAATATAGGATGATGAAGTTGAAAAATAAGAGTATAAAAAATTAAAAAAAAAATTATTTGGAAGTCGATAACATAATGGTATGTTTCAGTGGACTAGATCTAATGAGAAAAGTATTAAGTAATTACAATAAAAAACCAATTATCTCATTAATTGATCAACATTTATGTGTTTTCATATAAAACAAAATGAATGGGTCGATTCTATGAATGATAATCTAAATTATAGTTAGATAAATTACCCTTTTGACCATATACGAAGTCTAAATTGAAAATGTTTTATTCATACCACGATTATTTTTATAAAAAATCAAAATGATTAGAATAAGCCTTAATAAATAGGGTCAAACATGCATGGAATAGATATTCATAGGGTAGAGGAGTTTATTTTGATGAAACCTTTACTATAATTTCAAGACTATATTTAATAATAATTTTCCTATATTTTTCATCTAATAGGATTCAGAAAAGATATAAAATGGATGTAAAATAATCCTTCTTAAATGGATTGTTGGAATAGGGAGTACATATTTGGAATTGTAATGTATTTATAATTGAATTCTATTTACCAAATGATGTAAAGATATAGAAGGTTATAAATAGTGTAAAAGAGCCCTCTACAACCTGGTAATAAAAGATTTATAGATTCCTAAAACAGATGAATTTCTTAAATGGAATGTTTGATTACATCTTTTATGTTAAGGTGGTATAAGAAGGAACTATTATTGGAATTTTTTTTATTTATAATATTAATTCTTTTTTTTGTGTAAGATAGGGTACCTATATAGATTTTCAAGATATACAAAGAATAAATTTTGGATATGTATTCTTTGAGAGTTCTGATATCTTATAACATTTGTGTTCCTAAAATATTTTATTTTCATTTCTGTCAAATTTATAGAAGGATTTTATTGAAAATATTTAAAATGAAGACATCTAACAACTATTCACGAAGATATAGGATGGGATATATCTTTGAATGGATGAAAAAGTAGAATGTGTGAATCAAAAAGATTTTAGAATATTGATTGGTAGCACAACCAATCTCACAACATCAAAGAATGAAATTGTATATGTAGTGATTTTATATGAAAAGTGTCAATGGGATCCACATAAATCACATTAATTGAATACTAAGAGAGTTATAAATAATATTAAAAGAACATTAAACATTATTATGATGAAAAAATAGATGAGTGCATAATTATATTTTTCTATATTCCTGATGACTGAGTAGGTGATTGTGATTATATATGATCAACTTCAAGTGTATTTTTTCTTCTAAGGTGAATCTATATTACATGGAACAACAGTAACCATAAATAATTTATATTAATAACACAATATATGAATGCATGTTTCAAAAATTTGTTATACCCAAATGATATGGATGAATGAACGATTTGATGTATTGAGGGTGAAAATATTATGGTAAAATATTTATATACAAATTTAAAATTTCATGTGACAATAAAAATTCTATTAATATCACTGAAAATAATATAAAACATTTTCAGACTAAGAACATTGATATAATGTTTCAATTATTTAAATAGATTTTTCCAATGGAGATATAAAGATGAATTATATAAAACTAGAGATCTACTTGCTCATATCTTCACTAAGATAATGGAAAATGATTTTTTTAGAATTTGGGTCAAACATGATGGTTTATAGGTTAGCACTAAATGGGTCTTAGAAACCTTAAGATGGGGTGGGGTGAATGATGATATCGATACTTTTGAAATTTATTCTCACCCAAATAGATCATAACCTATTAGTTGTAAGTGTCACATAATTTACTCTACACATTATATTGATTCAACTCCATTGTATGAATTTTTTAGTATATTTTTCTGGTGATATTTACTTACTAACATTATAAGATAATTTTATGTGTAATTTAATTCAGTGAAAGAATAAGGAAACAATGGATTTACTTGGATCAACTCCCAAGGATAGTGCAACAATAATGCCACCAATATTATGTGGGAGAACTAATTTTAACAAGCATGTTTCATGTTGCTTTATTCTAGGACACTCCTTATGCACACTACCATACAATAGTTTGGGTTGACTCCCAATCACACTAAGGTGAATTCCCCCACAATTCCTTCTTATTCCCACTACTTTATAAGGGAAAATTATTGTCCCAGAGGGAAAATAGAAATGTTGCATATTTTTTAAGAGTAAAACTGAATGTAGGGTAGGTGAATTTTAAATTCACACGATCACTCATCACCTTGATGTAAACATCCCCTTAACAATACCCTTTCAACGAGAAGTCATGAAAAATTCCCCTCCCATGGCAATTTTATTCAATAGTTGAGAAGACTTTCTTTATCCCGAATGATTGTGGAATTCCATTCACTTGATGGAATTTAAAAACTAGTTATTAATATTATTTCTATAGACATAGAAGTGAATAAATTCCATTCTTACATGACTTAGAAACATCATTCAATAAGAACGATGTATTAGGTTATTCGGTAACAACCAGATATTTTCAATGTTTTAAAATAATTACTATGTTCGGTAACTTTTTTCATAGGATACACCAAAATACAAAACACAAAAAATTTATATGTATTTATTAATAAATCTATAGTAAACACTAATATAGTGAACCAGTATTATTTACTTGTGTTTGAATGTAAATAATTAAAATGATTAAATATTAAAAGGTTATATTCAATAAAATATATTTTCATTATATTATATATTATCTTATAAGAAATATATTTCTAGAAATTTTAAAATTTGAATTATATGAATTAAAATTAATTGATGAATTTCTCCCAACAATATTACATTATGTATTAATTTTTTGAATTTTCTAAAATAAAAAATTATTCAGTGAATAGTGAAAAGTAATTTTTTTAATACCTCACTTTTATACGACTTATAATTTTTTAGAAAATTAATATAATGTTAGTACTATAAATTATAATAAAAAAATATAAAAACTATGATTAATATATAAACTGATGATCAATGTTTTTAAAAATATACGCAACATTTTAATGAAAACAATATTTTAGAGTGTTTTGTTTAATTAATTATAACATGATGAAATGAAGTTTATGAAATATTTTATTATTATACAAATAGTAATTTAATGGTGATAAATATTATAAATTAATTTAAATAAAATGAATTTATAATTCTATCGTAATCATAAACCATTTTTCTTGAAATTATGTATTTTTCAAAAAATAGGTTTTCACACAATACATTCAGTAATGTTAAGATCAATCAGGCATATGCGTGGACTACAACCAACACAGAGAATCATTTTATTATTTTATTCTTTATTTTGTTATCTATAGAAAAATAATATATGGTATAAAATCCTTAAAAAATCTAGAATAATAAAATTATTATTATTTTAAAATTATATTAATGGAAATTAAACATCTTTTTAACCATACTATCCAATAGAGTTATTGAGTGTTGAGGATTGTGTCGGTTTAACCAACTATATTAAAATGCTATACAACCCTTTTATCGATTATTATATGAACATATAAAATCATTTTATTAAAATATAACAATAAATTAATCTTTTTTTTGTGTTTCCAGAATTATTATACATGTATTTATCTTATTATTAAAGTGTTTTTTTATTCAGTAAAAATCACAAAAACAAGAAACCACCAATTCAATTTTCAAGAAACATAACTAAAATAATTATGGAATTATATTTGATAATTATAAAAAATATAATATATATACTAAAGTTTCATAAATGATATAATAATAATTTACACGGTGTAAAATTATGGGGAATGAAATCAATATTATTAAACATGCACAAAGAATTTAATGTTGTTAACACTCAACCGTCATAATAAAATCTAAATAATTAATTTACTAATGATAAAAAATTATAACAAGGATAAAAAAGGATAGTGTTTATGAAAAAGTTTCTAAAATATTATATGATGTTATTAATGTTTTTTTAACATTAGTTTAAAGTGCGATGAACTAATCACACAAACAAGGTAAAGGATTTTTATCTCAATTTTCCCTCATTAAGACATTTCTTGTATTAAATATATATTTTATTTATGCTATGTGTATAATATATATAAGATATAAAATATCATGAATTAATTCTTTATTCAGGGTATGATAAGATTAATTTCATGATCATTTTCCTTTAATATTTTTGGTTTAAATGTTACACTAGTCTAATGGATTTATTTCCAAATTCACTATCAAAATTCAGTTCTCTAAATTGTGATAAAACTTGTATGATCATTAATTATAAATTATCTATAATTATATTCTCTTATAGATATATTTTGAAAAATTAAATCAGTATTTTCTTTTTTTTTCATTTTTTGTTTTAAAATATTTTATGTGATGCATGTATTTCGAAATATTATTTTAAAATGATGAAATTGATTTTCTATCTTTAAAAAATGATAGGTTTTATTATACACTAAATATTTTAATCTGATAAAATTATTCTGTTTTTAAAATCAACATTATTAATATTACCTATAAAATTAAAAATTTTCAAATCATTTTCTCTTATAGTTTTAATTGATTTATATACTTTCAATGATATTTTATTTTAACTAATTATAACAAGGTATTCATAAGTCTCCTCTTTCCCTTAATAAAACATCATTTTTAATGTAATATTCAATGCAATGATTTAAAATTTTCTATGATGTATTTTTCCTTTTGAATTATATTTTCTATATAATGTCTATATTTCATGAAGTAATGTTTTGATCACCCTTTATATGTTATTATAATATGATTTATTTTGTAAAATAATAGTTCTATATTTTATTATTTCTTAATTTCAGGTTACACGATGTTTTTTACGCTTTATCATACCCATTATTTTTCCATTGGTTAATTATGTTATGTTTCAGATTTATTTTTAAATGGGAAAATGTTATGGATGTTGATGGTTGGAGTTTTATATCTCCCTAAAATATATTGGTTCATGATTTTTTTCACATAAGGAAATTATTTTAAGAGTGGGCATTTGGTTGTTCACAATGTGATGTATAAGAATTTTTTCTCATAATATGAAGTAAGGGATTTTTTTCAGAACCACAAGTATGTGATTTTTTTCTTCACAACATTACGTGTGTGCATTTATTTTATTCCTAACATGAAGAGTGAACATTTTTTTGATTACAACATTAAGTATTGGTATTTTGTTTTTTCAAACATTGAAGAATGATTATTTTGTTTATTCATAATTCTATAATTTCTATATTATTATGTTTTGTCCATAATTATTTATTATATGAAATTATATATTTATATATGTCTAGGAATATTTTCCTTGAAAAATGTACATTTTCCAATTATTTTGTGCACTTTTTACTTGGTATATGTTTTTTTATTTTAAACACATGTCCTTTTATAATGATTTAATGAAAACCCATATTGTTCCATGATTTTTTTATTATTAAATTCCTATACTACCCATGTTTTATCATATTCTTATTATCTAATCCTTTGTGACATGTTGATAAATTTTAACCCCAAAATTATCTTATGTCACCCCATTATTATGTTGTCATTTCCCCAGGTTTTAAAGACAAGTGTACTTTTTTGTAAGGTCTAGAAGTATTTTTCTATGATTTCTAGTACAGGTAAATTATAATAGATTATTATTTTTAACTACATAATCTAAAAGACACAAAAACTTTTGATCTTTTTGTTATGTGAATTTTGGGGGGATGTATTATTTAATTCATGTGAAAATTTTATTATTTAGTGTAAGATTATCTTGGGTCACTATAGTTTGTATCAAATAAGGGATTGATTATTTTAGTGATTAATTTAGAGAACAAAAGTGAAAACCAAGGGAGACGTCTAGGGGTTAAGCCTATGTGTATAATAACTACATATTGTTTTAGTAAGGTACATATTATGTGGACTTACAAGAAATTAATCCATGTCTAGCTAATACATGTGGATATATTTATAGAATATGGTCATATTGGTGTAATAACCCCAATATTATTTGGACATGTATATCATGGCCATAATTTAGGTAATTATTGAATAAGTACATAACAGACACCGGATTTGAAACTCATGAGATATATATTCTAGTCAATCACATTATCTTTTTAGACCATTAGGAGTGAATTGAATATTTTTATGTTGGATTACTTAATGAGAAAGTAACCTTGGACATCACAGATTGAAATGTATGCATTCATAAGTTGAGGTTCATATTAATTGATATGTTGTTTCCCATATAAATTATAAGTTGGAATTTGAGATCATCAATTTTAATAATTTTTGGGATTATAATAATTTTAAAATGTTCATGATAATTTGGGATACCTTTTTTAATGATTATGTTACGGAATATGAGAGAACCCAACCCAATGTAAACTAAGATAACATATTAACAAAATAAGTCATTCTATATATTGTATGTGTTGAGATATTATTGATATAGTTTGACATAAATAAACTATAGGCTTTAAAGGATAAAAAACATCAGTATCATCTAAGATAAAAGAAAAAATGGAAGTTATATTCTACACTAACTACGTAGATTTGGTAATGAAAGTATATGGAATACAGTACACTTCTCTTCTACTGAATTGTTGAGTATTCCTTATTCAATTCATATTATAGTTACCCTATTATAATGATAATATTTTCAATGAGTATTAACCCACCACCCTGAGGATTTTATTATTGAAAGAAACATCCTTTGATAAGATAATTATATCCTAAGTTGATGTTTAGGGAAATATGGTTTTTTCTCTAATTATATGGAAATGACATGAATCTAGAAATGGATTATCTATTTCAACATAAACTCCATATTCAATAAATCATGTTTAGATTACCCACCAGATCATAATTCATTAAAAATTAATAATGGAGAGAAAAAACCCACAACCACTATAGATATATCATAACAACACCGCATTGATAGAAGCCAACCACATATCATCTTTGACATCATATTCCAATTCACCACCACTATATACAAGATATGATGTAGATAGAGATATTAAAAACACTATGGATGTGTTGGATTAAGAATATAACTCCTGTCCATATACAATAATGAATCAAGATACAACATTAACACTAGAAAGGGGAGGCTTCTCTATAATACCAAGTCTGGAACCCATTCATGAATCTAGTTCAATGCCCACGAATATGTGATACCATGCAGAGTGTGTAGGAAATTATTTTGGTCTTGGAATTCCTTATTTGGAAATATTATGTTCCAACTAGAGAAAATTTGGTGGGTCATCCATTTCTCCCACCAGACATCTTTGAGGTCTTTAGAGAGCATGTATCATAGAGACTAATTAAATATGAATGTAAAGAGACTGGTTGTTATTTAATAAAATAGGAAATACGTGTAAGAAATATTTTGAAATGGGATATCGCTGGTATGGTGGAGTCAGCTACACTAACAAGGGAGGAAATGGGTCTAAATTTGGATCTCAAGAAACCTTATTAGGAAGAGGTATAATAACTATCAACCTCATAATTCTATGTCAACCTCTCACCAGAGACACAATGTTGAAGAAGAGAGAGGGACGAGAGATAGATGTGTTTGGTATGTAAATTTTTTCAATTTTATATTAATATAAATTAGTAAAATAAATAATCATATTTAATAACACATTTTATAATCAACCATTCAATGTTTCATTATGAAATTAGCGTTAGAAAATTAGGTAATAACACCAAATGATAAGAGGTTTTGACATCAAATGTTTAGAAGGAAACTCAATATTTTGATATTGAGCATAGGAATGAATAGATGAGTTTCATAATCTCACATGAATTAGTAAGGTTGATACCACATTAGAAACTAACTCTTGATTCATATATATATTATGGATACCCCCAAATTATCTTTATTAGCAAGTGATAATTAAATTTCTGGGGATACATTTATTTCCCGGGAAGCACATAACGAATTGAGATTTTGGATACATTAAAATATATACCATGTTCTATAACTTATGTTACAAGGTAACCGGTAAAATCCATAAAAAATTATTAAGTATTTATTAACAGCACTAAATTAAACACTAACAATTTTAAAAAAGAAATTATTGCATATAAAAGCTAAAAAAAATAAACTAGAGTAATATTGAAAAACAAATTTCAATAAATTTTTTTTTATTATATTAAATATTTTTTTTAAGAAAGATATATTAAAAAATTATATAATTTAAATTTTTCAAATAAAAATACATTTCTTAATTCCTCCAAACCAAAATATCTTAGGATGTAATATTTGTATTTCTCTAATATAATATATTTTTATGTTAATAATGAATTAATACTAATTTTTATAATACCACAAATTTTAAATGAATTTAATGTTTTGGAAATATTTTCATATAAAATTATACATTAGAAGGTATAAAAAATCATTTTTAATTTTTTTTGAATCTATATACCCATACTCAACATTTTGATGATTTACATAACATTTCAATGATTTTTTTATCAAATTAATTTTAATAAATTAAAAAATGATAAAATAATTTTTTTTATTAGTTTTAATGTAAAATAAATAATATTTGAATGAAAATAAATAATTTATATTAGTTGGAATAAATATTATTGATTATTTTACACTAATCATAAATCTTTTTTATTAAAAATAATTCTTTTCGAAAAATATATTTTTACATAATACATCTACTAACATTATGATCTAATTCCTTTTAAATAGTAAGTAAATTTAATACAATATTTATAATATTTTAGATAATAAATTTTATACTATTTAATATCAACAATTTCATATTTAGGAATAATATTTATATTACTAGGATTAATGCTAACAACCTATACAATGGTGGAAGAGTTATTCAAAAAGTATAATTTTATTTAAACCAATGAAGTTTTGTTGAATCAGTTAAATTTAACTGAACATCATTATGAATATAATATGATATATACACCCATGAATAAATATTTTAAAAATAAAATATTCAGTATTCAATACTATATATGATTATAAATCATTAATAGTTGAAAATCCTTTTCTGCTAAACCAGTTTTCCCCACAATATATCTTTTAATTTATAAGTTAATATTATAGTATATTGAAAATTAATTGGATTAAATAGATATTAATTTTTTCCATGACACGAAAAAAAATTTATATGGGTTATGTTATATGTTCAATAAAACCTAAATTTTTTTAGTTAGAAACTAGGAACCAATTTTAAAAGTGAAAGAGTAAATATAATAATATAATGGTAAAAACCCTATACCAAGATTAAAACTTGTGAGAAAACAAATTTGTGATAGTTTCTCTACCTAAAAATAACTAAAATTTAAATATTTAGAATATTTTACGCTATTAATCATGGAATAATTTCTTGTAATTTTTAAAATATAATGGTTTTTTCTAGAAGTGCACTTTTCTTATCTTATAAAAGTTGATCAATTACACCCTTTAAAACACACACCTCTCCATCAAATAATTTCCTCTAAATCATACTTTGTACTATCTCTATACGTTTTCCCAAAACTATAATCCATTTTTAACTCATATTTATCCCATTACCTTTAATATCAAGGAAATTTAAAAGGAATAATTAAGTCTACGATAAAAGTAGTATCTCTTTTTAAAGTTTCTATTATTAGTCATACACTCTCAGATATAGTTACACCATAATAATATGATAAATTTTGTATATTAATTTTTTCTTTACGTTTTTATACTAATTATACATCCCTTATTTACTCATATCCATCCACTTATAAATACAAAGTAATGTCAATCGTGCGTGTGCATTGACTATCTCTTTGATGAAGATATATTTTTTTTCTTTTTCTTCAAGTTTTTAATAATTTATCCAATAATATAAAAATATGGTTGAACATAATAAAAAATATAATATAATTATGGTTATTTTGTGGTGATATTATGAAAAACTAAACACCCAAATATCCTCGCTCACCAATCGATTTATTTTGTGTTCATTTGATGGTTAGTTTAAAAACTATATGAACAAAAAACACTAAATTATGGATTAATATGGAAAAATTGAATATAATTTTATAGTAACATAACAATAAATAATAATTTTAATTTTTTTGGAAATATTTATTTAAGTATTTAACTTATTATTAATGTATCTTATTTTTTCAATAAAAATCACCAAAATAAGCTAAATCATATTCCATTTTCAGACAATGTAAAAAACGTATGGATTATAATTAGATATTCATAAATGTATGATATATATTAAAGTATATTATATTTTATATTAATAATTAAATTGGTGCTAAATAGATGGTAATGACATCAATATTATTAAAAATGCAAAAAATAATTAATGTTATTGTGAAACAATAATCATAATTTTCTATAACTAATTAATACACTAATTATAAAGAATTAATTTTTTGGATTTTTAATGGGTAGTATTTATTATTAATGATTTTAAATAAGATATTAATATTATTATTCTAGTTTTATGTGGGGTTAGAGTGTGATAAACTAATCAAGGAAACATGGTAAGATATTTTTATGTCAATTTCACTACATTGATAAATTGTTTTTTAGTATCCAAATATTTGTATTTAAGTGTTGTTTATACGACCAAAATGAAATGTTATATAACTAATTAATAATTTATTAATGGTATAATTTGTTCAAATTCATGGTAATTATTATTAAATAATTTTTATTTAAATTTTACTAAATTATTAATGATATATTTTCATCTTCACTCAAATAATAGATATCTCTAAAATGTAACAATTGATATGGGAATTTTTATAATCATTAATTCTAAAGCCTCCACTATTTTAATAGCCTATTGACATCTTCTGTAAATATTAATTTAATTTCACCTCATGTTAAATTTTATTTTCTAAAATCTTTTATGAGATGCATTATTTCAAAAAGTTTCTTTTAGAATGTTCTAAGGGATTTTCAAAAATTAAAAAAATAAAATATTTATTTATTTACTGCAAATTTTTTTAAATAAAATATACGTATTTTCATTTCTAAATTATTAAATTTTATTTTAAAAATAATTTTTTACAATATATTTTCACTTCTCATTTTTGAAAACAATAATTTTTTTTAATGATTATTTATTTAAAACCCCCTATAATAGTTTTTTCTTATGCATCCTATTTCCATTCACAAAAATGTATTTTTTATTTAAATTTAAATTCAATGATTTCAAAGGTTTTAAGAAAAAAATTCAATTACATTTACCTCCAATTTTTTCCTTTAAAAAATGGATTTTTGGATCACCCATTATATGTTATTATATTATGATTTATTTTGGAAAATGAGATTTTTGAAATCCTTTGATTTATTATGTTCTTGTAGTGCTATTTTTTAAATGGTATAAGAAACCCCATTATTTTTACATGGGTTGATTGATATATGAATAATATTTATTTCTAAATGGGAAAAATATCTTGATATGATGATGGTTAGTGTCATATAAAACTCTCTAATGCATTGGTAGTGGATTTATATCAAATGAGTAAAGTATTTTGTGTGTGAGAGTTTTTTTTCACAATATAATGTGTTGGATGTTTATTAGTTCAAAAAATGAATCAAGTTCATTTTGTTTGTTAACAACATTATTTTTCATATTTTTTTCACAACATGAAATGTGGACATTTTGTTTTTCCACAGCATGAAGGATGTGAGTTTTTTTTCATAATATAATGGTTCTAAATTTTGTATTATCATTATATGAAGCATGTGAATTATTAATATTCACAATTAAATAACATCAATATATTATGTTTGTTCCGTGATGTTTTGTTATATAACAATCCATATTTCTACATGCTTATGATTCTTCTCCAGGACTAATGGTTATTTTCCCAATATTCTCTACACTTTTTCCATGTTATATGTTTTATTCATTCAAGGTTATATATCTTTATATTATGATTGATGAAAAACTCATATTCTCCCACGTTGTTTTTAAATAAACTTCCCCACTTCAATTATTTTCGCAAATTCATATGATATAAAAATTAATGGAATATTTATAATTTTTTCCATACTGAGTGTTTAAGCTCACCCCTATCAGATGTTTTCCATTCCACAAGTAACAAGGATATCTATAATTTTTTGTAATTCTAGGTCTGAGTATAGATTAGTTCCATTATGGAGACAATATTATAGATAAAATTTTTATAAAGATATTATATAATACACTAACCCATTTGGTTTTTGGGTTATGCGAATGTTTCTCTGATTTAATATTTAAATATTACGACAAATATATTATTTTGTTATGTTTATCTTATGTCTCTTTATATTTATTAGTTGAGATCCTCCTCTCTCTTATGTATCTAGATATTATACTTACACACTTTTATCCTCCTCTCTAAATATTATTATACGATATAAGGAATTTTTATTCTCTATTTTTTCATCTATAAATAATATCATATAATAAAATTCTTATAATCCCTCTCACAACAATTTTTCTTATTATAGGTTCCTATAATACGATATCACTTTTAAAAAAATATTAAAATATGGCTCTTGATCATTCCATCAATATTAGCTCTATTCCCTTCAAAAACCACTATATGATTATATTTCTATATTAAAAAATAATAATTCAAAAAAATTTGACACTTATAGTATTTCCATTTAGAATAAATAAAATAGTTGTTTCTATAAAATAATTTTTATAAATATAGTAATACATGATATTTATCCCTAAAATTCATGGAATTTATAATTTGATGAAAATATGATACTATATATTTGATAAATAGAGAAAATCATGAGTGTATATATCAAAGAAATACAAAAATATCCTTATGTGAAATAATTCTCCTTTTCAAGAATATAATAGCCCGTGATTTCTATATGTGAAACTCTCGAAACATATGGAACATGATCCAGGGGTTTTTTAATGATGTTTCAAACCTTATGTTTCCTCCATAATTAAACCTATATGATCTATGTGGATATTCAATTTAATGTCCTTAAAATATCCTGGAATCAATATTTCTAATGAAATTATTACATGTCTCATAGATGACCCATGAATTCCATTTCTATAAATGGATTCCCTTTTTATTCACATTAGTAGATTTATTTAAAAATATCATACATGAATCTTCACTGATATAGAATATTCCCATATACATTATATTTCTATAAGTTTATTTTTTTTGTATGATGTACCATTGAAAAAAACATACATGGTTCCTCAAGAAAATCACATATATGGAGAATGTCATATATGATTTAATTTTAGATGTGGATTTTTTAATTCATGATGAATTAAAATATCTACCTTATTTAATTAAATGTGTAAATGGTTAAAAATAATTAATTTTATACAGGATCATTTATAGTTTCCTGAAATTTCATGTAATGTGATAATGAGATCATGAAAAGTTCCCACATAGATTACTGATGATGACTTCATGCTTGAAGGAACTCTCAAGTGATCGGTTAAAAATGATCTGGATATCAGCATTTCATTGTATAGGTTGTGAAAATATGACATTTTAAATTAAATATTTATAATACCACACACAAGTTTACTTTTTAGATGGGTGGAACATAATAATACTCAACTTCTCTCAATCGCACAGTTATCTCCGAAAAGTATTGTTGCTACCAAAAACCTATTGTGCTTCCCCTAAGTGAGGGGATAGAAACCAAAATATCTATGAAAACTGATTCATTGTCAATATCCCGACCTTCACATGCACCGAATTCCTCCATGCATGGGTGATCACTTGGAATTGACCATGCTTATTTCCCACTCGGCTATATGGTGTATCTGATCTTTCCTAATAGTTTTTATGGTAGTGACTCAGGTTTTGGATTTTACTTGGATGACCTATCTATTTAATAAACCATGATAATATAAATTATCCATTAATCCAGTAACAATAATTAATAGATTTAAAGCATCACCTTCACTAAAAATATGTATTTTTCTTCTTCATGAACAATAGTTTGAACCTATTTAACTTCAATATTATTGAGTAAAAGATTACATAATAATCCCCAATAATTCACAAATAAATACAATATATATTTATACATAATATCTAATTATTTCATATTATTGTCAAATAAACTCCAAAATCATAGGGGTTTGACAATTTTCCCATTTTATTTAGTAGATAATATCCCCTTAAAGACAATTACATTTTTTCACACCCTCATTGTCAATTAATTACATGGGACTATTCAATGTGTATATAGTCCCTCAAATATTTAAAATTTCATGTTTAAATATAGAATTATTCTTGAAATATCTCCCTCTATTTCAATATATTCCTTCCATCATTCCTTTCTATCAATTTTTAATTCTTTTTTATTTATTTATTTAAAAAAATTTAATCCTTTCCTATTCAAAATTATGAAATAAATTGTTCAACGATATTTCCACCAATCTCACAAGATGGCTGGTGAGAAATATTATAGCATAAGACATGATCTTAAAAAAACTATAAGACTACTGAAATATGGAATGATGTGGGAAACACAAGTATTATCTAACATTCAGACCGAGGTCCATGTAATTAACAATGTAAAATAAATTAAAAAAGCTTTTATATTTTATTTTATTAACTCAAATAATTATCCAAACTCAAAAAAACATGTTATTATATTGTTTTAAAAGAATAGGGTGACGGGAACACCATTTGATGTATAAAATATTCCCCATATTAACCTCATCGTAATAATTCCTTTTTTAATTTATGTCAACATGGATTTTGAAGAGTCCTTTAATAATATATGAGTAACTCTTTTTTATCATCATTAAAAAACCTATAACATTCCACAAATTGTAAAACATGTTAGAGTATATAAAATTATACTCATGGTAGACCCTTATTGAAGACTCAGTAAATTATCCTCTATAAGTGTATTTTTCAAACCCATAACATAATATAAAAACACTTATTTCCTGGAAAAATTAGTATTATTAAAAAATTATTTTTGTTATATTATCCAATAATATATTACACCCAAAATAATCATTTGATTCTCAAATTCTATAATGGAAGTTCAATATTTCCTACAGTATTAGACATGATACTAAACTCAACATATATTACCTAAAATATTTCATTTTAAATTTAATTTTTATCATAATATTTGATTTTATTTCAAATTTATTTCATGTTCTTTTAATAGAACATACCCAATGTATTTTTTCTCCCCATGAGTCATTCACCTCTTAAAAAAAGTCAGGATCATTTAAATACTACGGGCAGAGGCTAGTTTTCTATATTCATAACTATTTGGAAGATGTTAAGTAACTTGGGGCCACCATTTCCCCTTTTCCCATCTCCTTGGTATCCATATTAAAATTTTAATCATATTTAATTATATCCTACAAAAGTTTCCCTTCTGTAGGTTTATTCTCTTCTTTATAACCCAATACACAACTTATTTTTCCCTTGATATCTTTACATTTATTTACTATTCATTACTTAAGAGGCTAACTATTCTTTTTTGACTTATTTTTGTTAATCACTCTATACCTGAAAGCATTGTTAGATTTTTTAGTACATACCTCTCTTTGATATATCCCTTTAAGATGTTATTTTTAAATTTTAGCAATATTTGAACTCTTATTAGCATTCCACAACTTTATCTTGACATTCAAAGAGTTTTAGACCATATATATAGATGTAGTGCATCACATGACACCAATTTTATCATGTGAGTCTTACCAGAATATATTCGGAAAATTATTTTACAATGAGAAAGATTAAATTTTAATTGTTGGATGATTTCTTCCTGCAAACCAGGCCTCTCTTCTTCTAAAATAATCTCTTGAATAATGGTTTGTATAATAAAACAAATTATAATGATAACCATACCTTATTAATTACTTTTAATTAAATGGTCTTTAAAATTATCAATTAGATTAAAAATAATAAATATGCTTTAATTATTTAGAACAAAAACTAGAAATATTTTCATGCATTCCCAAAAAAATAACACATATTATAATACACTCTTATGGGGATAATTAGGTTGCCAATACCTTTTACAGATGTACTTTTAGATCTATTTCCAATATCTCCTTGATTTTTCCTCTTCTTAGAAATTCCCATGGATTTATTCATTAAAATACTTGAATGGGTTCCATTATGAGCAATGCTTGGCTTTCCCATAAATTGTGGCCTATGGGAAATTACCATCCTTTCATTATTTTATTTAGATATATCATATTTATTATATATTTTAGCATTACATATTGAATAATTTTAAAATAATAAATGAAAATAATGTTATAATTTAGGCTTATTCATTTAATTCGATTCTTCCATCATCTTCATAACATAGACTAACTCATGTTCCAATTATTAGATCTTTTTTCCTATTAACTAATATTTACTATTGAGTTCTTCTATGAGAGTTTTACCACTAGACAAATAATATTATAGGTATTGAGAGAATTTTTATTGAATTTCACATTGATCCATTATTTTAATATTCATTTGTGAAATAATATCATTAAGACATATAGTTTCTTATTATAAGTTTATTTTTTCTTTAAGTACATATTTTAGATGTTTTTCTATTTCATTCTTCTTTTATTTCATATTTTAATAATATTGTGATTTCAAAATATTTTCAATAAAAACTTTTTTTATATTCTCATATTTTAGGTTTATATCATTTAATTCTTCCTCTTGGGAATCATTCTTTTCCTAGATTCTATTTCCCACTTCAATAAGTATTTTTCTTTAGTATTTTAATGTCCCAATATTAATTACCATCACATGGATCAGGATCCCACTGTAATTTCAATCTTCCTTGAGCTTCGTATTATCCTTTCTTATTCTCTAATCCATCTCCTCTAACTGGTGGGAAATATACACACACTAATTTCTTTGGATATTTTCCACATCAGTAGCTCCAAAATTAATGTGCATATCAGCATCATCATTTATTCATACAATATAAATATAAATAGATGAAAAATATGAATCATCCATACATTCCATTGGTATGTTTCAGGTTTCTTATAACTTAATCTCACTATTTCTATAAACACATTCAAAATAATAAATAACACTATGATTCTACATCCTTTTGGATGATCTTCCCTTTTACATGACATGCCATAATATAATAGAAAATTTAAATCGATCTTTAACAAAAAATAATCTAATACATTGAAAAAAATATATTCAAATAAACTAAAAATTTGATACAAATTATTAGGTCTAAAATTGACTTTGATACCTTGATAGTGTGGGTGAATCAGCGTATGGATACTTATAATGTTCTTCCAAAAAAAATTAATCTCGACCACTTGGTTGAAAGGGTATCTTAAGTTTCTACAATATTTATGTTGATTTAACTTCTTGATAATCCAATATTTTTAGTTTATCTTCTATTAATTATTTACCAACTTTATCAGTTGATGTTATTACATAGTTAAAGAGTTTTCTGAATTTTAAAATAAGTTTTTTACATTATTCACCACTACAGGCCAGTCCAATGAACATGCCAACAATATTATATTTTTTCACCAATATCTGTAATATCATTTCCTGATTATTTATTTTAGTTTACTCCAAACTAGGCTCACTTCATAGAGTATTTTGGGTGGATTAACTATCTCCCAAACATAAATTCTACCACACATTCCTATTATTCTCATTGATTTAGAAGGAAATGTTTTTTCCAGGTTGGAAAAATAAAAATGTCAACTATTATTTGACTATTTCACTATTTATATGATTGATTCATTTGAACATGATGTGATCCTCAAACAATTTAAATAAATAAATTATCAAGAATCTATTACCCATGAGAGATCATGGAAAATCCTCCTCACATTGGAATGTTCATCAAGATATTCATAGTATCCTTTTTCTAGAATGATTCTGGAATTCCGTTCACATACTGGAATACAACAACTCATTCTTCCATTATCGTCTTCATTGATGTAGCATTGAAATAAATAATTACCAAAAATATTTAAAAAAAACTCCTTCAGTATAAAATATATAATAGGTTATTTCATGGATGAACTCCCCCTCTCTACTCTATATCCAAATATTGAAATATAACCCTCACCACTTAATTAAAAAATGTTACTGAATGGTTTATAACCTATCTACCATAATTTTCTTATTTTATAAATAATATCATATATTTTGTTCCTTTATTCTCTCCCATCATATTCTATTTGTTTATAAGTTCCCTCATATGATATCACCTCTAAACTAGGATTCAAATAAATCTCATAATCATTCCCTCAATCTTTGTTCTTTTTCCCTTTAAATATCATTTCATGAAGATATATTCATAATATAAAATATGTATTCCTGAAACACTATCACTTATAACCATTCCATTTATATTCATTTAAATATACATACCCATATATTCTTTATTAAATCTTCTCAGGTTTCTTTACATCATAAATAAAAGTTTCTATCATCTTTATCATTTAAATATATTCAATTATATTGTTTTTCCCTAAAATTCTAATACATTACATTTTTAGATCTATATGAAATTATATATTTGCAAAATATAAAAATACTAGAGTCTATATATTCATTAAACACTTAAATATCCTTGTGTGAATAATTGCCTTTTTTGTAATATAAAATCCTGATATTAATATCTTATATTCTTCCTAACCATTTAGAACATGATATTTGGCCTTTTTTAAGGATGTTTCAATCCATTAATGTAGTCAATAATTCATCCAATAAGATCTATGTGAATCATCAATTTAAATTCCTCGAAATATCATGAAATTGGGATTTCCAAAAATCTTTATGTAGGTATACCTGATAATCTATGAATTCCACTTCCCTATATAGATCCCCTTATTATTCACATACGTGGATGCCTTAAAAAATATGATACTGGACATTTTATTACATAAAATATTACCTTGAGTAGTACATTATTATACTAGGAAATTTTCAACAATAGAGCCTTTTAAGAACACAAACATGGTTCATTAGTTAAAACATGTATATGGTGAAATAAAAATGTGGTTTATTTTTAATCATGGAACTTTTCATTTGTGAGTATCCTTAAAAAAATAAATTGTGATAATATTAATACATGATTTGGAAGTCTTTATTGTATCCAAGATTGTTTCCAAATTAATGAAATCTCTTGTAATGTGATAATGAGATCATGGTAATTTATTAGTTTGAGTACTAATGTAAATTTTATGTTTATTATAACTCTCAAGTGAGAGGTTGAAGATAATAATTATATTTCTGTTTCAATTAGTTAATCATTCATGTAAAATATTTTAAATGAATTACGAACCATACCACGCATCACCCAAATCTCACATTGGATTTCTATTTGGATGTGTGGCACATAATATTACTTTACATTTCTCCACTAATCAATAAAGTCAAACTGGAATCAGTTTTGAAAAACATCCTCCTTTTCATCTTTTAACGTGAGTGGCTAAGAACTACATTCCCCATGTTCATCGACTTATGCTCATATTTACTCCCAAGACACACACTCTAGCACCACATATGTGTTCCCAGAAGCACAAACCCATAATTTCTACCTAATAAATATATGGTTTATTGAATCATGGAAACTGAATTTCCTAGGTGTGACTCTTGTAAAGAAATGTGTTTTTTAGACCGAGAAATTGTATATAAAATTAATTTTTTATTATAATTTTCATAATGCGAAAATTTATATTTTTACCAAAGAAAATGATATTGGATTATTAATCTATCTACACTATTTGTCATTAAATACAGTGTTACCCGAGGATATGAGTTCTTCATTAATCCAATATATTCTAATTTTTTATGAATATTTCATATTTAAAACTTAATTAATTAAATTTTAATATATACAAGTGTGTATGTTTGACGATATATTTTGAACAGAGTGCGGGGTTTTGATTTTTTCTTGGTTTTTGAGTCTCGAATCTAGTGTTATATTATAATGGGCATAAACTCATGTCAGGCGTTGGAGTAGGGTTCGAGACCCTTTTTCATTTTCTTTTATTTTTCTTACTCTTTCTTTTAATTATTCTCTTTTCTTTCTTATCCTCCCCCATGGATTCTCGCATTCAATAAATATGGGATTCCCATTTTGTATTTGAGAGAGAGAAATGGATATATAGAGAGAGTATTTGTGTGTGTGTGTGTGTCATATTGGAAATAATATAAGTGTTTACATGGGGCTCGAGGGGAGTTGGAACATCGTGTGGAAACTACAGATCACAAAAAGATGTCATGCATTGGTAGATTCCAATAAAATGTATGTTAATTTTATTTTTTCCCATAAATCCACACCCATTTACAACTTTATACTTTTAAGGACTAATTATGATTTTTAAGAACCCCATGGGGTCCATCTATTTTGAAATTGGAGAAAACAATTGTTTCAAGATGATTGAAGGGTTCTAGTTCAAGAATTACTGGTAACGTGGAATGTGGTTTAATGGACAAACACCATGTAATATTCCAATTCTAGGAAGATTAATTTTTTGAATTACATTTCATGTATCTTTACTTTTCTATATAGTGTAGTACTTGAGAAGAAGTAGTTTTTAAAAAACAAATGTAATGTAAAAGGCATACAAGCCTTGTAATCATACCTATCTATATTGCCGAGTATATGACTAGATTTTCCATGTAGGGTACATGGCCTGACCTCGTGCAATTTATGTATTGTTAGATGCTTACATCATGGAAAAGTGGCATGGACATGCCATTTTTGGTAGACGGGTAGGTACCCCATGTAGGGTACACACTGTATATATGTTTTACACACCATGTACTTTGGTTCTACAATCCATTTCATGCAAAAGTACATGACCATGTGTGTAGTTTAGAGTACATGCCATGTACTCGTGTATGCACACGATACACTGCTCCCATTAAACCTTTTTGAAGGTTTTGAATAGTTTTATACTATGGAGATAGAATTAGACACATTATTATCCTAGTTTTATCAATTTTCAACATAGATCACGATGGTGGAACACTTGAAGGTGATTTGAGAAAATGTATGAGTATTTTTGTGGAAGGAGATACATAATGGATAGGTTCTTCATATAGTAAATTGTTATTGTATACTCATGATAATGAGTCCTAGGATGATACCGAAGTGAGAATCAAATGAAATTATTTTGGAATTTATCATGGGTTTACCTAGGACCACATCATATGTTTCTTGCGACAGTATCTAGTTATCAAGATTGAGATACGAGTTAATGAGACTGATTGGAAGGTTGTTCTGACCTACCTAGATTGAGACCAGGACCTGATATGGGCCATGATCCATCTCTCTAGTCTTATGTTTCTAGGTTTTGGTATTTATGGGTTTTACATTCGATTTTATATCTCCTTAGACCTATGATTCCATGGGTTGTTTGAGACCAATGCTTGTCCGAGTGTACTATGTAGGATTCCACTACTTATGTTTCGACCTAGTTTAACTCATGAAAGATGCCATTTCATATATGCTATGTTTGAGGATCCTATGTGGGATTCCTAAACTTTATTCTAATATGAGGATTCTAGTGTGGAATAATTTTTTTAATATTCCAACATAATGAATTAAAATAATGATACCTTTTATTTTGTGTATACATTAAGAATCCCAAGATGAATGAATATCTAGTGTTTTAGCACAGGAGACCGAGTGTTTTCCCCAGTTTCTGACAAAAACTGAAATATTTCATTATGGTTTTAGGAAGATACTATAGTGTGTGTAACCCTAGAACCCATAAAAAAATGTGATACCAAGGGGTTGTGGAAGTATTTATCGGTTTTAGCATTCGTCCACCCTCAAACTTTTCATAAGATCTCACACAATCATTATTGTTTCCACTACGATTTAAAGATGTGCTTCTGGTTATTTTGTCCAAGTGGAATGAAATGTTGTGATGATATAATGGGGTCTTAGAGGTACATCATGGGATATGTATATTTTTCCTTTTTTACAAACCATCATTTTATTCAGGATTCTAATATATAATTCCTTAATCTAGCTTATGAGCCTCTGTGACTGAATGATGTTATTACTATTACTAAAAGTCTCATTTATCCATGGGATTCTTCCTTGAATAGTAATTACATAGGTAGGTCCCTAATAGTTTTTTAGATATCCTCTTATACGTGACCATCTAGACTATCTATAGTTCTCAATTATCTAGGTGATGCTAATGGTTTTTGGGTGCACATATTTCACTCGATCAAGGGAAGTGTATATATCCAAGGATTGATGATGATATCATCATTTTATGCCTAGGATGACTCATAAGATTTTTTTAAGCCATATTAAAGTACTCTATTGAAAATTTTGAGAGTGGTACATCGATCCATTTATTGAATGGATGTTGAGTGTTATCTTGGATTTGGAGGGAATTATACAACGGTTACCTTAGGATTACCCACATAAGATATTATCTGAGTAAAAATGTCATGATTTCATATAGAATGGAAACAATGAGTTGGACATTAGACTAGAATACATGTGGAATATTTGTTATTAAATCCATCTCTATACCCTATTTATAAGATGTCTAGTTGATACAAGGAACCCTTCAAATTATTTACTGGTGGTGAGTATGAATGATCCAAAAGTTTGGAATTTTATCCCCTTGTGGTGATGTAGCTTTTGAGAGACTTTTCAATGCTATAAAAAGTATATATTATTTACCAGGATAGTAGAACAATTAATATTCTTTATTATACAATTCTTGAGTGCTATAACATCTAGTTCAAAGCCTTATTCACAAGATGTCATGTCAATAAGGGTCGCAGGTTTATAGTTGAATTATAGGTTTGGTTGTACTAATTTTATGCTATTTTCCTATTATTACATAATTTTAAATCATTTGGGATGAGTATATTTAATTAGAATGAACTGATGATATGAGATTATATGTTCTGCATTGAGGGTGTCATACAAGTATTTATTTCTCACCCATTGTATATGAAAAAATGTGTGTATGTGTACCATATTTTTACATTTAGGTCAATAAAGATTTCAGGATGGATTAGGGGAGGCCTAGGTTGCATGGTAAAGAGGATGTGATCATGTGGATTCTTTGGAATGAGTTACAACAACTCACAATATACTTTATTGATTAGGTATGTGGTAATCTTGGAAATAGTGGTAGATCCTTTTACTTTTATTTCTGTATCTTTTATTCCTATAAAGGCGATCATCCTTTTTTTATCATTGATGTATGTTGGACATGGTCATTCATTCTTTTAAGTAATTACATTTATTATTAGAACCATGTTAAACTTATTTCTTCAGTATAGTAATTCTTTATTTCTATAGATGATGTTTGTTTATTTACACTAGTTTTTTACTCACATATGTGGTCTTAATATCCCCACAAAAACACCCTAGTCCCTCGCTACAAGTTAGTAGACATTATCCTATAGGGAGGCA
The DNA here is from genome assembly GCA_963277665.1 of Viscum album. Classification (NCBI taxonomy): domain Eukaryota; kingdom Viridiplantae; phylum Streptophyta; class Magnoliopsida; order Santalales; family Viscaceae; genus Viscum; species Viscum album. Next base: position 137,698,379 of record OY728128.1, on the reverse strand, counting down.
TTATGGATTCCATGTCACCAAAAGGTTTATTTTCTATTCATAGTGTGAACCTGGTATGGATGTTACATCTCAGTTGATAGATTTGAGTAGGCTTGTAGTGTCTGGCCCTAGATTCCACAAAACGGTGCCCGAAGATTGTGGGCCACGAGACCTCAAACATACCTCCCCAAACACCAAAGGTAGTCAACTAATTTTAATGGACTAGGGTGTATCCATGGGGTGACGATTTCTTAATAGGGAGGAGTGAAAAATAATATAAGGTGTAAGATTCATCGTAAATAGATAGTGCATGAATGGACAAATAACCCACTGTAGTGGAAGTAGTACCAGTAGAAAAATAATAGTGGAATAAAAACAATAAAGTGTTCAATGTAAATAAACCATAATCATAAGATTAAAGAAAAATAGATGCAATATATGAATGATTCTAAAGTATATATACTAAATTATTATGTGGGGAATAGGGGATATATGAATATACAACATGATATCAAAATAAAAAAAGTACAAAAAAAGATACTACTAGCCTCACGATCAAAGGCTCATTCCCCTTCCCTTGAACTCTATATTATAATTATATATCAAGAATCGGAAGATGGTTTCTACCCATTATCTATTCCTACATCCATAATGTCTATTCTGCTACAAAAGGATTCCCATGTAGGGTGTGAGATAAAATCATAGTAGTTCACCGTCGATGATGTCTAGATCCATCTAGTACGTACAATATAAAATGATAAGTGTTCCATATATAGGAATTTCAAGATAGAATTAAATAAATAAGTATATTAAAATGGGTTCCACTTGGGACACCCATCTAAATCTAGTAGCTTAAATCTGAGCTAAGATTTTTTATACCATGATTTCATGTACAAGTAATGCGAGAAAAAAATGTATCATACAATGTAATATCCCCAAGATTCTGATTCTTCTTGAATACCCATCTTCAAAGATCCAATTTTAAAGTGGAATTTTTAATTCAAAAGCATTGATTTATTTTTTTTATTAATTTTACCTCTTTATTAAAACATTGGGAGTCCCCATGTGATCATCCATGGATATTCAAAGAGAATTATATTTAATTCGCTAAGACTTGATATAATTCCAATGGAAATGGAGTCCATCCATGGTGACCCAAGAATGAGATCCCAATAGTCACTCCTATCATGTTATGATGATAAATAGAACGATCCTTTGAGTCCATCCATAGAATCAAACGTAGGGACTTGAGTCTCTCTCATGGCATGGCACTACCATATTTCCACCGATATGGTCCGTAGATTATCTGATAGGGAACTAGTGTAACTCAAATGAAAGGTAAAAGGTAAATTCACGGTGATCCCATTCCATAAATTGCTTTAAACTTCCAAAATGTGTTTAAAATGTAATAATAAATTCTAGAAATTATAAATGATTATCCCATTCAATGGATCATTATATTAGAACCCATTTAATCTCCCATGGAAGATGGTATAGTTATGAATTGGTTAGCCAAAACCATACCATTAACAATGAAATCATATAACAAGATTTGACAATGTTTCCATGGAATATAATTAAGAAACAAACTTTTTGGATATGGTATAAGGTCAATATTAGGTTTAATCACTCTATTTTATTTATGTTATCAATTCATGAAATCCATTACAGGGTAGAACCACCCCGAAATATTTTTTACAAAAACAAATAGACCGAAATAGGCTATCAAAAAACTAGAACACCTAAAGGGGAGGCTCAGGTCAATGCGATGAAGGTTAGAGATGATTCACCACTAGCTATGGTAATAATGATATGGAAAAAAGTACAATTGAATATATTTAAAAAATTAATATCGACACAGGGATGGTCTGCCTCACAGTACAATAGTGCAAGTTATAAATTGAATCGAAACATAGGGAAAGAACCTCTACCACCTTTCCTAACACTATTGTGCTTCCCATACCCAGCATAGGCCTTCGATTTGAATAGAACAGAATATATAAAATAAATAATAAAATTACCTAAAAATAGAGGAAATAATATTTCATGAATATAGCACAAAAAATATAAATAAAAACATGAAAAATTTAAGAGGATCCAAGATCATAGATCATGAATTATGATGGATCCAACGATGATAGGTTTGGATGAGAAATGATCGAGATACATTGAAATATAAAAAGGAGATGATATGTTATTTGAGCGTGAGGGTACTTATGGTATACTATAAAATGAAGTAAGAAGAATGGAGTTTTACTAAAACAATAATTAAAAGAAAAAAATAAATTCACTCATCCAAGAAGAGTAAAATAGTTTTGACCCATGGTTTTCAAAACTATGCACCAACAATGCCCAATAAGATATCACAAGGTGGACCCTCACAAGGTCTAGGTGAATGGTTTGGTTAACTGTGTACAACCCATGGGAAATGAATCTATTGAAAACTATATGGATCACACATAAGTTTATATATGGGTATGCACAATTTAATAAAAAATGTGTGACCCCCTACACCCAAATTCATCAATCTACATAGTTAGAGAAATTGTGCTAGTTGGGTGGAAATGTTTTTACTAACCGTACTACCCACTCTACTTCTACAATTTTCAGGGGTCCAGGCTCTAAACTAGTCCCAGACACCACCAATAACTTCATGAATCCCTTTGGAATCATTATTAGGGTTAATAATTAATATTTAAAGCTGAAAACTAAAGGATTATATCTACGAGAAAAGATAAGAAATTACGACCTCACATCCTTAAGAAAACTCATCATAGAGGTTCCATTCCGATGGTGGTGAAACATCAAAAGGTAAGAGTTCCCACCACTACACATGTAAATTGGATTCCTACTCCTAGGTCTCAACCTATAAATAGTTGTGTGACAAAAGAACCTAGACAAGAGGAATTAACTTCCATTAGAGAGCCTTTGTGCTCCAATCAAGGATGCATGTTAGATGCTCCTCAAAGGACACATCCACTTCTAGTTAATTAATCTCACAGACAAATGAATTAGATGATTCTGGTTGATATCCTAAAAGATATGATATATGGAAGACTCATGCATATAACATTACTTCTAAGGTAGTAGAAACTGATATACTACTAGCCCGGCTCTCTCAAATATCTCAAAATGCTTGACATATCTCTATGATAAATTCCCATTTTTTCAAATTCATAAATGATTCAATCTAGGTGATACAGCCAAAGGACCTAATGTACAACATCATAATCCAGAATTCTATGATGATGATCAGTATAATACATATTCAAGGGGTGAGTTGTAGTAGTACACTACTTAGTTACCTGAACTTTCAAAAAATTATCCTGAATGAGACAATGAACCAGTAAAGAAGCATCGCCTTCCTCCAACCAAAATAGATGTCAGTGATAAAACCTACCATAATGGGCCCCATTCAGAGACATCTGAATCATTTATAGAAAGATTTTTTAGTTGTAATACTCAACTGGTGGGATATTCATTCCCCATGATATTTTAAAATCCATGATACGTACCTGATGCATATCACAGTACACTCAAATCATCTGATTAGAAAAACCATCAGTCTGATGGTGATATCTTATTCTCAAGAGAAACTGTGAACCTTGTTCCTTCTAAAACACATTCCAAAACCATGAGGAAAGATGAACTTCTCTGTCTGATATGATAGAATACGGAACACTATAAAGGTGAACTATCCTCCAGAAATAAATCCTTCCTTGATTATTAATAGAGAACGACACCTGGATCTGTAGGAAATGTTTGACCATGATTTACCAATAAATGATCACCCCTAGTGAATCACTTCCTCAAGAGGATATTAGCATTCCAGTCTAAAAATATGTTATAACATCATTCTATTTCACCCTTTGAATGGAAAGAGGCTATAGAAGTCCAAAAGTTCACTTGTTCTCAACCTTTACCTTCTGATAGGTGGGTAAATGACTAATAAAACAAGAAATTTTCCTCTTCATACACATCCACTAGTACTAAGGAGGAATTTCTATGTACATCTTGGTAATACAATGGTGAAATTCCTATGTAGAGGCAATATATTCTAGCATTACATAATCATATATATCAAAAGGGTCCTAGAAACATGCATGGTAGAGAAGTATCTTATTCAAATTAATTACCCAACTAGAAGGTGGGTTCTCACCTATGATGCTAACCCTTTAAATGATACCCTTCAAACCAGATAGATGACACTTACAGAGCTACTCTTGAATAGAATATTACACAAGTATAGATGCTAATACTAGTTTCCCATGCCACTCCTGAAACACTAGGTGAATCTCATTTTACATATCCATCAACAACCACTCTATATTGGCTTCATTTATGGATTGTTTTTTAGTCTTATATCTCAAGGAATCTATGAAAACTTTACCGTTTGTAGGTCTGTAATCTATGGTAGAGTCAAATTAGTATTGGTATTCAACCAACTTGCACTACCTGAAATTAATGTCTAGTTATTTGCGGATGTATTTGAGACTGTTGTGATCTGTGTAAATAATGAAACAACCACCCAATAAGCAGTACCTCTGACATAATAGAGCATGAACCAAAGTTTCTAATTAAGTTCATGTATAGGGTAGTTTTTCTCATGAGGTATCAATTGGGAGGACCTATATTCCACATCCTAATTCCTAAAGCATCATAGTAAATAATATAAATTTTATGTGGATTAGGAAGAATTAGGATTATTGTTGAATTATGACTTCCCTCTAACTCTTGAGAATCAATCTCACAAGATTTAGTCTACTTGAATTTCACACCCTTCATGGTCAAGACCATGAGTTGAATTTCCATGCATGATAAATAATTTTTGAATAACCTCTAATAGCCATTAAACCCTAATAATCTTCATATATTTAATGCATTCCTAGGATTCTTCCAAGGAACCACAACGCTCAACGTTTCTCAGTCCGCTGATATGCTTCTCTTAGATATGATATGACCCACGAAATGAACCTTTCTAATCGAAAAGTAGCATCTCCTAAACTTCAAATATAGATGGTCCTATCTCAGTGTATTCTGAATGATCTTAAAATGGTTCAAATGTTCATTTATAGGGAGATAATACAACAATATGTCTTTTACAAAGACTACTACATAGGAATAAAGACATAGGTGGAATAAAAAATTTATCAAAACCATGAACACTATCAGCAAGATCATAAGATAACGTATCATAGAAAAGTAATCATCAATGCCAAACCTACTCCAAAATGTTGAATATCTTATGTATGATTTCATCACATGCACTAAATTATTGACTAACCTCATGCTGATTTTGGATAAAACATTCAATATTTTATGTTGGTCAAAGAGGTTGTCTACATGAGGCAATAGATAACAATTATTCACGATAAGGTGGCTTAGTCTTTGGTATTCCACACAAAATATTTCTGTAACATCCTTCCACTTGGATAAAAGGACTATTAAATCCAATATAAATATAGTAGATTTGATAAAATCCTTTTCCTATAGATCTTCATGTAACTTCTCAAGTTCGTGAAGCATGGTAGGTTCCATATTATAAGGAGGAATTGATAATGGTTCCATATTTGGGATTAGTTTGGTGGTGAACTCGACATCTCTCTATCTCCATATATGAATGTAAGAAATAAATATAATTGAGAAAAAAATCCCATAAAATATACATTATACGAGGGAAATCCCCAAGCTTCATTCCTTGATCGCTCAAAAATATACTAGTCATTTGGGTTGTCACTCAACCGAGACCATTATGCCTGTGTCCAGCTTGTAATTTTTGTATATCTCATTCACAATTAGGAAAATAAATTATCTCCTTAGGTTATGTGAATGATACCTGGGGGTGATACAAATCTACATGGCATTGATAATGCATAATCTAGTATATACTAAGGATGATGTAGATCCCAATCATCTCAAGGAAGAAGAAACACCAAAGAAAACAATACCCACCTATATCAATGGGGAAGTCCTTACACTAAAATATGTTGTCAGATTGAGCTTGTAACTATGTTTCAGGATTCATCACACTATTTCAATACTCTACCAGTATGCCCATTCTTCATACATATGCTATAGATAGAAAAGAGTTCAGTGTACTAATACCATACATGGAAAATACTTAGGTGGAGGCTAATAGAGCAGTACCTATAAATATATATGTTATTGGGCTATGATCCTCTAGAATAGGCTATAAAACATAGATTTTGTCCAAACCATGGATGTGACATATTTTCTAACTTGCATGAGTAGTCCCATATTGCTTTTGTTAAAACTATGAGGCCAGAATTCCATGACTATGACCACCTGATCGGACCAAACGATTAATCATTGACCAAATTTTTTCCAAACATGGATTTGATGATCTTGAAACTGAAGGTGTTTCTAGAAGAGTTCCCTATTAATTAGGAATTAGTGGAAAATAAAAATAGGAATCCCAGAGGTCACCCATCATTCTACAAGCCTGACACTAGACCGAGATCCTTGTACAATGTGGATTTTAATGGTCTAGAATACCACACTGGTGACACACCACATAGCTTTCTATGTGTTCCACCTAGATGGTGTTGTCCACATGTGTACCATCACATCAATCTTACCTACCAAAAGATAAAACAATTCTTTATAGATTTGATTAACTTCCATGACTCATGTTTCCTTATTATCTTAAGTTCCACTCTGTGATGAGGTCCTAGTTCACTATTTCTAAAATGGTGGTCAGCTAAATGATATTAACTAGTGATCTAATAATGCTGAAGTACCATCATTAAATCATCTCAAATATTTCATCTCATCATCAGACATGGTCAGTGAAAAGAACTATACTTCAGTGAAGATATAAGATTATTTCATCACTGGAATGACACCTTGATAAGGGTGCATGAATTCCTGATAACCATTTGTTCTCATGTTTGGCAGAAAGAAGTAGATAAAAAATACTATCTAGAAGTCCACCCAAACCATTTATTATTTACAACTATCCTGAGTAAGGATGTACTACAAACTCTTGGGGGGGGGGGTCACATATCATATTGGTCATGAACTTGATGCTCAACTTTGGAGGTATATTTATATTCTTGAATATAGAATTCATGGCCTCGGTTCATGAATACACAACCGGTGGTATACCATCCATTGAAAAGGTGTGAGGATACTTATAATGGAAATTGTTGGTCATCTCAACCATAGTAATGGCGGGATGGGGTGCACAATATAATGATTTTATAAAGAGGAAGAATTTATCCTAGAACATATCATCATCATCCAACAGAATATATAAATGAGGTTCCTCAAGTGGAACTATATGAAGAATCAATGGTAGATCAGAGACCACCGCCATTAGAGTATGGTTAGCTACAGTATCATAGAATACAACATGATGTTTTCATAGTGTCATGACTCTACAATTTTCAAGCACACACCTTTGATAGAATTTATGAAAGATAAGGGAAAAATAAAGAAAGGATAGGTAAAAGACTACCTCTAAGAAAGTCACAACCATTAGCCTTCTTAAGTGTTAGGCCTAGGTGATATGGAAACATAAATAGATCATAGGACGCATGACCTACTTCCCACTACTATGGTCGGGACATGTTAAAGGTCTGATGTCACACATAAAAGGTTTCTATTTCAGTTTATAGGTCTTATTCCTTTTAATTTCATATTCTGTTATGTATTTAAATTTCCTTTATTTTTTCAAATTAGATTGTTCTCCATTTACAGTTTATAAGAGACCATACATCATATAAATTGGAGAGTAACATCTTCTTAATTCTTATTATAACATTTTATATCATGTGAGACCAATGGTCAGTGGCTCAACATACCATAACTGACTACATAAGATGACTGCTTTAACCAATATTGGAAAACAATTTTGGTATAAGTTAGCCACTTTAATTTTCAGTTATTTTTTCATTATATTAAGTAAAATTAACACATTTCTATATAAAATAATAAACTAAATAAAAAAACTAACAAATCACCACAATAATAACATGAGACAAATAAAATGAACACATAAAGTAAATATGGAATGGAATAATACATGACATGTATGTCCTATAGTTCCTAGTATGACCCATGCATCGATGCGGCCTCAAATCACTTATCCAAGGTAGAATAAATACCACCAATATAATAAAAATGAAAATACTAGGTTTTACCATATGGTGAAATGTGTGAAACTATAAAAGTGAAAACAATAGTAGTATTTACCCATCCTAGATAATTTTGGTTTCCCCTGTACATATGTTAGCTACTCCCAGACACATGTTCATTTCCTAATTCCAGTATCTATGTCTCATGTCTTTCCCAAATAGTAATATAAAAGGAAGAAATCTATCTAATGTCACATTGGTGATTCATTCCCCAAATGCCACTTAACAATGGTCCAGGATTGTGTTCCACTAGACCTCATGCGTGACTCCCCAAATGCCATAGGATACAAACTTATAGTGACTTCCTAGTGTGTGTGTGTGTGTGTGTGGGGAGAATATTCCATCAATGGATATAGAGTATAGCATAAATATATAAGCTACGAGAATCATCAGAAACATACACTATATTACAAGACCAGTAACGCACCATAACAGAAGTTATATCAATAGGATGATAACAAGAGAAAAATATCAATAAATTGTGCATGGTAAATAAAAAACTAATAAAAAACACAATAAAAATTGATGAAAACTGATGATAATGATCAAGTATCTATACAAAATGAGTATTGCAGGGAATATGGAATATTGGAATATTTCATATTCTTTCAAAATAAAAAAGGCCAAAAAGAGTGGTACTAAAGCATCAAAAGCATATTCTCGGTCCTCTACCCCCAATAAATTCTAGAACTATATATCTAGAAACAGATGTTAGCCTCTTTCAGTTATCTACTCCTACATACATAAAGTCTACTTGAGTACCCAATGTAACCTGAGCATGGTGTGGGATAAAATCCTAGATATCCCGCACCAATAGTGTCTATATCAATCGAGTATGTCCAATATAAAATGACATGTGTTAAATAAATAATAAATGAGAAAAAAAATTAAATAAATAAGTACATTAGATAGGATTATAATTGGGACTCCTATCTAAATCTACATGATTTGACCTATAATGGTAGAGTATGAATTGAGATGTTCTGCCTGGGTAAAGTGAGAAGAAGAAATTATAAAAATGTTGAATGTTCCCAATATTGTGTTTCATCTTGGTGGACCCATCCTCAAAGATACATTTTCAATGGGGTGAATTTCTTATTTGAAATCATTCATTTACCTTTTAATAAAATTTAACTATTTATAAAAACTTTGAGAGTCACCCAAATCTGATCGATATATATTATAGGAGAATTCAAAGTACATCTCTAGGGTTTTTATTATCATAATTCCAAAGGAGCCATTGATGTAACACAACAATGATATTTAAAGTGTCACTCTGGGCATGGTTTGAAGAAACCATGAACTAACCTATGATTCTCTCCATAGTATCACATGTATGGGCTTGTGTCTCTCCCATGGAATGGTACAACCATCATTCCACCATGGTCGTACTAGGGGTCTGCCCTAGAGAACTCATGTCACTCATCTAGATGTAAAAAAGGATAGGAAACTACGATCCCATACCATACATAGATAGTGTCACCCAAGTTTGTTTACAATAATTTAATAAATTATAACTATTGGGAATGGTGAGCCCATCCAATGGGTCATTAAATTGAAACTCATTGTATCTCTCACAGAAGTTGGTAGATGTGCGTTTTTGTTAGCCAAACCCATACCTTAATAATTAAATCATTTAAAAATATTTAATAAGGTACCAATGTATATTAATTGATTAAACCAATTATTTCCTAAGGTTTAGGGCCTAACTCCTTGATTATTATTCAATTCAATTAAATTTAATAATTCAAGGAATCCATTATAGGGGAAACACACATTATGATTTGTTTTAAAAAATAAATAATAGGGGAAGATATGATATCAAAGAGCTATAACAAACAAAGGGGTTTCTTAGGTCAAGGTGATCAATCTAAGAGTTTATTTATCCCATTCTATGGTCATAATGACATGGACATTAATTCAATTGAGTTTATTAAGAAAATTAGAGGTGATGTTGGAAGGGTATCACTCAGGGCACAGAGGCATAAGTTATTAAATCCAATAAAACATGTGGAAATAACTTATCCAACATTCCTTATCCTCAAAGTGCTAACCTCATCCAGTTTCACCCTTTTATTTGAGTTAGAATGGAGGATACCAATGAAATAACAAAAATCCATAAAAATAAGAGGATGATATTTCACAAATATAGTACAATAGAGATGAAGGGAATCATGAAAAATAAGGGAGAGGATTGAAGATAATATCTCAAAATTTATGATGGATCTGATGGTGAGAGATTTGGATGAGAAAAAAGGGAGATAAATTGAAACCTTAAAAGTATAGGAGATGTGCTTTGTGTGCGAGGGAGATGTAGGAATAAGGGAATTTAAATAAAACATTAATTAAAAGGAAAAAAGCAAAATTCACCCAAATAGGAAGGGTTGCATGTTTTGTCTGAACACTTTTCTAAACCATGCACCAACCATGTGCATTGGCACTGCCCAATGAGAACCCTCACATGGGATAGGCGGATGGATCAGTTAACCATGAGTGGCCAGAGTGAAATTACTAAGATAAAAACTAACGGTTTCCCACATTAGCATGTTCATGTTTTTGTAGTATTCTATGAAAACCATGAGGCCCCCCTTAACAACGCCACCTTAATTTGCACAATTCGAGAAACCATGTGGGCTAGGAAGAATTATTTTTACTAACCCTCTAGCACAACCTGTTTCTTTAATTTATGAGGCTCTGAGCTCTGAATGATCCATGGATACTCCTCATTCCTCCTTGAATCCCATATGAATCACTATTATATACAAGTAAAAAAATTTAAAATTTAAAAAATGGCCCGTAACATTGAGAAAATTCTATGCATTTCAAGGATTGACCTATTTTTTTAATAATCCAATATCTTAACACATATCCATTACTATAGTAAAAATACTGACCAGAAAAAAATAATCATTTTATTACACACATATTTTTATTATTAAATAATATAATCTATGAAAACTTCATCTTAAATATTATATATTTAAAGATTCATTAATAATCCCCAAACAATCAACAGTAAATAATAAATCGATATTGGAAACAAAACTAATTAACATATGTTGTCATCAAATCCAATGAAAAATCTTATGGGTAAATCATAATCCATTCCCATTAACTTTATATACGTTCATAAAACGTATTATAAACTTGGATTGTTTTTTATAATGGTATAAAAAGTAAAATAATTTATACGTCTCAGTTTTTGAATCTAAAGCTATTATCTAAACAAAAGGGAGAATATGTTGGATTAGTGATTAGATTGATGGGGAGAGAATCTATATTACTCGAACAAAATTTTCTCATCAAAATTCTATAAAAAACAATCCTTTATCTATTGGTTTTGGGTTATACTTTATCTCATTGATAATGGATGTGATTTTTGGTTTCATAAAGTTAGTTATTAAGGTTGACAACAAATCCAAAGTGTTAAGATAAAGAAACCATTAGAAATTTTGAATAATGTTGTTTTTGTTTTCAACCATGAGGGAAAATCCCTAAAATATGCTTTTATATTTTTTCAATTGGAATGAATTTTTTTTTATAATTTGATATTGATTGGGTAAAGACTTTCCCTTAGTAGAATAAGTCATGAATTTCCTTGTTATACCTAGTAATATTTCTTGAAAATCATTCCATAATAATACAGAGTATTTAATAACACCTCTAATTATTTTTTAACACTTTTGAGATTGTGTACTAATTTTTTGTGGTGCATAATAATTCTTATAATCATTAATAATAAATCTTATAAAGTAGTAATATGATAAAGTAATGAGAGTGTAAGACATATTAGTGTTGTAATTTAATAATTATTGATTCCATAATGCTTTTTATCCTTGTGTAATAATATTATGTTGGATGTAAATTAATAAATTAAAATCTGAAAGACATGCATAAAAATGGGAAAACATAAATATAATATATTTTTAATCTGTTGAACATTATTTTTGAGAAATAAAATTTTGAAAACATAAACCTAGTCCTTCAAATTCAGAGTTTTGAATTAATTTTCTTTGTTTTTAGGTATTTTTCATTTCATAAGATATTTGAGTTTCCATAATGTATTTGAATTTTTATGGTATTGTTCTTTGTGATAATATGATAAAATTGGAACTAACAGAATACATTTTAGGAAATTAAACAAGATGATACTTTTTTGGACATGACATATTAAAATATCTTTTTTTTTGTAAATCCCTTATTTATCCAAAATATATATCACTATTACATGAGAATATTATGGAGAAATATTTTTCAAATCTCAAACGAAATATTTTAAATTCATTATCACCGTCAAAGTTGGAGAGAATTTCAATGAAATTAACAAGGAGGGATAATATTTTTTGAGAATTTATGGACATTTTACATAAACTATTATGTAAATATTATTCATATAAGTTAGTGAATATAATAATTAAAAAATGAATCAAGGATATAAATGGTAAAGAATATCAATTATAATTTCAATAATTTAATGTTAGAGGGAATTGTTTAATCAATGTGTTATAAGAGAATATTTAATTTTTCTTTATATTGTTGCTGTTTTTTTGTTTAGAAAAATATAATTATATTGATAATAATACTGGGGATCTCTATTTATGTGGGGGAATGATAAATTTTGTGATCATTATCTCTTTCACATGTTATCAATTCTGAAATCAAGAAAAGGAATGTTTACATGCGTGTAATTCTGGTGATATGTGTCTAGTAGTCGAAGGCCAATCATGATAAATTAATATATTTTCCTTGATATAGAGATATCCAGGTATATAGTTTATATCTTTTTTTAAATAATGGATTTTAATATTTGGAAGACTGATGTAAATAGTATAAAAACACCATTTACAATTAGAATGTGGATGAAATCAACCCTGGGAAGTGGATAATGCCTTCCAACCCATTTTATGTAATTTTCAAGCACTTATAGTCCGAGAATATTTGAAATAGTGATATAATATTGGTCTCAAAATAACATCAAAAAGCGATGGAGTGTGATTCATCATTGTATCCAAACCATCTAAAATATCCATTTTTGTTTTTCATCTTCACATTATGGTTTTATACTGGGTGAGAGAGTGTTTAAAGAATACTCGATCATTAAATTATAAATTCATATAGGATAATTTCTAAAATTAATTATAAAAAATCTATTATACTCCTTAACCCACACTCACTAGAATATCAATATCTTAGTCTCTTTATGTTGTATGACATCCTTTAAGATTTCATTTATGATCCCACTCTAATGAAAAGTGGAGTATGTAAAAAATGAATAATTTCAACATCAAATGCATAAAAATATTTTATAGAAATAATTTTCATCGCTAGAAGAACAAATTTTTGACATATCTTTTATCTCATGACCTTGAATTTATTTATTCTAAAATAGTGGGGTTGTCACCACATACAAGAGATTATCCCAAGAAATTTAATGAAAAATAAAATTTTGATGTAGATGTAAAGGTCGTAATTAAAATTCCTTTATACCTATATGACAAAATATACAAATTAATAATGTTAAAAAATAATCAAAGGATATTTGGGATAATAATGAGAAAATTTAAAAGGGGAATGATAAAGTTAATGAAGTATATTTTAAAATATATATAGGTAAATTTAGAGATGTCATGTTGGAATTGTATGCGATAGTTGGTGATTATTTCATTGGGTTGAATTAATTAGTGAGTCACATGCATGTTTTTGGGGATAAATAAGACAATCCAGTTATAACCAAAGATATTATGACAAATTTTTTCTTATATATTTTATCAAAATATATCATCCATATAAGAAAAAGAAAACACATATTTGGATGAGTTACAGAATATTATCCTTAATTAATTGATATGGAAGGATCATGTATAAAGAAAACTAATGGAGAAATGGAATTCATAGCTCTTAAAAAAGCAGGATTATATAGGTTTCATGTGTGACCTCTAGTGAATCATTGGATGTTTAGGATTAATGGTGAAACATTAATAAGGATAATAGACCCTATCTCGGAAAAAAAATAAATTGAAATTATAAGTATAATGGAATACTTTCACATAAACAGTATAAGTGTGATGAAATTTTACATTTTATAGATGATTTATGAATTAATAAATGTGTGAAATATGATGATGTGGATGATGAATAAATACCATAAAGAACAAAATGGGGATGATATTAAAAATGAAACAATATATATTAGAGTCACAAAAAAATATTAAATATGAAAAATGAGAATCATTTTGAGTATGAAATAGAATGAATACTATACTCCAAGTAATCATTTTGAGGAAAACTATGTTTTAAAAGTTTCTTACTACATGAATAATATTGATAGAATAGAAGAAATCCATTGTAATAGGGAAGAAAGAGAATAATATTAATCTAAAGACATGTTAAAATATCATCATAGAGGGTGTCTTGAAATAAAAACATAAACATGATGATAATTCAATCATTTAAGATATATGTGGTGAAATTGAAGAGAGATAATGATGAATTTGATGACAAATAAAGTGATTATATGGAAAAATTTAACCTTTTTAAATGTAAAATTTATTGATAAAGAGAGTATTCTAATATAAGTTTGAACTAAATTTCATAAAAATAATATTAAAAGAAAAAGGAATAATCATGGTTTCATAAGGATTTTAATACCTGTAATGCCCTGAACCCAGTTACCCAGAGTTGGTGTGTTATTACATATCATTGGAATGATCACAAAAGATCATGTCTCGAAATACCAATTAGTTTAGTAGCCTTGGAAGCACTTGATACATTCAGAAATGTTACATTACATCATAAAGTGAAAAACTGCAATAACATAGTCTCCATAGTCCACACTCATATCCCCTTTAGACTATCCCTGCAGGTTAGTCATAAAATATTTCTTCACATACTAGGAAAAATAACACATAGAATGGGGTGAGCTCAAATGCTCAGTAAAGATAACAATATTGAAAAAACATTCACAAATAAACATAAACATTTAAGGAAATGTATACCTAAAACAAAATCCTTTTAAACATGAACTTCAAAATAATTTGGAAAAAATAAAATGAAATAATTCCATTTACATAATCTCATGGATAATCTACTAGTCGAATAATCACATGAAATATCAATAACCACTTTCATAATGATGGAATGCATAATTCCAGACTATCATAACCACGTAGCCAAGGACTTATTCCAAGAATACAAAAAAGATTTTGTCAAGGCCTCGTGCTGAGACAGTAGTTTTTCTCATGAGATCTACCGATGCATCTAGGAGCAATAGCGGGCTCTGCCCGTCACTTACTATGTCCAATGCATTTCACATATGAATAGGTTTAAACATAACATAACATTCATATTAAAACTAGCATACAAAATTTAAATATTTTCTCCATAAACCATGAATGGTATAAAAATAACACATCCACAGTCAAACATATCACAAAACCATCAATATAATTTGGAAGTTTTGTATCATAATAAATCAACTTCAAATAAGCTTAAAATCCATCAAAGGATGTTGACAAATATGAAATCATAACTATTTGAGAGAAATGTCTCTTTTTTGAAATCATTTAAAAGTCACACAATTATAAAATAAAACATCTAATTTGAAAATATTATTATAATATTTTAAGGGATACTTCGAAGATTTTACAACGGTGGGAAATAGTCGCACCCACCGTATAATTTAAAAAAGACATTCTTACCTTACTTTCGTCGAAAAGGTTAAAAAGGACCTTATTTGGAAAATATGTAAATATTCCTTCATAAACATCTTAAAAAAATCAAACAAGGGTATAAATGACTTTAACCCATATTCTGTAAAATAGTAAGATTGTTTTGAAATACATTTTTAAGAAACATGGATGTGGATGATAAAGAGGTCCCAGTAGATAATTACGTATAAAAAACCTCGGATAATGAAGAGATTGTGAAATAAACCCTTAACTTGTACTTTTCCTTGGTCGAGGGTAGTTTAACCTCCGGTATAATAGTTATATCATTGTTTTTAAATTATACAAGAATAAAATAAATATGATATCATATATGATCTTTTAATATTTCTTTGTTAATAATATTTTAGTATTATCATCGTTTCAGGTGTTAACTGATTCCTTTTCTTTTATATGCTTTTCTATGTAATCCATGTTTGTTATGGATAGGTTTTATCTTATTCATATCCATAATTATATCAATTCCTTAAAAATTACTTTTAATCATCAAATGATAATTAGTCTTGAATGGATATGTTGGGGAAATGAATCTCATTGTGTTCGTGGATACGGTAATCCGTACATACGCACGAATGCTACTTCCATTTAATTTTTCATTTTAAAAGGAATAAAAAAATCATACATATGTATATTATTATTACAGTATAATATAATATCTTATATATATTACATATGTTCATTAACACCATACTTTATACAATCCATGTATGTTATGAACGAGTCATATCACTTTGAGGGGGAGGTGGTCTGCAATTTCTCAAATGAAATTATCGTATACATATACAACATGAAACGAATAATGGTATGATATAAAATGGAATTAAATATGATTATATATAAAATAAATATAATTAATATCATATTTAATTAATGTTTCATCATAATGGCCACCATGAGAGGTTGTAGGAGATAATTGAACAATCATTGTTTCATGAGGCGTTTGGTTATCATCCACAGAAACATTATGTTCTTCACCCATTAGATGGAGGTGGGTGTATGTGTAGTTCTAATACATATCATAACAATATCCTATTATATTTATGATATTGGTTTTTTTTACAATAGAAAATAATAAGAAGAGTTTAGGGGTTGGAGAAGTAAAATAAAACAAAAGAAGCTAAGAGAAATCATTAGCTTTAATTTGGGTAACTCCCTTTGGTTTGAACCAAAAAGGACTCTTGAAGTACCTTATGCCTAAGGAAATGCTTCTAGGAGGTGGAGAGGGATTTAGGGAGCTTAACTTTCCATATGTTGGAAGATCTAAAAGGCTTGAGAGGTGTGAGGAATTGGTTAGAAATGGAGTTCTTTTATAAGGGTTTAGAGGGGCTATTTAGAAAAAACTTAAAGTATTATTTTATAATAAAATCATATTCGGATTGTAATAGCTCCAAAGTGGATTATTAAAGTTAAAAGGCGGGTATATGTCGAAAAAAACTCAACCAACAGGTTTTATATAGGTTTGTGTCACTTTAGTAACCTTATCTTTTAGTTTTAACTCTTAGTTAATTAGTTTGACACTTATCATGTCACTTTGTATTTTTATATTATATAGTTAATAAAGATACTATATACTCTCAAGAGACCCCAAAGTGGTCCATTAATGATACACCTATCATTATATAAGTCTTTTGGCTGAAAATTATATTTTTAAGAATATAATATGAATTAATAATATAATATTTGTCTTAAAAACTCTTTTATGTCAATTTTGATACTATTTAATAATTGATTTTTGTTAAAGTCTTAATAAATTTATTAATTCGAACCAAAATAATTTAAGAAATACTATCATGTCATATTAACCAATAAAATTCATGTATGCCATTAAAAATTTCATATTATATATATTTTAACATTTATAATACAAATTATTTGATTTTTGCATTAATAAGGAAAATACTGCATCATTATTGTGTCAGTTATAAATTTAAAAATTCAATGTATAAATATTATAAATAAAATACAGTTATGTAGGATATTTTTTTAGCCATATATTTAATATTTATAGTCTAAAATCCAACGTATATTACCCTATGTAAAAATTGTTTTGCTAAAAGATATATGTTTATGTCATTTTTGCATTTACTTTAACTTAATTAATATAAAGTGTCATTATCACTTACAAGTTGATCCATGGGGTCAAAAAATAGACCCAAAGATTCCCATGGTCGGAAATGTATCAACAAATAGGTTTAGGTCATGTTTTAGGGTAATTTAGTATTATTATAATATTATTTTATTACCCTTATTTACCAGATTTACCCTTTAACCATGGTAAATAAAATATTTACTGAAGTAATTATTCCAAATGTCTAAAAATAAACATTAACTATTTACAAATTTTGGACCTCATGATTATAAATATGGAATCCATTTTTATAAATTCAACACATAAGTGGCATAAATTAATTTAAAATTAATTCCCGTTGTCAAAACAAAAAGCGTGTTTTTAACAAATAATTACTATCAAAAGATTGACACTTTCTAATGTCTAGTTTAAATTGGAAATTATGTCAAATGACCAAAATTGGATTAAATGGTAAAGTTATAATATAATTATACTCTAAAATCACTCAAATGAATAATATTTCACTATTAATTTTTTCGATTAAAAACGTTTTTTTAAATTAAAATTTAGTAATTTTCACTATTCATCAAAATATGAAAGTTATCAGAAAAGTAACAAAAATTTACCCTAAGGTAATTTTGATATTAATAATCCAAAAATGAAGTCTCTTTTAACAAATTAGAAATATAAAATTTTCATTTATTGATTTAAAATTATTTCCCACTATTAAAACCAAAAGGCCTATTTTTAAAAATATTAACTATCAAAAGTTTGGCAGTTGTTTATGTCCAATTTCAAAGTGAAATTACATAAAATGACCATAATTGGATTTAATGGTAAAAATATAATCTATTTATACGTCCATACCATTAAAATGTATAATTTAACAATTTAAATTGTTTTGATTAAAAAAGTCGTTTTCAGTTATAATATAGTATTTTTCACTATTCATCAAAATATGAAAGTTATCAGAAAAACACCAAAACTTTATTAAAACTAAATTCTTATGTCCCGATTCTAAAAAAGAAGTTTATTTTATCACATTTAATATATAAAAGTTTCTAATATTGGATTTAAAAAGGCTTCCCCATTAAAAGGCGGTAAAATTGCATTTTTTTAAAAATACGTCTTTTATCTGAAAAAAATGTATTTGTTTTTACATTATGTATAAGAAACTCATAATATGGATTCTAAAATTATAAAGATTATATAAAGATAAAAATTTAGTTAATACTATTCATAAACACTTTTTAACAGCTTGTTTGGTAAGTCATGGTGCGCTAGAACTCAGTGTTGCGTGTAATGAAAGTTATTGAATTACTTTGAAGAAATAACATACAATAAAATCTTGGGGTGTTACATTATTCCTTCCTTCAATAAATTGAGTCCTCGCAATTTGAATTTATTTTTCGAAAATAAAAGGTTTAAAATAGAAAATACCTTTGCGAAAGCTGACTTCGGAAATTAGGTTAATAAAATTTAGTCTTAATAAGAGTAAAAGAGAAATGAAAGGGACACCACCAAATTATGATATCGATTAGGAGAAAATTGGTCGCAATTAGCGACCTATAACTCAAGTAAAAATGTAAATATTTATAGATAGTGATTGAGGTCATCAATCACAAACAACTGTAAAATTGAGGGCCATAAATTCATCAATCTATGATGATTTAAAATACCATTGGTTCAAAAAAAACATATGGTATTAGTGTAACACATTTTTTTTAAGATCCCTTCAATAAAGTATAAGAATTAATTTTTTCATTGTATAAGAGAAGAAAAATATATACTTGATGAGTAGAGTTCCATCCTTTAACTATGTTCTACCACAAACTCATCTTTCACTCTAAAAGATAATAGAACATAAAAATAATATTATATTTATCCTATTTGTATAGAGTTCAAAAAAATGAATTTATAATTCATATAGAAGAACCATTAAAAAACAACAATATTAAATCCAAGAAATCACTTGGGCCAGTGGTAGGTGATACACCCTTATCGCCCTTCGGTTGTGGGTTCAAGTCTCACGGCCTTTCCGGACGTGATGGGTTTTCGCACGACCTCCGGGTTGTCATTTTTATTGAAATCCAAAAATAATCTCAAACTAAACATATCCAAAATAATTATGTCCAAACTCACAGTACAAAATTTATAAGGTAGGTAAACACAATGAAGATCCATTTTTCCATGTAATATCATGTGAACACCTTCATCATGTATTCTTTTAAAACACTACAACATCCTGAAATACCATAAAACCTTATTGATTACATTCATGATCGCTTATTAATTATAGAATATTTGATATACTCCTTCTATCAAAAAATGTTGTAAACTCCAACAACTATAGAATATACAAATCATTATTCAGTTTCAAGGTAGTCAATAATACCCAATATAATTTATCCAAATCAATCATGTATTATTCCAAAATCACTACCTTGGTATCAGAACCATATTATGGTTTATCTTTCTCTCAACCATATATTTTCCAAAAAATTAACCTGCTATTGAGTCACTTTTCTTTGTTCCACACAATCTCAAGTCCTTAATGAAATAGTACTGCAGTAAAATCCTTATATACTTTATAATTATTATAACTAGTACATTGTTGATACAACACTTAAATGACATAATTCTCTAATAACAGCATAAGAACTCAAATCACTCCTCCTCATCTGTGGTAGTATCATAACTTGATTATTATCCAATAGCATCATTTTGGGCATTCTCTTATGATTTGTACATTGGTTCGTGTAGTGTCCCAACTTGTTGTTGATGAAGCATTTTACATTTGAATCATTTTTCTTACCCTTATAGTCACGTACATGGTGTCCTTTTTCTCCACACTTAAAACAAACTCCCATTCCTTTCATGAATGTTCTAGGGTGTTTATTCCCACAGTTATCACATATGGGAAAATGCTTCTTTTCCCTATTCTCTTTATCCATCTTTCTCTCTTCCATCCTTTTCTTCTCTTTCTTTCCTTCAAAGCCATAGAACTCTGAAAATTCATTACTTATCTTATTAACACATGATACTATTTATTCATATGTTGAGAATACATGGGACACTATTTCCCTTCTAAATGTTGGCTTAATACCTTGAAAGATATGATCCTTCTTACTCTGTGGATCATACGTATTTTTGGAGTTCACATTCCTTCTACTGGGCGCTATTTCTACACAATAGCATAAACTAGGTCAGTTTATGAATTGAAATCAATAATTCCAAACTTGGAAAATACATAACTTAAATTGAATGGTTTATGGATATAGTCAATAATCGCAAAGATGTTTTCATTGAGGAATCATATACTCATAAACTCTTCATAATTATTTCTAATGAAAATGAGAATTATCTTAAGCATATCCCTCAGGAGTTTCATAACCAAGAGTGCAACAGGGCCCGTTGTCGTGCACTAGTTCCCATTCGAGTCTATCTCAAAGCATGGTTTTCAAGTTTTAGCCCTAGGTACATCTGTGCCAGAGCAGCCTCTACCTGCTCGTCTCCAGACAAGGATGTATTTCTCAGAAAACTCATAAAATCTCTACAAAACCAAAATTCTAAGACGTTCTTCTATACTAATCCGAAAAGTCCGTCTTAGGTCTATGTGTTATAATTAGAGTTTATCTAAATCTAGATTATATGGTTTTTACTAAACTTCCTCTAATACCAAATATAACGCCCCAACCCCAATTACCCGGAGTCGGTGCATTATTACATATCATTGGCATGATCACAAAATATCATGTCTCGAAAGGCCAATTATTTTAGTAGCCTTGGAAACACAAGATACATTCATAAATGATATATTACCCCATAAAGTGAAAAATTAAAATAACATAGTCTCCATATACCACACTCATATACCCTTCCGACTATCCTTGCAGGCCAGTCATAAAATATTTTTCACATCCTGGGAAAATTAAAACATAGAAATGGGTGAGCTCAGATGCTCAGTAAAGATAACAATATATCAGAAACTTTCAAAAATTAACATAAACATTTAAGGAAATATATAACTAAAAAAGCCTTTTAAACTTGAACTACAACATAATATGGCTAAAATAAAATGAAATAATGCCATTTACTCAATCACATGGATATTCTACTAGTCTAAAAATCACATGCAATATCAATAACCACCTTCATAATGATGGAATGCATAATTCCAAACTATCATAACCACGTTGCCAAGGCCTCATGCCAAGACTAAATATAAGATTTGGTCAAGGCCTCGTTCCAAGACACTAGTTTGTCTCATTAGACCTACCGATGCATCAAAGAGTTGTAGCGAGCTCCACTCGTCACTTACTAAGTACAATGCATTCCACATATAAATAGGTTTAAACATAACATAACATTCTTATTAAAACTATAATAAAAAATTTAAATATTTTCTCTATAAACCATGAATGGTATAAAAATAACACATCCATAGTCAAACATATCACAAAAACTTCAATACAATATGGATGTTTTGTATCATAATAAGTCAACTTCAAATAAGCATAAAAGCTTTCAAAGGATCTTATCATAGATGAAATCAAAATTATTTGACAGAAATATATCTTTTTTGAAAACATTTAAAAGTCACATAATTATAAAATAAAACATTTACATTGAAAATATTCATATAATCTTGTAAGGGATGTTTTGAAGATTTTACAACGGTGGAAAATAGCCGCACCCATCGTATAAGTAAAAAAGACATTCTTACCTTAATTTTGTTGAAAAGGTTAAAAAGGACCTTGTTTGGAAAATGATGTAAATATTCCTTTAAAAACATCTTATAAAAAGTCAAACAAATGGTATAAATGAATTTAAACCATATTTTGTAAAATATTAACAATGTTTTGAAATATATTTTAAAGAAACATAGATGTGGATGATAAAGTGGTTCCAGTAGATAATTAGGTATAAACAACCTCAGATAATGAAGAGATTGTGAAATAAACCCTTACCTTGTACTTTTCCTTGGTCGAGGGTAGGTTAACATCCTGTATAATATTTAAATAATTGTTACTAAATTATACAATAATCATATAAATATTATATCATATATGATCTTTTAATATTGCTTTGTTAATAATATTTTAGTATTATCATCATTTCAGGTGTTAACTGATTCGTTTTCCTTTATATACATTGTTACGTAAGCCATGTTTGTTATTGATAGGTTATATCTTATTAATATCTAGAATTATATCAAGTCCTTAAAAGATACTTGTAATCATAAAATGATAATTAGTCTTGAATAGATACGATGGGGAAATGAATCTCATCTTGTTCGTGGAGACGGTAATCCGTACGTACGCACGAATGCTACTTCCATTTCATTTTTCATTTTAAAAGGAATCAAAACCAAATGATACATATGTATATTATTATTATAGTATAATATAATATCTTATATATGTTACTTATGTTCATTTACACCATCATTTATACATTCCATGTATGGTATGAACGAGTAATATAACTTTGAAAGGGCAGTAGTCCGCACTTCCTCAAATGAAATTATCGTATTAAATATACAACATGAAAAAAATAATGGTATGATATAAAATAGTATTAAAAAAGCTTATATATAACATAAATATCATAAATATCATATTTAATTATAGTTTCATCATAATGGCCACCATGAGAGGTGGTAGAAGATAATTGAACAATCATCGTTTCATGAGGTGTTTGGTTTCCATCCACAGAAACATTATGTTTTTCACCAATTAGATGGAGGTGTGTGTAAGTGTAGTTAGAATACATCTCATAAAAATATGATAGTATATTTAAGATACGTTTTTTGTTACAAAATAAAATAATAAGAAGAGTTTAGGGGTTGGAGAAGTAAATTAAAAGAAAAGAAGCAAAGAGAAATATTTACCTTTAATTTGTGTAACTCTATTTGGTTTGAACCAAAAATGACTCTTTAAGTGCCTTCTGCCTAAGGTAAGGCTTCTATGAGGAGGAGAGGGATGTGAGGATCTTAATTTTTCAGATGTTTTACAATCCAAAAGGCTTTAGAGGTGTGAGGAATTGGATAAAAGTGGTGTCCTATTATAAGGGGGGGAGGGTCTCTTTAGAAAAAACATAAATTATTATTTTATAATAAAATCATATTCAGTTTCTAATGGCTCAAAAGTTCATTATTCAAATTAAAATGTTGGTATAGGTAGAAAACAACTCAACCAATAGGTTTTAGACAGATTTGGGTCACTTTATTTAACTTATCTTTTAGTTGTAACATTTTGTTAATTAGTTTGACACTTACCATGTCACTTTGTATTTTTATATTATATAGTTAATAAAAATAATATATACTTCCAAATTTCCTTTGGTCAAACATTATATTTTTAGAAATATAATATGAATTAATAATATAATATTTGTTTTAAAAACACTTTTATGTTAATTTTGACACTATTTAATATTTGATTTTTTTAAAGTATTAATATCTTTATTAATTCGATAAAATAATCATTTAAGAAATAATATCATGTCATATTAACCATTAAAAAACATTTATGTCATCAAAACTTTTAAATTATATTTATTTTAACTTTTATAATACTAATTATTTGATTCTATCATTAATAAGGAAAATACTGCATCATTACTGTGTCATTTATAAGTTTAATTATTAAATGTATAAAAATTATAAATAAAAGTCAATTATGTAAGAAATATTTTTATCTTTCTAATGAATATTTATAGTCTAAATCTCAACATATATAACCCTATGTAAAAATTGTTTTTCTAAAATATATATGCTTATGCCATTTTTGCATTTACTTTAACTTAATTAATATAAAGTGTCATTATCACTTACAAGTGGCTCCATGGGGTTCCAAAATAGACCCAAAGATGCCCATGTTCATAAATGTATCAACCAATAGGATTTCGGCCTCTGAGCGGCGTTTTCTCTCCCCCGCGTCGCTCTCCTAGGGTTTCTCTTCCTAGCAGTCTCCTCCCCTCCTCCGGCTTGGCCCGGCCTCGGCGGCGGCCTTCCTGTCTCGGATCGGCGTCGATGGGTGGCGGATCCGTGTGTTTCGGCTTCGATCATGGATCGGCGGTGGCTTCGTTGCGTCTTTCGGCTTCGGTATCTCATCTCGTTTTTGTTGTGCTCGGCACCGGCTCCGGTTATCCCTGTGAAGACTTTGCCGTTCCTGGCTTTGGATCCGCTCGATCTCGGCGTGCGTTGACGTCGAGTGGTCTGGCTTTGGGTTGCAATTTTCCTTCCAGCTCATGGCTGCTCCGGGTGTTTGGTGTCGCCACCGGATGTTCGGTGTCGGCCTCTGCGTTTTGGGATCTTGTGGTCGATTTGGTCTGCTCGTTGTCATCCTCTCTACTTGGCGCCGACTGCTCGGGTTCCAGTTGCGGATGTGGTGTGTTCAGCGTGGTCTTCGGTCGGCCTTGGCATGCCTTCCAGCTTCGCGATCTCAACGCGTCCTCATCCCAGCTCGACGGCGGCTCTGGAATGCAATGGTGTGCTTGGGGTCAGATCCCGTGCTCCGGAGGGGGGAGGTCTGGCATTTTGGCGCTGCTGTTAGTTTTTCCAGGTTTTGGTTTGGTTAAGGTGAGTTTTTGATTGATTGGATGTGAAATTTGTGGTATGGTGGTGGTGCTTTGATGGGGTTGAATCTGCTGGTTTTCTACCTTTTAATTGTTGATGGAGGAATGGATGTTCTGTTGGGGATCCCACACATTCTGCACGGTTTTGCCTTAGAGGATGATAGAGCTAGTTGTCTTCATGATGTATGGATTTTCAGATTTGGAAGGATGAGAGGGTATGGCGTAGCCATCGGTACCGGGCCCGTGCATCCTTGCACGGGACAGATTGCTGATCAGACATACTTTGGTGGAGACGTGCCTTAAAGATCTTGATGCTGGGTAGAGGCACTTCCATGTAGTCTTGTTCTGGGTTCCAACCCTTTTATTTTTCGAATCATGTTAATGTCATTGTCTTGGTTTTTCCCCATTACCCTTAAAAGGGGTTTATCTAAAATCAATAAAAATTTCGGTCTTCGGGCCATTCAGTCAGTCACATTTTATGGTAATTTAGTATTATTATAATGTTATTTTATTACCCTTATTTACTGGATTTACACTTTAACCATGGTATATAAAATATTTACTGAAGTAATTATTCAAAAAGTCTAAAAATAAAATTTACCTATTTAAACAACTTGGAACTCTTTATTCTAAATATGAAATCCATTTTTTATAAATTGAAAACACATAAGTGGTAGAAATTACTTTAACATTAATTCCCGTTGTCGAAACAAAAAGCGTGTTTTTAAAAAAATAATAACTATCAAAAGATTGTCACTTTCTTATGTCCAATTTAAATATGAAATTATGTCAAATGAACAAAATTGGATTAAAAGGTAAAATTATAATCTAATTATAAATTAAAATCACTCAAATTCATAATTTATCAATATTAATTATTTCAATTAAAAAAGTTGTTTTATATTAAAATTTAGTAATTTTCACTATTCATCAAAATATAAAAGTTATCAGAAAAGTAAAAAAATTTCACCGTAACCTAATTTAGATATTAAGAATCCAAAAATGAAATCTATTTTACCAAATTCGAAACATAAAGGTTGAATTTATTAATTTATAATTAATTCTCGCTATTAAAACCAAAAGGTGTAGTTTTATGAAATAATAACTATCAAAAGTTTGACACTTTTTTATATCCAATTTCAAAGTGAAATTAATTACAATGAACATAATTGGATTAAATGGTAAAAATATAATATATTTATAGCTACATACCATTAAAATGTATAATTTAACAATATAATTTATTTTGATTAGAAAAGTTGTTTTCAATTAAAATATAATATTTTTCACTATTCACCCAAATATGAAAGTTATCAGTAAAATACCAAAACATTATTGATACTAAATTTTTATGTCCTGATTCTAAAGAAGAAGTTTATTTTTTAATATTTAATTTATAAAAGTTTCAAATATTGGATTTAAAAAGGCTTCGCCATTAAAAGGCGGTAAAATTTCATTTTTTAAAAAATACTTCTTTTATTTGAAAAAAATTTATTTGTTCTTACATTATCTCTAAGAAACTCATAATATGGATTCTAAATTTATAAGGATTATATAATGTTCAAAATTAAGTTAATACTATTCATATACGCTTTTGAACAACTTGTTTGGTACGTCATGGTGTGCTAGAACTCAGTGTTGCATGTAGTGAAAGTTATTGAATTACATTGAAGAAATAACATACTATGAAATCTTGGGGTGTTACACGACCTATATAAAAATATTAATTTATTAAGATAATGATGTCTGAAAAATTAAAAATCATTTAAAACATCTATGAAAATATAAATAGAACTATAGGTAATATTAAAACATGTGTTATAAAGAAATTTATTATTTTGTCAACAAGTAGTTTACTTTATAATAAAATATGGTACATATTAGATTTCTAAAAACATATAAAATGTCACTTATACATTTAATAATGTTTAAAAATATATGAGAGGGAATGATTCTTCAGAAAATAGAAAACAGAATTGAGAAATTATCTCAAATAGAAAATATGAGATTAGAGAGACACTCATTAGTTTCATGTAATAACAATCTTCAAAAGATACTATTGGTGTTGTGGAGTTTTTTTGGGTTTAAATAATATGATTTATTGTATAACAAGTGTCTATCATGGATTCATACAATGTATAAATAGGGGTATCATTTTATTCATTATGAATTAATTCATGATTTAGTATATAATAATACACATAATACAAACCATAAGATCAAGAAGTCTTGTGTATTTGGGTATATACATACATTACACAAAAATAATAAAACAAGGGCTACATCAACATTGTTTAAAACATACTTTACATGCTAATAACAATCCATCGTCTTTAAAACTGCATATGATAACCTAGGGACATACATAAGAAAGGGGTGCGATATAAATTGCTGTAATGGAGTAAACAAATTAAAAAATTAATAAGGTATTACATGATAAAAAATAGGAATTAAAGTGGGATATAAAATAGGCGAGAATAATAAAATGGCCAATGAGGCTTGATATTACATGATAACATATTGACAACATGGGAATGTGGAAACAATGTTAAACATGAAAATATAATCATATTCCAAGGATAATAACCAAGACGACCAAATGTAATGTCCTTAGGATAACCTCTCTCATGCCATACATGGCATCTCGTGAGACTAAAACAATACCCAATGTGTTATAGTGCTATCTGGGTTCACCCATCATAATCAAATCATGTAATGAATAAGTGTGCCACATAGATTGTATACATAAGTACATATTTTTCACATTTAATAGGATGATAATGGCATGTTTATTATATACATGTAATTACATAATAAAATACGTTTATTTTTATATAGATGAATACCCTTGATATGAAACGTGTATTAGTATTCACTACACAATTGTTTGGTAGGGAAAATCAATGTGAAATTTTGGTATCATACTGGGGGAACAAAAAAATCGTGGGACCAATTAATGAGTGTGAAATGGGTCTCTAATCATTTATAAATAATAATCTTATTATGGGTTGACATATAATAATATATCCCAATATTATGATTTATAGATCAAAGGCATTAAATAATTAAGATGCTTGAATAATGAGGGGAATGAGTGGATCCCATACAAATTTCATCATAGTAATGGATTGTGTAAATTCTATAATGAGAGGGGATATATGATATCTCATTATTATGGAATAAATTTTACATCATCGGGATCATTGTAGGGTTATGAAAACACCAACAAATGAGTTTGAAAAGGCTAAATACAAAGAAGGAGCCTAATTGAAAACAAGAGTGAGAGGTCCCTTACATTCAGAGGGTGATTCCAAAATCTTCATAAGAGATTCTTTTGAGGACATGCGATATTTAATAGGACTCTAGATTGGGTATGCAGGAGATATGATTGTCTGAATGGTTGCATAATTAAGTGGAATTGGAACTTGTGTGAGTCATATAAAAAAATAGATTGGTTTTCTTTATTATTTCGCAAACATATGTTTTGGACAATATTTAATAATGTCTTCAAAACCACAATCATTTCCATTTATTTTACCCAAAAAATGTTTTTATATTATTTTATAATTAAAAGGTCGGAAATTATAAAAACATTAACCATGGTGTAGCAAACGTGGGTCATATTTTTAATGAAATTATTTAAAAACCATAAAATATAATATAGGTTTTTGGGGATCAATAATGGATTTATTAAAATTTTAAAATAACAAATATTCCAATTAATTTAATGGGGGAAACATATATTTATAATGTGTACCATTTATTTCATTTATTACATAACTTTTGGGTCCATATGATGTCATAATACACACCTTGTATTTATATCTTATTTATTTTTTACCCAAAAAAGAGACTATCTCAGAAAATAATGAATCAATCACCATTAGTTAATTTCAATGTTTTAATTACAAAATTAATATTAATTTTATCAAAATAATTATATATATATATATATGAATTTTTATTTTTAAAATAGAATCAACATTTACTGATAAGTTATGTATTTTTTGAAAAAGAACAATATTTGATCCATTATAGAAATTACATTTTAAACCATAAAAATTTTATTGGAATTTACATTTACTGAACATCATTTAATTACAACATTTTACAGAAATATTCTTTTCAAAAATTGATTAATTCATAAAAAACAAATTCTTAATTTAAATTACATATTAATCAAAAATAATGTTATTGTTTTATCATATCGGAGTCAAAACAATTTATAATGTAAATAAATTAAGATGAAAGGATATTAAATATTATGTAAAACACAAATATTTTAATTATTATCTTGTAATAAATAGATATTTATTATATTAGAAAAAATCCTTAGGATTAGTTGAACAATGGTGATATTTTAATTGGGTGATTCAACATACATGGTTTGGAATGTGTCCCTAATGAGCATGAAATTCTCCCATAACTTGTTTCAGTCATACATTAGTTTCTATATCCTACCTTGTGATTTGTTAACGAAAAATCCTAGTGATTCTATCTACATCCAATTATTTGATAAATGGGATTCATAGGGTATGAACATACTGGCTGATCTCAACACATCTTTTTTCTCCATCAATTGAAATTTTAAAAAACCTATATATATTCTAATAATATGATCATTGTTCAATGACTATATTATTAATGGTTATGATGATCAACATTATATTATAAATGATAGGATATATTACAACTAAATATTTTCTTTTATTTTCTATATAAACAATAAAAAATACATAATAAGGCATTTAATAAAACAACTAAGGGGAGTTTATTTATAAATGTTGGGTTGCTAAAAGAAATTTAGCGTGAGTGATCCAAAGAATAATAGGAGAATGTATAACATGGGGAAATGAATAATTGAAAAAAAACCTAGTTACTAATCCAAAAAAATTATAATTCCAATAGGATATTTATATATTGTGTCACTAGTGGGGTCACCATGTTGAGAAATTCATAGCCGTTGTCCTAGAAAAAACTCAAAATACAATTAAAGTAAGGCTAAAAGAAGAAACAAAACAATAAAGTCACAACTTTTTAAAGTGGATCTTGGAGATAAAAAAATGATAAAAATATTTATTTTTAACATTGGATTAGCATAAAATGGAATTCTTAATACCTTCGTCATTATATTAAAAAGAAGGTTAGGTGCTAATAGGAATTAAGCGATGTTCCCAAGGCACCAGAGGATGGAAATAAAAGCTATGTGCTTTAAGAATAAATTGGGGAATGATTTTATGTTGAGATAAAACAACCCACCAAACAAGACATTACCAAAAAAATCTACATGATATATGTTAACTTAGTATCCTGAACCATATAGTACAAAAAAACCAATCTATTCCATAAAAATTCCAAAAAAGCAATACAAAAAACGATACAAAACCAATACCAGATGCTAAGAGGAATACAAGAAAAGAGACCCATGGAAAACCAATGCACCCTACACTACTCCATAAAATGATCCACACTGCAAGAACCACCAAACCACCCAAGCGTCACAATGAACCACTAAAAAAATGTGATTCCTTACTCTTACATGTGTCCCATAATAAAACCTATGAAAACCCATCAATGTTACAAATAAGGGGGGAGTAATAATACTCATTTGGATTCCACAAAATGAATTCCTTACAGATGCAACTAGGATAAAATTGATATCACATTTAAATAAAATAGTTTATATATAACATGAAATAGTTCAACAATTACTGATAATCCAAACACAACCTTACCAAGCCACCTTACCCATCCCATGAAACCCAATAAAAATCAAAACAAACATG
Organism: Viscum album; assembly: GCA_963277665.1. Lineage (NCBI taxonomy): Eukaryota > Viridiplantae > Streptophyta > Magnoliopsida > Santalales > Viscaceae > Viscum > Viscum album. The sequence continues at coordinate 137,667,082 of OY728128.1, read as the reverse complement.
CCATGATCCATTTCACAATTTCAAATTAGCACAATAATTTTCATCTTACATTTAAACACACAACAAGGGAAAATCACGGTGAAACTTCCTATCTAAACCGATTTACTACTTTTTGAAACTAATGGTACTTCCCGACCACTTCTCCATAATGGTGTATCTTACATAAACTATCCATCACCATTTATAGTGATACATCCCACCCACATTACACAAAATCAACAGAAGCCACGATACTTCACCAACATATAAGAATAAATCACACCATGACCACACATTATGCACACTACCCTTTCCAGCACATGCGAATCACATCAATAAATCTCCCATTTATTAAAAAATCTTTTTTAAAAATTTCCATGCAACTCTAAATTTCAATGAACCACATTACAATTGAAACCAATTTTCCCAATACATTTTCATAGACCAAACAAAGCAACCAATTTTAAAATCTACATTTTAAAATATCACAACAAGTCGTATTTTTCAAAAGTATCCAATTTGACCCGAAATCCACAAATCATCACCTAATGGATTTCTATAAAGATTTTCAAATCATATTCCCAATTAATGTTAAAAAATTAATTTCTAAAAATTCATCATGTTCTAAAAAAATTGGAGTTGAGAGAGAAAAATCTACCTTTAGGTTTCCAATAATACTAACACACAAGCATCTGCACCACCCAATCCACTCTATATCTCATTTCCTATCATTATCAATACCTTTAATCATCACCTAAGTAAAAAAAACTCTATAGAAACATAAAACAAATTTAGATCTAGAAAACCAATAGTGGAGAAGTGAATATCCAGATTAAACCATAATGAAACCAAAATAAGATACTTACCTGATATTAAAGTTCTTCAACCCACCTTGAAAATCCTTAAAATCCCATCCCAAATGAGTGGGAGAGAACCCCAAGACCTTGAGATGAATAAATACTGCATAGGTTCCATATGGGAGAAGTGATGGGTGATTTAGGAAAAATCATGAGTAACCACAGTTAAAACCCCATTTTTAATGGGTTTCAGGGTTAGCCAACACATTTTGACTAACTGTGTGGTAACAGTGCTATTGCTACTATCCGAACACTAGAATATCATAAGGTTACCTAGGATTATTTCATGGTTTCCCCTACCAATGCTCAAACTGTGCAACCTTAAAAAGGCCTATAAAATTTTCCAAAACCTTTACAATCTCTTCATATTCGTAAAATGGTATAAAAAGGGTCATATACATAAACTAGTGGGTGACACATTCTCCCCACCATTATAATTTCCATCCTCATAACGTGGAGGACCATCACATTTTCAAAAGAGATCATAATATTTATCGACCATAACTTTCTCCGGATCCCATGTCTCCTACTGAATCTTAACATGCTTCCACAAAACATGAACTAAACTGATGCTCTTACCATGTAAGACTTTATCTTACTGATCCAAAATCCACCCTCACATATTCATCAAATAATCATCCAGCCCCATCTCAACATGTTCCCATTGAATCACATAATCTCGATATACATTTCCAATTGTGAGACATCAAACACATGGTGCACCACACTGAACCTTAGTGGAAAATCCAACTGATAAGTTACCTCTCTAATATTCTCAATAATCTCAAAAGTCCCAAGATACCTCAGAGATAACATACCCTACTTTCCAGACCGACGATGTCCCCACCTATGAGAGATTCTCAAAAACACATGATCACCCACCTCTAAATACAATGATCATCGATGATGGTCCACATATAATTTCTGAAGACTTTGAGCCATTTCCATAACAATTTGGTTCAAAATGATCTTCTCTATAGTCTCTTAAGAAAGGCTCGGTCTAATCTTTGATGTCTCACATGTTTCCACCCAACATACAGGGGAACGAGATAGACACCAATGAAATTCCTCAAATGAATCCATATCTATCAATGACTGATAACTATTATTATAGGAGAAATCCACCAATAGTAAGTACTCCTACAATGAACCACAAAAATCCATCAGAAAATCCGTTAGAATAACCTCTAAATTTTCGATCATCATCTTGGATTGGTCATCCATCTCAGGATGATATTTCGTGCTCATAGTCATCTATGTCCCAAGGGCATGCCTCAAGGATTTCCAAAAACGGGATGTGAACCTCAGATATCTATCTAATACAATCAATCCTGAAACACCAAGCCTTTTAACCACTTATCATATATAGATATTGGATAGATCATCCAATGTATGAGATTCACAAATTAGGTTTAAATGGGATGACATTGTGAGCCAATCCATAATCACCTATATTGAATCTTGATTCCTGACTGTTCTTGGGAGACCTTCCACAAAATCATTTTCTATTTTTCCCACTTCTACGCTAGAATAGGCATAGATTTATACATTCCTTCTGGCCACTAATGCTCTTCTGTAACATGCGGACAAGTGAAGCATCTCAAAACAATCCCGGACACTCCCATTTTCTTTAAATCCCACAAATATTGTGATTTAAATACCTTACACATATTCTAATTTCTATGATGGGAATACCACCTAGAATGATGATAATACCTATGAATTTCCTCCCAAAAAACTAGTTATAAAACAATCTGATTTTGAAAACACAAAACTAAATTCCCATTCAGTTCCTAGCTCTCAATGGTCTCCCCATAATTAAGTTTCGACCTCATCACCATACACTCGAAATTAGATGTTTGTTCCTACTTAACCTAACCAAAAAATTTAGAAAACAGTGAAATCAGAATAAAGACCACTCTGTCACACTAGTCTTTACATTACAACTACATGTCAGGTATGACCGACATCAACTTCCAATAATCTGATGCATGTTTCACCACCTGAGCATATAATTTTCTACTTAATGTATCCAGCACCAAATTTCCTTCCATGGTGTGTAAATTAATTCAAAATAAATCATCTAAAGATATTTCATCCATCTTCATTGCCTCACATTCAAATCTATGTGTGATAAAATATTCTTTAAACTCTTGTGATTAGTAAACACTTTGAAATTCTCAACTAAGAGATAATGATGCCACATTTTTAAATAATGAACCACTAACAATAACTCTTGATCATATTTTGGGTATTTCTTCTCATTCAAAATAAACATCTATGAGCTAAAATAAACCATGTGATCTCACTTCATGAGAACACACCCCAACTCTGATCCTGATGAGTCTTAATACCCCACATCCTCTTTCTATGGTTTTAGAAAACCAAGATTTGTGTTGATATAAGGCTACCCTTTATCTCTTAAAAATATTTCTAACACTTCTCATACCATTTAAGTTTAACATAATTACTTGTAAAAGTTTTTATCGGTGAGGGTAATCATCAGAAATCACATAAAAATGTCTATTATAGGTAGCTAGACCTAGGAAGCTCTATATCATGAAACTTTTATTTGGAAGTTGCAATGAAATAATTGTCTATGCCTTTTCATGATCAATTGAATCACACATTTAAGAAACAATGTTTCAAATGAAAAGAACCTCTTGTATCCAAAAGCTACACACTGACAATTTGGAATACAAACGATGATCCCCCAAGATCCCCAACACTATCTCCAAGTGCTACTCATACTCCTCCCTTGTTTTTTAATACACCAATATATAATCAATAAATACCACCACAAAATCTTCTAGATATCACTAAAATATCCAATTAATCAATGCCATGAAAACTACTGGTGCATTCCTTATACCAAACGTCATAACCAAAAACTCATAATGTCCATATCTACTATTGAATGTTATTTTTCAAATATCCTCCTTCCTCACCCGAAATTGATGATATATTGACCTCAAGACAATCTTGGAGAAAAACTAAGCTCCAATTAATTGGTTAAAAATATCATCAATGCATGAAAGTGGATATCAATTCTTTATCATAAATTGATTAAGTCTATGATAATCTACAAAGAGTAGTATTGTTCGATACGACTTTTTAATAAAAAAAACTAGTGCTTCCCATGGAGATGTGAAAGGTCAGATTAACAGTTTGTTATCAAACTCTTCCAACTGCACTTTTAATTCCTGAAATTCTACTGGTTCGAATAGATAAACTATAAGTGGGATAGGACTGGTCCCCAGAATGAGAAAGATTGTAAACTCCACTTCTCCCATGGGTGGAAACCCTAAAAATTATTTTGTAAACACATCCATAAACGAATCAATAACCACTGAAAAAACTCTCTGCTCAACTTCTTCCACTTAATCAAATGACATCTCCCCTAGATGATATGAGATTTTTCCAACAGTTTGTGTCAACAAGCATATTTCAGCCTATTTTTCATTCTTCTCCCCTCTAAATAATTGTTCAACACCATTCTCCATCATAATATTAACCATTCGTGCATGGAAATAGATGTGGGCATTAAAATTTTCAAACCAATCCATTCCCAGGATTACGTCATTAGAATCTATCTCATGTTTTGAGAAATTCAATATCAACTCAATTCTATCCACAACTAAGAAACATCTCCATATAGGAAGCCTCGAAACACTCTTTAACCTAGAATAGTTTTATGTTTTAAAATAGAAGGCATCGTTTCTATAGTTAGACCCATAAAACTAATAAAATGGGAGGAAAAATAGTGGGAAGCACCCATATTAAAAAAATATTTCATCATAGTTGAATTTAAGATAACTATAACTTGCAATCTGGATGGTCCTGAATGATCATACATCACAATATGTTCACCTCAAAACAACTTCGTTCATGCCACACTCTACTCTTTATTAAAATGATAAGGTGTCATGGTATTTCAACAATCACAATGACTAACTCATCTCTGATAATAAGGGGTATAATACTACCTCTATCCAGTCGAGTCATAGGATACATGCGATCCCTGAAGAGTGTCATGAACATCTGAACTTGAAGCATTATGGAAATACCGTTGTAGATGACCCATATTCTTACAGTTATGATATTTTTAAGGTTGTTCCATACAATCCCACATTATGTGTCCCATAGAGCCCCACTGAATACATTTTGACTTACTCTGATGCATTAGAGGAAGATTCAATTATCCTGTTATCGAATTCGGAGCCGTACTCACACCCTGGAAAAAATTGTCCCTCTTTTTCTTGAACCTATCGTTGCGTTCCCACAATTTCTTGTGGGCACCAACATTCCTCCCCCAGCATGTATCCCCCAAAATATGTCTTTCTTATACCATTTCATTATTATCATTTATACACAACACCACTATCTTGGAATAAAATTTCCTACATTAACCCAGCTTCAAAAATTCATTCTTTCAATGATGTGCTACCAACTACCTCGGGTGAAAATCATATTATGTTCATAAGATTAACTTCATATTCCTTTACCAAAAGGTTCTTCAACATAAAATAAAATAAATCCAATGGGAAATGAATTCTTAAGTTAAGTGGGTATAATTGTTTATTAAAAAATTCCTCAAAAGCCTCCCATGTCACACCTTGGTCCATCCCAGCAAGGAAAGCCATCTCCCACTACTAAAGGGAATGATCTTCCTTCATGTACGTGCCTAAATTCTCATTCAACTCTATTAGTGTTCCTATAAATTCAAATATTCTATTAATTCTAGTAATCCATGCTTCAGCCCTTTCTGGCTCTAAATCACCCACAACATTGGGCGGACTCTACTTTGTAAACTGAACAACATGATCCACATGATTTGGTTCAGCCGTTTATTTCCCACATTCCATAGCTTGGAAGGATTTCACTATACTCTTCACTAGATACTAGTTATAAGAATCTCATATACAACCATTTTTCCAATATCCTCCTCTAATTGGTGTCTACGATGCCTACTTAGTGCCATTTCTATAAAAAAACAACCATAAGTCTCACACCTGTAGAAAGAAAATGATTACAATTCAAATTCAATTCCATAACAACTATCACAACCTAGATTTCCATAAGTTATCATTTATCATGATGTAATATTCTGAAAAATCCACCATGTTTTGAAAATTGGCCCATTTTAAAAATGCCACAACCATTCACATTTCAAATCCACACATTTGAATTAATTTCCATATTTTCCACACATCCATATATTCATACCATAAATTAGTCGTTATACAAAATGAAATATGCATCCCAGAGGGATGTCACATCAACCAAGTGTGCCATGATTATCTCATTAGATACACCCACGACAATGAGATATCTAGTTGATATAACTATCTCCAAAACACTTATGTACCCAACTCCCTGGTAACTTTATTTTCAGAAAAAAGGGTTAACTACATAATTTTATGACATACATTCAATGTTCTGAAAATCCTATTCCTTTCTACCATCCCGACTCAATGAATAGACCATGAAAAAATATCATCAGATAGACCAACAATTAATGCCAAATAACCGAACAAACTATTAGAAATTTTTATGCGCCACCCATTATTCATTGGCATTAGAAGGCTATGAGGGTCTACTAGTCCTTAAATGAAATTACAAAGGTGCCAATGGCTGGAAATAAATTATGAGGGCTTCAAGAATAAATTTAGGACAAATTTTCCCTTGATATAATACAAAAAACCAAACTGGCCATTACCAAAAAAACGACATGATACCTGTTAACATAACAACTGAAAGCATAAAGTTCCAAAGGACTAAAAAACTAATCCATATCAATTCAAAAAAAGTAATACAAGAAAACCATAACAAACCAAAATCAGATTTCTATGTGGAAGACTAGATATGTGAACAAAATTGAACCAAGGAACCCTCTATTGATCCACAATAATATCCATGCTTTAAGCCCCACAAAACCACCCAATCATCACAATGAACCACTAAAAAAATGAGATGTCGTACTCTTACCTGTGTCCCAGAATAAAACATCTTCAAAATCACAAAAGTGACAAAGAAGGGTTGAAAAATAATGCTCAGAAAAATTTCCACAAATGTATTCTCTACACACACCTCTAGGAGAACATTTTTAACACATTTATATAAAATGGGTTATAAAAAACATGAAATTGTTCACCAATTACTGATAATTCAAACACACCCTTTCCAATCCACCTTACACAAACCATGCAACCCAAGGGAAATCCAAACAACCAATCCATAATCAATTTCACCATTTCATATTAGAAAAAGTTTTTTATCGTGCATAGAAACGCACAACATGGAATGAAACCATGGTGGAACTTCCCATCCAAACCCGTTTGCTACTCATCCAAACTAGTGGAACTTCCCAACCACTTATCCATAATGGTGGCCCTTCTATCCACTATTCATTCCAATTTATAGTGAGAAATCTTTCCCACTTCAAACTAAATAAACACAAGAAATAATACTTAACCAACTGACAAGAATAAAGAACACCAAGCAAAAAATTATGTAAATAACCATTTACAACACATGCCAATCACTTCAATAAATCACCCATTTAATGAAAACATAGTTTAACCATTTTCCATACCAAACTACATTTCAATAAAACACATTATTATTGAAAACCATTTTCCCATAACATTTTTCTAATCCAAACCAAGAATCCAATTTTATATTCAATATTTTAAAATCACAGAAAAATCACATTTTTACAAAAAAAAAATATTTATCCCAAAATCCGAAAATCATAAACCAATGGGTTTCCCCAAGATTTTTACATCATATTAAAAATTAATTTCAAGACAAGAAAATTAATTTCAAATAAGGCCTAATGTTCTAGAAAATTTGAGTTGAGAGAGAGTCCACCTACCTTTAGGGTTCCGAAAAAATGAACTCACATGTAACCACACAACCCAAAACCACCCTAGATCTCCATACCTATCATAAAAAGCCATAAATTCTTCAACAATGGAAAAAACCCCTAGATCTACATGATATGGATGTATGTCTTGAGTGGGAGAGAACCCCTAGCCCTTTTAAAGAAGAAATAACACATAGGGTTCATATAAGAGATGAACTATGTGAGTTTGGGAAAATCATGACAAACACCATCTATAAAACCATTTTAAGGGGTTGTATGGTTATCCCACACTATTAGAAAAACCGTGCACTAACCGTGGGGATGATACTATATTAATAGTGGCACATTGCATGGTTACCTGGGATTCATGGATGGTTTCCCCTAACCATGCTCAAAAAGTGCAGCCTTAAAAGGCCAACAAACATTTCCAAACTCATTATAGGCATAAAAAGTTATAAATAAGGGACACATACCTCAAACTGGGGGTTCTACATAACATATTTCTAGTGATGAAATTATTTTATTTAAAATTTATGCTCATAGTGGTGGTTTTATCACATTCAGAAATGAAATATCCATGATTATTAAAGGAATTCGTTATTCTAAAATTAAACCTTAAATGTTAACACATGAATATGTTTTTATTTTTTACATGATCGAACAAAACATTATGAGTGTAATTTATCTCTTCTTCGAAGGAAATATGGTTATTTTTAAATGAATCACATGATACATGAAGAGAATTAATTATTGGAAGGTATTTACCACAGGTAATAGATTAATTTAATTTGTTTTCACATTTTTGATATGTGAAATAATTTTTATCACCATATAAATGATGAAAATAATATTTGGAACAATAGGAAAGAAATTTTTTTTGGAAGCGTTCGAGTAAAATTTCAAGAGAAAATTATATGATAGGTTTTACGAATTTTAGAGAGGGAAAATATGATATGTTATTATCATATCAAAATGGTATATGATAGAGGTTAATAATAACAATTAATAAATAATATAAAATAATCCAATTGAATTAATCCACTACAAATTTTCCGTTCTAATGAGTAATCAATCTACTTTATGAAATTTTAAAAGTCATAACATTAAAAGAAGATTTTACAAGGATAAAAAATGTTATATTGTGAAACATAATTCATAGGAAGTAGCAATAATTTAATTTTTTAAAAGGAAATTTAAGAATTATTTATTTGTTTCTACACAAAATTAGGAACATAGAATGGATGGTAGTTTAATGTAATTGAATTGGAATCCTATCATTCAAAAAATGGAATCAAGAATCATTGAAGTTATCTGCAAACACCCTAATAGAATATTATTTCTAGTATAATGAATAGAAGTCTTAGGGAAATGGGATGAATAATTGTTTCTATGTTCATCATGTACAAATTATTTTAAAGAGAAGTTATATGCATAGTTGGGAATGTTCATAACATGGTTTTTTAGATCTTATATTCTAATATTAATTACTTCGGGATATGTTTCAAAATAAAACCCTTCAAAAAATACTTCCGAGTCTTTAGAATCCAATATTTAATAAAAAATTTGAAAAAAATCTAGGAATTTTTCAAATAATGGTTAACAAGGTATATTTTTGGGTTAAATGTCTATTGGAAAACGATAAATACTCAAGAATAAAAAGATTTATATTTTTCATAGTGTTATTATATAATGGATGTCAAAAATAAATAAATAATATATTTTCAAGATGAAACAGTTTGTAAAGATGATAATAATGATAGTGTTCGTGTTACTAAGGAATGCAGTGTGGAAAAGGTGGAAACAGACCACTTATTTTATATATGGGCTCTGAATAAACAGTGATAAATTATAGGCTTCTAAATTTTTAAAATGGAAGTATAAAAATTAAAATAATATTATTTTGGAAGTATAGAACATAATTTGATATAACGGTATCTAGTTTTAAAAATAATAAGATTGAGGCTTGTCAATAAAAACACCCATATATTATATATTTACCAACATTCATTTTCAAATGTTGTTAAAAATAATGAATTGGTTTGTACAATGAATATTGAAATGGATATTATTTAGATAAATTATTCTTGGTACCCAATCTCTAGAATAGAATGAAAAAAACCTATCGCGACCATGTTGGTATGTTGAAATAATAAAAATAATAAATGAGAAGTCTCACGTAAAAAGTATATACTTGTATGAAAGACCTATTAATATGCTAAATGAGTTTTTCATAGCTACCTTTCCTCATGTTTTAATATTGAGATAAATAATGTTATTTTTAATAGTTATATCTCATAGTTAGTAAGAAATATATCAAATAGATGTAATATCTACCTTTGTAAATGGAGAGTTGGAAGTGGAGGCCAATTTTTAGTATCTTGGTTTATTTTTTCTTGATAGTGGGGTAATAATGATTTGGAATCTAAATATGGATAACTCTAGAGAAAAATTACCTTTGAAACATGTACTCAAAGATGGAAGGATTCTTACAAGATATGAAATAAATTAAAGGGAATATTGAATGTTACATTTATCTAATGGATGTGGAAGAAAAAAATCTTATTGTTATTATTTAAATTGATTATATTATTTTTGTTGGTGAAAAAAGAGTGGTTTTTATATGATGATAATGAATAAATTTTATCTGTTTATTCTAAGAGAGTTGATATATTTTGTAGGATTACAATTTATTTTATTGGATAAATTTATTCTAATTTTCCATAAAATAGATTAAATTAAATTATTGAGTAAACTTTAAATGGAATAATCCAACCCAATATCTTCACCCATACTAGTTGGGATAAATCATGGAATGGATATAGAAAGTTAAATTGTGAGTTACCAAGATTTTAGACGATCTATTAGCCATTTACTCTACATTTTTAAATCTGGGATAAACATTATATATGCATTAATGTTTTATTTAAGGTACCAAATTATTCCAAAGGATAAAAATTTTCTAGAATCCAAGGGACTTATCATGTATATAGAAGGAACCTTAAACCTCAGGGTGATATAAATAAGTGATGAGAACCATAATCAATATTTTTAAATTGAGGATGACTATGCAGGTTAGATTTAGGATAAAATAATAACTTATTGTGGAATATTTTTTCTTGAAATATGTTATGTTTAATTGAACATAAAAAAATAACACAATTGAATTAAAAGTCATAGATTCTGAATATATTTATTTTATATATTCTTATATCCATATGATCTAGATAAATGTACAACTGGAATATTTTTGGGTAAATATTTATAGACCCCTAATAATTTCATATGACAATCAGTGTTTTATTGATCTCTCTAAAAACCCATTACAATAATCTCCTTCTATAAACATTGAAAGAAGGTTTTCCTTCATTAAGGAGAGGGTGTCAAATTGAAATATAAAAAATTTAATTCATTCATAATAAATATTAACTTTTTGGTTTCTTCACTAATGTGTTATCCAAATATAGATTTCAGACATTGAGTTTGAATAAGAATTTTCATCCCTCCCCTCTCATTTTATTGAATCTAGAAGAACCCCACTATGATTTGTATTTTATTTATAATCAGAAGAAGAATTAGAATAATTTATAATACTTATTTTATGAATCTAGTCCTTTTATTATGGGAAATGGTGGGATAATAAGTTTGATGAGTGCTCATCTTATTGGGGTGATATTTTAAATCAAATTTTTCAATATATTATTATAATATAGGGATGTAATTCACAAAGAAATCTTTATTTAGTAGTTGTTTCCAAATATTTTTCTACTAGAGAAAGGATTTGATTTGGTGTTTATAAAAGTGAGTTGTTGTGGTTAACTAAAAATACAAAGGGTGAGATTAAGAAACTCTTTGGAATTAAAAAATTAATGTATTATTTATTTTCATAACATGCTTAGAATCATTGTCTGATGTTTTTATATGATTTTGAGTTAGAATAAATGGTTTGAGATGATTTGAAAGTGATTAGATAATTTTATGGGATTAAGATAATAAATATGATATTTTTATGTGGTATCTGTGAAACATGGCATGGTATAATTTTGTAAGATTTTAAATAATTTTATAATACTATTGAGGTATTTCATAATACCTTTGAGATAGAAAAAAAAATTATGTGATGTATGAAGGTGTTTAGTTGAGGTATAAAATTGAAAGAGGTGTGAGTGTGTAAGGCATTCCATTAGATCCTTGTAAAATATTCATATTTTACTAGAATATAAATCAACGTGTAATACCTATCAGTATTCCAAAAATCAACAAAGTTAATAATTCTTATATAGATGCATATAAAGTGAAACATCACACACTTAATATATTTTTTATGTGTAAGATGTTGTTGCTAAGATTTGAAAATTTTGACATAGATTAAAATTATTATACATTATTTGTTTTGTATAGATTTTCATGTTCCCTAATAAATTATATTTTGAAATAAATTTATGTTCCAATTAAGATATTTGACTTCAAAATATATTAGAATTTTTGATAACCTGAAAAGATGGTATCTTATTAAATATATTCCATAAAAAAGTACATATATTTTTGATTGAATTACAATATTAAATTATCCTAGTATCTTGTTCAATCTATGATTCAAGATAAAAATTAATTATGGTTAAATGAAAATATATTATTGAATTATTTATATGAATCTAAAATTAAAATATTTGAAATTTATTATTATTGTCAATGAGGGAGATATTTTTTAAGCAATAACTGGTAAATATATTTTTGTCGAGAATCAAGGGATATTTTACATTAATTATTTTGGTAGTATTATTCAAATAATTTTCCAAACATAAATAGAAGAAAACGATGAATGAAATTTATTTTTTGAGAATTGATAATTGGAGTGCCAATATGTTTTCATGTGGGATAACTTATATATTAATGAGAGAGATACTAATATTAAAGAAAAATTGTTGTTGAAATTTATAATTTTAGGTTTATGAAATAAAATTATATTGTTGATCATATCATGTATTTTAATTATGGTTTAATAATGTGGAAATTTTTTTCAATATATCATGAACATGTTATCCAATCACAATTAGTGATTAACAAGGCAGACATGCTTGGTATTCTAGTGAAATCTCTTTAGCATTTGAAAACCAATCCTTAAGAAGAACCTATTTTCCTACATATGAACGTAAATTTATATATAATGAAGATATTTTTGGTATATATGAATATAATAACTATAATACTGAAGATGCATGTTTTGATAACACCTTTTACAATCAAGAAGTGGATGATACCCTCCCTGGGATGTATATTACACATTCCCAAATATTGGGTGCTATTTTCCTTAACTTTTTATCACTATAGATTTCAAATAATTATATAATTTATGTCTCAAGAAAAACCCAAATACAACAATAATTATTTTACCTCATTAGATATGAAAAATTTAAGAATTTGATATGTGATTTTTAAAGTTTCATTACTATTTCATACTGGATGAGAATGTTTTTAAATAAGTTTAGTTCACGGTCTTAAAAATTAAGAGAGGATTGTTTTTAAAGATATTGTAAAAATATATTCTACTAATTCAACCAATTCCTCTATTAGCGAATTATTATTGACCCGTTCTCTTCAAGTGGTTTTAGAGAAAAATAGTTTCACATTCAGATCCTACTCTTAAAAAAGGTGAATTATAAAGAACATTAATAATTTAAATAGAACATACATTAGAATAATTGATGGGAAAAATTTTTATGTATGTATGAATGAAATGTTACTATTTAATTGATCATAAATACTTAAACATAATGATTGATATAAAATGGGGTTGCCACCACTTATAAGTGATACTCCCATGAAATTTGTAGATAATAAAATTTTATAGATATATGAAAGACAAAAAATGAATCTCACCAAAACTATTTGATAATGTCTAAATTAATTTAAATAGTCTCAAATTAGAAAATGAAATTTGTGATAATATTTTGAAAATTAATAAGAGGAGGATTAATGTTAAGGATGAAAAAGTAAAAATATCAAGTGATATATTTTATGATATTTAAATTGATGGAAATGATGAAATTTACGATTATTTCTCCATGGTAAATTAGATATCAATTAACATAATATTATTTATTAGAATGTTAGAATATCAAACAATATCCATGAATATTATGATACATTTTCCTAATAGACTTGATCTAAATATATTATCACTAGAGGAAAATGAACAATTTTCTTTATATTAGTTGCATAATTATATCCTTGTATATGAGGTAATAAATGATGTTGTATTAAATAATAAATCACACGATGAAATAGATTTTGAATATATAAAAATTTCAGGATTAGAGAGGAGGAATTTGGGGCCTTTAGTAAATCAATGCATGGTGATAAAAATGATTAATAATATATAAGGATAATGGACCATATCACTAACGTCATAAAAAAGATAATGTATTAGTATACATGAATTCATCCATATAAATTATTTATGTTAGGTATAATTAGACACTATTAATAGGATTTCCTAGGAAATAATAGTTTGGAATATGAATATGAGGAGAATGTACAAAAATCCTATATGAAGAAATGGGTAAGATGTTCTAAATATAAAAAATAAAACTACTAGGAGTGGGGAAAATGTTCATAAAAAATGGATAAGATATTTGAATATGAAATAAGATGTATACTCCACCCCAAAAATTAATTATAAAGAATAATTTTTTATAAAAGTTAGTAATTTCCTGGGACATTTTGAAAGTAAAGAATAAATCTCATGTCGCGGGGAAGAAGGAGAGGAAAGAAGCACTAGAAACATGCTATAATATTTGCTTAAAAATTATCATTCTATAAACAATAAAATTTTAAAATTACACATGAAAATAGTTGTGATTTTTAATAGAGATAAGGATTAATTCCATTGAATATAAAGTGACTTTATTTTTGGAAAATAATCGTCAAAATGTAAAAATTACTGAGAAATAGAGGATGATTAAGGGGGATAAAAAGAAATTTATTTCAAAAAGAATAAAATGGATGATTCAATGACTTTTAAGGAGAATAATACCAATATAAATTTGAGAAATTTTTTTAAAAAATATTTAAATAATTTTATAATATTATAAAAAATTATGTGAAATGTTGTAATGATTATTAGGTAAAAACTACTCTTATGATACATGAAAATGTTAAAAAATTTTATACAAATAATTTAAGTTATTAAAAAAATAAAAAATTAATGTACTAGGAAATAACTTATGAAAAATAAATTTAATTTAATTACATCTTAAATTAATTTACCAATGAAATATTCACAATAAAAACTAGTGCACAATGATGCTATTAAATTGCTAAAACATGATGCTAGAGACATCATATTTCTTCGACAACTTTAAGGAAGAACTGGAATCAATAGATACTATTTTTTATATGTATTATTTTTCTATATATTGATTTTTCATTTTATAACATGTTACATTCATGGAACAAGATATAGAGGGAATATAGGGGGAGTTTTACAGGGATTAAGAAGAGAAATTATAGGATGGAGTAAGTGAGTAAGAAAATCCAGGTCAGTAAAATATTGAAAAAAATTGAATTCATCATGGATTTTTTAGAATGGGTGACTAGAAGGTTAACTATTAAAATGAATTAATGACAATGCTCAAGAATAAAATTAAAATACTACTAAAGGAATGAATAACTAAATAATAATACAAATAGAATATTTTCATCATTTTTATGTGGATCTAGAATTTATAAAAAAGGAAAAACAAGGATTCCTAATAGTGGATTCTTATCAAATATAATTTGGGATATAAAGTTCATATAGGACATTTAAGAAAACAATATTTTTGTTGTTACATTTTGAAATGAAAACTATTTGATGATTAATAGAATTGGTTTATCTAAAATTAAAACTCTATATATAAAAAATTTAAATATGTTTTTTTAATTAATGGATTCAAGGATAACATAATGAGTGTAATTACGATCTCTGATTATGTAAATGTGGTTATTTTCAACATAAAAACATTTCAATTTGTGAGAATTAAATGTATAATGGTCATTAAGTTATTTGAAAGATAAAGTGGAAATATTTTTTTTAGATTAGTGATCCATGTAATTCTTACTACCTCAATACAAATGAATAAAATAATAATTGAAACATGAGACTTAGATATATTGGTCCAAATATTTTGGTTAAAATTTGAAGATAATATCATTTTATAGATCTTCCCCAATTATGAATAGGCATATATATTATCAATACATCTTACCAAAAGTGAATGATTATAAAGGAATATATAAAAAGTGGAAATAAAATCAACTAGACTACTCATATTAATCCACATGAAACTGTGTGTTCTAATGAGAAATAAATCTACTATATATATTTTATAATTCATCACATTTGTTGATGATTTAATAATAATTAAAAATGTTCTAGTTATGAAACATAAGTAACATGTAGTGATGATTTTTCAGGTTTTTAGAAGTCTTATTGAGAAAATCTATTAGTTTCTATAAATCAATAAAAAATGGAAAAATGTTTACATGGAATAATTTTGAATTAAAAATTTCAAAAAAAAGAAATTTTGTACCAATATATTACTCCATACACTATCTAGGAGAATATTTTTTCAATGAGAATGAATAGATGTATTGAGTAAATGGGAAAAAATGATATCTGTTTTCTACATGTCTAATTATTTTTGGAGAGAATATGTGTGATGAGTTTTGAATATTCATAATATGTGTTTCGTGAGACCAGATGCTAATGAGGATTATTAAGATATGGTTACAAAATAAACAAACAAACCAATGGATAACTGCATTGGTGTTTTTGAAGTCTATTTTTAATAAAAAATAATCCCAAAATATAGGGTTATTTTATGATTTTTTGGGGGAACATATGTTTCTCGATACTTATACATTATAAAATTATACTGGTAAAATAAAAATAAGATTCATATATTAGATGATACTTCTGATTTAAAAATTCATAAAAACAAATAAAATATTGATGATCCATATGAACCAATTTGTGAAGACTCTGATGAATATCGTGAGAAGTCTCGTGAGGAAGATATTAATGAATATTCTAGGAATGAACCAAATTTTATTTATATTGACCCTAAAGATATCATAAATGAAAAAGAGGTTGTTAATTCTGAATATTATATGTATCAAACAGTAAAAATTCATATGTAAGAACATGATATAATGTGATATCAAAGTAAATTTGTTTTACAAAAATAATGTTCTGGCTTGATACTCAAATTTATCATTTATAAAAAATTATTTCACATTATTTTTTTGAGGTCATGATACATAAATAGAGAGTCAATGATCTGAATGATGAATTGGATTGTAGTAAGAGAAATACCACATAAGAACTTGTCCATAGAGAAAAATGTGATTAGTACCAAGTTGGTATTAATAATTAATCATAATGATAAATGATATGTCTCAATGAACAATGATATAATTGTATTAAAGGGAAATATAGGGGTTGAAGGATTTTATGGAAGTAAAATTTTCTCTTTTTATAAGAATAGATGATATATAGATGTTATTTTTTGGTGCATATCATATTATGTAAGGAATATGTCAAATATATGTACAATAATCCTTCATAAATCATGATATAGAAGAATAATTTTATTTTGAAAAACTTTTATGTATTTTTTCTTGCATGTTATGGAATCAGGGTTTTCAAGATGAATATTTATCTATCTAGTTTAAAAAATTCCCCTAGAGCCTGGTAATCAAAGTTGGAAGGATTTCTAATATCGGTCAATTTCATTCAATTAATGAATGAATACA
The DNA here is from genome assembly GCA_963277665.1 of Viscum album. Lineage (NCBI taxonomy): Eukaryota > Viridiplantae > Streptophyta > Magnoliopsida > Santalales > Viscaceae > Viscum > Viscum album. The sequence goes on along the minus strand of OY728128.1, from coordinate 137,649,583 downwards.
TCGTTTATGGGATGAGTTGGAAATATGTATTCTTATTACTATTTCAATAAATGATATTATTTTTTAGTTGAAACATTGAGTGCGTATAGAAGATTTTGTAGAAAAATTAATAATCAATTGGAGATGCCTATAAAATGAGAGTTGATATGTTTTCTAGGATTTTAGGTGCTTCAAAAGAATGTATATGTTTATATTTCCCATTAAATTTATGAATTTTAATTGTTGAATAATTTTTTAATAGAAGACTCCAAACAAGTATCTACAACCGTATAGGTTTGGATGAATCTTGTAATGGATGATAAAGGAAAAAAGTTAATCAAAAAAAGTTTAAAGGATTGATTGGTAGTTTACTCTGTCACTACATCTAGAAATAACATTGTATAAGTAGTGATCTTATGTTAAATGTACCAAACTAGTCCAATATGGTTAAAATAAATATGAATTTATTGAGATTTATTATGTAAACCAAAGGAACCTTGAACATGGAGATGATGTACAAAAAGTGGTGAGAACATGAATATGTTCAGATATAATAATGTTGACTGCATTGTAGATTATGATGTTGATGATCATTATCAACTTGAATATTTCCCCCAATAGGATGCTTGGTTACATAGAGCTATAGAAAAAATAATATAGTTACATTAATCACCACAAAATCTAAATATGTTTCTATTATATTTATTGGTACCCAAATGATCTAATTTGGTGGTAAAAATTGATAGACCACCCATAATTTCATATCATATTAAATTTTTTACTAATATCTCAAAAAAAACTCTTCGTCATAGACCATTGATATCACATTTTACTTTATCGTGGATAACATTTCCAATGTATAGTTAAAGATGGAATTCATTCCCACCAGAGGTCAACTTGATGATATCATTACCAATAAAATTCCCAATGAGATATTTGAGACTTTGATCCTCAACATGAAGGTTCATATACTCCCTCTTACTTGACTAACTTTGGAAGAACCCCTTCTAATAGTTGAATTTTGTTTTTAAAGCGGTATTATATGTTAACCACATTGTACATTTTTTTATTAATCCCAATTTATTATTATGGAAAAAGGGGGACAATATGTTAGATAAGTGATTATACTGAGTTATGTAGTATCTAGAAAGATTTTCAAATAGTTCTTCTAAATATGATAGTGAATTCATTGAAAATAACTTAATAATGTACTGGTGTTATGTATATATGTTTCAAAATAAGGGTAGATATTTTGGGTCTAAATTGAGTTGTTAAAGTAGAGATAAAATCTAAGGGTGGAATTTAATAAAACAGTTGAATCATTGAATAACATTATATTTTTTCAATAAAAAGAGAGAATCATTGGAATGTGTTTCTAATTTATTTAGAACATAATTGTTTTAGATTATTTTAAGTTGATCAAATAATGTTATATGTTTGAGAAAGGATTTATGGACATTCTATGATAGAGATTAAACAATTGGATATATCTTATTTAGTTATGCTTCAAATTATTTTACATGAGTTCTGAGGAATTACTTTAGAATCATGATACAGTGTAAGGCCTTGTTTGAGGAACATATTTCTTTTTTTGAAATCTTGTAATACTACATATATTAAATAATTTCAGTGGTGTAATTATAGAATAATTTCTCTCAATGAGGAAATGTAATAATCTTTAATTTAAAAATAGTTTTTGTATCTTAATAACAATTTTTAGGTAGCCAAAAATTGGTGAATTAAGACTACATACTTAGATATATTACTAATGGAATAAATAAAGCATAAGATATTTGTTACATAATACTGATCCATGTTTCAAAATAATTTTCATAGTATATGATTTTTTTCATGTAACAAATTTCACTACATATGATATTATATATTTTAAAAATATAAGATGAAGGAAAACTTTTGAAGGTGCTTTTTGGAAAATTACTATAGTGAAGCTTTATTATAATTAATATTTTAAAACATAATATTTTATTATTCAATAGATGATTCCCACAAAAAATTATAGATGTTTAAATGAAAATATTATTGAGAGTTATTTTTTGAAATTTAAAATACAAATATTTTAAATTCATTATCATGACCATAGGTGGATTGATTTTTTGTGTAATTATCCTATTGTGATGTTATAATCAAGAATCTAGTGTGATTTTATATCAACAATTATAAAAACATAATCCACAAAATTATATAAATAGAAAATGAAGAAAATTAATAATGGATATTTATTATTAAAAAATGAGAATTAGAGTGTTCATATTTTTTATGTATGATAATTGTCTTGTAGAATATAGAAGAGAGAAGATCAACAAGTGTTTTTTATTCCTATTTTTGGTCAAAGAAATCTAATTCTATTTATAATCATCCTAATATTTACTGTTAAGAATGAAAAAAGGTGAACTAATTTTTTAATAATCTCTTAAACAAGTCAATAATTTTGAATGTGTGGTATAGAAGGATTTTACACATGCTATTCTAGGGATACATCTCTGACAGTTGAAAATTGATCTTGGGGAATAATATATTTTCCATGATGTATATATATATCCAAACATACATTGATGATCTTGTTCCAAAAGAACTGTAAAAGAACATCTTGATGACTAGTGGAAGGAATATAAATAATTTCCAATATAATTGGGAAGTGGCTGATACCTACCCAAACATGTTGCGTGATTGAAAGGTACTTGTAATGACTAAAAATTTTAAATAGTTATATAGGATAAGCCTCTAAAAAACCAAAACAAAGAAAGGAGTATGTTTCATAAGAGGAGTTGAACCATATAAAATTTCCATATATTTTTTCCATCTCTTGTTACTATTTTATACAAAGTGAAAGAATATTTAGAGTAAAGTGGATGAAAAACTTATAAAGTCACATAAGTTTCATTCGACAATAAACTATAAATTATTTTCCCAATACTTCACCCCCACCCCTTTGGTGATATATCTTTGATTTGGGATCTAAAATATTTATCCGAGTGTCCCGTTTCCTTAGGATATTTTAGGATTTCAGTTAGAATAATTCATACGAATAATTAAGAATATAATAATCCACTTTACTATACAAGAGTCATATGTGATATTATATCTAATATTTGCTAGAATATATAGATATTGATAAATATTGGACACTATCTAGGTTAATGGATTATTAATTTTGAATCATATCCCCCTTAAAGGATATAATGTATGGGTTCATCATTTTTTAATAGGGGTTCTCCCAATAAGAGTCCATTTTAAATGATACAAAACACGATACTCACCAAAATATATTTCTTACTTAGATAATTACATATAACAGGAACACCATTTTGATATATATTATAGTTCATTCTTATTGTTTAATAAAATTGAATCTGAGGATGAAAATTATTCTCAATGAGATTCATTATATATATATGGGTATGAATGTTACAATTTATCTAATTTTGACTCATTGGTAATGGAAATAGAGTTTACATCACAAATTTATGTTGACATGCATAGAAATAAAAATAGATGAGAATTGATGATAATAGAGGTAACTCTAAGTGTTGTTAATGGATAAAGATATGTTATATTGGATGTAAATACTCTTGATCTATGTCCATCTAGGGTATAAATTTAAAATTGAAAAATTGTTACATTTTATGCCATTAATTGGATTTTGACATCTATGTATTCATTACACAAGAAATGTATTTCATTCATGATTAATAATTTTCTTTATATATATAGGAATGATATGCTTAATGTAATTACAAATATAGTAAATCAAATATATATTTTGTATATGGATAATACTATAATTTATATTTATGATCAGATGGTCAGTTAAGTTGATTCTGACAATGTATATCTTTGGAAATATATACTTTGGAATATAAAAAGAAATAAATATAATGATTTTGTAAATATGGGATATCGGATTCATTCAATTATGATTAATTACAAAATTTTATATTATTTATTAAGAAAAATTACCAAATGGAAACTCAGGGGAAATGATGAGAGGTTTAGTAGACTATTGGATCATATATATAGATATATGTCGACCAATGATTATATAGGGAAGTAATTAGTGTAAGTAATTTGTATACATTATAGATGACATCAATTAATATGGTAATTCCAATTTTGAGACATATGATTAAAAAATTAAATTTTTAGAATTTTTATAAAAAATTATATTATCAATTAGAAAAGATTATATGATCTTAGGATAAAATCTGGGTGGTGAAAAAATAAAACATGAATTTATTAGTCATGTGAGATATTATATAATTATTTCATAATTCTCTCCTCTTAGAACACCATGATGGAATGAAATGTTTGAAAGGAGGAATCATACATTATTAGATATCATCTAATTGATTACATGTCCATGAAACCTTTTAATAGTCATACATATTTTATTTATTTTTTTGGGATGTAATGAATATATAAGATATTTTACTTTTGATAAAAATGGAACTAAATCACACAAATTATTCCGCATCAGTTATCCAATAAAAATGATATTATTTTTGTAATTATTCTAAACAAATTTTTTTATGAACTAAAATATTATTTTTATGGAATGAAATTATTTGAGGTTTTATTTCAAGTAAATATTATCATAGATAAGTTTATCTAAATTAAATAAGAATGTTACTTGACCAGAAATTAGATGTGGTTAATCAAGGGGTTTTTTAAACTAAATAGTTTGGGTTTACATTATACCCACAAAGATTCAGTAGGATTCATTAGGATCTAGGAAGAAATTGATTTTTTTATAAAAAGTGATAATGAATTAATGTTTATGGATGATCAATATAATACTTAATAAGACGCTATTATTAGTATTAATTAGATAAATTGGAAAATTTCATGATATCTAAGAGAGACTTGATGTATACTAACCTTGTTTTAAACATTCTAGAAAACATTAAAGGGGGAAAACCCAATGTTTCAATGTTATTTTATCTATGAAACATAATATTGACAGAAAAGTTTTAACTAAAAAATTCCCCTTAGTGGTGAAATGTTATTAATAATTTATTATTATAATATATATGGCGACAATTTCACTTGTAATAAAACAAATATTCTGATATTGTTAATACTAACAGCTGAATATTTTTATGAGGTATATCTAATTGATTTTGAATATAATTTCCATAATATGAATTTAGTTGGGGATGTATATATAATACATAACATTGTGTTTTATGTTCAAAATTATGTTATTAATGCATGAATGATACAACCATATATTTATGTGTTGCTGAATTTTTCATGAAGATGGTACATCTGTTTTGATGATGATGAAGTTGGTATCATCTATAACAAAGATGACTTATTGAAGTGACTCAGTTTTAACCAATAAAACATTGGATTATTTATAAGAATATTATTGAAGCTAGTGTTGAGTTATCATGAGAGTCCATTGCCTGGAGAGCCTCAGGGAGGTGGTATTTAAAAGACTAAACATATTATATAACACGTGCATAGTTTCGTTATAAATGTTATTTAATGCCCAAGATAATGATCCAATTAGAATCCAGACATCCTTTTTTTGTTCTAAATGTGGTGCTTACCTCCAACGTGAAATATATTTATTATGTTCTGGGAAATCTATTGAGGGATGGCATTTTGGGCGGTTTTGATTTGAGATTTCTTCAATTAATAAATTTGAATTAATAAACACCCCTTCTTGTAATACATGATAGATGATGAAAACCCTCTTCCATTAGAATGGCTAACAAACCGATTCAGAACTATGGAGTGGAGGCAGTGCTAATCTTGGATTATGAAAGAGATCACTCCCAGATCATGGTGTAGTAATTAGGGAGTGTAGATCTAAACCGAAATCATATAATTTTCTCTAATACATAGAATGATTTGAGTATTGTATCCATATATCCCTTTATATGATTTTTGGGGATTTTAGATCTCTTTTACCACTGTTAGAGATCACATGGGGTTCTATCGGTATATTCTAAGGGAAAATACAATGTTTGGGTATCATAGAGGGAATACTAGTGTGAAATTCCAAATCATACAGCGTGTAGTGTAGGGTCACATGCCATGTGTTCATTCCATTCATGGAAAATGATCTTTTGGGGACTACGTGAAGTGTTCTATGGTTACATGTCCTGTAGTGAGCCATAGTCATGTATATGAGGGAAATTTACATGGTTTTTTGTGTTAAGGGACACTGTACTATGGAATAACATGGCCAAAGACGTGAACACTAGGTGTCGTGCATGTTAATGGACTGATGATAGGGTAGATATTCTAGTTAGTTGAGACATGTCGTTTTCTTGGGTTACATCAAATGTTATGTGACATGACTAGTAGTGTTGTGTGGGAAAAACACAACCATGACATGTGTGTGGTGAGAGATGGAATTTACCGCATGTACACACAATGTAAGCTCACATGGCTATCCAAACCATGCAGTTGTGGAATAAATATTTGTCCAAGAGGGGTCACACAACATTTGGACACGAATAAACATAGTGTAATTTTTTAGAGAATTCCTCCAAGCATATCTCTATCTTTGGGGATCTGATTCAGGCTTGATAGTAGCATATCCTAAGACATTTTACATGTATAATTTTATAGTTTACAATATTTGGTCATTGATTATGTGACTGGGATGATGTGGTGGGTCACTTCTATTAGTGATATTAAAACCAGTAATGGATGAGTGAGTCCTTTGGTTTATCTGTTTAAGGTTACAATGTGGCATTACATCCTTTGTACATGATTTTGATCTTCTTGATATAATGGTCTTTGATAGAGTTTTTGCATCCCAATGGGGAGGTTGGGGTGGGATCCTCTATTGAATATTTTTATGGATTCGGTTCTTGGTATTGTTGTGACAAACACTGGATGGGAAGAGATCCTCTATATCAAATGATAATGTCATAGGGTTTTCACAATCATTAGTTACATGAACCACTACATAAGAGGTTGTATAAGTTGGTTTTTTGGCATTACTGGATGTGTTATTCCCTAATTAAAAAGTTTTACTAGATGGGGTTTATGGAATCTTCGTGACCAAAAAAACATGAGTGATAATCCCATATCTGACAGTCATAATATTTGTGGTGTCATATTTGGTTTTTAATGTCCCCTTATGGTCATTGGTGTGATCCCCTACCTGAGTGAGGTCCTTCGGTTCACAAGTTTGGGTTCATGGTGTCCCCTAGTGGTCTTGGGTGAGATCCGCTATCAGAGGAGATGTGTTTTCCAATGTTCAAGACTAGGTTCATACACCCCCAGTAGTTTTTAGAATGTTCCCCTTTCTAGGTGAATATACATTTTATGTTTCTAGTATAGTCTGAGGCATCCCACATTAGGGATTGGTTAGATCCCATATATGTGTATCGACATATTTTGGATTATAATGCTACTTTCATCATGGAAATATCTCATGAGCATGTTCTCTTGGATGTACCACCCCTTTGATGATGGTTTGTGCCATCGACATAGTCATATATACTGGAGTGTATCTCAAGGATGTTCGATCAGGTTTTAAAGGGATACTACCCATGGATTTATATCTCTCAAATGGGTTTCATTCAGAATGGAATACCTCATGTAGTGTGTTCTCCTAGACGAGTGTTACCATTAAGACTCTATTAGAATCATAAGTCTAGGTATGGGTTTAGGACCTCGTGAGACAATTAGTTTTGAGACGAGTATATCTGGGTTATTTGGGCGTCAACATGTGGTGTTGTTAAACTCCTTATTAACATACCACATGGATAGATCTGACATTTCATGTATAGATAAGGATCATCGAGATGGAGGTTACCTCTCAATTTGGTTTCCACTAGCACAGATGAGAAATTGTTTTCCATTCAGCCACTCCCTTTTTTATTTTGGTTATTTAGGGCTCCTTCATAGAATTTTATAGGCGCCCTTTCATGGGCTCTTCACATACATGTCATGTCTTCTGTTGATGATAGGCCTTTCAATGGAGTACTCAAAATACCCAGAGCATGCATAGATTAGTGAGGTAGATCGAATGAGGTCTTATCTAGTTCTTGGAGAGATACCTTCTCATCATTTTTGATTTGAAAAAAAGTCCTTTCCATATGAGAGGTTTGGATGGTTTCAAATTTTATACTGGATTTTATTTTTTCAGGTTTTGTATTTCTTTTGTAATATGGTTTTGGGATATATGTATGCATGCAATTATTTTTAATTTTAATTATCTATAAATTTTTTCATACAAATGTCTGTTTGGGAAAGTGTATAGGTACTATAGTCTAAGTCCTCTCATGTGTGTTATATTCCTATTCCGCACTGGACACTTACACTTTCACTATTGGAGGCATACATTGGATAGTCATGTATTGGTTACAGTTTGGTTAGGTAATGATAGAATGTTATGAGGGTGGGTTCTACAATGGGACCACACTTTAGTTATCCTGGTGTGGTTTTCATAAATGCAGTTCTAAAGTGTTTCAATATTGAATTTAGGCCATGGAATTATTACTTGACAATAAAAATTATATAATCTAGTTAATTAAACTAGAATAAACTTATTAAATTCCAAAATATCTATTCATATTCAATTTTTAAATAATTATCCTGAAACTCATAAAAGATATCCTAGAAACTTATAAAGATGATACAACTAATATTGTAACCATTTCATCATAATAAAAATGTTCTTAATACAATATGAATTCTTCTCATGAGAAATCATCAAAACATTCAACTTGGATTCTTTTCTCTTATCCATCCATAAAACCTAATAAAAATATTTACAACATGCAATGATAAAAAAGATCAGTATGGGACATAAAAAGAAGAAATGAAACCATTAGTATCTGAATAGTTATATAACATATGATGTCATTTTCATTGTGTATACTTATCAGCATTATAGTATTATACAATTAATTTGTGAAAACAAGATATTTCTGTAAAACATTAAAAACATAAATAAAATCATATATGTAACATATGTAATTACATTATTAAGATTGTAACCATCATGGATACCATATTTTTGGTAACAGCCCTGGGTACCTATCAATGTAATCCTTATGACAACCTTATGATGTAACCCTCTGGGCTACCTTATGGTGTAACCATTGTAGTTAATTTTGGAGTAACCATACATTCGACCTCCAACATAAACATGCCCAATGAATTATAGGGAAATATAGGTCCCAAAAATTATCATAAAATAATTTAAAAAACTAGAAAATAATCAAAAAACATGAATACTCTAAAAACATTCAATTTTATTTTTGTGTAAAAAATAGATATTTTATAGGATTTATTTTAAAAAGTCCCTTACCTCGGGTTCATCTTACTTAAAACAATTTCAAACCTCATGTATAATAATATAATGTGAGATATGAATATATTAATGAACTATATTCATATGGATAATACCTTATATGAAATTTTTATAACTTATTTCCACCCATTTATAAATAATATTTTGTTATTTTCACCATTTCAGGTGTATTCTTTTCATGGTTTCCCTTATCAGTTCATAATGGATTTTCTTGTAGAATGGAAGAAAAACTATATAAGTAGAAATAAAAGGTATTAATATGTTACCAAACTACTAATTGATACCATATATCCTTGTTATAAAATATTAGTATGATTCATTAGATAAAACTATATTTTAAATGATTTAGTTTATTTTGGATGTTTTTACGACAATCAAGAACTAGTTTTATTTTATTTAATATAATGTTTATAGATTGGTGATAGAATATTATATAAATTATAAAAAGTATAAAAAATTATAATTTTACCTTAATAATTATTTTATGACCAACCCTTAAGTTATTAATGAAAAAGGAAAATGCATCATCCATGATGATGGTAAATCGAAACATCATAGATAATTTTCTAATTTTTTAGAATAAAAGTGAGAGAAGAGAGTGTTTGATGATGAATTTTCCCAGAAACATGATAAAATTATATTATATATAATATAGTATAGTTTTTAAGACACTGGGTTAAGGAAATATGGAATTAGAATAAGAAAATAAAATAAATTAAAAGGAAAATAAAAAGAAAATGAAAGATGCTTTTACCTCTTGAATCATCCAACTTTAGAGCCTAATTAAGGTACATTATTTTTCTTTTTAGTGATATAAATAGTTATTGGACATGGGTAAGAGTATTTTGAAGGGAATTGATAAGAAATTCAATAATCTAAAAGGATCTCAGGTGTGAGTAGAAGAGGTGGTGAAAGGTGGTATTTATAGAGGAGCAAAGAGGTGTTTATTGATTATTTTATTCATTAGTTTATTATTTTGTCCCAAGATTCTGAATTGATTTAGAATTATCAAAAAATATATTAATATAATTAATAATATTTTGAGATTTCGGGATTCCATTATCCTTACATTAGCTATGAATCAATAATTCTGGAATTTTTTAAATATCGTAAATTACAGTATTTCACTATTAACAAAAATTATGTATTTTAAAAAATCCGAAAAGATTACCACAAACATTTATTAACCTTGAGAATTAAAAAATTAACTCCATTTTATGAAATTAATTCTATAAATATGATAAATGTAGTTTTTACTTAAAATCATCAATTATTCATAAAAATACAAAATCCAAAATTATAACTAATTTAATAACACATTAAAAAATTACTTATGGTCTCATAAAATTATCTAATAACAATAAGAGAAATAATAATAATTTATGAATCAATTTTATTAATAAAAATTTTCTTTTAAGCCATTATATTAATTAGAAAATAGAAAATAAATATTTTTATGTCACAAAAATACCAACACTTAATTTATCATTTTCAGAACATATATTTACTTATTACATGATATAAATATATCATATTTTCACATATAAGATACATAAATATTTTTTATACATTCATAAATGAGTTTAATATTGTATTATATGACTTTTTATTCATAATAGTGACATTACATTTCAAAATATCATGTTACTAATCTGTCGGTATAGGCGCCCAAATTTTTAAAATATCCTCTTATTTCAATAATTATTCAATTAGAAAGTGCGTATTTAGTTATATTTGTGATTTTATGTGATATATATTTTATAAAATAATTGTATGTTGGGAAAATTATTTTATAGAATTTGTTTCACTACATTCTCTAAACCATATAGAAATTATACCCGCACAGGTATTTTATACTTTTTAAACAAGTGAAGATACCTTTCTAACATAGCATTTTATGATTCCCATGATTCTTCTTCAACCATGTGAATTCTATATAAAACTTTAACCTGGTGAATTACCATATTTTGAAATACTTTAGATTTATGATCAAGAATCTTATCATGTTTATTTCTTATAAGAAATTTTCTCTTCCAACTGAACTACTTTTGGGATCAATACATGAGATTAATTTGGGACATATGATCTCAAAATCAAAACACAGAAACATTGTGTATCGAAGATGAAATTAAAGGAAAAGATACTCAGTAGGTAAATGGTCCAACATTATCCATGATTTTAAAAGTTACAATGATTAGTGAACTAAGATTTCATTTCATACCAAAATGTATATAACTTTTCTAAAATAATATTTTAAGGAAAACATGATCAGTTACCTCTAATGAAAATTCTTTCTAACTATTATTTGTATAACTCTTATACCTACTCTGAGCTATCCTCTCATGTTGATGGATAACCTTAACTTTCTCAGACACCTCCTCTACAAATTTTCATCCCCTCAACATCCTTTTTCCAACTTTGTCCCAAAATGTTGGACTTCCACACTAATTTCCATATAATTATATAAAAGTTTAAAACTATATAATGCAATGAAATTTATTATAATATTAAAACTCAACTAAATAAATATGATGATCCCAACTTCATTGGTAGTCCATTAAAAAAGAACATCACATGTCTTCCAATTTCTGGATTGTTCACTCGGTCTATCAATTAGATTGAGGATAAACAACTGTGAGGAAATTTAATTTAGTTCCCAATTAATCCTAAAGGAATTTAAAAAACATATAATGGAACCTGGGATCTTGATCCAATATAATGGAAAATGGAACTCCATGAATCATGAAAATCTCTTTGTGCTAAAATCAATAAATTTAATCTTGAGAATGGGTGTCTCAAATATGATGTAAATGTGTAGATTTAGTTATCATATCAACAATAAACCAAATCACATTGTTACCTCATGGAGTCTTTCATAGTCCCTCCTTGAATTCCACATATATATAGTCCCATTTCTACTCAGGCACTATAAAAGTACAAAGATTCCCCTTTTGTAGTGGTCTCCCTTCTTTAACCTGTTGACAAGTTAAACATTTCTCGGTAAAATCTGCCATATCTCTTTTCATTCCATCCCACCAGTAATACTCTTGAAGGTCTCTGTGCATCTTAGTAATGCTAGGATGAAATGTAAATGGAGAACTATCAGCTCCACATAAATATTAATTCTTAAAATTGTAATTATAAGTAACAGATAATCTCATTCCGAATCTCATGAAACAATATTTATCTTTATTAACTTAGGGTAATTTACTTTAATTGGCCAATTATGAATTTTCTTGTAACTCAAAGTCTTCCTTCTTTACATCCAAAATTCTATCAAAGAGAGGCGATTGCACTGACACATAAAAAAATAGAGTAATTTCCTACACCAATAACATCCATGAAAAAATTCATCAAATCATAAAACAAAAGGTCATTTTTTCAAATATAACATGGTTAATATTTCATGATGTGTTCTACTTAAGTAATCCACCTCTTGGTTTCCTTTTCTAGGATTTTAATATATCATTCAATCATCTTCGTTTATAAGTTCAATTCAACTTCGCTACCTCATATTCAAATCCTTATGAGTGAATACATATTTTAAACGTTTATGCATAGTATATATTTCACATTTGCTAACATATATATGATGTTCATATATTTTTAAAGTAAAAAAACAATAGTTTCAAATTCCAAATCATGCGAGTGAAAATTTAACTAACAAGTTTTCTATTTTCTTCAAGAATAAGCAATTACCAGATCATTCTGAATTAGAACACAGTAATGTTAATTCAATGAAGCATCAATGTAGATGAAAAAGTCACTATTTGTTTAATGCATGGACAAAATTGGGGCATTCACCAATTTTATTTTTGATTTCTGAAAACAAACATCGTTGTCTTATATATAAAAAATTAACCCATTTTCATTTTAACACTTTTACAGGGATAGATAAATGTGAAATGTTCTTAATAAGTCATCAATAATAACATTCTAATACCAGAAAACTATGAATTCCAGTAACATTTGTATGTCTTGTTCATTCATCAACAACTTTTCATTATGGGATATCAACAACTATTCCAACCATATTTATAATTTTCTAATGAAAATAAATCTATTGATATTAAAAATCACATTTTCTAAATATTCTGTATAACATGTTTTATTTGAGAGTTACCAAGATTGTCAATAAATATTCCTCATGGTCCTCATAACTTTTAGAAAACACCAGAATATCATCAATAAAAATATTTACAATGTTATCCAAATATTCATAGAATATTAATTTCATAAGATCCATGAATATACAAGGAGAATTTTTCTAACCATTCATAATTACAAAAAAAATCATAATGGAAATATCTAGTACGAAATGTTGTTTTTAGGATTTCATCCTCCTTCACCTGTAGTTGATGGTAACCAGATGTTAAGTAAAACATCAAACAATAAAGAGGTATATAGAGAAAATAAAAAAAGTCACTGATATGAGGGAATGGATAGATATTCTTAATAGTAATGTTATTAAAAGCTCAATAATCAATGAAAAGTATCATGGAACCATATTTCATTTTAACAAACAAAATAATAGAATCACATGGTAAAGGGAACAGAAAAGTGATAACTTTACCAAGAAACTAATGAAACTTCTTTTACAATTCTAGAAGCACCACTTGAGTCATTACATAAGGGGGTTTTGAAATTATCATTTCACTATAAACTAATTCAACAGAAATTTCAACTTCTCAATAAGCTATAAAACAAAGAAACTCATTAGAAAAAACATATAGACATTCATTTACCACTGGAACATCATTAATAAGAATAGTTCCCTTGTTTTGAAAAATATGTGAAATATAACATTTGTTTCTGTATTTTAATAGTTTCACCAGTTCATGATATGTTATCAATGTTATGGTCCGATTCTTGTATACAAACTAAAAATGTTTCTAAAAAACAACTTCTTTGGATTTAGAATCAATATTATTATAAGTGAACATCCTTAAAACATTACATAATATTGAATCAAATAAATAATACACATTGATAATTTATAATGGTTTAGAGTTTTAGGGAGATAGGCCATAACTATTACATTTCATCTCAAAAATTAAAAAGTAGACACTTATACTCAGTTTCAATTTTGTTCATAAAAAAAATTTGAAAAAAAATATTCATGTCTGGTTCCATGTCTTAGATAGCATGACTTTTCCTTGATTCCATCCTTGAACCTAATCCACTTTATGTTATGTGAAAAATATTTCAAAAACATAGGATGTGCACACAAAACTCAGTAAAGGATACACAAGGATGGAAAATTGTTAGTTTTTCAAAACAACAAGTAAACCATGAATACCTTATCAAAAGTAAAATTTTTCACCTTTATGAACTATTAAATACTATTCAATGAATAAAGAATCATTTCATACCATTTTTAACAAAAATATTACCATAAAACCCATATAATGATCATATGACTTATAAAAGTAACTTGGAACATAAACATACTTAAATGGAATAACCATACGGTCGACTTCCCCACATATCACTAAATGTAATATCTATATGGAAGACATCCATAACCAATGCATTGAAGTTTATAACATAACCACTAATCCAGGTATATCATGGCACCACCCGTCATTTGGCTTATCACATAGCCACCCATCAAATGTCCAGAGTACCATTATAAAATCATAACACATAACACAAATATAAAGGAATGATAAAATTCCCACATTTCAATCACAATATATCATTTAAATATATTGACATAGAATAATCCATTATCAAAAAAAGTTTGAATACAAAAATACGTAAAAGAGTATAAGTTATTTATTTTCCTTTAAAAAACATTACAACTTGTTAAGGAAGCCAAAGATCAAATAATACTCGTGGCGGCGGAAAATGTTGCTGCAATGCATACATTAAAACATTCTTCATTTTTTTCATTTAGTAAAATGCCTCATATGAAATTATTCCATTTTAATGAATTTTAAAATTAAAAGGGGTTTATATACCATATAAAACAATGTAATGTATAAAACATAATATGCCTCAATGAAAGGACATTGAGATGAAGTCACTTACCTCATGTCTGACTTGACCCCTTAATTATTTAATTTCCTTAATAATAAACCTATGTTAATTTCTAATTTCATAAGAACCTTTTTATTATTCCTTTTATATCACTTATTACCTTTCTATGACAATTAGTTATTTAATTGAGTTCATATCGGACATTTTGTTGATGTTCAGAACATGAGTAAAAATGAATTTTTTATAATATTAAATTGTTCATGTGGTTGAAATTTCATTATCTTCAAAATGATATTCGTGATTTAGATATGATATATATTATATATATCCATTATATATATGTATTTATAATAGTACATAATATTTGGAGATAAGAAATGAAATGCACCGTTCATGGAGACGGTAAGCCGTACGTACGCATGAACTCTAATTTCATTTCTATTTCGTATTTTAGTTGAATGAAAACATAATTATAAATAGGTATATTATAATACCTGTATAATATCATATATTATTTTATTAACTTCATACTTTATATATTCCACATAATGCATGAACGAGTCATATAACTTTGAGGGGGCGGCAGTCCGCACTTCCTCAAATGAAATTATCGTATTTACCCACTACGGAAAACCATAATGGTATTCTATACATGAAAAATAAAATAGCATAGAAAAAATATATTTATAATATATATCACATATAAATACCATGACATAATAATGGCCACCATGAGAGGCGGATTAAGATATTTGAACTACCATCGTTTCGTGAGGCAGTAGTTCGTCGTCCACAGAAATTGTATGTTTGTATCCATTAGATGGAGGTTGGAGTAAGTTTAGTTTGAATCATTCTCATAAGAACACCCTATTATATTTAGTATAATTTTTTTGTTATAAATTAAATGAATAAAAATATTTTAAGGGGTTGGAGATGTAAAATAATAGAAATTAACTTAAAAGAAGATGTTATCATTAAATCAAGTATCTCTCTTTGGTTTGAAAACAAATGTTTACTTTAAGTGAATTATTACTAAGGTAAGGCTTCTAGGATGAGGAGATGAATTTGGGGATCTTATATAGGCTTAGGTTGGATGAGTCAAGGGGCTTGAGAGGTGTGAAAAAATGGGTTAGAGGTGGTGTCCTTTTATAAGGGAGAGGGGGGGGGGGTTCTTTGGGAATGATTGAAACGATTATTTTATTATAAACTTATCTTCGGATTCCAAAGGTCCAAAAATCATTAAAGTAGAATATAATATGACTCATGTTTGAAATAAAATCAACCAATAATAATTGGACAGGTTTTGAAAATTGTTTTTGTATTTATAATCTTATTTATTTAAATCATTAATTAATTAGCTAAACATTGCATGATTGTTATGTCATAAATAATTTTATTTATCTGATGTCTAAAAATTATTAAAAAATACCACGATGTAGGAAATATTTTTTTCTTTAAAATTAATATTTTTATTCAAAGAGATTATTTATATATCCTTATGTAAAAATTGATTTACTAAAAATTATTTGTTTATGTCATTTTTTCCTTTACATTATGATAAATAAAATAAATTGTCATTATCACTCCCAAGTGGCTCCATGGGGTCCCTAAACCGACCTAAAGATTCCCATGGTCAGAAATGTATCAAAAAATAAAATTATGACACATTTTTTTTGTATTTTATTTTTATTATAATATTATTATTTTACCCTTATTTAACATATTTTCCCTTTAACCGTGGTAAATAAAATATTTATTGATGTAAATATTCATAATGTCTGAAAATAAAAGTTACCTATTTACACAATTTAGACCTCCTGATTCCAAATATAGAATTTATTTCTCCAAATTAAAAACACCAAAGTGGCAGAAAATAATTTAAAATTAATTCCCTCTATCAAAACAAAAGGCGTCTTTTTAAGAAACAATAGATATCGAAAGATTGACACTTATTTATGTCCAATTTCATAGTGAAATTATTCCCAATAACAAAAATTTGATTAAAAAGTAAAAATAATAATATAATTACATTTTAAAAACCATTAAAAAGATAGTCTAACCATATAAATAAATTAGATTAAAAGGAGTTTTTGGATTAAAATACAATATTTGTGACTATTCATTAAAAATGAATTTTATCAGAAATATAACAAAATTTCATCCAAAGTAAATTTTGATGTCCCAATTCTAAAGAATAATTTTATTATATCAAATAGAACATATAAAAGTGACCAAACCAGATATAAATTGGGTTTTCCATTAAAATACTGTAAATCGACCTTTTAAAGAACATTAGAGTATTTGTGCTTAAAATTGGATTCATTCACATTATAAGACACTAACATTTATAGGATAATGGTAAAAACATTTAACAAACATGTTTAATCATACTATAGTTTTTTCTATACATTACTTCCAATACAACAGATAAGCGGTAACTACCATTTAAAATAATAATATTATATTATTAGTGTGCATTGTAAGATTTCAAAGAAACCCGTTGCTGCATAATTCGTAAGCCATCGAACAAAGAATCCTCATTAAATTAAAATTAATATTTAATTCCAAAATATTAATAAATATGAAAATTTATTATTCTTTATTTACCTAGGATGCTACATCCTTCCCCCTTTTGGAAATTGCGTCCTCACAATTTTTATTCACATATCAAATAAGTGGGGATATTTATCCCTCATGGAATTTACAGATTATCACATTACCTCTTCAACCATATAGTTTTTTCACAAAACCTTTACCTGAGGAATTACCTTATTCTGCAACACTTTATTCGGTCTAGAATCTGAACGGGTTGTTACTCATAAGAGAGACTCTATTCTAACTGAACTACCCCTGGGCTCAAAAAATGAGATAGATCTAGCATATATTTTCTTATCATTGAAACATGAAAAATAGTGTGTACATGGGATAAAATTGGAGGTAATTCCACTGTGTAGGAAACTGATCCAACCCTCTCCCAGATTTCATAGGGTTCAATGAACCTCAGCCTCAGTTTTCCCTTCATTCCAAAATGAATCAAAATTTTCCAGGGACAAACTATCAGAAAGACATGATCAGCTACACAAAAAGAAAGTTCCTTCATATGGTTATCCGCATAACTTTTCAGCCAACTCTGATCTATTCTCATGTTATTATGAAACAACTGAACCATTTTTCCATCTATTCTACCTATTCTAGTCTCATCAACTACTGATCACCAACTTCGACCCAAAAAGCTAGAGTTTAACATCCCTTGACAAATAATGCCTCTAATGGAGCCATCTATATAATGGAAAGATATCTATTATTATAAGAAAATCCCAAAAAATAATGATGTTGGTCCCAACGTTCCTGGTAATCTTCTGAGAAAGCATGTAACATATCCCCAAGGTCTAAATTGCTCATTCTGACTGTCCATCTGATTGCGGATGAAAAGCTGAACTAAAATTTAATTAAGTACCCAATGACTTTTGAAGGACTTTCCAAAATATATAAGTAATCCTATGATCACAATTAGATACCGTGGAGAGGAGAACACTATGAAACCTAAATATCTCTTTATCTTACAATGGAGAAAGTTGATCTAGAGAGAGATTATCTCGAATCGGAAGGAAATGAGCATATTTAGTCAACCGATCAACAATAACCTAGATTGCATTTTTTACTTCTGGATGTCTTTGGTAATCCCACAATAATTTCCATGGATATATTTTAACATTTCTACTATAGCCCAGGTAAATGATGAAGCATCCCTTTTTGTAACTTCCACTCTTCTTTAACATGCTTACAATTCAAACATTTAATAGTTAAATCATCAATATCTCTTTTCATTCCATTCCACCACTAATACTCTTGATGATCTCTCTACATATAAATACTAATTGGATGAACTGAAAATGGAGAACTATGAGTTACACATAACAAATCATTCTTCTACTGTGAATCACAAGGTATGAACAATATTTTCCCAAACATTGAAACACAATCATTATCAATGTAAAATGCAGGAAAGTTACCCTTTAGAACCATCTCTACCTTTTTTTGTAACTCGATGTCTTCTCTCTGTTCATTATTTATTCTGTTGGGTAGAGATGATTTCACAAGAACCTAAAACAAAAAAAAAGGAATTTCCTACACCAAAAAATTCTATTCCAAAGTTCATCAAATCAAAAACCAAAGGATCTCATTCAAAACCTATCATGTTTAATGAAGCATTACATTTTCGACTCAAATCATCATCCACGTTTTTTTACCATTCCTGGATGGTAATATATCATGAAATCATAATCCTTGAATAATTCCAACCATCTCCTATGTCTCATGTTTAATACTTTTTGAGTGAATATATACATAAAACTTTTGTGGTCAGTATATATTTCACTTTTTACTTTATAAAAATGATGCCTCCAAAATTTTAAATAAAAAAAACAACAGCTAATTCCAAATCATGTGTAGGAAAATTTAACTCATGAGGTTTCAACTAACGCGAAGCATAAGAAATTACCAGATTATTATACATATGGACACAACCATGTCCTTTCAATGAAGCAAAATTGTTGATAACAAACTCACCATTTAGGTAATGGAGTGCCAAAACTATAGCATTCACCAATATTTTTTAAATTCATGAAAATAATCATCACATTATTTTGTCCAGATGAACTTAAAACCTTTCCGAGTTAACTTATGTATTGGACTAGATAAATATGAAAAATTCTCAACAAACCTCCAGAAATAACATTCTAAACCAAGAAAACTATGAATATCAGTTATATTTGTGGGTCTTGACCATTCTTCAACAACTTTTGTTTTAGTAGGATCAACAGTTAAGCCATTTTATTGAAACAATGTGACCAAAGAATGAAATTTTTTTTAACCAAAACTCACTCTTTCTAAATTTCCCAAAAAGTTTTTTTTTTCTTTTAAGGTTTGAAAGATAACCCTTAAATGACATTCATGTTCCTCTATACTTTTTTTATAAACCAAAATATCATTAATAAAAACAACCACAAACTTATCCAAGAACTCACGAAAAATTATTTTCATAAGATCCATTAATATAGTTGGTGCATTGGTCAACCCAAAATGCATAACTACAAATTCATAATGGACATATCTAGTATGAAATGCGGTCTTCAAAATGTTTTCATCCTTTAATTTCAACTGATGGTACGCCGAACTGAAGAAAATATTCAAAAAATAAAGAGCTCCCTGGAGTTGATCAAAAATATAATCGATATGTGGAAAAGGATACTTATTCCTAACAGTGATGTTATTAAATTCTCTATAATTAATGTAATGTATCATAGATCCATATTTATTTTTATAAAACAGGACAAGAGCACCCCATGGTGATGTTCAAGGTCAAATGAATCCTTCACGAAATAACTCCTGAAATTTCTTCTCTAACTCTAAAAGTTCAATTTGAGCCATTCAATAAGGGTGTTTTGAAATTGGATTAGCATCACGAAATATGTCAATAGTAAATTCAACAACTTGATCAGGTATAATATCAAGAAACTCATCAGAAAAAATTTCAAGATCCTCATTTAAAATAGGCATGTCATTAATCTGGACAGTTCCTCTATTTTTAACAATATTTGCAATGAAACATTCATTTACATCTTTTACTTGTTTCTTGGTTTCCTGATATGTTTTCAAAAGTAAGAGTTCATTCTTGTACACAAACTAAAATTCTTTCTGAAAAGAAACCTCTTTATCCCTACAGACAATCTTAGCATGATAAATAGACAGCCAATCCATTACCAAAATAACATCAAACTCTACTAGAGGAAAAACAATAAGGTTTGCGGGTAGATTCTTTCTACACACAAGGATCATATTGTTCTTATGTTTTATTTTTATCTCAACATTTCCTCCAGGTCTTTTTACCAAATGTTCAGGATTCATATCTTGATATGGAATTCCCAATTTAATAAAAAAAACTTCTCATAAGAGAATGAATGTGTAGACCCTGAATCAAACAACATGTTGGCATAATCTGAACAAACAAAAAGTGTACCTGATACTACATCATTAGATGGCCCAATACTTGCTGAAGCAGTTGCAAAGGATTTCACCACCTCCTTTTTCTCGTAGACTGATTAATTTCCCCCAGTTTCATTCTTCACTGGACACTAATATGCATAATTACTCATTTCATTACACTTAAAACATCTTACCATTGGGTTTTCATTTCCTGCTTGATCATATTCCTTACAGTTACGAGCAATATGACCAGAATTACAAAACTGGAAGCACTTTCCTGAATTTGAAAAACATTCTCTTGGATGATTTTTACCATACTTATCACAAGAAGGATCTTTAATTTTCTTTCCTCTAGGATTCATTGATGAATTCATTCACTTTTCCAGTCTAATGGACCTCTTCTTTTTTTGCTCTCATGGAACGCATGATCATAAAAAAAACTCTATTTCTACTTTCTCAGCACATGTGACAAGTTTTTCATAGACTTTTAATTCACGAGAGGCTAATTCTCTTCAATATCATGTCTTCAGTCATAAGTAGAATCAATTTATCTTATTTTCAAGATCTCAGAAGAAATTAGGAGCATACCATTCTAGTCAAGTGAATGTTTCTTCATAAGTAGCCACTGAGTCATCCTCAATCTAAAATTCCATGATTTTTTTCCATCCTAAGAAAAAACACCTTAAGAAAATATTTAACAAGAAACATACCTTTGAATTCATCCCAATCAAGAGAATAAATATCCTCACTATCCCTGACATTTTTCCCCATCAACCACCACTGACCATCTTCACCTTCAAAATGGTAAACAGCGAGGCTAACCTTTTGTTTCTATGAACTCCCCATGACATCAAAAATATTTTCTAGTGATTTAATCCACCATTCAAATAGCACAGGGTCAGATTAACCTCTGAATGATGCGGGACATTTCCCCATGAAAAGCTCCACTACTGACTTGTTCCTTTGTGTGTGTTCTGGATGATCTCGTTCATGGATTCCACCACCCTATATATCTTGGAACAATTGTGCCATCACAGCAACAAACTATTCTATTCAGATTTCCAACCATCTTAGGTTGTTGATTTGGAAGGTTATTCCACTCTGTATTCCTTCCTAACATAGTTTCCCAGTTTCCTCTGCATAAAACCAATTTGAAAACAGAACTATCATAAGAAAAGAAACATGGTAATCTATAAATTCTATATCATTTTAATCTTACCATAAATTAATTTAACTATATTCTAACACATAAAGTTGTCAAAACTGACTTATGGTACCAACATTATAGACCTGGCTTTAAAAAATTACATAATATTGAATTAAATAAATAATTCACATTGCAGATCTATTCAAGTTTAGAGTTTTAGAGGGTTAATCCATAACTATTACATATCATCTAAAAATAAAAAAGTAGACACTTCTACTCAATTTACATTTTTTTCATAAAATCTATTTTTTTTTAAAAAAGAGTCATCTCTAGTTCCATGTATTAGACAACATGACTTTTCTTAGATCCCATCCATGACCCTGATCCACTTTATGTATGGTGAAAAATATTTCAAACACATGGGATGAGCATAAAAAAGTTCAGTAAGGGATAAATAAATAACAAAAAATGTTAGTTTTTCAAAACAACAAATTAACCACGAATACTTTATCATAAGAAATAATTTTCACCTTTACGAAGAAGTAAATACTCTTCACCGAATAAAATGTCATTTCTTACCATTTTGTAACCAAAAGATTACCATATAACCCATAGAAAGAACATATATCATATAAAGGTAACTTGGGACATAAAAATACTTAAATGGAATAACCATCCGGTCAACTTCCACACATATAACTAAATGAAATATCCATATGACTGACTTCCATACCCAATGCATTAGAGGTTATAACATAACCACCCATCCTGTTTTATCATGGCACACCCCGTTATTTGGTTTATCATGTAACCACCCGTCAAATTTCCAAGTACAATTATAAAATCATAACACATAAACTAATATAAATGAAATATAACATTTACACATTTCAATCAAAATATATCATTTAAATATATTGACATTAAAAATCCATTATCAAAACCATTTTCAATACCAAAATTCGTAAAATATTATATGGTATTTATTTTTCTTTTAAAAACATTACACCTTGTTATGGAAGCCAATGATCAAATAATACTCGCGGCTATGGAAAAGGTCGTTGTCACTGCTTACATTAAAACATTATTAATTTTTTTCATTTAGTAAAATGCCTCATAGAAAATGTTTCCTTTGGAATGAAATTAAATTTCAAATGTGTTTATATATCGTATAAAACAAAGTCGTGTATAAAACAAAATATGCCTCAATGAAAGGATATTGAGACGAAGTCCCTTACCTCGTGTCCGACTAGACCATTTCGTTCTTTAATTTATGGAATAATAAACATAAGTTAATTTCTACATTCATAAGATCATATTTCATGTTTATTATTCCTTTTATATCACTTACTAATTTTCTATATCAATTAGTTAATTATTTGAGTTCATATCATACATTTTTTCGGTGTTCGGAACTTGAGTAAAAATGAATTTGTTATAATTATAAATTCTTCATGGGGTAGAAATTACATTATCCCCATAATGATATTCATGAATTAGATATCATATATTCTTATATATCTATTATATATATGTATTTATAAAAGTACATAACATTTGGAGATAATAAATGAAATGCACCGTTCGTGGAGGCTGTAAGCCGTACGTATGCATGAACGCTACTTTCATTTCTATTTCATATTTTAATGGAACGAAAACATAATTATACATAGGTATATTATAATTCTAGTATAATATCATATATAATTTCATTAAATCCATCTGTTATATGTCCCACAAAAGTCATGAATGATTCATATCACTTGGTTGTGGCGATCTTCTGCACTTCCTCAAATGAAATTATCGTATTTACCCACTGTAGAAAACCAAAAGTGTATTCTATTAATTAAAATAAAATAATTATTAAAATAATATAAATATAATATATATCACATTTAAATATAGTTCCATCATAATTTCCATAATGAGATGCTGTTTTGAGATATTTGAACAATCATCGTTTCGTGAGGCAATAGTTTGTTGTCCACATAAACATAATGTTTGTATCCATTAGATGGAGGTTTGTGTAAGTGTAGTTAGAATAATTCTCATAAAAACATCATTTTATATTTTAGATACTATATTTGTTATAAAATTAATTAATAAAAAGAGTTTATGGGTTGGAGAAGTAAAATAAAAGAAAATAACTTAATAAAAGATGTTACCTTTAAATCAGGCATCTCCCTTTGGTTTGAATGAAAATGTTTACATGATGTGCCTTCACCCTATGTTATGACTTCTCTGATAAGGAGAGGGATGTGGGAAACTTATTTAGTCTGAGTTTGGATGTGCCAAGGGGCATGAGAGGTGTGAGGAATGGGATAGCTGTGGTGTCCTTTTAGGAGGGGGGATGGGTTCTTTAGGAATGTTTGAAACAATTATTTTATTATAAACATATCTTCGAATTACAAAGGACCAAAAATCATTAAAGTTAAACATAAGATAACTCATTTTAGAAACAAAATCATCCAATAAGAATTGAACCATTTTTGGATATTATTTTTGTATTTATAGTCTTTTTTATTTAAATAATTCATTAATGAGGTAAACACTACATCAATATTTTGTCATAAATAACATTATTTATTTGATGTCTAAAAATTATAAAAAAATACCATGATGTAGGAAATATATTTAGATTTCAAAAGAATATTTATATTCGAAGATATTACATATATAACTCCATGTAAATATAGATTTAGTCAAAGATATTTGTTTATGTAATTTTAGCCTTTATTTAAAGTTAATTAAAATAAATTGACATTAGCACTCCTATGTGGCTCCATGGAGTCCCAAAATAGACCAAAGGATGCACATGGTCCAAAATGTATCAACTAATAGTATTAGGACACATGTCATAATAATTTAATATTATTATAATATTATTTTTTACTCTTATTTACCACATTTACCCTTTAACTAGGGTAAATGTAATTTTTACTGAATTAAATTTTTATACTGTCTAAAAACATTTACCTATTTTCAAAATTTGGTTAGCCTAATTCAAAATATGGAATCAATTTTTCCATATTCAAAACACATAAGTGGTTGGAATATATTTAAAATTAATTCCCTATGTCCAAACAAAATGCGTGTTTTTAAAAAACAATAACCATCAAAATATTGGAACTTATTTGTTTTCAATTTCAAAATAAATTTACATACAATGACCAAAATTGGGTTAAATATTTAAATAATAATATAATTACACTCTAAAAACATTTAAAAAGATAATATAACCTTACAAATAAATTATACTAATAGGTAGTTTCCAATTAATATACAGTATTTTTCACTATTTATTAAAAAATAATTTTATCAGAAAAATACAAAAATTTCATCCAAAGTAAAATTTGATGTCCCAATTCTAAAGAAGATTTTTAATTTTTCAAATAGAACATACAAAAGTGACAAAAACTATATTTAAAGAGGGTTCCCCATTAAAAGGTGGTACATCAATCTTTTAAAGAATATTAGAATATTTGTGCTTAAAATTGGATTCATTCACATTTTAAGCATCTAACTTTTATTGGATAAATGTAAAAACTTTTAACAAACTGGTATAATCATAGTTTTTCTTAATTCTATTCATCTTCGATAATACAAAAGATAGGTGTTAACTAGCATTTAAAAAAATTATTATATTATTAGTGTGTAATGTAAGATTTCAAAGAAACAAGTTGTTGCGTATCGGGCAAGCCTTCGAACATAGCATCCTATTTAAAATAAAATTAATATTTATTTAAAAAATATTAATAAATATGAAAATGTAATATTATTTATTTACTTGGGATGTTACAATTATCAAGGTAAACAGATAGCCAATTCAACTCTAAATAACATTCAACTGTACTAACGGTAAATCAACAACATTTACAGGTAATTTTAGTCCATATACTCAAAAAACGTTTCTTATAGTTTATTTTATCTTAATATTTCCCTTGTGGATTTACCATAGATTCAGATTACTTATATTAACGTGAATCCTCTAATAACAAAAAATATTTATAAATATAGGAATGTGTATACTCTATATCAAACAAGCCATTAGAAAACTCTTAGTAAATAGAAAATGTACCTAATACTACTAGATTTGATGTCCCAAAATCTATTGATGTGGTAATAAAGGATTTCACTACACCTTTATTTTAATAATCTTGCTACTTCCCATCATTTAGATCTCTATTTGTATAGGTATTTTCATATTGACCCATCTCACCACATATTAAACATATTATAATTTTATTTTCAGAATTAAATTTATGATCATTTTTATTTCAATATAAATCCATATATCCAAACATACCACATCCAAAACACTTCCCATATTTGTTAAGGAATTCACTATGGTGTTTTTTACCACGCTACCCACAAAATGCTAACTCGACTTTGTCACCTTAAAATTTATTTGGTAGATTGTTATCCATTTAATTCCATCTGTACCTTTTCTTATTATTATTGTCAATGCACAATTGATTATAAAAAAATAAATTTTATTATCTCAACATATCAATTAAAATTATCATAACCTTAAAATTTAGGGTATTCCAATGAACAACAATATCTTGGATTCATTCCTGAGTAAAAATGATGGATTGTTCTTACCAGATCCCAAATATGATTTGGTGATAATATTGATAACCAGGTTAAGGATTCTTCATACATTAGCAATGGATCATCAATATTTTTTTTCAATTCCAGTAATTTATTTTCTATCCTATGTTGAACAACCATAAGAAAATATTTTTCAAGTAATGTTTTTAAATTCATCCCATTCCAAGGCATCGATCACATCTCTATCTCTGATATACATTACCATTGACCACTACTAAAGAGCTTCACCTGAAAGATGATAAATTTCAGGACTAGTATTTTGATTATCTGAACACCGCATGACATATAAAATATTTTCATGGGTTTCAATCCTCCCTTCAGCTGCCACTAGGGCAGAAGATCAACTTATTTTTGGTGGGTGATTCATTATAAAATGTTCCACTTTCATCATGTTACATTGTGGTATCTTAGGATGTTATATTTTATAGATTCCACATCCATTTATAGCCTACATAAACTGATACCTTCCTTTAAAAAATTCTTCTAATATAATTCTCACTATTCCGAGTTGTGTAATCTGAAGGATATCATCCACGGAGTGCCTTCCTACTTCAGCTTCCTGGTTTCATCTTTGTAAAACCATTCCGAATAGACATATCATAGGCGAACAAACATGCAAATATTGAAATTCAATATCATTTAAATATAAATATAAGGTAAAAATCATTTATTGAATTCTATTAACATCATACTAATATCTAATTTTATCTAAACCATGCTCGGATACTAACTATAACAGATCGACCTAAAATATTACCTCATATAGTTAATTCAACTAGAATAAACTTATAACATTACCCAAGATCTTTATATCTTTGAGTTTTAGATTATTAGGCCATAACTCGTACATGATAACACATAATCATTCAAAGTGGATACAACTAAAATATTATACATTCATTCATAATTAAAAGGTTATTAATATAACATATATTATTCCCATGAAAAATATTTAGAACATTCATCTTAGATTTTTTTCTCTTATCTATAAACAAAAAGTGTTAAAAACATTTTCAAACATTGGATGAGAAAAAAATCTTATTAATGTACATAAAAAAGGATGGAATCCATTATTTCATGGATACTTATAAACATTTGAAATAATTTTCACAAGATATACTTATCATCCATAAATTATCATACAAATACATTGTGAAAACATGATTTTTCCATAAAATATAGAAAACAGAAATTAAACCATATTGGTAAATTGGGGATGTAAAAATTAATATTGTAACTCTCATGGATACCATATGATTTCGAACCCTCATGGCTACCTTACAATTTGACCCTCATGGCCACATTATGATGTAACCCTCACAAAAACCATATGGTGTAATCGTCTTAGTAACACTTGGATAAACCATACGGTCGATTTCCAATACAAACATACCCAATGAGTTGGAGGGAGATATAGGTCCCACCATACATAATAATAAACTTCCAAGAACAGGAACATAATCATAAAACAATAATATTATGATAACATTCATTTTAATGTTTTATGAAAATACAAATTTGAAATATGTTTTTTAAAGAAGGGTCCCTTACCCCGAGTTCACCTTTCTTCAAATGTGTTCATTCCTCCTGTATAATAGTTTAAAGAGTGTTATTAATATATTATATAAACATATTTAAATGTATAATACCTTATATGATCATTTTGTACCATATTTCTCCCTATTTATAAATAATATGTTTTTATTTTCATTGTTTCAGGTACATTCTTTTCATGGTCTCCATGATCGGTTCATAATGGGTTTTCTAAAATAATGGAATAAAAACACCAAAAGTTGAAATAATTTTTATTAATATGTTACTATAATTTTAAATGATACAAAATAAAATTTTATGTCCTTATATTTTGTTGATAAATCTGATAAAACATTAATGAAAATGATTTTGTTTATTTTGGAGGTTTTTACAACCATCATGAACTTATATCATTTAATTTAATATAATGTTTATATATTAATTTGAAAATAATATATTACTTATAATATGTACAATAAATTATTATTTATCCCTAATAATTGTTTTATGACCAGCCTTGAAGGTGGTAATGAAAAATGAAAAATGCAGTTTCCTTGGTGGGGGATAAATCGACACAGCATGAATGGTGTTATCATTATTAAAATAAAAGGGATAGAATAAAGATTTAGATGAAGACTTTTTAAATCAACATGATAATATTTTATTATATATTATATATATTATTTTTAATTCAACTTGGATAAGGATTGGTGAAGTAATAATAAGAAAATAAAATAAATAAAAAGGAAAAAGACTGAAAATGAAAGAGGATTTCACCTATTCAATTCAACTAATTGAGAACGTCCTTAAGGCACTTTCTTTTGGCCTTTTGATGGGGAAGACATGTTTTTTACATGTGGACAAGTCTTGGGAGGGTAATTAGGCTTGAATTAAATAAGCCACTAGGCTTTGAGGTTTGAGAAGAATAGGTTGTGATGGGTGGTATTTATAGTGGAGGAGAGGAGTGCTTTTTTATTATTTTATTCATCAGTTTATTATTTTTTCCCAATATTATGAATACATTGATCATTATCACTAAATATATTAATATAATTAAGTGGTGTTCTACATTTTTTCCATATATAATCCTTAATTTATTTATGAATCAATATTTCATAACTTTATTAATTACCATAAATTATTGTATTTCACTATTCACCTAAAAAATCAAGCATTTTAGAAAAATCCCAAATAATAGATAAACCATTTCTCAATGTTTAAAATTCAAAAATTATCTCCATTTTATAAAAATAGTTTTTTAAATATGAAAAATTTACTTTTTTGTTAAAATATTCATTTATTTGAAAACAATCCCTTTTTAATATTATATCACAATTTATGACGCATTGAAAAATTACTTAAGGTAAAATAAAATTTTATTATAATAATAAAAAATAATAATAATTTATGAATATAATTTATTATGATAAATTTTATTTTAAATCCTTATATTAATTATAAAATTGTAAATAAAAATTTACACATCACAAAAATACCAACACTTAATTTATCAATTTCAAAATATTTATTTACTCGTTCCATGATATATATATATCGTCCTTTCACTTATAAGATATATAAAATTTATTTATACATTCATATGTTAGGTTACTATTCTATTGGATGGATTACTATTTATAAGGGTCACATTACTATTCCAAATATCAAGTTAGTATTCAATCAGTATAGGTTCCTTAATTTATAAAAAATATTCTTATTTCATTAATTATTCATTTATAATGTTTTATTTTTTTCACTATGTGATTTTATGAGACATATAATATATGATAAAATTATATGTAGGAGAGATTAATTGATTGAAATTGGGGTCATTACATAGGGACTCTAGTGTTTGTGCGATGGAAGATGTATCCACTCACCATGACTTTGATAACCTACTTGTTGACATGGTACATTTGGGAATTGAAAATATATTAATGTTGTTTAATGAATCATATAGAACTGTGTTTTGGGTTTCATGCCCTATTTTTACCAGCTCCCCAGATATACACGTTGACGAATGTGTGTCCAAATTCTATTTCAGGATGTGACCACGACGATAGAAAGATAGGGTTCCAATATGTGATTGTGATGATGATAATCCTAGAAATTTGGCTTTCATACAGGGCACTAGTTCTGAGTCAGTACCTCTAGGTGGTCCACTAGTTGAGCCACTACCAATTGAGTAACGAGTTGTAATGGAAGTTCAGGACAAGGATGCGTATAGGATGAGTGTTCCTCTTGAGTTATATAAGTAGTGACATCTATGGTATCATGGTGAGATATACCCCTAGGTGGATGATGAATAGTTAGAGGAAATCACATGTATTTTACTCCTTGTGATGACACCTCCTGGTTAGATGGTGGTCCAAGACGTGTCTATTCTACAAGGCTCATCTATGAAATGGTGGATTCCAGTGATTTATACCCATGAAGAAGAAACTATCACTAGGGATGAGTTAGAGTAGATCTCCATTGAATAGTTTTAACTAGCCACATTTACATTTTTGTCTATCCAGAAGATTCTGCAGCTTCGAATGTATATCTGGTCTGTGGAAAAGTACTCGGCTAGCTCCACAAACCTATTAAAATACTTACTAGATCAGGTTTAGGATCAATTTATCAGACCAGAGACCATCGAGAAGGGATTACAGATGGATATCATGGTTTTAAGGGTTTATTTTTTCATTCCCACTTATACTAGAGTGCAGGACTACACATTTTTTGGGGATATCATTTTTGCTGTGTGTACTAAAATTGTTAGTGCTGATAATGCAAGAGCCAAGACCACAAAAACTGGTAACTGATGGAAGGAACAATGATCTAGGACAGTAAGATGATTTATGCTATTATTCCATGATGATGGGTCTAATGCTCAGGGCATCCATGCCAGTTTTGGTCGGCTGTGGGAGAGGTGGTGTTACACTTGCTAGGGACATGGACATCTTGCTTGGGATTTTCTAACCCACCATGAAGCAGAGAGGGAGACAGTCAATGTACTACATTAGATGAGGCAACATTTTGATCAATTAGTTCTATATTATGGAAGAAGTGTAACAGGAGCATTGATAGTAGCATGAGGTGGAAGATGGTTCGAGATGTTTCCACCATCACCCATAGGTGGTCAACACCAGGCTGAGGGAGTATGTGTATGGGGAGAGCATAACTATAGGATAATGAAATCTATGACCTAGAGGATCTAAGTAAGACTAGAGTTATGATCTGCTTCCATTCATATTTAATTAGTAGTATTATTAGACACCATTTTAGGTTCTTTTTTCATGCCACTTCGTCCTCAAGGATTGTGCAAGGTGATGCATGGAGTCAGTAGAACCCTATGTTGGTGTTGGTTGACATAGATTAGGATTCATAGGTAAGATGAATTATTACACACCAAGATGTGTTCTTTTAACATGACTAAATCAATAAGGGTGATTCAGTTCCACCCAAATCGGATAATTTCGATATGTGGTGGATGATTTCCTCTAACCTATTTGTTTGGGGTGGGTTTTGAGGTGTATGTATGATAATAGTGGGCCTCTTAAAAACATGTTTGTGCTCTTGGGTATCACTATTTTGTTTTCTGGTACCATCATGTACATAAAATCATAATTTTAGGAAATCATATTGATGAGTACATAGTGATGCTCAACCAGGGGTGGATGAGAACATCCAAGTTACATTGGTATTTATATCAGGTTATCAAGGTATAGCACTAGGTCCTATGAATGCAGATGGATCATGGTGCTTTGTTATTTCAATATGTCATGACTGAGGAAGCAAGTTCCTACTTTGTTTCAGGAGGTCATACTAGTTGAGATTGATGTTGGATGTGGTTTTTCCTTTTTGGTTCCCCTATATTTATTCTTATTGGAAGCACTAGAGCCATTTTTGGACCACACTGGTGTGGTAGTCATAGTAGGGAGCTCATTTTTTATCACTCATCTAAGTATTTTGATTTTTGGGGATAAATATATTTAATGTGGGTATGATGAACAGATTGTTCTGGACATGTAAGATAATTAAATATTTATAAGAATATTTCTGAAGCCATATGTTGAGTATCAACATCGAATTCTTGGGCCTAGAGAGCCTCTTTGTGGTGAAATTAGAAATATTAAACATATTATATCATTCATGGACAATTTATTTGTAAATTTTGTTTATCAAATGATTAAACTCTCAAAAAGTAATTCTACGATAGTGGTTGAGTTCATAATTTGTTTTTTCTCTTAGGAAGTACATAAAATTTATCAGCACTACAAGCATGGTCTGGGTAATGCATTGTGGGGTTGTTAGGTGGAGGTTTAATCATTTAAAAAAATTAAATGAAGACCCACACCCACTCGTTCTCATTCACATAAGATGAGTAAAACCATCTTCCAACATTGGATTCATAAAATAACCAATGATATACATTTCTACTAATCTTTTATCATGATGACGATCTCTCCCGGATAGTTATGCAACGACTTTAGAGCCTGAATGTTCACCCAAATCTTCTGTGTTTTACCAAAATGTAGGGAAATTTTAGTTTTATTTTTAACCCCCTTTTATATACCTTTTTTAGGTTCTTAGAGTCCTTTATGAATTCTAGAGATCCCATGGGAGTCAAGTTGTTGTTTTTAGTGGAAATTGAGGAGTTTTGGGATGCTTGTAGGGAATTCTCATTCTGAATTCTTAATAACATGGTTTTTAGTATATGGTCACACTCCTTATATTCTTCAAATTTAGAGAATATTAACTTTTGGGGACTATAATCAATATATCAGTGTTCTACAACAGGTAGTGAGATGTGGTCATGTTGTTGAGGGACATGGTCGGGGTTGTCATGTCACCAGACAATACCATGTGGAAGTACAAGGCCAGAGATTGGTACACAATGTGTTGTGTATAGGCATAGGTTGAGGACAAAACTGATAGTCCCATTGGGCGAGTCCCACTTTTTACTAAGAGTTCATGCTAATTTTTCAGACACAGCTAGCAATTTTGTGTGGGAAAGACATGTTTGGGACCTATATGAGGCGAGACAATCCATGTATCACTTATACATGTACTCTAAGATCCCATTTCAAGAAAAACCATAAATAATAGGAAACATCCATATGTTTAAGAGGGGCCTCACACCGAGTGGACCACATTACAAGACAGGTAATTGTTTTGGTGACTTTTGCTGAGCGTATCTTCTTCTATGGGGATTAGAATCAAGCTTATAAGTAACTAATCCAGGGAAGTTTTGCATGTAGAACAGGGTGCTGGACACAGTTTGGGCCTTTGAGATGAAACACAAGGTAATTTTGTGGGTCAATTATATTAGCAGTGTTTGGACTTGTAGCGGTTGAGTTAGTCCCTTGGTTTATACCTATTATAGGACAAAGTTGTATTACATCCTAAACCATGGATTTTGATCCCCATGATAGGATGATCATGTATAGTGTAGTTAAATCTCTCAAGGGATGTCGGGGTTTGATCCTATATCATATTGTTTTCCAAATATTAATTTTTTAGAATATTTTTTTAGAAACACAACATGGGTGGTGATCCCTAATCTATTTGGATCTATTAGTAGGGTTTGTGGAATTTCCATTTATATGATACCGTATATAGTGGTTGGTTTCGATATGGTTTGTTCCATTATTGGTATATGATCCCATACTCATTATGTGGTTTATGTAGGCTATTTTGTATCATTGGTAGTATGATCCTCTACATTGCAAGTTATACTAGATGGGGTTTTTAGAATCATTATGACTCTCACTACATGGTTGGCGACCCCCTATTTGTGGGTTGTGATCTATAGGGAATTATATTTCATTTTTTTGGTTTCCCAAAATGGTCCTATGTGTGATCCCTTATATCAGTGAGATCCTTTGGGTTTACGGATTGGGTTCTTCATGTCCCCTTGTGGTTCTGGGTGTGATACCCTATAAGAGTAGTTGTGGTATTTAGTGTTCCGAAATGAGTTCATATATCCCATAGAGGATCTAAGATTGATTCCTTTTAATGTATGAGAACATTAGTATTTCGATTATGGTTAGAGGCATCTCCCATAAAGGATGAGTGAGATCCCCTAACATAGTATTGAGATCCACTATTTTCCGGTATGAATTTATTCATTGAGATATCTGGTGAGTGTATCCTTTAGGATGGATTCCACCTGGGATGGTGATATTTTTTTCATCAGGTTAGAAACATTTGAGAGTGTGTTATCTCTCATATGTTTCATTGGGGGTAATTGGGAAGTTCTTGATGGATTGATGTCTCTCTGATGACTTCAATTTTGAATGGAAGAGCTTATTGAGTGTGTTATTCTTGAAAAGTTTTACCATTTATCCTTGATAATAATCTTGTGGATGGTATGAGGTTGGGACCTTATGAGACATGGAGTTTTAGAAGAGTATATTTGGATTTTTTGGGGGTTCCTTGTATAGTTTTCACATTCTTTGTCAAAACACCATGTGGTAGATATGACTAGTCGTGTATAGTTGAGGATGGTCAAGATCGAGTTTCTATCACATTTTGATTCCCTTGGGCTCGAACGAGTATAATATTTCCTTTTATTCAATCCCTTTTTTATTTTTGGTCATTTGGGGTGCCTGTTGGGTATTATTATACTCACCCCTATATGGCATCTTCCTACATATTTTTTGCCTTTTGTAGATAATAAGCGTTTCGATGGAGTCCCTGGTATACCGAGGGTAGGTAGATCTTTGTTTTCCACACCCACCGAGGTGTTTTTAGGTGCATGGATGAGTAGAATACAAAATGTTACTTTTCACTATGATACCCTCTATCCAAGAATGTGGGAAACTTTCAGAATTTTTGTTTTGGAAATTATTTATCACTTTTTATACTTCTATTGTACTCTAGTTGTGGGATAGAATTATTATGACAACCTATTACCCTGATTGAGTTTTTTTTCCTATTCTATAAGTTACCTTTGGTTCAATGTTCATAGAATATGTTTTCTATATTTTATGCAGGCTATAGAGCAAGTACACATCGTGTACCTGAGGTACAAGTTGTGTACTAAATGCAGTGTACAATTCAGGATAGAGGAGATCACACTATGAACTGGTACCCATTGTTAATGGTGTGTACATGTCATATAGGGTTTAAATGATGGATTTTTAATCCTAGGAGATTGGATTTTCAATGTAACTATCTAGCATGAACATCAGGACATGACTAAAGGATACACGTCATGACCAAGCTCGCATCTAGTTTTAAAAAGCATGATTGACTATTTTGGTTCAATACTCATATCAACCTATTATTGATATCATCCCACAACTCCTACTATAAGATTTTTAGATGTGCCTATTTTTCCTGATCTATCTGATCTGCTTTGGATCTTCATTGCATCCACACTGTGTATCTCTTAGTAATATTTCTTTTCGATCTTTCTCCATGACTGATTGTGGTAGAACACTAGCTTTGAGTTATCGGTTTCATTGATCTACATTTGATGTTTCTTGGGGGTTTCATCGAGATCTTTTCTGAGAATTCGTTCGTGAGGCCATTTTCTTCATTGGTCATGGTGCAGATGGTGTTCATCTTCAAGGAATGTGTGTTTCCTCTCTTCCTCCAGCCTCTTATGTTTATATTTTGATAAATATTTATGTAGATTTGATTATGGGGCCTTTGTTATGTTGTTGGGTTTCATGGTTGGTGGTTTTGAATATGGGTGTGTGAGACATGAGTTTTGAGGTTAGTGGTTCCATATCAAGCCTATTATAATGAACATATTTTTTTTCTTTGTAAACAGATTTACTAAATCGGTATGATTGTTTTTGTGTATTTAAAATGGTTTTTTGAAGGGAAATGGTTTTCCATTATTTTTTATAAATGGCCTGTGAAATGGATTTTTGAAAATGAAAATATAGATTACCTTGGGTAATAAGGTGGAAGGTTTAGCTTGTGTCCATTATCCATTTTTTTGTGATTATCAAGGGGTTTTATTTGGGGGATTTCCTCTATTTCATAGGCCGGTTGTTCAAGGGGACTGATATTGACTTTTTTGTGGGGGTTTAATCATGGGATATTACTTTGATTCCTTGGACTGTTATTCTAGGATTAGATTTTGTGAACCATATTATTTTGGTATGACTAGTCTATGACCTATAACTATATGATTCTTTAGGATTTTGATACCTATTCTTATGTTTTCTATTTCTTGAATTCCTGATTTTCCTTGACATTAATTTTTATGATTGTGTAATGTGATATGGGAAAATGTTCATTGAAATTTATATACCTGATTTTGTTTAGAATGATGAAAAAGGGAGAGTTTATCATGTTTTCTATAAAATTTCTTTACCACTTATCATTACATGTTTTAATTTAAAATTAAAATATAGGAATTGTTTTACAGTGTATGGTTAAGGAATTCCATGGTGGGATCCTACTGAGCCTGTTATCTCACACTCTACACACCTCCATGGTGGTGCGTAGACCATTGTTTGACTTCCAGTGTAGGGAAATGAAAGGTGAAACAGTGCGGTGGTTAGTTGAATGTTATCTGGTTGTTTTTTTTTGTGGTGAGATTGAGGGAGTTCGTATGTGACATCATTTGGAGTAGTTGTTGGGTTTATTGTCCTTTTTTTGTTAAATTTATCATTGAGTTTTAGATACTCTTTATGTTTTCTGTTTTTAATGTTTTTTTACAGTTTTGGAATATAAAGATGCTTCGTCTACTACTATTCCTTTTTTATTACATATATTCTTTGTATTAGATGATGTTGGGAGAAATAGTTCCCCTTATTTCCTTCTTCGATGCTTGGATTCTTGTCGCAAGTCCGTGGGGTTTATGGATGCCCTTTTGGTATGTAAAGGAACAAGTCGGGTGCCAGGTTTGAGGGAATCCTAGGTCGGTTATTTTATAGTTTGGTATTCGAGTTTTTCTATCCACAAGAGTCTATGCCTTCGGAAATCTATTATATTAGAGATGGTATTTTTGGGATATTAGAGGTATGTTCCGATAAGTGTCTAACCATCTCTTATAACAAAAAGACTCAATATTCCATGGGATGTAGGATTGTGGGTCTTTTGTATTGGTTTTTGTTTTAATGTTCTCAGTTTTTTCTTGTGTGTTTTATAGTTTGGACTGAGATTTATTCAATTGTATGATCATTCTTATGTTCCGGCATGTAGTAGTATACCTCTGAGACATCTTCCATGAGATCCTCTAGAGTGTTCAATTGATGATCCTCAAGGGAACCCACCAATAGATCATAACCTCATTGAGATGATCAAATCGGAAGTTCGTCATGTCAATCAGAATATAGCATGGCTTCAGAACACTATTGTTGATGTACAACCAAGAGATGGGGGAGAGAATTATCGATTATGAGAGTTCTTGCATGAAAAGACACCATACTATATTAGATCGAGTGAATGTAAATAGGAGATGGATTCAAAATACACAATCGATAAAATATTGAACTTTTTGGAGACACCTGAGAATATCCAGGTGAAGTGTGAAACATTTAGGCTCATGGGATACTGCAAGTGATGGTGGGATTCAATTCTCCAGGCTAGCAGATATGTTGGAATGGACTGGAAGGGTCTCAAAACCCTATCCATTCATCAGTTTTTTATAGATACAATGATTATAGATAAGTCCTTGGAGTTCTGATCATTAGAATATGGAGACTATTCAGTGTCGGCATACACCACCCGGTATCCTGAGCTTGTCCATTTTTCTTTGGATGTGGCAAAAAACGACCAGATGAAAGAAAAAAAGTACCTACAGGGTCTATGACCAGATATCATATCATGGTTGTTTATGCTAAGACATTCTACCTATGTGGAGACATTATATAGATCTATGATGTATTAAATAAATATGGAATTCAAGGTTGTATTTTTTACCTATTATCTTTTACTGGGTGCCAACTCCAGTGGTATTCATGGGAAGTAGAAGAAGTGGAAGGATCATCACAAAAGTGGTGGAGGTGGGTCTCAGTAACTAGCATTTTCTGCACCATCCATCATAGCTGGAATTGTTCATATGACTTTCTATCAGTGGGGTAGGGGAGGACACATCATAATTTATTTTCCTATGCTTGAAAAGAGGTGTAATAGCTATGGATGTGTTGGTAATCTATAGTGCTTCTATCAGAAAATGACTACACGTCTATATGGTCAGGGTTCATTTGCTTCAAAGGCTTCTTCAGTGCAGTTAGTATCATTAAATACTACAGGGATCTTTCCACAGGCCTTGATAGTTACGAATTTTCACACACTAGATGAACATTGAACAAAATTTGATGTAGGTCTGGCCATAATTAGAGGTTCTATTTTTATTTCATCTTCATTAGAAATTTATTTATATGATATCTGTTCTTCCAAATCATTTCTCTTTTGACATTTTTTTATGTTATTAAAATTCAAACAGTACGTATGTCATTTAAATTGTAGTTAATGACACCACTTGGTATGATGAAAGAGTAGGGTTTCTATGTCCTTGTTCATTAATGATAGTTTATACGGTGTTGTTATGGGATTTTCTCATTCTTGAACTACAATTTCTTGACTTCATAATCAGAATGGATTGGATTTTCACTCATCGAGCTGAGGTTGATTATTATTGTTGGCGTGTTTTGTTTCTAGATTCTGATGGGATATCTCATGTGTTTCAAGGGGGAGTGGTACCCGAGGACTAGTCATGGAGGACCTTCATGCCTAGGGATCAAGAGTTTGTTTTTTATTGTTTGTTTAGGCCTGATGAATTTTCTTCTATTGATGGTATTCTTTTGTTCAATTGAGATGTTACAGACATTTTCCATGAAATTTATCCAATCTTCCACCAGAGAGAGAAGTAGAGTTTATAATTTGTCTGGTCCCAGGAACACAGCTAATATCAATTAATTCTTATCATATGTCGGCAGAAAAGCTGAAGGATATCAAGAATTAGTTGGATAACCTATTTGAAAAAGGTTTTGTTCTCTCTATCATATCACCTTGGGAAACCCATGTTCTCTTTTCCAAGATATAATATGGTTCCCTATGTTTCTTTGTGGACTATTGAAATTTGAAATAACTATGGTTAAGAAAAAATATACTTTGCCCCGTGTGGATGATTTTTTTATCAGTTGAAGGGGGAAAAGTGGTTCTCAAAGATTGATATTTTTTAGGTTATCATCAACTCAGTGTTTAGAAGTTTAATATAATAAATACACCCTTCAAGAGAAGGTTTATTAATATCATGTGATGCCTTTTGGGCTGAGTAATTTTTTATTGATTTATGGATTTAATGAATAGGATAGTCCATCAATATCTTTACACTTATGTGCTACTGTTCTTGGATGATATTTTGGTTATACGAAGTCTGAGAGTGAGAACGTACACTATAACAGTTTGGTTCAATAAATTATGAGGAGCCATAATTTTTATGGGAAAAAATTATAAATTTAGTTTATGGGTTCAAGAAGTTTTGTTCATGGGGCACATAATTTCATATCATATCTAATCAGTTGATCTAGATACAACAAAGGTTGTTATGTCTTGGAAGGAATCACAAAACATCATAGAAATGTGATGATCCAAAATATTATTGGGTACTACAGATGATTCGTTAAGGATTTACTGAACATGGTATTGCCTTTGACAGATATTAATCGAAAAGAACTGAAATTCACATGGTATGTGATTTGTCATTCTTCTTTTGATGATATAAAGAACTTTTGACATTGGCTCTTATTATGATCTTACCTAATCCCATTATGGGGTATGTCATGTTTTCTGATGCATCTAGTGCTATTTTGGGATGTGTTATTATATAATATGACCATGTTGTAGCTTATGTCTCTCATTAGATTTGACCTCATGAGAAAATTACCCTAATCATGATTTAGAGCTTGCGGTAGTGATTCTTGTACTTAAATGATGGAAGCACTATCTCTATGGAGAAATTTTACAGTTGACTATGATCATAAGTGTCTGAGTTGTATCATATATCACATGAAATTTAATCTTAGGCAAAGGCGATTAGTATAATACATTTCAATGTTTTACATCGATATCACCTACACCCCGGGAAATGGGAATGTGGTTGTCGATGGTCTTAGCAGGATATAGCCACTATAAGTTGTTCATGAATCGATGGAAGAGTGGAACCTTATGGGTCTTTTCTCTCATTTACAAAAAGATTATGAGGAAGATGCTTCAGGAATTGTTCTGACCATTTTTTCGTTATAATTATATCTCTTGTATTCTATCTTGAAAAGTAATTATCAGGATGATGAGCTTAATAAGAATCAAGAAAGCCTCAATGGTGTGGAAAGAGTTTCATAATGGACTTTATCTTAAAATTGTATGATTCACTTTAGGAAGTGACTTTTTTTTTCTAGCAAAAATAATGAGTTCATTCTTCTTTGATTGTCATATCTATTCATGTTCCATTCATCTAAGAACTATGGAGATGTATTATGAGATTAGGTGACAATTTAGGAGGTCGGGTATGAGGCGTGACATCGCGGATTTTCTCTCTCACTATTACACCAACCCACAGATAAAGGAATATCACTTCAAAACTTATGGATTTCATTAGCCTCATGAAATGTGGGTTTTGAAATGGAATGAGGTATCAGTGGATTATTTTAGGATTTCCACAGACAATCCAATGGAAAAATTCTATATGGGTGGCTGCTGATCATTTAAAGAAGTCTATTCATTTCATTCAGATAATAGAAAACAGTAATGTGGATGATCTGGGTAAGCAGTATGTGTAGGATATTGTGAGCTTCATTGGTGTACATCCTCTATTTAGTATATAGATCCTAGGTTTTACTCGAGATTCTAGAGGAGACTCTAATAGTTAATGGGAAGTAAAATCAAGATGAACACATGTTTTCAAATATAGAATGAGAGTCAGATAAATAATGTAATTACGATCCTAGAGGATATGTTCCACGCCTATGTATTGGATTTTTTAGGAACATTGGATACCTATCTGGGACTAGTTACGTTTGTTTACAACAACAGTTAGAAATTTTTGATAAGAATGGATCCTTTCGAGGTGTTGTATGGTCACCCATGTATGTCAATTATTTTATGGTATGAGGTGGGAGAATTATATCTAGTTGACCAATTTTGGTTCAAGAAACATCCTTGAAGTTTCAGTATTTATATCCACATTTTGTTATAGTCTATAATCGATAGAAATCGTATGCGGATCAGTGGCATTGTCCATTGGATTTTTATGTAGGTGGCTGGGTTTTATTGAATGTTTATCCTCATTTGTGTCACTATTGTCTTGGAATATAGATGAAGTTGGATCTAAAATATGTTGGACCATTTGTGATCATTGAGTGGCTTGCAAAAGATTTTTATCAATTATATTTGCAGATTTAGTTGACGGGAATCCATGATATTTTCTACATATCTCATCTCAGGATGTATCACCCAGATCCTGCTCACATTCTGAGTTGGGAGGATATTTATTTAGAGCTATATGCTTCTGTTTTTTAAAAAGTAGTTGAGATTTTTGAATCTCAAGTGAAATTCGTGAATGTAAAGATGACTCTAATTGTCAGAGTTCTCTAGAAACAAAGATCATATTCTCATGAAACATGGGTATGCGAGTCGTTGTTGAGGGAGAAGTGTCCTAATCTTTTTCCAGGAGTCACATCATACACATGACATCCTGGGGATGAAAATCCTTTATTATGGGGAGTTTGAAAAATCATGTTATCTTGATCGGGTATGTTTTTCCCTTTCTATTGGTTCCCTTTTGTTGAAAGTCCTTGGAATCTGTTTTTTATATTTTTTGTAGGTTGTAGAGTAGGTAGATATCATGTACCTAAGGTACTCATCAGGTGCTAGCTGCTATATACATGTCGTGATAGGAGATATCAAAATGTAAACTGATTCACGTCATGAATTGTGGGTATACACAGTGTAGGTTTTAAATGATGGATTTTCAAACCGAGTCGATAGGTTTTTTTGCGTACTAATCTATTGTGGAATTCAAAACTCTCTAGGGTATAAACATCATGACCTAACCCTGCATCCATATTTAAAACATACAATCGCTATTTTGTATTATTCATCACATCTTCACTTCATTGATCCCAAACAATAACTCTTTTTATGCGCTTTTCAGAGGCCCCTCTCCTTCAGTATCTACCCAATCGGCTTTGGATCTTCATTTTGTCTGCATTGTGTCTCTCTGGGTAAGTGTTACTTCTAGTCATTCAACAGTATTTATCATGGTAGAAACCAAGATTTTCATTATCGTATCCATTGATCTATGTTGGATGTTTCTTTTTTGTTTCATTTAAATCCATTATGATATATAATTCTATAGGAATTTTGCTTTATTGGTCATGGAGAGACGAACATTCTTCCTCCAATTATGTTCATTTTATATCTTCTACTGACATGTTATGTTTATATTGGTATCAATATTAATGTGGATATGATTTTAGGGCCTTCATTGATGTTTTTGGGTTTCATTGTTTGAGGTTTTCAATACATGAACATGAGACCTATGTTTTGAGGTAGGTGGTTCCGTCCCTGGACTATGATAATGAACCTTCTTGTTTTTCTTTATGACCTAATTTATTAAATCGACATGATTGTTTTTATATATTGAAAAATGGTTTTAAAATGGAAATGGGTTTTCCCTAGGTTTTAATAAAAGGATCGAGAAATGGTTTTGAATTTGATTTATGAAAATGAGCACATGGGTTGCATTGGGTATATAGGTGGAAGGATTATCTTAAAGCCATTGGCTATTTCATATTATTATCATGGTGGTTTTTTATTGGTCTTTCCTCTGTTTCCTTGGCCCATTTTTCTAGGGGAGTGATATTGACATTTTGGGGGGTTTACTAATTGGGTATTCCACTTTGTTTTAGGCCTAGTTCTCTAGGATTAGTTTTTATGCACTTCAATATTGTGGTATTTGTAGTATGTGTCCTTGACATGTAGTATTCCATGGTGTTTTGATACTTGTGATTCAATTTTTTATTGATCGAATTTCTGAGTTATCCTTGATTTTCAGGGTTGTCGTTGTAAAAGGTGATATTGAGAAATGTGCATTGAAATTTATATACCATGTTTTCATTAGAACTATGGAAATACAGAAATTCTAACCTTGTTTTCTATAAAACTACTTTACTGCTT
Organism: Viscum album; assembly: GCA_963277665.1. NCBI lineage: Eukaryota > Viridiplantae > Streptophyta > Magnoliopsida > Santalales > Viscaceae > Viscum > Viscum album. Next base: position 137,605,907 of record OY728128.1, on the reverse strand, counting down.
ATCATGCCATGTTAATATTTAAAATGAGCATACATAAATTTTTATATAGAGACTGGTTCTGGAACCACTGAGTGGGATCCTATTGAGCATGTTAGCTCACACCATGTGCACCTATTCGGTGGTGTGTAGACATTTTTATTCATCTTATGTAAAGAAAGACAAATCACCATAGTGAGGCGGTTAGGATCCTTTCAGATAGTTGGGTAGTTGTTGGTGAGATGGTGGGAGTTTGTTCATGCCATTTTTTTGTGTAGCAGTTTGGTTTCTAGTCCATTGTTAATAGACATGTGTTGGATATTTAATTACTTTTGAATTGGTTGTTTCTACTTTTTCTCTTACAGTTATGGTATATATATATTATTTGTATTTGGTTGTTCCTTTATTTATAGTACATATATGCCATGTATTTTATTAGGATGGGTGAATCATTCCCTTTTTGGTCTTTTTCAATGCCTGAGTACTTGTCTCCAACCCATGGGGAATGGAAATTCCCTTTGGGTATGTGATAGAATGGTTTGGGTGATAAGTTCGGTGGAAACACATGCTGGTTCGATACATATATTCATGAGTTTATTTTTTTCATTTGTTGTTTCTAAATTTTTGCACAAATATTTATGTGGGTTCATCTATACAACTAAAATATGATATGGCCTACCATGTGTGTGATATTCCTTCTCGGTGCTAGTCACTATCCCCTGGCCTATTGATGGTGGGTTGGGGTAGTTATGGATTAGAACCCAATGGTCCGTATTGTGATGTTATTTTATAGAAAAGAGTGTATGTGGGAGTTTTATAATATTTTTTTTATTTGGATGGAATAATGATCATAATGATTAGCAACATTATACTATATTAAAGTATGTTTTTGAAAGTGTTTCTCGAAATGATACTTGGGTGAAGCATCATTAATACTAGGTATGAATATCTATAAGGAAATATATACAAGGATTTTTTTCTATATTTAGAACACTTATATTGGTAATGTGATGAACTGGTTTTTCATGGTGAACAATAATAATGGATATTTATTAGTAATTCATGGCCTGATTCTTATGAAGACACAATGTCATTCTAATTAGTTATAAATTATAAACAAGAATAATATTAATTTTCTATCATTTATTGGATCTATCATATATTCTATTTTGTGTACTTAGATTGATGTTAGTTATGGATTGAATATAGCTATTAGATGTCAATCCAATCCGGGGGTGTCACTAGATTATTTTGAAAAAAATATCTGGTACTTTAGAAGAGATAATTATTTTTTTGGTCATTGGAGGAGAGGTAGAGATCTTTATAATGGAATCCATTGATTCTAGTTTCCAAAATAAAATAAATTATATAAAAAATAAATTTTACTTGTTTTTTATACTATGGTATTGTTATTAGTTATAATATTTTTAGACAACCCACTATGGAAAACAAGATAAAAAATGTAGAGTACAACACACCATCAAATGTTGGGATGGAATTTATTTTGATAGATATCTTTATCAATGATATTTGGGTGGTGATATGAGTTTGGGGAGTAATTTATCTTTAATTATACCACAATGATTTTATTAATCAATCACTGGAATATTATTCTCATATATTTTGAAAACACAACTTTCCCAAATATAATATCATTAATGATATTATGGAGAAAGAATATGTATAGATCTTTTGGGTGAATATATTTTAAAATACAATAGATTTATTTAAAAATCATTTATCAAATTGTATTCACATGGTTTATGTCAAGTATTTGGGTATTATATATATGACTGATCAGGTTTAAGGGTTTGAGTCAATGTAAATGTTACATGGTTTTGTATTAAAGTATATATTTTCTGGGAATTCAATTGTTTTTCACATGTTATGTAAAAATTTGAGTTATAAAAATCCTTAAAATAGTCAATTTAAATTTTACTAAATATTTTCTCATTAAAATTTATTATGGGTTTTGATAATTTTTTGATATTATAATGATATAATTGTTGTATACCATATAGAGTAGACTCATTAGATACTAAGTAAATACATATTGACCAAACTGGCCCACCAATGTATGTGACATGGAATTTAATATATTAATTGAAATAAATAGGAGTGTATGACTAAAAGAAACCCCCATTAACTATGGTCGAAAAGATACATATCTTATAAATATTCATACTTTTATATATTTTTCAAAAAATCATTAAGATTGTTATAATCAAGGTTGGTTTGGTATTTTTTGACGAGTTCATCAATTGAGTTTAACTAGGATAAAATATGTACTTATGTATGAAAATTAAAACATTTAGGCCACATTTAAAATTAAATTAAAAAATTCATGGTAATTCTTAGTTGGGAGAAATTTAATGAGATTAACTTATAGGAAAAATTATGTGTTATGTTTCTATTAAATTTGGTAAGACTATTTTATAGTATCATAAACATATGAGTTATCCTAGATTGATGTGTTTCATCTCTAGTGGTCCTTCAATGTATTAAAAAAAGATATTATATATGAATGTATTCAATTTATGAATTTATATATTTTTGAAGTGTTTTTTAGATTGATATTTATGTGTATTTAATCGATATCACACATCCCACATATAATGCATGATTAGTAATAATGTTTTTTATAGGGCAATCTTTTCATACGATAATGGTTTAGGGAATTAATAATAATTAGTAGTTATAAAAGGCCCATAGGGTGATAAATTTGACCATAAACAAGGTTAAATATTGGTAAATTTGATTTCCAAAATATAAGAGAGTTTATGAAATAAAAATTTAAAATATATATTTGGATGGATTTAAAAATAGTTAAAATATTAATTATAAATTCTATGAGGATTTAATGCATGTTTGATATTTTTGGAAATATATATTAAAATATAAACTATGATATTGTGTCAGTTACCAAGTGATGTACTTTTTTATCTTTTGGTTCTTGATTTCATGTATTCATGTATGTTATGAATGATATTAATTATAATTAATAAAACTCTCTGTTATTGATTATCATGTGTTATTCAGCATATGAATCATAACGTAGTGATTTTAAAATGTAGTATTAGTTTTTAGTGAAGGTTTAAAATCACATATATAGATAAATAGTTATTTTAAGAGTTACAAAAAAGATATAATGTGTTATTCATTTCATAATAGATGAAATGTTTTAACTCCCATCAGATTGTTCATTCATGGAAGGAATTCAATAAATAGAGTTTATAGACCCCATTTTTTGACACTAGAGATTATTATATTCTGAACATAAATCATTGTTCAATACTACTCTATTAATATTTATGTGTTAATGAGGATCCAGTAATCAATTTAAGGATAATTGGTTATACAAAAGTGTTTAGTGAATCTAGTAATTAGTGGATACCTTTGGATATAGAAACCCAATAGTTACATTAGATAGTTCTCAATTATACTCCTAACTGTGTTTGTTTTATCATGGAAAATATAATTTAGGTATGTTTTGTGTTTTCATTCCATTTTATTCATGACTCTCTAGATAGATATTTTATATGAGTTTTGTGTTTAATTTTAAAAGTTTTTTTCATTGATATTTCACGCAACCCTTTAAAAATGACTTCACCTATAATTTTTAACTGAAGGGGCATGTGAAGGTGATTTTTTCTCTGTCTTCAAGAGTTTCAGGGTTTTTAATGTTACCAATTTAATATCTAAAAATATATTTTTTCTAACCTTTCAATATTTTTTTTTCAAAAAAACGAGAGTGGGTTGTGGTTTTTTATTATGAAAAAATTCAATTTTTATAATCAATTTACACTATCCATTTCATGGAAAATGTTTTTATAATACTGATCCACATAACAAATTGTCTACCACTAATTATTTTACTCTGAAAATAAATTACCAGAATATGAAAATGAAACTAATTTGTTAAATAATATGGAAATTTAGATTAATTTTTCATTAACCATGTTGTTATATTTTCCCCAGTTTATAATCAAGATTCAACCAACATGATGTATTAAAGCCTCTCCAATGGATCTCTTACAATAGCAATAAAAGTGAAAAATTTAATTCCATAGAGTATAATTTCTTTCATTTAAATCAATCCTTAATATAGGTTAAATAACATATAATAATTTGATAATATCACATAGATTCACAAAACAAAACACATGATAATTTTCAGCATATTTCTCCAAGGTTTCTAAGACAATGATATCCATTAAAATGAGTTTTATCTCCATAATCACTCTTATATAAATCAATGACCATTAATGATATAAAAAATTTATTTTTATAAATATTTCATAGATTATGGAATAGTATACCTCACCAAAACACGATTCATCACTAGTCAAAGTTATTTCTCCTCAAATGATTACTTTAATTCTAATTTTCTTCTAAATTTTTTGAATTTCTATATCATTTAAATCCTATATAGCATGACTATTTTGGTGTCTAACGTGACCCAATCAAACACCTAGATCTTCCATAGAGTGATATTACTTTACTACTTGTATCTAGTGTTTTCAACGTCAACCATATAACTTAACATTGAACATTCTTTTAAAAATGACATGGTTTTTATTATTCATTCCATGTTAGAGAAATGAGAAACAAAAATGATGTGAAATCATTTTTTATACCATAATAAAAAAAAATTTGTCTATATTCCTCTAAATTCCATGGAATAATCTATTTCATGGATTTTAATATCTGAAAATTTTATAAATTGAAAATGTAATTAGCCTCTTGTACCACGACCAAAATTATTGATTGAAGTTATAACATCATGGTGTTGTGTCCATCATCATGATGCAATTCTACAGTTCATAGAACATATTTTCTATATTATCCTACATTCCTCTATAACCAAATCTATAAAAAATAGGTTTTCCATCAAAATGGAATTTAAATTATGTGTTTCTTCTATTTATAGAATTTTTTATAGAGACCCACACTATATATCTAAAAATGAAATTAATTTTATATGTGATTTTATGATTTAAAATGATTTAGTTTTCCTCTACCATGACATGGTTTTATATTCTACCATATAAATGTCTCTAAAATATTTCAAATACATCATGACTCATCTAAAACTTCTAAAAACAAATTATCATCATTAAAAAGAACTATATTGTTCACCATTCTTCATTATGTAAAAAAATATGATTTTAAAAAAATATTATATTAAATAGTTATCATTATTAAATGGAAAAAATAAACCCCATTTATAAGGGTTCTTGATTCCTCAACATTGGATAAAGTGATGATTTTAAATTATATTCTTCCCATGATAATAACTTCTCATGTTCTTTTAGAGCACTATAATTTCCATTTTATTTAATTTCTATAATAGAATATTTAACATATTCCACTGTATTTTATAGAATAATTATCAACATAAGTCCATAATAATTAATAGTCTCAGTCATATTTCTCTAAATATATATTAATATTAAAAAATATATCCTCTATAGATTCCTTTCCATTCTCTATCTTTCTCTCACATTTTGGGATTTATTACATTTTTAATGGATTTGTGACATTATTTCTCCCATTTAAAACATAATTCAACTACAGTGATATGGATACATGAAAAATGATTTAATTATAAATATTTTTTGGAGAGGTATCACTCCCAATATAAATATCAAATTTTATGATTTTCTCTAGAAAATGGATTTGTCAGAATGGTTATTACACTCTATTTCATGGATGAAACTTCCAAATTTAAAAACCTATCACCCAATTAATCTTTAATTATTTGATATTTATTTTTATCATTATTCAAACTCATATGTTATAATGTATTTTTTAAATTTGGTATCACTTTAATTTCCAAATCCTATGTCATGTAGAAATTCAATATCTACTCTCATGTATGTGAGTTGTGACTTTATATATATCATTTTTGAAGAGTCTCTTGATACTGCGACATACTCAGCATCAGTTATTCTCAAATAAATATAGTATTTTTTCCAATAATTTCATGTAATACATCATCATGAAAACAATTTCTGAAAGTGGACATAAATCATCAAAATTACTAACACAATTTTCATTGGTATAATCATACAGTTTATGTTTTTAATATTTTTTATATTCAAGACCATGGTCATGTATCCCCTTCATATAAGTAAGGATTATCCTAGAATATATAAGATGTGATTTCTTTATATTAACTTTGAATCATACATATAATTTCACTACAAAGACTATATCAGGTTCTGATGTTTTCATGTATAACAAAATACCAATAATCATTTTTATTTCATTTTTTTATAATAATATTTAATTTTTTTGATATATATTGTTTTCTTATAATTTAGGAAATTTGAATGGTCAAGAATAATTTCATATTTCTAATGCTCAATATCTTAAAACATCTTGTTCACATGAGAACCAAATTATAAACCTATTATAGGTATATTTAAAATAAAAATTAATCCATAAACATGAAAAATTCAAATGAGTTTTTTTTTGGTTTTTTTTACGTTAAAAATAATCTCTAATCCTCATTATAATTTCCCAAAATTCATTATTTCAAAAAAAATTCATATGTTTGTGCAGTAAGAGTTGTCAGATCTTTTGACCCATATAATGTCTTCTTCAATAGTTAAATTTTTATGTTTTCACTATCCTGTAAAAAAAATCTAGTCTCTCAATCTATGCACCATCCTCATGATCAAAAATTAGGAATGATAAATTAACATCCATTTGGAAAACATTATATATATTTTTAGCTAAAACTAAAAAATTACTATAATTATTGGTATATGGTACCATAATTTCCATACATTGATATTACATCAGAATATACGAATATTCATTACACAACATAGAAACCCCACTAGAGGAATATATAGGTTTAATGCCTTTGGGAATAAGTAAACATAATAGATGGATCAAAAATAATCCACACCATCTCCCGTTTATTCATTCATATATAGAAAACTTTTTGAATCATCTTACTTAATAAAAATTTTATATCTATGGGAGAAAAACATAATAAAGGGTGAGAGTAGATTCTCAGTACAGTAGATATAAATATTATAATTATCATAAAGTATAAGATCATATACATAAAATTTGTAAATTTAATCTAACACATCAAAGATCATGATATCTAGTCATGGAATAAATAAAAAATGTTCACAAATGAACATATTCCCAAATAGAATACCATAACGAATGGAATTTTTGGTATACAAATTAGAATAGAAAATAACTTAAATATTATTAAGGGATTATTTCCAAAAAATCATATTGGAAAAATTCCTTTCCTGAATTGAGTTCACTCTCCGTTGTAGCCATGTGTTACTGAACCAAGATTTCTTCTTATTCCATCCTATTATTACTAAACCGAGATCATTTACTATTACAATCCTATCTATATCATGAAATATAAATCATTATCCAATTATGTAGAGGGAGAAATGGGTCCCACCCATCATATAATGAAGACCAAGAATATATACTATAAAATAAAAAACATCATTCATCATATCATAACCCATAGAATGAAATTGGTTTCATAAACATCATTCAATGAAATAATAACCCATGTAAATAAAATGGGTTTCATAAATATCAATCCATCATAAAAATAAACCAACTCTATGAATAACATGGTTAATATACATTCAAAAAGTTCCCTATTCAAATGAAATTAACATCAAATAATGTTATTATAGATGGAAAATAATATTTACAGAACAATTAAAATTAATTCTGGAGGAAAATATCCTTTCAACATTGAAAATGTTTTATTTTCATAAAATGTCACACAATTTTAAAAGAATTTGTTTTTTTAAAAAATAACCATATAATATTATACAGAAATATTCATGGCATTAATTCTTCATAAAATCATAAAAAATCATCCATGCATTATATGCCATAATAAAACATTATCCTCATAAGTTTTCAGGAAAATTCACATGGCACCTCATTAGAAATACAAAAAAAAAGAATTCATTTGTCACATTTATTAAAAAATCATAAATGGGTAAAAATGAGTTTCCAAAATTGAATATGAATAGTAAATATATTCTAGAAAACTATTTTAATAAACATGCACATGGATGCTAAATGTTCCGTAGTAAAAAATTATGTATAAAAAATCCCATAAAATAATAAGATTATAAAATTTACCCTTACCTTATGAATGATTTCTTTAATACGTCTCTAAAAATGATGTATAATGAATTAAATAATATTATGAAATTATTTTATAAACATATTTATAATTATTATAAGAATATATTATTATCTTATCACCCAATTGTTAGTAACATTTCATTATTACACATCTTTTGGAAGAAAACTACTTCATTTTCCTATGCATGTATTGTTGTATAAGTCTTGATTCATGTGAAAAGGATATAATGATGTCATTTACAAAATTATATTAAGGTATTAGATAACATATTTATTAATTATAAACATTTATATAATCTTTATTTAATGGTGATCATGTATAATGAATTTCATCGCTTCGTGGAGATGATAGACCATATATACACACGAGCGATGATGTCATTCCCTGAATTGTGTAATGGTATTGAAGTGGATGGTGTATATATGTTTTTCCAGAATAAATATCATTTTATAATTATAATATATATCTATTATTTTCATAATTACACCCATCCATATAAGGTGGATGTGAAAAATAGATTACACCATGGCGTAGTGACCGTAAGTCCTACGTATGCACGCGTGATTCTCTATTTTTCATAGGATGGATAAAATTTAGAATTTGGTTTCCCCGTAATCATAATATCATCTCAATATATCTTTTAAAACCTATTAATTAATTTATAATGGGAGAAAAACTTGAAAAGGAAGTAGAATATTAATAATCTTGAAAGAGTTAGTGATGGATATTACCTCTTCTTTTGCAAGCTTCCTCTAAAACTCGTCAAAGGGACACTAAATCTAGTATTTAGAGAATAATAGATCATATATAATGTGAATATATAATTTTATAAGGTATATGGTCAGGTTATGGTCGATATTGAAAGCTCAATGTGATGTGAATAAGTTAGTGATTATGGACCCTTTTATAGCTCAGGTGAGGGGAAGATTTTAAATTTAAAAGTATATAAATTTAAAATAAAGTATATCCTCCATAAAAATAACTGACAAGGACATTGAATTGTATATAATATGATATAATGTTTTAATATCTACAAATAATTGATTTTTTATTTGTATTTGTTTTTTAACCATTATCATTTTTATTAATCCTCCGTTAACCTATTTTAAATCTAACTATAGTAGAATATTTTTTAATATTTAATATTTGTAATTTTTTAAATATGTAGAATAAATTACAACATAAATGTAAATTTCATAACATATTAGACCATATTATATTTATTTTATATTTTTAATGATGTTTTAATATTTTTAAATAATTTAATGTTACATTATTTTCATAAAATATCAATAGATTCACTTTTGACACTTCCACTCCTTGATTTTTAAAAATATCAAGATTATAAGGTAAATTTGAAAAAAAATATTTTCCTTTACCCATAATAAGTCAGGTTCATCTATAAAATTAATTGATCACATTATTTATCCCAAATTAAATTTATTTTATAATTTTGAAAAGGCATTATTTGATATTTCCATTATTAATATATTTACTACATTATCATTGTGTAATTGTTTAATTTCTCTATTTAATTATTAAAAATAAAAAAGAAATTACCTTGTTTAATATAAATATTCTATATTTATGAATAATATTTATAATAAAATTTATCCAATGTATTACGCTATATTAAAAATGATATTATTTTCAAAAATATGAGTACGAAATCATTAACATTTCATTAAATAAAATATAATAAATTCAATACTGTCATAAATGTGGATAACAAAGGATATAATTTTAGACCATGTTTTATTTTGGTTGAAAAAAAAATCGTGTTAAAAAAGAACTTGAATTAAGGTAATTTCATAATATTTATAACATTTTTTTTACTCTTAATTACACAATTTACCTTTTATTGTGTTAATAAGACTTACTAAATTTTAAAATTCATAATTCCCAAAAATAAAATAAACTTAAATATGTAATTTGTACCCACTATTTAAAAAATTGGAATCCTTTTTTCTAAATTAAAAATAAATAAGTTTAATATATAATTTAATATTAATCTCATTGATGGAATTAGAAAACATATTTTAAATGTCAAAATGACCAAAATATTTTAATGTGTTGTATCACAATTCAAAGTCAAATATTTTTCAATGACATAAATAAGATTATCTAATAAATATTTTATCTAATTATACCATAAAATATTTTAAACATGTATGTTAACACTATAAATTATTTAGATTAAAAATCTATTTTCAATTAAAATGAGATATTCTATTACTATTTATTAAAACAATAAAATTATTAGAAAAATAAATAAAATAAACCCATATATGTTTTTATATCCTAATTTTACATAAGAGGTATATTTTTTTATCTAAAAACCATAAATGTTTCAAAACATATATTTAAAATTGGATTTCCATTAAAAGGTAGTAAAATTACCCTTTTGAAAAATATTGGTTTTTGTGCATGAAATTAGATTTTTTCTTATCTTATGTCAATAAAATATGTTTTATAAATATAAAAAATATTTGATCAAACATATAAAATTTCTATTTAATTAAAATCATTCAATAATTTTAATTTAATTAATTTATTAAGACAAAATGACTTTTGGATAATAATAAATAATCATTATAAAAAATCGGTATATATTTTCATTTAAAATAAATTTATAACCAATAAATTCATATTATATTTTTGTAAACCATTTATTTTCAAATATCGGTTAATAATATTAATAATATTTAATTTAAATGCTATGTTATAGTGGTCATTTTATTTTAATTGCTTCTCGCTATTTCATTTAAACACATGGTTTAGTGCAATGAATGTTATTGAAGAGTTAAAATTATTTAAAGGGAAATATTTACTAAAAAATTGAGGTGATATATTATACCCCATTAAATAAATTTCACCCCCGAATTTTGTCACATAAATAAAAATATATTCGAATGCCTCATCCTCACCACATCCTTAAGTTCACACATAGCTTCTCCAAATTAGTGGTTCCTCCATAAATATATAACCAAGTGATTGGTCTTATTTTTTAGAAAGTTTTTACTACATCAAATAATCTCTATTAATTGTTCTTCATAAAAAATTCTTTCTCTAGTGGTGAGAATTCTGAGATTAGTAAATGTGAAGGATGAGGTATGTACATTCTCAGGAGAGATATATGTAATGCATCCTGAAATTGAGGGAGATTTTATGGGACCTCCAATCTAAAAGCTACCTTCCCAACATGAATAACAATTTAAAAATGACTGATATACCTAGGGATGAATTTTCCATTCATTCCTAATATGATTACTCATTTCTAAAGAGATATTAATAAAAATATCTTGCCTCCCACTTAACACTGTATGGATTTTCATTGATTTTAATAAGAATTTTTTTATAGACTCTTATATTCTCCTATGTGTTATTTAATTGATCTAAACTTCTCTATAATTTCTTTAACAAAATCGGGTCCCAAAAGAATTTTTTACCAACTTCATCTCTGACATTTGGATTTACAGACTTTATACCATAAAGGTATTTATATGGATCCATATAAAAACTTTTTTGAAAGCTATTATACTAAGAAAATTCTCCAAAAGGTATGTGTTGATCCCAACCACCTTTTAAATCCCTCGAACAAGATCTCTACATGCCTTTTTGAGTTTTAATTTTACACTCAAACTGACAATCAGTTTGATAAAGATAACAAGTGTTGAAACATAACTGTATATCTAGTTCATTTTGATGACTTATCTAGAACATAGATTTAAACCTTATATTTTCATCAGATGTAAAAAAATATACATCTTCCTGAAATCTTGTAACTTCTTTTCTATATATCCTAGGAATATGAGCTAGATAAAAATATTATCTAATATTAATTAAGTGCACAAAATTATTAATGTGTTCAACTCTAACACTTATTTATTTTTGTCCTTTTTATGTTTTGGGAAGTCTAATGAAAAAATCCATGGTTATTTTAAACCATTTCCATTTGGTTATGAGCAGCGCTTGTAACATACCCTTAGAATTGTGTCTCTCAGCGTTCACTTTATTGCAATCCAATCACCAAGAAACATATTCTATAATATATATCTTCATTAATTCCATTAATAAATACTCTTTTAGGTCTCTATAGATTATTTTTACTTCTATAATGAATTTTGAATGATGAACCACAAGCCTCATCCAACATCTCCTTGTTTAATTTAGATACAGGTGGAATACATACACAGTTTCTGAACCATATTATTCCTTCAAAATAAATGATGAACTCATGACCATTTTTTACCTTCTTTGGTAGCTCCAGATCTTCCATCTGCACCTTTTTATTCTTCAATTTTATATGTGGATGAAAATTAATTTGAAAATTTAGTTATTTACCCCCTTCCATTAAAATTTTCCATATCCATCCTTGTGAAATCCATAAATATTATATCTTTTGTGATCTTTATCATATATAGGCTGGTATGGTTCTGTTGACTCAAATCATTTTCCACCTTGTTCACTTTCCCAGGATGGTAATGTATTGAGTAGTCATAATTTTTAATAAATTCCAAACGTCTTCTTTGGTGGATATTCATCTCCATTTCACATAAAATATAAATTATAATTTTATGATCTGTATATATATCACACTTTTTCCATAAAAATAATGCCTCCATATTTTTCTTGAAAAGATTACTACCACTAACTTCAAATCATGATTTGGGTAATTTTTATCAAAGATTTTCAATTTTCATGAGGCATAATGTGTCACCATAACATTATTTATGAGAAAAAATCCCAACCCCTTCTTGTATACATAACTATAGACAACAAACCTCTTTCCACTATAGGGTCATGTGGGCACATGTGGACTGAATAACTTTCTTTTCAGCTCTATGAAATTATATTCACATTCCTCTATCTATATAAACACCAATCCATTCCAATATAAAAAGGTTAGTGGATTATAAAATCTAGAAACATATTTCAAAATTGTTGATAATACCATGAAAAAACAACAAATATTTACATCTCAGTTACTATTGTTCACCTAGGACAATATTCAATAACAAATATCTTTTCTAGACCCATAGATATCACATATCATAAGATTATGTGAAAAATGATAATTATTGAATAAAAAATTCAGACTAGGTAAATCTGGCATAATGGTTCTAATTTCTCATGGTGCTCAGTACAATCTTCTTTTGATATTCATGTTCTTCCTTTTTGTTTGAATATAAAAGATTACCAACTTTAAATAATTCCAAAAATTGATCAAGATATTCTCAAAAGACTATTTATTAAATCTATGAAGATAGCGGTTGAATTAGTTAGACTAAATGGAATCCATATAAAATCATAGTGTCCATATCTTTTATAGAATTATCTATTGGTAATACCCTCCTTCTTTACACATAAATGATGATATATAGAGTGAAGATCAATATTCTAATGTTATTAATTACGCATAGTTGGTCGAATAATTCCTTAATATTGGTGACATGATAATTTTTCTTGATCGAAATATTTTTAGATTCACAATAATCAACTAATTGTCTTATTGATAAATATTTCTTTAGAAAAATAAGAACATGTGCCCCCCAATGTGATACACTAGGGATTATTAATACCTTTTCAAGATTCTCTTGGACTTTCTTATTTAATTCTTTAAAATTAATCGGGGCTACTATATAAGGAGTATTTGAAATGGGCATAGTACCCGGAATGAGTTCTATTGAAAACAAAACATTACTCTTATTTGGAAAAACAAGACTTTATTTAGGAAAGACATGAAAAAACTCTCATACAGTAGGTTTATCATTAATAGTGAGTTTCTCCCCAACCATTTGAGATTTATAACTTTTATTTATAGGAATCAAGACCCATACGATGACATAAATTTACACTGGAAGTTCATATTGAACCTTACATGGATAAATGATCATAGATTCATTGTGGATATGAAATATTACATATATTCCATTGAAATTGTTATGAACTCTATAGAGGAAAATAAAATCCATGAAAATAATCACATTTAATTCTACTAAAGGAAAGAGCACAATATTTTCAGGAATCACATTCAAACAAACTTCTACTATAGAAGAATTATAAACTTGGGATTCTACTATTCTTTCATTAGGGGTTTTCTTAGATTACTCAACATCTAATTATTGGGGTAATATTAAGATACCCTTAGAAAATTCATTAGAGAAAAAAAATTGGGATGATCCAAAAACAAATAAATCATTTTCTATTTTAGAGTGGATATTAATTCTACCTTTCACCATTTCATTGTCTTACTCCACATCGCCAATGCTAATTTCATGTGATTTTCCTTTCAAATTTTCCTTTTGAGGTTGGTGAATTTGATAATTATCGATGACTATTGTACTAAGGAATTGATTAACATAATTCCTCATTTCCTTGCACATCTAACATTGACGTGTGGGAGAAGCATTCTTTGTAGATTTATCTCTATTCACATTCTCATTCATCTTTTTTCCATCACTTCAGAAATAAATTACCCTATGGCCTTTTTTCCCACACATAAAACATTTATGAGTCCCTAATGACTATTTACTCTATGTTTCCTTACACACATTGAGCATAAATAAAATCACATCTTCTTTTCACTATGGATTTTAGATTTACCCTTTAATTCCATTTTTATATTCTTATCAAACCCATAAGACGGAGGGGAAACTCTAATCCCCATAACATCCTTGGGATCACCTCAAATGATATCCCCATAAATATTGAATTCCCTTATGGATAATTCCCTTTCGAGACCTGGTTTTAAGCTATTCAATAATCCATCAATCATTCTTGTCGGTTGGATGATAATACTAGAAACATACATTGAAAGTCTTGAAAAAATTTATTTGTAAGAACCAAGGGATTCATCATGTTTTTTCTTAAGCTAAAGGAATGCCTTCATTTTCTTTCAAAGAATATAATAAAAATACTTATTGGAAAACATGTTCTTGAACTTATTACATTCCATGGATTCAATTTCATATTGGTGCCTCATATTCTTGATAATAATCCACGATTTTATAACTTCACCTTCCAAAAAATAGAATACCATGCTGAATTTCCCATATTTTCAACATTGGGGAACTAAAAATATCATTTTAGTGGTACTGGAATAATTTTCATCAACTAGTGGATTAGAAGACCTACAAACGATGGTGGATACTACCTCGTTAAGGAATCAACAGAATGTTGATCCCTCCATTGCATAGTTTAACGTCCCGTAAGATTCGTAACTTGAAAAAGTTGTCTCAAAATAGTATAAAAAATTCATAGAAAATCAAATAGCATTCATTTTCCCATAAGGAACATCATTTCATTACCAATAGTATTCATCATTGACATGATTCTTTTGGGTTCCAATGATTGACTAAAACTAAGTATCATAATGTGAAAAAACACTATAATAATGGGGAAAGCCTATAATTATGAAAAATTAATTATAAAATATCTATTTATTAAACCTTATGTTGTATCCTAGATTACTCATGGGTAAAAATAAAACACTATGATTGTATCATATTTATAGACTTATCCTTAGAGTTATTACTAAGGTGTTATCATTCTTGTTTCCAAAGGTTATCTAAAACTTTTCTATAATTCCATATATAATGAACCATAAAATTAATATATAGAAAATACTTTTAAATAGAAGTATTTTCATAACAAATGATTCCAAAAACAGTCTAGGGCTATAAAATTTTAGTGTCTTTCAAAATTGGTAAACATAAAAAACTAGTTTATAAAACATCTACGTAGTCTCCTACTCAATCCATCATATATAGAACCCTTTTTGACACATCTTAATTAATACCCTTCTTCATATACTATGGAAAAGAAATATAAAAATGGGTGATCATATATGGTCATTAAAGGAGATATCAAACATATATTATTTAGAAGACATAATAACATAAACATAACATTTTATAATTAATTCTTGTATATCAATGTTTATGATATCATATCATGAGATAAATTATATAAGTTCAACAAAACAAACATATTCTTAGAGAGCATAAACTAATACATGTAATTTTGGGAATAAAAATATGAATAAAAAATTATTTCAATATTAGAAAGTTGTCATTTATGAGAACTTCATTGTTGACAAAGTATTTTAAAAAATTGTGTCCACTTCTTGTTCCAAACCTGTGTTATTGAATTGGGTTTTTTTCCCATTCAGAACCTGTATGACTAAACTAATATTGTTTTCCATTACGGCCTTTTGTTTCTCAGGATTTTAAATTTTTATCCAATGAATTGGAGGTAGATATTGGTACCAAAATTTTTATAATTTAAATCTATCAGATATATTTCATAATAACATAAATGTTTTATAATATCAGAACCCATGGAATATAATGGGTTTCATAAAACAAATTCTATTATAGAATAACCCATGGAAAATAAATGTGTTTAATAAATATCAATCCATAATAAACATAAATCGTCTATGAGAATAATTGGGATAATATACATGAAATATTATCCACATTAAAATATAAGTAAACCCAAAGAATTTTATTTTAGATGTAAAATAATTTTTAGAAACACTTTAAAATAATTCTTAAGGAAAATATCATCTCACATTTGGAAACATTTAATTTTCTTAAAAAACAATTAATTTTAAAAGAAATATTTTTTTTTGGAAAATAAACTTGTATGATAATAAAGGAATCTTCAGGGAATGAAAGAATCATTAAATCCTAAAAATATGTTTATGTATTATAAGTCAAAATAAAACATTCTCCTCATTCATTTTTCTAAAAAGTTATAAATTACCTCATTTGAAATTGGAAAAAATATTCCCATCATACCTTATAGTAAAAATTAATACATGTATAATAATTAATTAAAAGTTTAAATGAAAAACAAATATTTTGGAAATATTTCTTAAGAAACATGTAAATGTATGATAATGTTCCCCCTGTAAATACTTATGTATATACAATCCCAAAAAATAATGAGATTGTAAAATTAACCCTTACCTTAGTTGTTATTTACTTCACACATATATGAAACTCCGGTATAATTAATTAAATAATGTTTTTAACAAATTCCATAACTATTTTTAAATTTATGATATAATAAATGATTATCTTATTACCCTCTTGTCAATAACATTTTGTTATTACTCTTCTTTCAGGTGATAACTGCTTCATTTTCATATGCATGTTTTATCATATAAGTCTCAGTTCATCATCATATCATAGTTCCATCATTTATAGAATGATATTATGGTAGTAGATAACATATTTATTAATTGTATACATTTATATAATCATTATTTAATGGATATAATGATAATGAATCACATCACTTCATAGATATGGTAGGCCATACATACACATGAGCAATGATATCATTCTGTTAATTGTTAAATTTTATGGAAAGTGATGGTGTATATATGTTTGTCAAAAATAAATATCATGTTATAATTATCTTATGTATCTATTATTTCCATCATTATAACTATACGTGTAATGTGGCAATGATAAATATATTACACCATGGTGTGGAGAATGTTAGTCGTATATACAAATGTGTGGTACTTTCATTTTTCATAAGGTGGATAAAATATGGTATATGGTTGTTCCATAATCAAGATAACATATAATATAATATTATATTGTACATTAATTACATTATAATTGGAACAACACATGAAGAGGAAGTATAAAAAGAAATAATATTGAAATGGTTGGTGAAGAAGATTACATCTTCTTCGGTGATCTCCCTCTAGATATCCTCTTTTTGCTACTATAGTTAGACTATGAATAAGAAATAAACCTCTAGAATGAGACTAGGGATGTTTATAATGGAAATGTTTATAGTATGGTCAAAAAATAAGGCCCAATGTTATATGAATAAGTGCGTGAGGTGAATCACTTTTATAATTGTGGTGAGGGGAACTATTGAAATTTCAGTATATATTAATTTATAATAAATTAAACCTCCATAAAAATACCTACAAAAGTCCATGTATTAGAATATAAGTTGAGATATTGTTTTAATATCATTAAATTATATTTTTACAAGTCTTATTATTTTGTTAAATCGTATCATTTTGACTAACCCTTAGTTTACCTATTTTAATTTTAACAAAAGTAACTACTTTTTCAATATTAAAATGTAGTAATTTTTTCTTAGGTGGTGTAGATTATACCATTAATGATAAATTTAAAAAATATTAGACAATATTATAATTAACATTTATTTTAAAGAAGCTTTATTATTTTTATATAATTTAATGAAACATTATTTTGATAAAATATGGATAGTGTCAATTTTGACACTATTAATTTGATGTTTTTTTAAAATATCAAGATAAAAATTTAAATTGAAAAAAATATTTTACTAAATTTCTAAGAGCTTAAGGTCATCTAGAAAATTATTTCAACACATTAATTATCTATAATTTAATTTGTTTTTCATTTTTTTATAACATTTATTTGATATTTCAATTATTAAAATAATTACTATATTAGTGTTGTGTACATATTGAATATTCATGTTTATTTAGTTAAATTGAAAAATAATCTATGTTAATAATTTTAAATAGTATATATTACAGAATAATATTTATAATGTAATTTATCTTTTCTGTAATCATATATTGAAAATGATGTAGTTTTTAACGATATGGGAAAGAAAACTTAAACATTTATTTAGATAAAATATAATAAATGTCATTCTATCAACAAATTATCATCCAAAGGATATAATGCGGTACAACAATGATTTTGGTTCAAAAAACATCATCCAATGAAATTAGGACAAGTTTTAATGTAATTTTAAAATATTTATAATTTTATTTTTACCCTTAATTACCCATTTTACATTTTACAATATTAAAAAATATTACTAAAATTACTATTTATAAGGGAAAAATTAAAAGAACAACATTTAAATAATTTGGATGTACAAATTACAAATATATAATCTAGTTCCCAAAATTAAAAACTTACAAATTGTAGTAATTAATTTAAATATTACCTCATTGAAAGAATGAGAAAACATGTTTCAAAAGTGAAAAATTAAGATAGATTGAAATGTTTTTATATCAAAATTAAATGTGACATTGATTAACATGACCTAAAATGGATTAAATAATAATAATTTAATTTAATTATACTTTAAAACCAATTAAAAAATAGTTTGACACTATAAATGATTTAGGGGAAAAAGTTATTTTCAATTAAAATGAACTATTTAATTATTTTACCTCAAAATATTAAAGTTATCAGAAAAATAATAAATAATAAAGCAACGTAAATTTTTATATCAATATTTATAATAATATTGTTTTAGAAAAAAACATTAAAATTGTCAATATTTTAATTTAAAATGGATTATCAATTATTATACTATAAAATCTCCCTTTTAAAAAAATATAGTTTTTTATGTATAAAATTTGTTTTTTGATTATCTTATGCCTATATAATATATTGAAAAAGTATAAAAAATATTTGACCAAATATATAAAATATATATTTGATTAATATCATTTAATAATTTTAATTTATTTAATTGACAAGACAAAATGACTTTGCGGTAATAATAAAAATATATTTTTTCATTACAATTCATAGGTATATATTTTAATTTTGAATTAATTAGAACCAATGTGTTCATCTTATATTTGTGTAAACCATATATTTTCATAATTTATCTAACACTATTTATGATTTCAATTTTAACTATTGTGTTATAATGGTCATTTTATTCTAAAATTGTCTCACAGATTCTTTTACACTCACGATGTCATGAAATGAAGGCTATTGATGAAATAAAATTATTTAAAGAAAAATATTTATTAAAATATCCGTTTGTTACAATTTAAATCTATAAAATAGAAGAAAACTATTCATAAAATTTATTTTTTGAAATTTTGTATATCTTTTTCATACAAATTGTGAATTTTTGAATGAAACATATGTCAGAATCCAATTCCTCTAAAACCCCACCTATGTTTGTGGAAAAAACTATGAGGCTTGAAACACCCATCCAATAGGTCATGGGATGGATAATAGCACTGATTATATAAATAACACAAATAAGAGGAATTTCTCACTAATAATCATAATGGAGTACTGTAAAATCCATGAAAACCAAGAAACATGAAGAATAAGGAATATAGGAGCTTGCAATATCATGAAATTTGTGTAATAAATGAATTTCATACAATATAATGAAAAAGTCAAGAAATCTATAACTATGAAAATAAAACTAAAAATACCAAAAGATATAATAAAATTCGAACACTTGTAGTGTAAAGAACTAACTTGAATACCCTCTCCATACCAGAACCCAACTTGCTACTCCACATACCTAAAGGGTGGTATCAATCCTCATTGGATGTTGACTAGTATTCAAGCTTCAAAAAGAAATTATAGGGAACAATTTTCATTGAACATGATGAAACAACATAGAATATATACTCATAGCTGATAGAAACACCAAAAGAGATGTACATATATATTCTATAATATATAGGGAATTGAATAAGTCATACAACTGAAACTGTAGAAAAAAATAACCTATAAGAAACAAGTCCAACTAAAACATAATAAAAATCTAAAATAGCTACTCCAACAATTCCATGTGATAGCATGGGAAATCTCTCACACTCTCATCATTAGCAACCCAAAACCCACCAAAAAGAAAACCTCATTGCATCACTATGGTTCCTTACCTTTCCCTTTATCAAAAGAAATAAAAAGGTCTACACACCACTAAGGGGGTATTTTGTGTGTAATCTAATAGAATCTTTATGATGTCACTCTTTGGATCCATAATAAGACTCTATATAATAATCGAAGCATGCTCAACATTAGTTAAAACAAGGCACGTTATACAGTGTTTTAGTTTTTATATCCAAATATTGGGAAAAATATTTAATTTTCCATTTTTCAAAATTAGAAATCTAATCTATTAAATCAGTTTCAAATCAGTTCATATGCCTATATAAGTGTAGATATATCAATGAAAAAATCTTGTATCACATACATATCAAATCAATTCATGTTCAATGAAAACTATAAAAGGAAAAGGTAGCCTATATCAGCTAAAGGAACAGTTAACATCATGCTATGGATCACACTACATCAAGATTTCTAGGACACTCATACATAACATAGAAACATGTTCATGAATGAAGCCTCAAATCATTTGCATCGATTCTAGAGAGCATTGGAAGACCCCTGAAATTGAACTCCCCAATAGGCCTAACAAGTCCCTCTAACAATAGGACAACGAAGAAGAGGGAATCACCAAGAGAAAAAAACTTGATAATGGATGGGGATTATTACTATACCGTCCACCTATGTTCCCAAGGCATCCCATGTTCTCTATATTCCTATTCATATCATCAAACCATTTCATTGAATAGTTATTTTAAATTCATTTAACAAAGCAACTCATAATTATTTGAAAAAACCTTTTCATTTAACAAAACATGGTGAAAAAAATATTTTCTCAAAAACCATTTTCCTCACAAAAAATGAAATTAAATCAATAATTCAATTTTATTTATAAAAAAATAGAAAATAACTAGACAAATTTAGTTCACTAGCACAAGATAGAGGTAGAACCAGCTAGCTTAAATCTTGAGTCGCCCAATCCTACAATGTGATCCACCAATAACGAATAACACAAAAGAATGATAGAGGCCTTAGAACCAATCCACACATCTTAGAATTGAATCAATTAAACAAAAAGATCATTAGAGAATAGGAAGGACTCTATACTTTAAGAACTCATGCCTCCCACCCCACAAAAAATAAAGAATCCCCCCCAGATAAGATCGCTCAATAGATCTAGAAAGAAATATGAATAATCATATCCATGGGTCAACAGATCTGACAAGACAACCCAATGAAACTACGATGATCAAAGGAAATAAAGAAGTAGAGATGAGTACTCACCCTGAGAGATTAAACTAAACTGAAATGGTGATCAACCACTAAAAAAAGTTATTCAACGAGAGAGGAGGTCCCCAAAATCACTATGTGATAGCTTTATATCGAGATCGAGAAGGATTCACATTGAATGAAAAATCAAATGAATCCTATAACATCTTAAACCTTGTATACTCAACATATATGTGGGTTTTGACCCATTTAATTGTTGTATCATCCACAGTTACTAGATTCTGTGAAAAAACAAAAGATTTTTTTATTAAATACCTATTTTCGAGCATTACATATAGTGTAATGTATCAATGGTCTATACTCCATTCACATTGTGTATTAGGTTTACATATGTTTCCCTGATTAAATTTAACATAATGTACTCCCATTACATAGTTGTCATTTATCATGCATTCATTAAAATCCAGATAGTTACAAGAAACCTGAACCACCTTAGCTACTCTCTAAATTTGGGTAGAAACATGAGAATCCATTACAAGTTTATAATCTGACTCAATTAACATAAATAAAAACCTAACTATTGCCTTTAGGTAATATTACCTCACAAATTATCTCAATATTTGAGAGTCCAATGATTTTCCAAATTAAAAATGAAAACAATAATATAGATGAAAAAATGATTGTGGGTAACGAGATGTTACAAACTTCCCACCATAAGTTTTTTCATTCATGGGAAGTAATTAAGAATAATGATGTTTTGTTAAGTGTTGAGGCCACTACTCCCATATAAACTACTCATACTCTGAATTCTCATGAGAATATTACCTCTTCCTCTACAAGACATTGATTAATTGAATCAATTTCCCTAGTAACTCATTCACTTGATAGTCAACTATCTGTACAGGTTGTTCTATAGTAGTATCATCTGGCTCTATCTAAATTTTTAACACCCTGTGATTTTATAAGATAGATTCTTGTTAATTTTTTTATGTCTTGTGTTGTACTATACACTAATATAATCTTACACTATATTTAACACGGTATTATCTTCTAGTATACCTAACACTATTCTTGTCTTTTTTACATATAATTTCAATTTATTTTTTAAATAATTCAATTCATGCAACAATATGTGAAATTTCTCAAACCTCTCAGGTGCATGAGGTGTTTTAGGAGGTTAAGGTGACTTATCCCCAACACATTCTCAAATATCCATTTCTGTGAAGAGTTCTATCGGTGAAAAGTTCCAAAGGTAGACCGTTGTGAACATTGCATTGGTAACCATATATGACCAGTGTCATCAGTGACCTTCTGTGGACATTGTCAATGGAAGACCGTTGTGAACAGTGCATTGGTAACCTTCTGTGAATAGAGTCATCAGTGACCTTCTGTGAACAGTGTCATCAGTAACCTAATGTGAACAGTACATCAGTGACTTTATGTGAATAGTGACATTGGTGACCTTATGAGAACAGTTTCATCGTTAACCTCTTGCGAACATTGCAAGGGTGACCTTATGTGAACAGTGACATCGATGACCTTCCCTGAACAGTGAGTTGGTAGCCCTTGGTGAAAAGTGTCATCAGTAACCTTCTGTGAATAGTGTCATCGGTGACCTTCTCTTAACAGTCCGTTGGTATCCCTAGGTGAGCAGTGTCATCGGTAACCTTCTGTGAATAGTGCCACAGTGATGTTCCAACAGTGATGTTCCAATGGTCACCCTTTTCCTTTCCCAAATTTTGAGTTCATAAACACTGTTTCAAGAATGGAAAGGTTCTAATGTTGACCTTTTTCCATTGGAAAATTTTTAGTTCATAAACAGTGTTTCGAGAATGGTAAGGTTCCAACGGTGACCTTTTTCCATTGCCAAATTCGGAGTTCATTAACAGTGTTTCCAGAACGGTGAGGTTGCAATGGTGACCTTTTTCATTATCCAAATTTTGACTTAATGAACAGTGTTTCCAAAATGGTGAGGTTCCACTGATTACCTTTTTCCTTTTCCAAATTTGGAGTTCATGAACACTGTTTCTAGAATGTTGAGGTTCTAATGGGGAGGATAAAATAGTGGGGTTCATGAATAGTGTTTCTAGAACAGTGAGGTTCCAATAGCGAGGTTCCAAAAATAGTGTTTTTCCTTTTCCATATTTTGATTTCATAAACTATGTTTCCAGTTTCCAACCGCTTCACCCCTTTAACAATTTCTTTGATGTAAAATGCATTTAAATAGTCTTTTTAGGGTCTAAAAGGCTGATTCAAATTCCATAACTCATATATTAATTTCTCCTAAGGCTCGGGCTGTTTTTACTTGGTCAAACTATGTTTTTGAATACGATCCTATTATAATAGGAACCCCATCATATCTTAAACCACTATTCTAATAAATCATAAAAATGGAAAAGATATCTTATTCCATTGGTCTTCCTCCTTCCCAGGTGTGAGATGCCCGAACATCTCATTTAGTCTTGTAGGAGTTATACGGTCAATCTTTCCTCCCAGGATTTTTTTCACTCTATTTTGACGCAACCAAGCAATATCGATCTATCTTCGATATAACGTATGATCTATCTTCATTATTTCTGTTTCATCTCATTCTTTCTCCTTTCCATTTTTATTGATTATTAACCCCATGTTTCTAATGGGATTTTCTTGGGCGCTGACTGATGTGGTGGTGTCCTTGTATCCTCGTGTGTATACCGGTGTCCCACAGGAGTAGATCGTAACCTGTTGTGTAGCTCATTCTCGTATAATTAAAGTCAATAACTGTTTGAGGTAGGGGATTCGTCGCTTCTCTCTTATTTTGTGTGGAACTGTATTGTTAGCATGTTTTATCCCCCTATATCACAAAGAATTTGGAATACTAAATATTTAAATCAGATAAATAAACTAATATTGATTATATGTTACTACCTCTTGTTTTACTACATAGTGTGATATATATTCTTTGTTGATTAGCTTCTTCATTCTTGATGGAAATTGGTAAAGAATGTAAAGCTGGATTTAATTGATAAGTTTTTGGTTAATGCTAAAGAGGCATGTAAATGAATCTGGTTCTTCTTATTGTAATTTGATGTTAATCAAATCGGTGTAATAAGAATGTCCAATTAGTTTTTATACTTTACTGTTTAGGTTTCATGATTCTGGAACCTACAAAATAATAAATCGGTTAATCCAAGATGGATTAAAGAACTGGTTGTTTGATAAAAGGTAATTCATTGTAGGG
The DNA here is from genome assembly GCA_963277665.1 of Viscum album. Lineage (NCBI taxonomy): Eukaryota > Viridiplantae > Streptophyta > Magnoliopsida > Santalales > Viscaceae > Viscum > Viscum album. The sequence continues at coordinate 137,580,691 of OY728128.1, read as the reverse complement.
TTTTAAGTTACCCTCTTGCTTGTTTAAGGTCCAACAACCCAATTGATATGATGTATGTTTGCTTGCTGGTGGTATTGTAATTTTAGATTGTTAGGTTGTTGTGATATGTGGGGGCAAGGAGGCCGATTGGTTATAGCAACATATGATGACTACATTGGCGAGATGCATCAGTTTATGCATCTGGGTGTCGGAGAGGACAACAAGGATGATGGAATGGGTTGGATATGAATGTTTGGATGATTGATGTTTCTTTGATTGGTTATTTACTTTACTTTCCCCACTTCTCAAGGTAGTTGGTCTTGGTTACCCTTCTTCCGAAATGGGCGAAGACGCGCATGGTATGCCATGTGCTTTCCATGTCTAGCTTCTCAAGGGAGGATAAGTCAACACTCTTTCTATAGGCGACAAAGCCTCGACAGGTAGTTATCTACTCAATGTGGTGAGCCCCATTTTGTTTAGTAGCAGTGAATTTTTTCTAGAATTCCTGAGAATATGGGAATGTAATGCTGTAAATAAAAAATTGAATAAATGATGATAACCCATGGGTTGGAGCTTGCTGAAACAAAATGTTGAGGTTACAATTTTTAAGGGATAGTGGACTTTGGGTGTGATGCTAACGAAATTTAATGTGGAATTTTTAATGGTTAATTAATGTTTTAAAAAATAATTAATGTAATGTGGAACTGATAAAAAGGGTATGGAGTAAGGTAATAAAGCGCATTAAATGGATGTGCGCTAATATGATACCTAGTCTTAGAAGTGGTAGTCGAGTGTCCGAGAGATGATAGCTACAGTTGAGTATAAGACATTGTAATTCCCCTAGTGTGGTTGTGAGAAATAGTATATTAAGTACTTTTTGTGTTTCTATACTCTACTCTACCTCATCAATTAGGGAACTGACACCCTGGGGATTCTGAGTCCTGGGGGGTTTTCCCCAACATTTCGATGGGAGGATGGATGGCTAACTACCCCCTTTGGCCAACCTCTCTTCTATTGGTAGTTACTTGTGCGGGTAGTAATAGTGGTTAGATTTCCCCATATATGTGTGTAGAGGGATGTAATGGCTTGTGGTTATTCACACACACATATTCAGAATATAGTATCCTATGGACAGCTATAGGTGTAATGTGTATAGGCTGAGATGGCTTGAGGTTCCTTACTCGGTGTATGGGATGTAATGGATTGAGGTATAACACCCAACATATGATACACATTATTCGAGCTGTGGTGTAATTCAAAAACAACCTGGTTACTTTCTTGTGTGGGCGTGGTGGTTTTGTTGCACGTGGACCATGTTTTAGAGCTTCGCCCAGGTGTCTGCAGGCAAGCCTTTTTGGAGAGAGATGCTTAGGACATGGAATGATGGGGAAAAGCAGCAAACTTGTGGGGAAGTAGTTGCAGATTACCCAAGATATTATTTATTATTTTGTATACTCTTGTATTCATTACATGGTGAGATTATCCATGGTGAGGCTGGGTACTTAGTCTACCGGTTAAGGTGACAAGTTAGTTTCACTTGTTGTTCATTATGCTTTAGCATGCTTTATTTATTTTTTCACGATAGGATTCGAGGAGGACCCTAATGAGTATACTATTATAATCACCATATGTTTATATAAACTGGTTTTCAGGTTACTTGGAGTAGGTTAGTGATTAAGCCGGTTTCTACTAGATTGGGGTTGCAGGAGCTGTCTAGGCTTGTGGTTGCTACTATTTATACTTTCATTTGGGTACATGCAATTTTCCCCATTCAGTTGTAGTAGAATTGCATGACATTACATATGTTCACTTGGGGTTTCTTTTATATTGCATTATCAGATGGAATGGGTTGGTGTCTGTCTAATCTCTATCTTTTGCATGTGTCCTCTTAGATGGAATTGCCTCCCATCTGTGTGTTTTCTATACCCTCGGTGTTAGTCTCCAACCTAGGGCCTACAGGAGGTGAGACTCGGGGAGACATTATCTCCCTTCTCACATTACTAGAACAGGATAGATAAAATTTGTGGGGAGGGGGTCATGAAATATTGGTATCAGAGGTATATTAAGTGATATGATGGAGTATGGTGTTAGGAACATGAGAGGTTTCATGGTTTGGTAGGGAAAGGTTTATGTCACATTTAGAAAGTGATGTAAACACTGGAGACCAGCTAAGACATAGGTGTTTAGGTCCCTCTATGATCTGATGTACAGAACATTAAGTTTACAACGGATACTAAATGTGGTGATGCTAGTTACAGGGTAGAGTCCTAGGAAAGGATCATGCATCATTCTTCATTGTGCATGTGTTTGAATGGGTGGACCATGGGATAGGTTAACCAAAAATGAATAAAAGAAAACAACTAATTAATTAATTCCTTGTTTTACAGATTCCAGGTTTAGGTTCTCTAATTATTTTTTATTTTACAAGTACGGCTCCTGGTCGACGTCCTCATCAGTATCACAAAAAATATGTCTACTAGGATATTCTAGTATATCGCCACAAGGTAGAGGTTGATGACCACTACACTTGGGGGAGGACTCTATGAGGGTTTTAGCACTAGAGTCTGTAGATGTATGGGGGATCTGTTTCAGATGCAGTCACACAAGAATGGGTTGAGGAGGTCGATATTGGCTTCAGTTTGATCCGTGCACAAAAGAAGCATTGGGTGTTCTTGGTTGTGATGATGATGTGTGGATCAACGAGGCAGTGGTGGTTCTTATTCCTCGGGGATCATGAGTATCCAGTGATCTCATGGGTGGAGTTCTGAGATATGTTTAGATTCGAGTTTCTTTCTTCAACCGCAAAGGCCTCCAGTCATAAGGAGCTTCTTACCCATTGATAGGGGAGATCCAGTGTGAGATAGTTTGGAATCCATTTCAAGATCCTTTTACGATACTCTTCAGACCTATTTCCAGATGATGAGGCCATGGAAAGGCATTTCTAGGAGGCTTTTAATCCAGAGATCTAGTGTCAGGTCACCCCATTTATGAAGAAGTCATATCTTGAGGTGCTAGCAAGGGTAAAGGTCAAACAGAGGACTTTGGCCAGAACCAGATCATCATTAGAGGAGATTCTCCATGATTCCTCAAAAATCCTATCTATGGTCTGTGGTTCCCAGTTTTCAGGGCAGAAGAGTTTCCGTTCAGTCGGGGGTAGGTCTCTGCCCTCAACATCTCGTTTCTCTGGCGGGGGAGTAGCTCTCAGGACTTTGCCATATGATCAAATGATTGTTTTTCTTTGGTGGTTGAGATAATTATCAGTGAGAGTGCCGGAACATTAGATTAGTCATCGTGCACTATGTGTTCTTCTCTAGGTTCCTCTGTTGAAGCAGTTCCAGTAGGGGCAAAAGTAGTAGGTTTCATGAGATTTAGATCAGGAGAGGGTAGATTGGGCAGGTAGAGGACAACCCCATGATGCTCCCCATCCTCAAAGAGAAGATCGCGACTGTGGTGGTGGTCATCATCAGGGTTCGAGAGGTCATGGAGGAGGTCGTGGCCAGCTTCATGCTTTAGTGTTTCCTGTTCTAAGTGAGCCAGACATCGTTCAAGGAACCCTTGGCATATGTTTCTACCTTGTTGTATGACTTTTCTGATTTATGAGTGACACACTCCTTCATATCACCTACCCTTTTTCATGCTTTGGGACATGAGTTAGATAGGCTTCAAGTGCCCTTGACGTTGACTACGATAGTTGGAGGTCGAGCTGACTTGTTTGAAGTATGTAGAGACTGTGAGCTAGTGCTGGGGCAGCACTGCTCTTGGGGAGATTTCCTATGTTTACGAATATAACTATATGATGTCATCTCAACATGGATTGGTTTTATTTGGTGTAGTCTATCATGGATTTCTTTTGGAAGATGGTCATTTTCTTCGATGTGGGTGGAGAGTCGGTGGTGTTTGTTGGCGAGCGAGATCCTCGGATGGGTCATAAGCTTATTCCATCATTATCATCCGTGATAGATGAGATGATTTTTAGTTTTTCAGAGGTTCAACAGTTGGTGTTTCCTAGGTTAGTAGAAGAGTACCCTGATGTCTTTACAAAAGAGGTTGTAGCGTTAACCCCTCGACAAGAGATCGAGTTTGGGATTGAGTAACAACCAAGAGCATCTCATATCTCTATGTCTCCATATAGGATGGATAATTATGAGTTATGAGAGCTACATATATAGCTTGATGGTCTGTTACAGTGCAGTTATGTTTGGATGAGTGTGTCACTATGGGGTGAACCAGTTTTGTTCGTGAAGAAGGCTGACGAAAGTTTTCGGTTGTGTTTCGATTATCATCGCTTGAATAAAGTGACATTAAAGAATCGCTATAATCTTCCACGAATTGATGATTTAGTCAATCAACTGAAGGGTTCATGTTGGTTCTCAAAGATGTCTTTGTATTCAAGATATCATTAGATGTTTGTGAAGGTTGATGATATACTGAAGACTACTTTTTTTGTCGTCATGGACATTATGAGTTCATTGTAATGCTATTTGGTATGAAAAATTCTCCATATGTGTTCATGGGATTGATGAACACTGTATTCCTTGAGTTCCTAGAAATGTTTCTTGTAGTTTTCATCAACGAAATCCTTGTGTACCCCATATATGATGAAAATCATGCAGAGAATCTACACACTATTTTGGGAGTTATTCATCAACATCAGTTTTTTTTTGAAGATGTCGAAGTGTGAGTTTTCTTCTCGAGAAGTCCATTTCATGGGGCACGTGGTCTCTTAGAAAGGAGTAGTTGTGGATCCATTGATGATAGAAGAAGTTGTGTCTTGGGAATCCTCTTAGATAGTGTCAGAGGTGTGAAGATTCCTTGGTCTCGCAGGCTACTACAGGAGGTTCATAGCCGATTTCATACAAGTTGTGACTCCATTGATTTCATTGACTAGAAAGGATCATAAGTTCATATAGACTGTTCACTATTAGGAAACATTCGAGTATCTAAAATAGATGTTAGTAAGATATCATGTTCTTTGTCTTCCAGCTGAGGGAGTTCACTTGGATGTTTTCTATAAGGATTCACATTTGGGGATGGGTTGTGTTATGATGAAACCATGATCGGTTCATTCCTATAAGTCTCTGCAGTTGCGTTCTCATGAACATATCTATTCCACCGATGATATTGAGTTATCATCCATGGTTTTTGGCTCATAATTTATGGAGACATTACCTCATTGGTGAGTGCTTTGTGGTTTTCACCAATTATAAGAGCCTAAGGTAGGTTTTTTCCAGGCATGACTTGAACTTATGACAGTGTCGGTTGATGGAGTTCTTATAGAAATACGAATTCGAAATATCGTATGCACCTAGTAAGGAGAATGTTGTAGCTGATGTGCTGATTCAGAAGTCACGTAGTGATGCAGTACATGAATCTGTTGACTCATGGAGAGTAATAGAAGAACTTTCAGCATTACATCTTGATATGGGAGAATATGGGAGTAGAGGATATCTTTTTCCGATGATGTTGTTTTCATCTCTATAACACCCCATAATTTCATAGTAAATCATTTTATTTAAATTCAATAGCTTGTGCTACACACAACACTGAGTTCGAGTGCCCCATAACATACCAAACTAGTCGTTCGAAAGCGGTTATGAATAGTATTAACTGGATTTTGAATTTTATATTCTCCATATAATTTTAACTTATGTATTATGTCTTTTATAGGCATATTATACGAAGAAATTCATTTTTTCAGATAAAAATTGTATTTTTCAAAAAAAAACAATTTTACAACCTTTTAATGGAAAACCCTTTTTAAATTGAATATTTGACCCTTTTGAAAATTCATTTTGAGAAAATAAAATTCTTATTTAGAATCAGGACATCAAAATTTACTTTGGATGAAATTTTGGTATTTTTCTAATAATATTCATTTTTTTATGAATAGTGATAAATACTATATTTTAATTCAAATCTGACTTTTAATCTAATTTATTTATATGTTTAGATTATATTTTAAATTTGTTTTTAATTGTAATTAGATTATATTTTTACCCTTTAATCCAATTTTGGTCATTATGATTAATTTCACTTTGAAATTATACATAAAAACATGTAAATCTTTTGATAGTTATTGTTTCTTAAAAAACGCTATTTGTTTTGACAAACGGGAATTAATTTTAAATTAATTAATCCAACTTATATGTTTTGAATTTGGAATATCAAATATATCTTAGGCTGAATATTTGGTATTTTTTTGAAAAAACATCAATTTTTGATGAATAGTGAAACCACTAAGTGGTAGTTAAAAATCTGACTTTTTCATTTAAATAAAATCTAAACGCTTATGTGAATTGAATTTAAAACATCCAAGATACATGGTTGTTATTAGTAAGTTAAATTTGGTTCAATAAGATGAAAATATTTTTTGGTGAATGATAACTTTTTTACTTTTATTTACCGCGGTTAGAGGTAAATATGGTAATTCAAGGTAAAAAGAGTGTTATAATAATACAAACTTACCTTAACAATTGTATTAAACTTATTGAATGTGTAATGGATGACCATGTTCATCCTTGTGTCGATTTTGGGACCACATGAAGGCACTTAAGAATGATGATGACACTTTATTTTAATTAACATAATGTAAAGTCAAAAACGACATTAAAAAATCATTTAGTATATCAATTTTTACATGGGGATATATAAGTCATCTTTTTTACAATAAATTATCATTGGAAATATATAAATATTTCCTAAATTATGGTAATTGTTTTATAATTTTTATACTACAAATAAATTAAATTATCAATGACACCATAGTGATGTAATATTTACCTCATTAATAAATGATATAAATAAATAAGATTATTAAAATTAAAACAAAATCCAATACCCATCCAATAATTATTTGATGGTTTTATTTCAAACATGAGTCATTTTATCTTCGACTGTAATTAATTTTGGACCTTTTTAAACTTAATATATATATTTAATAAAATTATATTTTCCAACTTTCATAAAGAACCCCTCCTCCCCCTTATAAAAGGACACCACTTCTAACCCATTACACACACTCTCAAGCCCATTGGCTCATCTATCCCCTGCCCAAATAATCTATCAAGGTCCCCAAATTCCTCCTTGAAGCCTTACTCTAGGCATAAGGAACTTTAATAAGTCCCTTTGGGTCAAGGAAAAGGAAGTTATCCAAATTAAAGGTAACACTTTCTCTTAAATTCCATTGTTTTATTTTATTTTATTTTAATTATCCAACCCATAAACTATTTTTATTCCTTTATTTTATAACAAAAACAGTGTCCTCAATATACTAGGATGTTTTTATGAGAATTAATCTAACTACACTTACACACAACTCCATCTAATTGGTGAAGAACATACTGTTTCTGTTGATATAAAACTTACATCTCACAAAACAACGATTGTTTGATTATCTCCTACCACCATTCATGGTGTCCATTAATGTGGAACTGTATTTATATATGATATATATATATATATATATTATTTTTATTTTTTAGTTTTTTCTTCTGTATTTTCCATTTATATCATTATTTTACGGTTTCTGTTATGGGTAAAACGTGATAATTTCATTTGAGGAAGTGCAGACTACCACCCCCTCAAAATGATATGAATCGTAAATGAATTATGTGGGATGTATAAAGGATGTATTTAATGATATTATATAATATATTATAATAAAATTATTATATACTTATATAAAATTATGTTTTAATTCCATTAAAATACAAAATAGAAATGAAAGTAGTGTCCATGCGTACGTACGACTTATTGTCTCCATGAATGGTACATTTCATTTATTATCTCCAAATTTTATGTGTTGTTATAAATAAATATATATAATGGATATATAGTATATATATGATATCTGAAATCTTTTATATCATTCTGGAGATAATGTAATTTGTTTCACATGGAAAAATTTTAATTATATGAAGTTTATTTTTGACTCTAGTTTTAGACATCGATAAAATATCCAATATAAACTCAATTAATTAACTATTTGTTATAGAAAAGTAATAAGTGATATAAAAATAATAATAAACTTGAACAATTTTCTTACTCAAGTATAAATTAACTTATGTTTATTATTGAGGAAGGAAAAGGAACATACAAGATATGTCAGACTTGAGGTGAGTTGTTTCTTATCTCACTTTTAATTCCGTGAGAATTCCATTGTTCACCACTTATTTATTAAATGTGGTATATTGGGTACGAAAATTTAATATATATTATAATTAAGCTATTTATATCCATTTTATTCTGTGAATAATTTTGTGGTTATTAACTTTTGGTCATACGACTCGATTGATTACAACGTAGTAAAGAGTTTTTATCTCACTTCTTATTCCAATCAGATTCATGCTATATTGTCACTATTTCATTTTTTTGGGGTGAATGTACTGTCACATGATTGAATTAACGGTGTAACATAATTTAATTTATGGGTATTTACATCTTCATTTTATGATCCTTCATTCATGGGGTGTATGTTTCATAAGTTACCAAATCGGTAAGGGAATTTCAAATTTCAATTTCCAATCATTCGTCATTACGCATACTTCATTGATTATTTTACTCCAGGATTATGTGTGGAATCACTATTTATTATTTTTGTATTAATTTAAACTCTCCATTATGTGGATAAACTTTTGAGACACATAATCACTCCATTTTTAAATTCCCATGTCATCGATATGAACTTGATAAGAGTAATTTCAACTCACTCTCCATTCATTGAGATAAACATCCAATTCATTGGTGTTGTTTTTACAAGAATATGTGTGAATGTGCTCTTATTGATTTACACTGAATATACAATCATATTGGGTGTATTTATATTTATCACACATAATTATTTCATTGATTTACATATAACCTAAGGATACAGTCTTTATAAGGGATTTCATCTCAACTTACATTCTATTGAGTCATCATTGTTGTTATGCACCAACTCTATTTTGTTTGGTGTATATAATGTATTTTGAAATAGTATATCAGGAAATAATTTATTATCATGTTAATATAATGTTTTTATTACCTCAATTATTTTTATTCAAGGGTCTCTTTTTTGGTTTGAAACTCTAACTAAAATATCATTTTTAATTGTTTTAATGATTTATTCTACTAAAGTTTTCTCATTAATGTCCATGTTTATAATTGGTTTTAAGGATTTTTTACATGGATTTTATTATTTTAAAATTAAAATTCATTTTAAATGTTTTAAAGTGTTATGGGACACTTTTATTCAAAATTCAATTTTAAAATAATTTTTGATAAATAGTGATACTTTTAAATGTTTTCCTGAAAAAGGGGGATATTTTCCTCAAATAGTCTTGATGATTATTTTAATCTATGTAAATATCCTTCATTAGTCTCGATTGAGGTTGATTTTGTATAATAAAATCTTCCATATAGTATTTAATGAATTATGTTTGACTATGGATATGTTATTTTTATTCCATTCATAGTTTATGGATAAAGTATTGACATTTAGTATGCTAGTTTTAATATGAGTGTTTTTGTTAGGTTTAAACATTTTCAAATGAGAAATGAATTGGACATAGTACGTTAAAGGTGGATCCCGCTATAGCTCCTCTATGCAATGGTAGGACTCATGATATAATCTAGTGTCTTGGCCCAAGGCCTTGACAAAATCTTATTTGTATTCTTGACACGAGGCCTTCACTATGTTGTTATGATGTTTGACATTATTCATTCTATCATTATGAGATTATCTATTGATATTTCATGTGGTTATTCAACTAGTATAATACCCATGACTATGATTTATTATAGATTTTTTTACTCAGTACATATTCATACTATAAAGTGTACAATTTTATTATTTTTAAAGGCATGTGTTTTCAATTATTCCCCATGCCTAATGTTTATGTTATCTTCTACTATATTTATTCCTCTTACTGAGCGTTTGAGCTCACCTCTTTCTGATGGTTCATTTTCCAAGGATATGAAGAAGTTAGTTATGAGTGATTTGCAGGAATAATCATGGAATCTTGAATGTTATTAATGGAATAAATTAGTGTTGTTTTTCTTTTCAAGTAGTAGTTTTGAACTTATGTATGTATCTTGTTTCCAAGACTACTAAACTGATTGGTCCTTTGGGACATGATTCCATGTATTATTCCAAAGTTATGTAATAATTAACCAAGTCTTGGGTAACTGGGGTTGGGATATTATAGTTGGTATCAGAGGATGTTTAGTACAAATCTTGGAAACTAGATTTAGAGAAACTCGAATTAGAGCGCATTACCCAATGATAGAATTTAAGGATTAGTATAGAAGAACTTCCTAGAATCATGGTAATGTAAAGATTTTGTGTATTTTATATGATGTACATCACTGTCTAGATACGAGCAGGTAGAGGCGGCTCTAGCATAGTTGTTCTAAGGATTGAAAACTCCGACAAGGAGTTTCGGGCTTGACTCGGGGTATACTAGTACATGACAATGGTCCTTGTTTCACTCTTGGTTACAACACTCTTAGAGGATATTCCTAGGATAATTCACATTTTCTTTACAAACCAATTTGAAAGATTTTAATATAATATGAGAAAAAATGACCTTGGTAAATCCTATGGTGTTTTAAATTGAAAATAATGTGTCATAATATTCTCAAAATGATTTTATGACTATTATTACTCACACAATGCATTCTACATTTAGTCAGTGGCCTGATTCCAAAGATGTCATAGAAACTTTGAGCATGATGTACAAGGTTTGAATGGTGGTGGAATAGAGCAACAAAATGGAATATTGAAATGCATAAAAGATATCGTGTTCATGCCGAATATGTTTTCAATAAATATGATCAACAACATATATATTAACCAACTCTTGGACTCAAAAAAGAAGAGACTAGTAGTGAATGATCAGAGCTCTAGTAGTGATGACCCCAGAGAAAAGAAATCTCATTTCCATAATTCAGAAAATTTGGAAGGAGTTTATAAAACACTATTTTATTTAATATTTTATTTATAATAAATGATATAATTTCCTCACATTGTGTTAAATATGTTTATTTATAAAATATTTGGGATTAGATCATTCATTTGAATATTTGATGAAAATTCCAGTTTTACCCTTTATAGTTCACTGTAGTATTTCGAATATAAATATTTTTATTTATATTATTTTAATTTTAAATTTTGTAACAGTGTTCCTAACTTAATTATCTACAACTTTTATTCAGGACACTAGAGCTAAAGAGTTCATTTGGTTGTTGAACCTGGGCCATGAAGTCGAAGTTGGGCTGGGCTCGCCAGAAGGGAGAAACTTATGTATTTCGGTCATAACTCATTCATATGGGCCTGTACTGATCCCAAATTTGGAGCTGAGATAGAAGACACATATCCTCACATTCTATCCTTCTGGAAGGCCGGCCAATTCACGCGTTTTGGTGGTAAAATCGGCGGTGCAAGTTGGCATAAAATATTTGGCCGAATTTACACATTTACACTTGAAACCACTTGTAACCTCTCCTCCCCTCCCCTCTATAAATTGGAGTTTTTCTCATTTGGAGGGGTTGGGACGTGAATTGGGAAGTTGAAGGAAGAGGAGAAGTGGATCCACTCCAATTTTCCAACCATTTCAATAAGGGTAGCTCTTGAAGCAAGGATCCCTTCGACGAAGCCTTCTTCTTCTCCTTCATGTTGTAATGATTTTGTTTATTTAATATACTTCTTTGTTCTACTTTTATTTCTTCTATTTTCTTCTGATTTTTTTTAAATTTCTTCTTCTCTTAATCTTCCTAATTGGGCTGTAATTCTTGAGTAGAAGCGTTATTGGGTTATACCCATTTTAAACCTTTGCACATGCAAAACGCTTCTACGATGATTACGCCACCCATGGAAGAGTAGTCTTTTAGTAATCGATCTATCTTATACCCTCTTCATTTAATTATTTTGAATAAATGAGCTACTGTAATTCACGTAATATGATCCATGAATTGTGTTTTTTTAAATTGTAAGAAACTAAGCAAGCAATTGTACAATTAACACAAAAACACGCGAGGTCGGGATTTTGTGTAAATTGTGAGAGCGCGATCTTAATCGGTAATATAAGACCACACAGGATAAATTTGTAGAGTTCAAATATAATCCCTAAAAACAATTCATCCACATTTATAGATTAGATATGTGCCTTAATTTACCACTGACCATAAGCTAATCTTAGAACATCAATCAAATCAGGGTGCTGCGATTGCATGTTCCGAAGTTATCCTAGGGTTAAATTCACATCAACTTCGTGGTAAAGTTAATTCTTGTAGGGTTCAGGATTTAACAAATTAAGGGATCATAATTAAGTGAATATTAATTTAAATGATAATGATTAATAAATTATTGAAGAGATAGAGTTAGATCGATTACACCTTTTAAAAAGATCTCTAAAAAAACATCTTCTTGTTGTGTCATTTTAATCGAAATTCATTTCAAAACTAAAAAAAAAATTAAACAATCTTCTTCCAGAAAACTTCTTCTATATTCATAAACTAAAACAAACCCCAATCCTTTAAAGTAGTGTTTTTATTCTATTCTATTTTATTTCATTTTATTTTATAATATCTCTAATAAGTTGTTAAATTCACTTCCTCCTTTGAGATACGACCTTGGTCAGCCACTCTGCTGCATCTAAGTACCCCAAATTACACTAATCATTTGAGGGCACCCATGACAGCGCTCTTTCAAATTGGCGCCGTTTCCGGGGAGGCAAGTAATTATTTCAACCAATTAGATGTATTTATTTTATTTTACATTTTATTCTCTTCCTCTCTTCTTTCTTCATTCTTTACCCAATCTGATTTTTCTTCTTCTTCTTTTATTTTCTTCTACTTCTTTTTGGACCATCAACTCAAACTTCTCATTTTTATTTTACTATGGTCCACTTTCTTTCTTTTAATTTTTATTTGATCTATGACACGAACTAATCCTGAATATCTCTTAGATCTTGACCCTGAGATTGAACGCAGCCTTAGGGCTCGAATCAGAAATTCTCAGTCTACGGGAAGTTTCAATATTCAACCAGTTGGTGAATTCCTCTCTTCTGGAAACATTGAAATTGGAAGTTATTCAAATTCAAACATAAAAGCGGAACCAATGGCTGAAAATAATGGAAATGAACTTAATAAAACCATTCAAGAATTGGCTGCACCTGATATTAACTATCAACCAAATTGTATTGCATACCCAAATCTAGAATCAGTCTTTGAACTAAAATCGGGGTTAATTCACTTACTTCCAAAGTTTCATGGCCTCTCTGGTGAGGATCCCAATAAACATTTGAAAGAATTTAATGTGGTTTTCTCAACCCTTAAACGAAGAAATGTTTCTGAAGATCAAATCAAATTAAGAGCATTCCCATTCTCACCTGATGGAGCTGCAAAAGATTGGATGTATTATTTGCAACCTGAAGATGTAACATGTTGGAATGATTTGAAACGTCTTTTCTTGCAAAGTTTTTTTCCAGCATCAAGAACAACATCCATTCGAATGGAGATATCGGGGATCAAGCAAGCCCAAGGGGAGTCAATGTATGAGTACTGGGAGAGATTCAAGAAGTTGTGTGCAAGCTTCCCACATAACCAAATCAGTGAGAAACTCCTCATTCAGTACTTCTATGAAGGACTCACACCTATGGAGAGAAGCATGGTAGATGCTGCGGCTGGAGGAGCATTGGTGGGCAAGACACCAGTAGCTGCACGTGCGTTGATCGACAAGATGGGCCAAAACTCCCAACAATTTGGTGATAGAGGTACACCACATGTCAGGGGAGTACATCAGGTAAGTCCTTCTTCTCTTGAAAGTCATTTGATTGATACTAAGTTGGAATAATTGACCACTATAGTGAGGAAAATTGCTTTGGCACAAAAGACATCTTTACCCCCTCCTTCAAGGCCATGTGGCATTTTCACTGAGACAAGCCACCCAACTGACTGTTGCCCACAACTCCAAGAAACAGAAGATTGTGCAGCAGTGTTCCCTGGGAGACCATTTCAGCAGCAACAACAACAACCATATCCCCAAAAGAAGTTTGATCCAACATACAACCAAGGGTGGAAAGATCAGTCGGACATGAGGTATGGCTCTGGACAACAACAAAGGCCACCCTTTCAACAAAACTTCCAGCAGCCTCTGCCTTACCAGCAGGGTTTCCAACAACCCCAAAGGAGATTTGAAGCTCAAACATCAACAAGTCAGCAACAAGGGAATCATCCACCAAAGGTAGATTCTAATACTGATGATCTATTGAAGCAAATTGTTCTTAATCAACAGAATGAGCTGAAGAGTCAAAGTTTGGAGCTGAGGGAGTTGAAGACTCAAATGAGCCAGATTTCCACCGCCCTCCATGAACTTGTGAGTAAAAATTCTGGAAATCTACCTTCCCAACCCACTCCAAATCCAAATAGGAATGTTAGTGCCATCACATTGAGAAGTGGGAAGCAAATGAATGATACATCTTCACCTACCATTCCACCGAGATTCACCTCAACTTCAGAGAAGCCGCATTCCATACCAACTGATGAGCAATCCAAGGAGAAAGATAAAGGTAAGAAAAATATTGATGATGTTCCTCCTAAACCCCTTCCTTTTCCAAACAGGGTTGTTCAAACCAAGAAGATTGCTGATGAAGCAATGCAAAAGGAGGTTTTGGACACATTCAAGCGTGTGGAGATCAACATTCCTCTACTTGAAGCCATTAAGAAAATCCCAAGGTATGCCAAATTCTTAAAAGAACACTGCACCAATCGAAGAGGGCTCAAGGGAAATGAGAGGATAAACCTTGGAAGGAATGTCTCAGCACTCATTTCACCAACTCTAGCAATGCCAACAAAGTGCAAGGATCCAGGGACATTCACCATCCCTTGCACCATAGGGGAGTTGCACTTTTATGATGCACTTTGTGATTTAGGTGCTTCCATAAATGTGATGTCTCACTCTATATTCTCTTCCTTGCAGGTTGGTGAGTTGAAGCCAACAAGAGTAGTGGTGTAATTGGCGAATAGAGCTACGGCATATCCAGCAGGAGTCCTTGAGGATGTACTTGTCCGGGTAAGAGACATGATCTTTCCAGCGGATTTCTATGTTCTTAACATGGAGGATGATCAGGTAAGTTCTCATGCCCCCATTATCTTAGGTAGGCCCTTCCTCAAAACTGCAAAAACTATCATAAATGTCAATGAAGGTACACTTTCCATGGAATTTGGGGATGAAGTTGTGATTTTTAATGTTATGGATTCCATGAAGTACCCCTCTGAGGACCATTCTACTTTTGTTATCTCCCATTTTGAACCCCCAAATAAAAACTCCATAGAATTTTATTGTCCTATGCTTAGGGAGATTATGAGTATTGGTTCGAGTTTGATGTCTAAGAGCACTTCCTCACATGTTTCTGAAACACAATCCTATCTTGGATTTGATTTTGATGTGGATTCATATTCTGATTTTGATCATGTTCACTCTGATTATGAAATGGCTGTTGAGTATGCTGATGGATTTGATGCTTTATTCTATGATTTTGATGATGTATATTCTGATACTGATGCTCTTTGTGCACATATTTCAGTTCCTTCAATGTCTCCATCCATACTACACTTTCCTTCATTAGAACTCAAGCCATTACCACCAAATCTAAAATACTCATACTTGTTGAGTGGTGAGAGATTACCTGTTATCATTGCTAACAATCTCCCTTTTGAACATGAAGAAAAGATTTTGAATATTTTGAGGGAGAACATCAGGGCGATTGGGTGGACCTTGGCTGATATATCTGGTATTAGCCCCTCCATTTGCATGCATAGGATTCTCTTGGAGGATGGGGCTAAACTGGTGAGACAACCACAAAGGAGACTCAATCCCACCCTCCTAGAAGTTGTTAAAAAGGATGTTGAGAAATTGCTTGAGGCAGGTATAATCTTTCCCATTTCAGATTCACAGTGGGTAAGTCCTATTCAGGTTGTGCCTATGAAAAGTGGTGTTACTGTTGTTAGAAATGAGAAAGATGAGTTAGTTCCAATGAGGGTGCAAAATAGTTGGCGTGTGTGTATTGATTATAGGAAACTAAATCAGTCCACTCGCAAGGACCATTTCCCCCTCCCATTTATTGATCAGATGCTTGAGAGATTAGCTGGGAAGACACACTATTGTTTCTTGGATGGATTTTCTGGATATTTTCAGGTTCCTATAGCTCCGGAGGACCAGGAGAAGACGACATTCACCTGCCCATTCGGTACCTTTGCCTACCGGAGGATGCCATTTGGACTTTGCAACGCCCCAGGTACCTTCCAGAGATGTATGGTGAGTATTTTTTTCTGATTTTATTGAGACCTGCATGGAGGTATTTATGGATGATTTTACAGTGTCTGGGTCTTCATTTGATGAATGTCTAATTAGTTTGGGAAAGGTGTTAAATCGTTGTATTGAGAAGAATCTGGTCCTGAACATTGAAAAGTGTCATTTCATGGTAGAGCATGGCATTGTCATAGGGCATGTAGTGTCAAAACATGGGATAGAGGTTGATAGATCAAAGGTAGATATTATTTCATCCTTACCATATCCTTCATGTGTGTGTGATGTTAGATCTTTCCTAGGTCATGCAGGATTTTAACGGCGCTTCATCAAAGATTTTAGTAAGATTGCTCTTCCTATATCATGATTACTTCAAAAGGATTCTGATTTTGTGTTTGATGTTTATTTCAGTAATTCATTCGATGATCTAAAACAACGTCTGACCACTCCACCTATCATACAACCCCCAAGGTGGGAGATTCCTTTTGAGCTTATGTGTGACGCCTCCCACTTCGCAGTTGGAGCTGTCTTATCTCAAAGGGTGGAGGGGCGTTCACATGTGATCGCCTATGCATCAAGGACACTGGATTCAGCCCAATCAAATTACACAACCATATTACAGGAGTTTCTTGCTGTCATATTTGCTTTAGATAAATTCCGTTCATATTTATTGGGCTCTAAAGTAGTTTTTTTTATGACCATGCAGCTTTGAGGTACCTTCTGAAGAAGCCATATGCAAAGCCACGACTTATCCGTTGGATTCTTCTTCTTCAAGAGTTTGACATCGAGATAAAGGACAAAAATGGGTCAGAAAACTTGGTGGCGGACCACATGAGTAGGCTTACTCACACACTAGAGGGTGACACCTTGGACCAGGTACCACTTCGGGACACTTTCCCCGATGAGCATCTCTATACCATCTCAGGTAAGCATCCTTGGTATGATGATTTAGTTAATTACATTGTTGGCTCTGAAATCCCAGTAAATTTGAAGAAACATCAAGTCCAAAAATTAAAGAGTGAGTCAAGATTTTATGTTTGGGATGATCCATACTTATGGCGCATGTGTAGCGACCATGTCATTAGGAGGTGTGTTCCCGATCATGAGTTTGAGCCTCTTTTTCATTTCTGTCATACACTTTCTTGTGGTGGACACTTTGGACCCCAACGGACAACTAGGAAGGTTTTGGACTCTGGATTATATTGGCCTAGATTATTCCATGATGCCCATGTGTTTTGTAAGTCATGCTCTCGTTGCAAACACACTGGGAACATTTCTAAGAGACATGAGATGCCCCAACAACCCATACTATTCTGTGAGATTTTTGATGTATGGGGCATTCATTTTATGGGTCCTTTTCCTAGTTCATTTGGATTTTTGTATATTTTGGTTGCTGTTGATTATGTGAGTAAATGGGTGGAGGCCAAGGCCACCAGGACTGACGATTCTCATGTTGTAGTGGATTTTGTCAAGGCTCAAATTTTATGCAGGTTTGGAGTACCAAAGGCCATCATCAGTGACCAAGGGACACACTTTTGCAATAAGAATTTTGCTTCCCTCCTTAGAAAGTATGGGGTGACACACAAAACATCAACACCATACCACCCCCAAACAAATGGACAGGCTGAGGTTTCAAATTGTGAGTTGAAACAAATCTTGGAGGAAACTTTGCAGCCAAATAGGAAGGATTAGAGCAAGCGCTTGGATGATTCATTGTGGGCTTATAGGACAGCATACAAGACCCCCATTGGTATGTCCCCATTTCGGATTGTTTTTGGGAAAGCATGTCATCTCCCCGTGGAAGTCGAGCATCGGGCATATTGGGCTATAAAGAAATGTAACATGGATTTGGCCCAAGCTGGAATTCAAAGGAAGTTGCAAATTCAAGAGCTTGAGGAGATTCGTCTGTCATCATATGAGAACTCAAGGCTCTACAAGGAAAGATCAAAAGCAGCTCATGACAAAATGATCCATCAAAGGGAGTTTCTTGTTGGAGAGAAAGTCCTTCTCTATAGTACACGACTGAAGTTGATGCCTGGTAAGTTGCATTCCAGATGGTTAGGTCCTTATATTGTGTCTAATGTTTTTCCTTATGGTGCAGTGGAGATCACACAAGAGGACACTAGAAGGAGATTTACAGTCAATGGGCAACGTTTGAAGAGATACATTGAGGGACATCCTACTGATGCAGTGGATTTTATCACACTGCATGACCCCATCATCACTTGATCACATCAGGCTGTTCCTAACCCTTTCACTTTTATATTATTTTTCCTATTTAAAAATTCTGCATTTCATGTGCATATATAATCTCATAGGTTCACATTGAGGACAATGAAATATTTTAAGTGTGGGGGAGGGAACCTTTTAGTTTAGTAATTTCAATTGCTTTCCTGTTCAAAGAAAACAAAAAAATTGTGTGTTTTTCAAATTTTGTGTGTTTATTTTACAATTTTCGTTGTGTTTTTGAAACTTCTGGACTGAATTGATTATCATCAACATTTTTAAATCCATATCAATAAGTGAAACAATTTACCCCTTGAAACTAAGTTTAAATGAATGCTGAAATGACTTTGTTTCATGTTCAAATATTTAGTAATTTCATGAAAAGTACGCTGAATTTTGAATCCCATGCGAATCTCACTGTCTTTATATTTGAAATCACTTTCCTGTGAGGCTTCTAAACCATTTTTTTCATATTCTTTACATTCACCTCACTTCTTGAGAGAACCAAACCATGCTTGATTTAACAAGAATTTGATCTATTCCTGTCAAAACTTGAGGGTTTGAGGTACATATGTTTAAATGATTAAGGCATTTGTTTGGTATTAATGCCCCTATTTCAAAGAATCATTTTTTATAATAGCCTACCTTGAATATTTAATCCTTGTAGCCCTTAGAAGCCATGCACAGCCTGTTAGGTTAAGCCACATTACAAGCCAATTTTCCCTATCCAACCGACTCTTGAAGTGAAATTTCATAATCTAGTTGAGCTTAAGTGTGGGGGAAGCTGTCTTGTGTTGTGCCACCATATTATGTGATACTTTGGGTGGAAAATTAAATTCTGAAGAGATGTGTTTGCTACTGAAGAAATTCATTATATTGAAAGTTGTGCCTTTTCTAGAGCTTTCATGACAAGTGAATCTGTGCCTTTTCTGGAGCTTCTAATTGAGGTGGAAAGTTGTGCCCATCTGGAGCTTTCAAGAAAATCATGTTCGAGAAGATTGAAATTTTTTATGATGAAATGATGAATGGTGTAAGCCTTTCATGACTTTTCATGATGATGGAGCTGAATTGATACTATGGGGATTGATGAGAAGACCATATTTAAGTGAAAATTAGATTAATGCAATTTTGCTTCAAAAGAGTCAAGCCCTCCTCATTCAGCCTCAGAGTTTTTCACATCTTAATCCTACCAACCGAAAGCCACAAAACAACCCTGAAAAGTACTCATGATAAACATATGTCCTTGACTCACATCGGGTAGTGATGTAGGAATCTATCAAGCCTATGGTGACCCTTGTATGAGTTTGGATGAGAAAGACATTGCAAAAAAATTGATATTTGAGTGATGAGAGAAAATTCGAGCGAGGTAAGTGTTTTGTCCATGGGCGGATAAATGAAGTGGAAATATATTGAATGATATAAATGGAGAACTTGAAATAATGGTTTTTATGAGGCATGATAACTTTTTATTCTTGGTGTGAAATTGATTGATCTTAAGGATATGTGTTTTAAAATTGGTTTTGATTTGATATTGATGTTTACTTGATATGAGGTTTTGCCCAGGTGTGCAAAAGGGTAAGTGCGGGGGAGTTGATAAAACACTATTTTATTTAATATTTTATTTATAATAAATGATATAATTTACTCACATTTTGTTAAATATGTTTATTTATAAAATATTTGGGATTAGATCATTCATTTGAATATTTGATGAAAATTCCAGTTTTACCCTTTATAGTTCACTGTAGTATTTCGAATATAAATATTTTTATTTTTATTATTTTAATTTGAAATTTTTTAACAGTGTTCCTAACGTAGTTATCTACAACTTTTATTCAAGACACTAGAGCTAAAGAGTTCAGTTGGTTGTTGAAATTGGGACATGAAGTCAAAGTTGGGTTGGGCTCGCCAGAAGGGAGAAACTTCTGTATTTCGGCCATAACTCATTCATATGAGCCTTTATTGAGCCCAAATTTGGAGAGGAGTTATAAGACACATATCCTAAAATTCTATCCTTCTGTAAGGCCGGCCAATGCACGCTTTTTGGTGGTCAAATGGGCGGTGCAAGTTGGCATAAAATATTTGGCCGAATTTCCACATTCACACTTGAAACCACTTGTAACCTCTCCTCCCCTCCCCTCTATAAATTGGAGTTTTTATCATTTGGAGGGGTTGGGACGTGCATTGTGAAGTTGAAGGCAGAGGAGAAGTGGATCCACTCCAATTCTCCAACCATTTCAATAAGGGTAGCTCTTGAAGCAAGGATCCCTTCGACAAAGCCTTCTTCTTCTCCTTCATGTTGTAATGATTTTGTTTATGTAATAAACTTCTTTGTTCTTCTTTTATTTCTTCTATTTTATTCTGTTATGTTTAAATTTCTTATTCTCTTAATCTTCCTAACTGGGCTGGAATTTTTGAGTAGAAGCGTTATTGGGTTATACCCATTTTAAACCTTTGCACATGCAAAACGCTTCTACGATGATTACACCACCCATGGAAGAGTAGTCTTTTAGTAATCGATCTATCTTCTACCCTCTTCATTTAATTATTTTGAATCAATGAGATACTATAATTAACTTAATATGATCCATGAATTGTGTATTTTTAAATTGTAAGAAACTAAGCAAGCAATTGAACAATTAACACAAAAACACGCGAGGTCGGGATTTTGTGTAAATTCTGAGAGCGCGATCTTAATCGGTAATATAAGACCACATGGGATAAATTTGTAGAGTTCAAATATAATCCCTAAACACAATTCATCATCATTTCCAGAATGGATATGTGCCTTAATTTACCACTGACCATAAGCTAATCTTAGAACATCAATCAAAGCAGGGTGCTGCGATTGCATGTTCCGAAGTTAGCCTAGGGTTAAATTCACATCATCTTCGTGGTAAAGTTAATTCATGTAGGGTTCAGGATTTAACAAATTAAGGGATCATAATTAAGTGAATATTAATTTAATTGATAATGATTAATAAATGATTGAAGAGGTAGAGTTAGATCGATTACGCCTTTTAAATAGATTTCTAAAAAAACATCTTCTTGTTGTGTCATTTTAATCGAAATTCATTTCAAAACTAAAAACAAAAAAAAATTATACAATCTTCTTCCAGAAAACTTCTTCTAGATTCATAAACTAAAAAAACCCCAATCCTTTATAGTAGTGTTTTTATTCTATTCTATTCTATTTTATTTTTTTTTTATAATACCTCTAATAAGTTGTTAAATTCACTTCCTCCTTTGAGAGACGACCTTGGTCAGCCACTCTGCTACACCTAAGTACCCCAAATTACACTAATCATTTGAGGGCGCCCATGATAGAGCTCTTTTAGGAGACAACTAAGAAGGTGTATTAATGAACAATGAAATGATTTATTTGTGGGAAAGAATGACATGATGTAAAGAATTTCCGAGGAAAAATAAAGAGTATTATGGAAGAAAATAAAAATTTTGCCAATAATCCATTTATAGTCATTTTATGGAAATATAGGGGACCTGGCCATTACCCAAGTGAATTCCCTATTCTATAGGATATCCTATTGGTCATAGAAGAAGCTATGTGTAAATAAATGGATGGAGAAATTCTTAAAAATTATTAGGGCTCTTTGTTGATGGGATTACTTTGGAAGAATTTTCCCTTATATTTGTAACCCTATAGTTTGTCATGTGAAAATGATATTTGAGGTAGAATTATATTTTCCCTTGTAGATATAGTTATGAATAACCATTTGGTTTTACATGATCATTGAGTTTGCGGCAGATACAAGTTATTAAATTTTGTAATGAAAATGCGAGGTATGAGAAAACATTTCTGATGAAATTATGTTATAATTATTTTGAGGAATCTATCTAATTTTTGGGTATATTATAAAATTATATAGTTTTTGAAAAAGGAAAACACGTAGACCATTTGACAACCCATCGCATTGGACAAAGTTGAGTGAATCGAACCCACAACCATAGTGCGATTGAGATTTATTGCCTACCATTGTACTACGTGAAGTCCCTGATTAGTGTGACTACTTCATTTTAATTAAATGATTTTATTGATAAATAATATGTTGATTTGGGATCTTCTGTCTTATCAAATTTATATCCATAGTTTAGTAAAATGATTTGGTGATTAAGTGATAAATGTTATTTTGGAATACGTTCTCTCAATTGCGAATACTATATGCCTAAAAAATAGAATACTATGGGAGTCCATTTGATTAATAATGGTGTTTTTTACCTATCTTTTTATTATGGATTACACAATTCTCTATAAGTTTATTCTAGTGCTTCAGGTGTGACCAAGTCATCTTAAATACTCATCATTTGGAGTGAAAGATGAGTTTGTGGTAAGATTTATCTTAAAGATGAAACTCTTCTTGTCATGTATGTTTTTATTTTCATATTTAATGAATAAATTAATTAATATACTTTTGGGAAGGGGTTTTTAAAAAAAGTGTTATCCTAATGCTTTATGTTTTATTGAACCAATGATATTTTAAATTGTCATAGATTGATGGATTTGAGGCCCTTAATTTTTTAGATGTTTGTGATTAATGACCCTAATCACTCCCTATATATATTTAAGTTTTTCCTCCAATTAGGTGTCTCTAATTTCCACCAATGTTCTCCAAATCGAGATCATAATTTGGTGGGGACATTTTCCTCTCCCTTTCCCTCTTATTAAGATGAAATTTTATTAACCCAATTTCCAATGTGGGTTTTCCAAAAAGTTATTTTTCTATTTTTAACCTTTTATTTTCAAAGAAAAATTTCAAATTGTGAAGATGAAATTTATTAAAGGAGGGGAGAATGTAACACCCCAAAATTTCAATGTAAGTTATTTTCATTAAATTCAATAGCTTATGCTACACACAACACCAAGATCGAGTGCACCATGACTTACCAAACTAGCCGTTCAAACATGGTTATGAATATTATTAACTGGATTTTGAATTTTATATACTACATATATATTCTAACTTATTTATTATGTGTGTCTTAGACCTATTATAAGAACAAAATAAATTTTTCAGATAAAAATGTATTTTTCAAAAGAAATCAATTTTACAACCATTTAATGGAGAACCCTTTTTAAATCCGATATTTTACCCTCTTACATAGTCATTTTGAAAATATAAAATTCTTCTTTACAATCAGGACATCAAAATTTTCATGGGATGAAATTTTGGTATTTTTCTAATAATATTCATTTTCATGAATAGTGAAAAGTATTGTATTTTAATTCAAAATTTCATTTTAATATATTTATTTATATGGTTAGATTATAATTAAAATTGGGTTTGAAGTTTAATTATATTATATTTTTACCCTTTAATTCAATGATGGTCTTTAGAATTAATTTCACTATGAAATTATACATAATCAAGTGTTAATCTTTTGATAGTTATTGTTTCTTAAAAAAATGCTATATATTTTCACAAACGGGAATTAATTTTAAATTAATTAAGACAAATTCTATGTTTTTATTTTAGTAAAATAGACATCATTTTTTAATTCAGAACATCAAATATAGCTTAGGCTGATTTTTTTTATTTTCTAAAAAACATCAATTTGTTATGAATTGTGAAACCACTAAGTAGTAGTTAAAAATCCGACATTTTCATTTAAATGAAATTTTACCACTTCTATGAATTGAATTTCGAAAATCCAGGATACATGGTTGTTATTAGTCAGTAAAATTTTCTTCAATAAGATGAAAATAATTTTTGGTGAATAGTAACTGTTGACTTTTATTTACTATGGTTAAAGGTAAATAGGGTAATTCAAGGTAAAAAAAATATTATAATAGTACAAAATTACCTTAACACATGTCCTAACCTTATTGGATGAGTAATAGCCAATAATGGGCATCCTTGAGTCGATCTTGATACCCCATGGAGCCACTTATGTATGATAATGACACATTATTTTAATTAACATTAAGTAATGACAAAAATGACATTAACAAAAAATCATTTAGTATATCAATTTTCACATGGGGTTATACAAGTCATCATTCAAAATATAAATAATAATTTGAAATATAAAAATATTTCTTACATTATGGTAATTGTTTTATAATCTTTAGATCAAATAAATTAAATTATTTATGACACCATAGTGATATAGTAATTATCTCCTTAATAAATGATTTAAATAAATAAGATTATTAATATTAAAACAATATCCAAAACCTGTCCAATTACTATTGGATGATTTTATTCCGACCATGAGTCATCTTATATTCGATTTTAATTTGTTTTTGACCTTTAAAAACTGAATATCACTATATAATAAAATAATATTTTCACACATTCCTAAAGAACCCCTCCCCCCCTTATAAAATGACACCACCTCTATCCCATTCCACACACTTCTCAGGCCACTTGGCCCATCCAAACCCTGCCCAAATAATCTCTCAAGATCACCCTCTTCCTCCTTGAGGCATTACCTTAGGCATAAGGAACTTCATGAAATCCTTTTGGATCAAAGAAAAGGAATTTATGCAAATTAAAGGTAATGATTTCTCTTAAATTCTTTTGTTTTATTTTGTTTTATTTTCGTTTTCCAACCCCCTAAGCTCTTTTTGTTTAATTTATTTTTTAACAAAACTAGTATAATAAATATAATAGGATTTATTATGAGAAGGATTCTAACTAAACTTACACACACCTCCATCTAATGGGTGAAGAACATATTGTTTCTGTTGATGGAAAACTAATGCCTAACGAAACGATGATTGTTCAATTATCTCCTCCCACCTATCATGGTGGCCATTAAGAGGGAACTGTATGTATATATGATATATTTATTATGTTTATATTTTCATTATTCTTCTTTATCTTCTATTTATATCAGTATTTTATTGTTTCCATTTTGGGTAAAACGTGATAATTTCATTTGAGGATGTGCAGACTACCACCCCCTCAAAATGATATGACTCGTTAATGCCTTATGTGGGATGTATAAAGGATATATTTAATGATATTATATATTATATTATTCTGTAATTATAATATTCCAATGTATCATTTTGTTTTAATTCCATTAAAATACAAAATAGAAATGAAAGTAGCGTCAATGCGTACCTACGACTTACCATCTCCATGAACAGTACATTTCATTTCTTATATCCAAATTTTATGTATTGTTTTAAATACATATATATATATTGGATATATAATATATTTATGATATCCAAAATCATTTATATCATTCTAGAGAAAATGTAATTTTCACCACATGGAAAAATTGAAATTATAACAAGTTCATCTTTTACTCAAGTTCCGAACATCGATAAAATATCTAATATGAACTCAAATAATTAACTAATTGTTATAGAAAAGTAAAAAGTGATATAAAAGGAATAATAAAATTGAAAAATTTTCATAATCAAGTATAAATTAACTTATTTTTATTCTTCAAGAATAACAAGGAACATACAAGACAAGTCAGACTTGAGGTTAAGGGTTTCTTATCTCAATTTTAATTCCTTGACATTTCAACTGTTCGCCACTTATTTATTAAATGTTGTGTTTTGTGTACTGAAATTTGATATTTATTATCATAATTATCTTTATATTCATGGTATTCTGTGATTCATTAGGTTTTTATTAACTTTTGTTCCTACGACTCGATTTATTACAACGTAGTAAGGAGTTTTCATCTCACTTCTTATTCTCGTGAGATTCATGTTATATTTACACTATTTCATTTTGTGTGGTGTATATACTATCCCATGATTTCATTCATGGTGTAAT
The DNA here is from genome assembly GCA_963277665.1 of Viscum album. Lineage (NCBI taxonomy): Eukaryota > Viridiplantae > Streptophyta > Magnoliopsida > Santalales > Viscaceae > Viscum > Viscum album. The sequence goes on along the minus strand of OY728128.1, from coordinate 137,554,441 downwards.
ATAATTTAATTTATGGGTATTTACATCTTCATTTTATGATCCTTCTTTCATGGGAAGTATGTTTCAGAAGTTACCAAATCGGTAAGGGAATTTCAAATTTCAATTTCCACCCATTAAGCATTACACATTCCTCATTGATTTTTTAATCCATTATTATGTGTGGAATAAATATTTATTATTTGTGTAGTTTTTTCCACTCCCCTTTCTATGGATATACTTTTGAGACACATAATCACTCCATTGAAAAATTCTCACGTCATCGATATGAACTTGATAAGAGTAATTTTAACTCAATATCCATTCATTGAGTTAAACATCCAATTAATTGGTGTTGTTTTTACAAGAATATGTGTGAATGTCCTCTGATTGATTTACAATGAATATCCAATCATATTGAGTGTATTTATATTTTTCACACATAATTATGTCATCGATTTATCCTTAACCTAATGATATTGTCTTTATAAGGGATTTCATCTCAACTTATATTTCATTGAGTCTTCTTTGCTGTTATGTTCCAACTCACATTTTATTGGTGTATATACTGTATTCTGACATATTATATCATGAAATTATTTCTCCTGATATGATAACGTTTTTATTACCTCAATTATTTTTAAATAAGGGTATCTCATTTGGATAGAAACTCTAACTAAAATATCATTTTTAAATGTTTTAAGATTTATTCTTCAAAATATTTCCCATTAATGTCCATGTTTCTAAAATGGTTTTACGGATTTATTTATACGGATGTTATTATTTTATAATAAAAATTCCTTTTAAAATATTCAAAGTGGTATGAGAAACTTTGATTCAAAATCTATTTTAAACGACTTCTTGATAAATAGTCAGAATTTTAAATGTTTTCCAGAAAAAGGGGGATATTTCTCCCAAATAGTCTTGACGATTATTTCCATATATGTCTATATCCTTCATTATTCTCGATTGAGTTTGATTTTTTATTAGAAAATCTTCCATATTGTATTGAATTAGTTACGTTTGACTATGGAAGTGTTATTTTTATACCATTCATGGTTTATGGATAAAGTATTGACATATCGTATGCTAGATTTAATTATAATGTTTGTATTATGTTTAAAAATTTTCATACAAGGAATGCATTGGACTTAGTAAGTGATCGGCGGAGCCCACTATAAGTCCTCAATGTGTCGGCAGGTCTCATGAGACAAACATGTGTCTTGGGAAAAGGCCTTTAAAAAATCTTATTTGTAGTCTTGGCACGAGGACTTGAATATGTGGTTATGATGTCTAGCATTATGCATCATACCATTATGAGATTAGCTATTGATATATCATGTGGTTATTCAACTATTAGATTACCGATGACTATGTTTTATTATGGCATTAGTTACTCAGTTCATAGTCATGCCATAAAGTGTTCATGTTTATTATTTATAAAGGCATGTGTTATCAATTATTGATTATGCCTAATGTTTATGTTATCTTTCGCTATATTGGTTAATATTATAGAGCATTTTATGTCACCCCATTCTCATGATTTATTTTCTCAGGATATGAAGATGTTAGCTATGAGTGACATATAGGAATAATCTTCGAAACATGGATGTTTTGAATGGAATAAATTAGTGTTGTTTTTCATTTCAATTTGTAATGTTGAACTTATATATGTATCTTGTTTCCAAGACTACTAAACTGCTTGGTCATTCAAGACATGATTCCTTGTATCATACCAATGTTATGTAATAATGCACCGACTCTTGGGGTTGGGGCTATACAATCTCTGGTGTAGATGGTAGAAGAGTCCCATTTGGGGGATCTAGAGGTGGAGGTCTGGAGAGATCGAGTTGATTATGGTGAGTCCAATGATGGTTGGTCTGAGGATGAACAACATCGAGTGTGGTATCGTGGATGTTTTTTTTCCTTTTACAATGCACAATATGGTTCTCATATTGTTCCATAGTTCTCCTTTAGTGGTGCATCCTAGCGTGACAAAGATGTAACGAGCCTTAAGTCGCCAGTTTTGGTGGCCTGGGATGAAGCATGTGGTTGCAGAGTTTTTTTCAAGATGTTTGGTCTACCAGAAGTTGAAGGTCAACACTGTGTTCTTAGTGGTCTGCTCTATCCATTAGATGCTCCTTATTGGATGTGGGAGGACATCTCAATGGACATGGTTACTAGTTTACCTCGAGCTCAGGGTTGACATGATGCTATTTGGGTGGTAGTGGATCGTTTAACAAAATCAGCCCACTTCATATCATAAAAAGAGTCAAGATCAGTGGAATTTTGGTCAAGTCAATATCTGGAGGAGGTGGTGAGACTTCATGGAGTACCAAGGACAATAATTTCTGAACGAGATCCTAATTTTACCTCTCAGGTGTAGAGAGGTCTCCAGGAGGATTTTGGTTCTCAGTTATGCCTTAGCACTACTTTTAATTTTAAAATGGATGGACAGACCGAGCTATCCATCCTGACTCTTGATGAAATGTCATGCTCTTGTGACCTAAATTTTGGAGGTTTTTGGATGAGACACTTATCCTTAGTGGAGTTTTCTTACAACAAAGTTTTCACTCCACCATCAGTATGGTGCCATTTGAAGCCTTGCATGGCCGAACATACCGTACTCTATTATGATGGACTGGGGTCATAGAGTCAACAATTCTAGGACTAGAACTAGTGTAGAATACAATAAAGATGGTTCAGGTGATTCGTGATAGGATGAAGATAGCGCAAGATCATCAGAAATCATATGTCAATCAAAGATTGAGACCCTTAGACTTTGATTTTGGGGATCACATGTTTCTAAAGGTGTCTCCCCGTCATGGTCAGCGAAGGTTTGGTCTTGGGAGAATGTTTTCTTCCTCGTTGGTTGGGCCTTTCGAGTTTTTAGCTCATGTTGGAGCAGTGACCTATTGAGTAGCACTCCCCACGCAGATGAGACGGATACATTATTGTTTCCATGTGTCACAACTCCGTCGTTATCTTCATGATGACTCTCACGTCATCGATTAAGGGTAGATCGATGTTGATGATGATTCGACCATTGAGGAGTGACCTCTGGAGATCCAAGACCAAAAATAGATGGTTTTGCGTGGGCTTTCTATACAGTTGGATCGTGTCTTGTGGTGACACGGTGGCATGGAGGAGAGTACATGGGAATGTGAGTCACAGATACGTGATCAGTACCCAGAGTTGTTTGATGGTTAACTCTTTTTCATTTATTGATATAGCCTTTGTGGTTATAGACATTTCATGTTTATAATTTGGATTTATTTTGTTGCTTCTTGTGGCTTTCTCTCATTTTAGAGGTATCTCTATGGGTGGTTTTTCAGACCCCATTTCGTTTTCCCTTTAGGTGGGTTTTGAATTCTCAAGGACGAGAAGGTTTTGAGAGGTATCTGATGTAATGGCCCAGTCCTCTCTATTTCATTCCTTTCCGAAAATTAGGTGTATGAGGTGTTTCAGGAGGTCAAGGTGACTTATTCCAAACACTATCCAAATTTCCATTTCTGTTAACAGTTCCATAGGTGAACAGTTCCAACGGTAGACTGTTGTGAACAGTTCATTGGTAACCTTTTGTGAATAGTGTCATCAGTGACCTTCTGTGAATAGTGCCAATGGTAGACCACTATGAATAGTGCATCTGTAAACTTCTTTGAATAGTGTCATCGGTGACATTCTGTGAATAGTTTCATCGGTAACCTTATGTGAGTAGTGAAATGAAGACCTTTTTTGAACAGTGACTTTGGTGACCTTATTTGAAGAGTGTCATCGTTAACTTTATGTGAACATTGCAATGGTGACCATATGTAAACAGTGAAATCAGTGACCTTATTTGAATAGTTTTATCGGTACCCTTATGTGAACATTTCAATGATGACCATATGTGAACAGTGACATTAGTGAAATTATGTGAACAATGTCATCAGTGACCTTTGGTGAACAGTGCATTGGTAGCCCTAGGTGAATAGTGTCATTGGTAATCTTCTGTGAACAGTGAAATGGTGAGGTTCTGATGGTGTGGCTCCAAAAGTGACATTTTTTCCTTTTCCAAATGTTGAGTTAATGAACAGTGTTTACAGAATGGTGAGGTTCCAATAGTGACATTTTTCCATTGCCAAATTTTGAGTTAATGAAAAATGATTCCATAATGGTGATGTTACAATGGAAACCCTTTTCCTTTTCCAAATTTGGAGTTCATGAACTGTGTTTCTAGAACTGTGAGATTCCAATGGTGACCTTTTCCCTTTGCCAAATTTTGAGTTCATGAATAGTGTTTCAAAAAACGGTGAGGTTCCAACAGTGACCTTTTTCCATTTCCAAATTTTGAGTTCATGAACAGTGTTTCCAAAATGGTGAAGTTCCTATGGTGACAATCCAATATTGAGATTCATGAACAGTGTTTCCATAATGGTGAGGCTCCAACGGTGAGGTTCCAATAGTGAGGTTCATGAATAGTGTTTTTCCATTTCCAAATTTCGAGTTCGTGAACAGTGTTTCCATCTTCCTACAGTTCACCACTTTAACATTTCATATGACATAAAATGCATTTAATGGCTTGTTTTAAGGACTCTAAGGCTAATTAAAAGGTCGTACCTCTTATATTAATTTATCCTAAGTCCCATGATGTTTTTATGTGGACAAACTGCATGGTTTAATGCAATCGTCTTTTAATGGAAAACCCAGTATAACACACACCATTACTCTGTTAAATATTCTAAAGGGACGACATATCTTCCTCCCTAGTTCCTCATCATTGTTATCAGGTGTGAGATTCTCGAAAATCCCATTCCTCCCCATAGGATTTGTGCAATGAAATTTTTTTGCAAGGATTTTTCTACTCTGTTTTGATGCAACCAAGCAATATCGATCAGTCTTTGATATAAGGTATGATCTATCTTCATTATTTCTGGTTCATCTCCTTCTTTCTCCGTGCACTTTTTATTTATTTTTCTCCCATTTTATTAGTGGTCTTTTCATGGGTGTTGGCCAATGTGGTGGTGTCTCTACATTCTCAAGTAGATACAGTTGTCACAGGGGAGGAGATAGTAACCCGTTGTGTAGCTCGTTCTCGTATAAAGAACATTAAGACCTATTTGAGGTGTGGTATTCATTTCATCACTCTTATTTTGTGTGCAACTCTATTGTTATCATGTTTTAACCCACTAGATCACAATTTAATTGTCATAATAAATATTTGAACCAGATAAATAAATTGATATTGATCGTATGTTACTGCCTATTGTTTTAACAGATTTTGTGATATATATGCTTGCTTGCTTAGCTTTCTCATTCTCAATGGAAATTGGTAGAGAATGTAATACTGGATTTAATTGATAAATGATTGGCGAAAGATAAAGAGGCATGTAAATGAATCTTGTCCATCTTGTTATAATTTTATGTTAATCCAATTGGTGTAGTAAGCATGTTTAACAAATTATGATAGCTTAATTTTTAGGTTTCTCAAATATGGAACCTACGAATAATAAATATGTTAGTCCAAGATGGATTAAATAATTGGTTGTTTGATAAAAGATAATCCATTTTAGGGTTCTAAGTTACCCTTTTTCTTGTTTAAGGGCCTTGAAACTAATTGATATGATGGTTGTTTTCCTGTTGCTTATATTGTGATGTGGGCCTGGAAGGAAGGTGTGATATGTGGGGGTAGGGAGGTTGATTGGTTGTGGTAGAAAATGGTAGCTAGAGAGGTGAGACGCATCAGTTTAAGCTTGTGGGTGTTGGAGGGGACACCAGGTATGATGGAATGGGTTGGATGTGAATGTTTGGATGCTTGATGTTTCTTTGATTGGTTATATACTTATCATTCCCCCACTACTCGAGGTAGCTGTTCTTTCTTACCCATCCTCCTAAAGGGTAAAAGACGCACGAGGTATGCCACGTGCTTTCCGTGTCTAGATTCTCAAGGGAGGATGGGTCTACACATTTTCTATAGGTGGAAAATACTTGACAGGTAGTTATATACTCCTTGTGTTGATCACCTAGTGTCAAGTAGCATAACATGTTTTTTAGAAATCTTGGGAATATGGGAAAGTAATGTTGTAAATAAATAATTGAATAAATTATGTTAACCCATGGGGTTGGAGCTTTCTAGAACGAAATGTTGAGGTTTAAATTTTCAAGGGATAGGGGACTTTGGGTGTGCTGATAATGAAATTTTTTGTGGAATTATTAATGGTTAATTAATTTTTTAAGAATTAATTAACATAAATTGGAACTCATAAAAATGAAATGATGTATGATAATAAAGCTCTTTAAATGTTTGTGTGCTTATAGTATACCTAGTCTTAGAAGTGGCAGCCAGGAGTCTGAGAGACGTTAGCTCTGGTTGATTCTAAGACTAGGTTATGCCCATAGTGCGGTAGTGAGATAGAGTATATTATATAATTTTTGTGTTTCAATATGTTACTCCACCCCATCGGTTAGGGAAACTGACACACTAAGGATTCTGAGCCAGGGGTATTTTCCCCAACATTCTGGTGGGAGGATCGATGGATGATTACCCCCTTTGGCCCCACTCTCTTTTCATTGTAGTTACTTGTGCTGGTAGGCACAATGGTTAGTGTTCCCCATATATCTGTGTAGAGGGTTATAATGGATTATGGTTATTCACACACATATATTCTGGATATAGTATCCTTTGTACTACTGTAGTTTTAACATGTATAGGTTGTGATGGCTTGTGGATCCTTAGTGCATGGACTTTAATGGATTGAGGTATAATAATCGATGTATAATACACATTCTACGAGCTTTGGTGGCTCCCAGAAAATAATTAGATACCTTCTTTTGTGAACATGGTGGTTTTTTTTCACATGGTTCATGTTGTGGTGTTTCGCCCAGGTGTCTGCGGGCAAGCCTTTTTGAAGAGATATGCTTAGGACGTGTGACATTGGGGAAAAGCGACAAACAGGTGGGGAAGTTGTAGTGGTGTAGCCTTGATATTATTTATTATATTATATACTACTGTATGCATTACTTAGTGAGAGTATCCATGGTGAGGCTGGGAACTTATTATACATGTTTAGGTGACAAGTTATTTTTACTTGTTGTTCAATATGCTTTATCATGATTTCATTACTTTTTCCTAAGAGGCTTCAGGGAGGATCCAACTGAGTATAATATTATACTCACCCTATGTTTATATAAACTGATTTTCAGGTCACATGGAGAGTGTTGGAGATCAATATAGTTTCTATTAGTATGGAGTTTTAAGAGATGTTCGGGCTTGTGGTTGCTATTTTTTTACTTTCTTATATTTACATGCAGTTTCCCCGTTTCAGTTGTAGTATCATTGCATGAAATTACATATGAACACATGGGTTTTATTTTATATTTATATCTGAGATGGAATTGGTTGGTTTCTATATTATATCTATCTTTCAGATGTGTTATTTTTGAGGGAAATGTCTCCCATCTATTTGTTTACTATACCCCTGGTGCTAGTCACCAACTGGGGGCCTACTAGAGGAGGGACTCTGGGGTTATTATCTCCCTTCCCACATTGCCATCCCAAGAGGGGTACACTTTGTGTGGAGGGGTCATAAAAATAAGTATATATTTTGTTCAATGTATAAATAAAATATGTTTCTATTATGTTATATGACACACCAATTGAATATTTCACGTCATGAAACACTGACTCGGCTTTTATAACACACAAGAAGAAACCATTCTCTATATCTTGCACTGTGCGCTATACTGAATTTCACTAATCAACAATATATTATTAAAATATTATTATTTAATGGGATATAAACTAGTCTTCAAGAATATTATTATCCAAATTTTTATATTTATAACATTATAATTCATCTTACACATTTTATAAAACATGATATAAAAGTAAAATCAATTTTTTCAGAAAAAACTATTTTTTTCAAAAAATGATATTTTACTGCATTTTGATGGTGCACCCATTTTAAAACTAGTTTTGACACTTTTATAAGATATATTTGACAAAATAAACTTCTTATTTGTATTTGGGACATAAAAATGAACTTTTTTTGAATTTTTGGTATTTTTATAATTAAATTAAAATTTTAATGAATAGTGAAAATACTGCATTTTAAGTCGAAACATCCTTTTTATATAATTTATTTATATATTAAGATTATCTATTTATTTGGGTTTAAAGTCTAAAAGAATTGTATTTTTATCATTTAATCAGATTTCAGTCATTTTATGAAATCTCACTTTTAAATTCAACATAAGCACTTGTCAATGTTTTGATAGTTATTACTTCTTAAAAACTCGCTTTTTGATTTTTGGAAATGGGGAAATAACTTCAAATTATTTATTGAAACCTTTTTATTTTGAATTGCAATAAATGAATTATTTATTTGGAATCATTAGGGTAAAAATATGTAAATAGGTAGATTTTATTTTTGGAATATTATGAAAAATATCTTCAGTTTTTATTTTATTTACCATGGTAAAAGGGTAAATCAGGTAAATAAGGGTAAAAAATAATTTCATAATAATAGTATACTATCCTAACACATGTCATAATAACATTTCATGAGATATTTATGACCAATGGCATCCTTGGGTCGATTTTGGGACCCCATGGATTCCCTTGGATATGACAATTAAATTTTATAAGAATTAATTTAAATAAATATAATTATAACCTACACATATATATTTTTCTAAATATATTTTAATATAGGGTTATATAAATGGTTTCTATGAATATAAATAGTCATTATAAAGATAAAAAATTCCTACATAGTTGTATATTATTAATTATTTTTAGATATTAAATAAATATATTTATTTATGTCACAATTATGATGTAGTGATTACCTCATTAATGAAAGATTCAAATAAATGAATTTATAAATATTAAAATAAATTTACATTGAACATTTTTATTTCATACAAGAATTTTATGGATTTAAATGACATATTAGGGAAGATTTAATTTCTTTGGTTCAAAGGAATCATGTTTTTATATTTTTTAAAAAAAATCATGTATTAATAGTGTCAAAAATTGACATAATTCATATTTGAAGACATAAACTAGTTTATTAAATGAAATTAAATTACTAAAAATATAAGATTCGAAAAAATGGTTAATATAAGTCCAAATAAGTCATAAATAACATTTTTTGGTTATTTTACATGAAATGGTAATTAAATTATCCCACAATGTGTTAATAAATGATGTCACGATAAGATTAAAAAGGGTAAAATAAGGGTTAACCAAAAACATAAAGATAAAAAAAGTTCATAACATGTCTAAATAGTATTTTATGATGGGTATTTGAATCAAAATTATCTTATATTATAATTAAATATGTTTTTATTATTTTTAATAGAAATTTAATTTATAATAAATTAATATTTTGAATGTTTCTAAAAGTTCCCCCTCATCTCTTATAAAAGGGCACCACATCCCTCTCTTATTCACTCCATCTTGAGATTTCTTGCTCAGAAAAACCCTACCCATTTCTCTTCTGATATTCTCAAGTTACATTCTAGAGGTTTTTTTTCTCAAAAGACCAACTCTAGTGACCTAATAAGAAATTTAAAGGAGGCACGTTGAAGAAGAAGTAATATCTTCTACCGATTCTTTCAAATTTTATTCTTCTTATACTAACTAATAATTATATGTTTCATTATAAATTATTAAAATCATTATCAATAATATACTAATATGTTATTATAAATATTAAACAACATTTTTTCACCTTCAATCCCTCCTATGAAAAATGAAATCATTGCGCGTGCGTACGTATGACTTATCGCCTCCACAATGTGGTGTAATATGTTTTTCACCACCACCTTACATGAATGAGTATAATGTTGGATAAAATGAATAGATATGATAATTATAACATGATACTAGTTATTAGATATTATACACCACCATATTCAGTACCATTCAACAATTATGGGAACTATATCTTCGCTCTTGTGTATGAACGTCTTACCGTCTCCATGACGCGATAAGATTAGTTCTTCATGTTAACCATTCGAGAAAGATTATAAAGTATATATAATAAATAATAATGAAATATATGACATGATAATTCTACTATATGTATATATATATATATATATATATTTTATTTACTTACTTCCATTCAATTCAATAAGTAACAAAAACATTGTTCATGTGTACGTACGGCTACTATTCCCATGAACAGTGTATTCCTTTTCATTTACCTATATATAATTTATATATATTTAAATACATATTATATATAAGATATAAATCCTATTTTAAATTTTGAAAGTATTTAAATCATTATATAATTAATAATATCAATAATAATAAGTCCAAACACGTACAATAAATAATTTTTTTTACCCAAAACATTGCTTTAACATGGAATTGACAAATGAATGGTTAATATAAAGTAAAAAGTAAATAATATATTATATCATAAATAATATAATGGTTATGTTATAAGTTAATAATATGTCTAAACCCACTATACAAGAGTTTCAGTCACATATGTAAGAAATCATATATAAGGTAATAGATAATTTTTCTTTTCCATTTTTATTTGAGATTGTTTATACATAAGTATTTGATGGGGTTATATTTATCATCCATGTTTTTATCAAATGTTTTCGTAAATGATTACTATTCTTATATTTATTTTTAATGTCAGTTTTACCCATTTTTTACTTTTACTACATAGTATGTAAGGAATCATTCATTCGTTTACCATATGAGGTACTTTTTGACTTTTTCGATTAAAGTGTAAGGATAATGTTTTTTTAACTTATACAGAATGAATAAATTTTTATTGTTTTAGGATAAGTTAATTCCATGAGTCTTCCTCTACACTATTTCATGTTTATTCTCAACTAAATTCATTCCTTTTAAAATAGTGTGGCATTTTCAAGAAATAAATCATCTTTAAAGATGAATGAATAGTTTTCTTCTAAAATCAAGTTCAAGTGTTTTATAAAAATTATTTTCTATCTAATATGAAATTATTTAAATAGAGATATATTTATATCCCTATTGTTACAATGATTTAATTATTTTATTTACATAATGATATTTTTTATGGATTATGTTATGAGGAAATGATGCTTAAGAAACCAATTTTATTTCTTAGGTTAGGCTATGATGAATGATATATGTTTTTGTAGCATATATAATAATGATTTAATTATGAGATTTGTGGGACCTATATCTCAATCCAATGCAATGGGTAAAGATTTATATCTCATTAAATAGACATGACTGGAATGGCTTGTATATCTAGTTTAGTAAAACTTGGATAGAATGGCTTGTAAACTTAGTTTAGTATTGTAATTTGTCCACTATTAAGGTCTTTGCAGTAATTCCTTTGCAACTGTGGAAGTCATGTTCTGTGCATATTAGTTTTCCACAGTTACATGTTTTATTCCAATGCTACTCTATCATGGATAATTTTTATTTATGATCCATGCCATACATACTACCATGATTTATTTCTTGTCTCAATATTTTGATGTTTTTACATTCAAGTGTTTATGGTTTCTTTTATGTTTACCCTTACTGAGCATTTGAGCTCACCGTTATAATTTTTTATTTTCCCCATAATATAATCAAAGGATTTTGGTTGGAAAACCAAAGGAGGATATATTTATGGGATATGTTGAAGATGATTAACCATGTTAGAATATGATATTCCAGGTTTCCAAAGACACTAAACTAATACGGTATTTAGTCATATGTTTGTGTAATTTATTATGTATTCCTAAAATGAAATATAATTTACATGTACATGAATCTTGGGTCTCTATAGTTGGAATCAGAGGAATGTTTTAGTTAACCTTGGGAAAATAGAATGTGAAAACTTTAGTGAGATCCATAGAGGTATTTCTCACGTAGGTCTCGGGATATCCTTAACGATAAGTATTACTATAGGATACATTCAAAGAATTGTTGTAACGGTAATTAATAACATATTATTAATACTATGATATTAGATATTGAAATTACTCTCCCATGATTATTTTGTTATCCTATTATGATTTTTTCCTCTCAAACTATTCTTTTTGGGTTTTAGAAAATGGTTTTAAGATGGAGGATTCATGTTAATGGACAATATGATGGACACTGGAATGATATTCTTCATTAGCAACAAAATGAAATCAAATTTGGAAGTTGAAACATCATTATAATTGTTAATTAAAAATATCATAATATGATAAATAATATCAACTTTGATATGTTTCCAAGGCCATATAATAAGAGGAAGATGGAGTTTCCTTGTGATCATACTGGAAAGAAAGTTCAATTTTTCTCATGTAAATCACATGGGATGAGGCATCAAGGAGAATTTTTCAATGGAAATGGAAGATGCATTGGCTTTAGAAAAGAAGGACCCAAAGAAATTAATTGGAAAGGAAAAGGATAATTAATCACACTGGACAAAGATAATGGTATTTCTAAGACATAAATAAAGGTTAAATGTTTTAAATGTGGAATGTATGGGAATTATGAAAATTGATTCCCTGAGGGGAAATCTCATGATGTGAATCAGCATGGTCGTATGGGTAGAATTAATGTTGTTGATAATGAAGAGACTAAAAATGATATGTGAGATGAAATAAGTGTTAAGGAATAAAATAATTAAGCTCAATTAATGGTTTAGGATGGTAGTGTAATGATTAGATGTTTATCAAGAATAATGTTATATAAGTAGTTTAATAGTACTATAGAATAAAGAAACATCTATATATTGTTACACTATATTTTTCTTTAAATATTTGAAAGTATATGTTGAATGGTACAAGTTACCATGAAAGGTTATTCACAAAATTTTGTAAAGCACGTGATGTGTAAAAAATGATGGGATAACGAATTAATGAAATATTTGATAGTACTAATGAACTCATGAATGATATATGTAAAAAGTGATATCCTAGTTTGAGTATATAAAATATTTCAGATTTTTCCATGTGGATGGAGATAAATTTTGACATAATTCATGTTTTCACAAAGGTTGTATGGTAATTCTTGTTTCAACAGAAAATATGATTATGGTACTCATATGTTTGGAATGTGAAAAAAAGAACTACCTTATAAGATAAATGAGAAAAACGTTATGTCGATTTAATTCACCTCTTTATAATGTTTTATATTTTTATTTTTAGAAGGACCATAATTTTATCCCTCGAAAAATTGTATAAGTTATATTCGTGTTGATGTATTTTATATTAATGTATTATCTCAGCATTGGTGGACTTATGCATATTTGATAACATGTTATTAATTTTTTTTTGAGACTGATGGAATGAACTACAATTATATCACATGACCTACTAAAACATAAAGAATATAAAATTTAACTACATTTATTTAAATTAGAGATAAATTGGAAATTATTCAGGGAATGATCAACAGTAAGATTGTACTGAAATCAAGTATGTATTTATTCTCACACAAACATTCATCAACATTATGTAAAAGATAATGAAAAAAGGTGTCATCCTTGTACGTTATTATCAAATGAATAATATGGTCCTTGAAATTATCACATATTTATGGTTTCCTTGTATTTAACTTTCTTCAAACATTGTTCTCTATCACTGCCCATTAGAACTCGATGGATAGATTTCTCTTCAATATCCATGTTTTCACTTCTCACCTATGTTCTCTTATGTGAAAAACTAGTAATGAGTTAATTTGGGTAACTGTTATGTTTCTATTATTCCTTTTTAAAATGGATTTTTTTATCCCTTTTTACGATGTTGGTTTCTATGAATGAATATTTCAAGTAGTAAACCATTTATAACCCTGATGACTTTCAAGGGAGAAATTCATTTTAAGGTGGTGGTATGTAACACCCCGAGATTTATGAGATAGATTCATATTAATTTTTTTTATGTCTTGTGTTTTATGTTACCCCAATATTATCATAGGCTATATGCAACACCAGATTAGCTTGTAATATACGCAACACTATCCATGGCTTCTGTTACACACAATTTCAACTTCTTTTGATAGAATTAATTTCCTGTAATAATTAGTATAGATTTTTTTCAATGAATAAATGAAATATGTTTGGATTATGATATATGAAAAACCTATGGAGGCTTTCACTACACACAACACGGACTTGGCTTGTGTTATATGCAAGATTAACCTTCCTCGATGGCTAGTGATGTGTGTGATATCGAGATTCACTAAAGAACTACATATTATTGAAATATTATTATTTAATGGGATATAAACTAGCTGTTATGAATAATATTAACTAAATTATGAATTTTATAACATAATACTCTTGTTTACACATTTTCTATGTCATGATATGAGAACAAAATCAATTATTTCGGATAGAATAAGTATTTTTTAAAAATACAGTTTTACCTCCTTTTGATCGAACAACCATTTTAAATATATTTTTTTGACGCTTTTATATGATAAATTTTAAAAAATAAACTTATTATTTATAATAGGGATGTAAAAATTTACTTTCATTGAATTTTTTATATTTTTATAAAAAACTACAATTTTAATGAATAGTGAAAGATACTATATTTTAACTCTAAATTTCTTTTTATATAAGTTATTTATATAGTTAGATTATATTTTTAATTGGTTTTAATGTTTTAATAGATAATATTTTTAGAATTTAAAAAAATATTGTTATTAAAAGTAATTTCACTTTTAAATGGGACATAAACACATGTCAATCTTTTGATAGTTATTACTTCTTAAAGACCCTCTTTTTTTGGACAATGAGAATTAATTTTAAATTAATTACTGAAACTTTTGTATTTTGAATTTGTAAAAATGGATTCCATATATGGAATTTGAAGGTTACAATTGTTTAAATAGGTACCGTTTATTTTTGGACATTATGAAGAGTAACATCAATAATTATTTTATTTAACATGGATAAAGGGTAAATCTAGTAAATATGTGAAAAAAATTATATTATAATAATATTAAACTACCCTAACACAAGTCCTAATCCTATTGGATGATTATTTAGGACCATGGGCATCCTTGGGTCAATTTTGGGACCCCATTGATTTACATGGATGTGATAATGAAATTTTATAGGAATTTATTTAAAGTGAAGATAATTATAATATAAACATATATATTTCACCAAATTGATTTTAATATAGGGTTATATAATGGATATATATGTCTATAAAGAGTGATTATAAATATAAAAATATTTCCTACATCATGGTATTATATTTAAAATTTTTAGACATTTGATAAATATTTTTTATTTAGGATAAAATTATGATGTAGTGATTACCTCATTAATGAAAAATTCAAATAAATAAAATTATAAATATTAAAAAATAATCTACTTTGTACATTTTATTTCCATAAAAAAATTTTCTAGATTAAAATGATATACTGGGGATTAGTTAATGAATTTGGTTCTAATTAATCATATTGTTATGAATTTGTTTAAAATTGTCAAGTATGAATAGTTAAAAAACTGACATAATTCCTATCTTAAAACATAAAATAGTTTATTAAACGATATTAAATTGCTAAAAGTATAATATTTGGAAAAATTATCAATATAAGTCCAAATATGTCATAAATTATATTATTTTGGGTCTTTTGACGTGACATGGTAATTACATTAACCCATAATGTGTAAATTATATGATATCACAGTAAGATTAAAAAGGATAAAATAAGGGTTATCCCAAAACTTGAAGGATAAAAAAATATTCCAAAAATATCTAAAAATTTGTAGATGATGGGTATTAGAACTAAAATCATCTTATATTCGAATTAAATATATTTTTTTCAATTTTTATTCAAAATTGAATTTATAATAAATTAATATTTTGAGAGATTCCTAATGTGCCCCCTCTTCTCGTATAAAAGGGAACCTCATCCTTGTCCTATTAACTCCATTTTTACCCTTCTAGCGCATCCAATCCCTGCCAATTTCGTTTCTAAAAATTAATAGTTAAACTCTAGTGGTGTTCATCTTCTCAAAAGACCAACTCTAGTTCCCTAAGTGGAAATTTAAAGGAGACATGTCGATGAAGAGGTAATCTCTTCTACCGATTCTTTCATATTTCTTTCTTCTTCTACTTCCACTTCATTAGTTGCATCATTATAAATTCTTAATATAAGTATAAATAATATAATGATATGTAATTAAAAATATGAAGCAACACTATTTCACCTTATATCCATCCTATGTAAAATGAAATCACAACGCGTGCATACGTACAACATGCTGTCTCCACGCCGTGGTCCAATCTTTTTTTCACAACCAACTTACTTTGATGTGTATAACGGTAGAAATAATAACTATAAATTTTTATTATGACCTGACACAAATTATGGGATATTATACACTATCCACTATGATACCATTAAACAATTATGGGAATGATATCATCGCTCGTGCGAACGTATCACTTACCATCTCCATGGCACGATAAGATTCACTCTCCATGTTAACCATTAAAGAAAGATTATAAAGTATATATAATAACAAATAATGACATATATGACATAATAATTCTACTAGATTTATGTATATATATATATATATAACATTTACTTACTTCCATTCAATTCAATAAGGAATCGAAAGCAACGTTCATGTGTACATACGAACTACCATCTCCATGAATGATTTATTTCATTTAATTTATCTATCAATTATATATATATTTATATAATAAATATATATGATATAGAAATCATGATCTATGTAATAATATCTATAATAAGGAGTCCAAACACATACGATAAATGAAATGATTATTACCCAAAACGTTGCTTTAACATGGAATTGAAAAATGAACATGTAATATAATGTCGAAAGTAAATCATATTTGATATCATAAATATTATTATGGTTCGATTATAAGTTAATAATAATTTTATACCCACTATAAAATGGTTTTAGACACATAAGTATGAAATCAGGCCTAAGAAAAGGGATAATTTTTCATTCTCATTTTTATTCGAGATTGTTTATACGTAAGTATTTAATGGAGGTATATTTATCATCCATGTTTTCTAAAAAAATGTTTTAATAAATGGTTATTATTCTTATATTTTTGTTTAAATTAATTTTTACCCATTTTTACTTTTAGTAAATGTTTTGGATGGAATCATTCTTTTGTTTACCGTATGAGGTACTTTTTTACTTTTATGGAAAAAGTATAGGAAGATTGTTTATTAACTTATATGAAATGAATGTATTTGTATGGTTTCATGAATTTTTATTTACATGAAGCATTTTATTCACTATTTCATGTTTATTTTCAACTAAATTTTTTTCTTTTAAAATATCATATCATTTTAAAAAACATTTTTAATGAAGAAATGATATTTTACTTATGATTTATGTCCCTGTGTTTTATCAAAATTATTTTCTATGTATGACAATGATCTTTAAATAGGGTTATGTTTATATACCTATTATTACTATGATTTTATTATGTTAATGATGTAATGTTATTTTTTAGTGATTATTTTATGATGTAATGAATATTAAGAATCCCGTTTTATTTCTTGTGTTATGCTATGATGAATTATTTATGTTACTGTGGCACTGGTAAGAACCATTTCATTTTTAGATGGGTGGGACCTATATATCAATCCAATGAATTTGGTAAAGATTTATATCTCATGAGGTAGATATGAATGGAACTAAAATAAAATATTGATCAATTAAACATGGATGTAATGACAAGTAAGCTCAGTTCACTAACGGACTTTGTCAACTTTGATGGTCTTGGCAGTAATGCCTTGGCTACTATGGAAATCATATTATGTGTATATTAGTTTTCTAAAATTACATGTTTTATTCCAATTATATGCAATCATGTTTAATGTTCCTTTATGATCTATTCCTTTCGTACTGTGAAGATTTATTTTATGTCTCATGATTTCAATTTTTTTACGTTCAAATGTATTTGGTTTGTTTTATGTTTACCCTTACTAAGCATTTGAGCTCACCCTTTTTATGTTTTCTTTTTCCTAATATATAAATAATGGTTTTAGGTAGGAAACAAATGGGGAAGATATTTATCAGAGAGTTTAATGATTTTTCCCCATTTTAGAAGATGATGTTCCATGTTTCCAAATACACTAAGCTAATATGGTCCTTCGGTGTCTGTTTGTGTATTGTATTAAGTATTCTGCAAAATAAATGTAATGTCCATGTACATCAAGCTTGGGTTGTTAGAAAAACACTTCCCAAATCATAACATTATAAGTAGAATTATATTATTTCCATGCCTACAATATGTGGTGATCAATGTTAATTCCTATCACCTAAATTGTAAATGATTAACAATAAGTAACCTACCCAAGACAGGGAGTGTCATCAAATGGTCCAAAATTTCTCGGAGACATCTTTTCCTATTTTCCAAGCCAACGATGAACCAACTTAAGAGAAACATTCAAATAAAAATATTGGTCACCAAAGAAAAACTCAAAACGATTATTTCATTTATTTGAATAATATTTATATCTAAAATAATCTATCACCCGATGATTATGTATATATTCATTCCATGAAGACATCTTAGGGAACTAACTTAGTCACACCAATAAATATTCCACCACCACTTCCTCACATAGAGGTGATCTGTAATGGAAACCATAAAAGGGACTAAAAGAGACACTATGAATGATGACTCATAAATGTTTTCATATGAAAACACATCAAATCGTAGATGGCTATCCCATGATCCACCAAAAACCAAGAAACATGCAATGAAGCATATCCCCCAAGATATAAATAGCATGATCCATCTGACCATCTATCTATGGATGATAATTTATACTCATCCTGATCTGAGTCCCCATAACTTCTTGTGGATTCATCTAGATCGTAAATATAAATGTAGGATCACTGTTGGAACAAATGGTTTAAGGAAACCCATATAACCCCTCATTTTCATTAAAATATATTTATCCCTGATCATCAACATTAATGGTGTCACTAATTGGAATGATATGAGATGACTTTTTCCGCGGATCAATCACCATCCCGAAAAAATTCCGTTCTCAAGTAGTCCATGGTAGTCCAATGAAAAAAATACATGGATACCTCATCCCATTTTGAAACTAGTCATCGAAGATATTAAAGAAAACTAGAAGGTTTAAAAATATATAAATTTTTATATTAGAAGGTGTAACAGCGAGACACATAATCCGAAATTAAATGATTCAGACTCGGACCCCAGAACCACAATCTTGTGGAATATTACATCTTTGTAGTTCTCATAGGAATGATCCATGATGAAATCTAAAAATTCAATAAAACTAAGCTCCTCACTAATTCTGGGAAGAAATCTCGATCCATAAATTGAGAATACCATCGGTAGAGAGAGACAAAAAATAGTCTCCCCACCATATATTGTTTCTAAAATTCATCTCAATCACCATATTATAGTTGAATATGAACAATAGACACAAATAGATTTGATAATGACAAAACATATTCCAAAAACATACACATAACATCATATATATCATCCAAATGAATCTGAGAAAAAATCCTCATATGGTTTCACTATTACTTCAATTAAAAAATAGCATGCAATGTCATATTCATGATAAGAGAGTTTGTAAAAAAATTCAACTTCCCTAGGGTGTAGGCGATGTTGCAGTCAAATGTATGAATTTATTCCACCCACCACCTATCTCTAGTATTCATGAATTTTGGAGAAAATATATATCTCAAACTCTTATTTTCAGAAAATAATATAAACCTCTCCCCCCAAAGATATAGTTTCCAATATTTATAGGCTTTAATGAATACCGAAATCTCTAAATCATGGGTGGGGAAATTCCTATCATGTGGTCGAAGCAGAAATGAATAAGCTATTACATGATCATCATTCACGAGAACACCTCCCAATACAAATAAATATGAGTCTTATAAAACCACAAACCCATTACTGGTATTATTTTATATCATAAAATGAGTTGTTGTTGGAATTCATTTGAACGCATCAAAATATGGTTTCAAATTTACATACCATGTCGATTTTTCCCTTTCCTGGTAAAAGTAGTCAAGCATGATGATTGATTTTGGAAATCCATATCAGGCCATTGGTAGTATCCAAAATAAACAAGGATTAGCTGAATATCAAAATTCATTGGTTCTACCCAAGAGAAAACAACATTAAAATTTTCAAGACCAAATGAGAATCCATGATCAGAAATCAAGTTCCCATTGAACTTCACTTCTTGAATCCAAAAATTTCATTTCAAAATATTATCTTAAAAAATATGAATTATTTGGATTTTAAAAACAGAACACAAATTGGGATCTTTCTTAAAGATCACATCTCAAATAAACATAAATTTAATCCAAAAACACTACCACGAAATTTTCGAGATACTGATTGGATATCTAATTCAACAAATACATTCAACTACAACAGAATTAGTGAACCCAAATGGAATCAAAAGATATTCTCAATGGAAACACCTACCCTAGAAATACTTATTAGGTATATTAGGCCCCTGAACACTAAGATGATTACAACTCGCCTTAATATCAATCTTCAAAACCCACATTCCCCAATTTATGTAATCCAAAAAATCATCCAAACAAGAAAAATTATACTTATTCATAATCACTACTTTCTTGAACTTCGGATTATCAACCCACAATCAGTTATAACCTTCTTTTTTCTTAGAAAAGACCATTTGGGATTCCCAAGGTGAAATAATAGGGCGAAGAACCCCTTTATCATTAAATCATCTAACTAAATATTGATCTTTTTTAGAACTACTGCTGACATACAATATCAAGGGATTGAAATCTAATGCGTACCTAGCACTAGGTCAATCATAAAACCTACTTCTATCTCTAGAGGTGGCCCATTTAACATATTTTATAAAACATCAGAAAAATACCATCGAAAACATGATGACCAATATTAGAATAAACATCATAGGAAAAACTACTTCAACAATCATCAAACTGTAGATATTTGGGATGGAAGGTCCTATAAGACTAGACCTTGAATCCCATTCTCCCTAAAGTACCCAGGAGATTCCATTGGCTGTAAGAAACAAGACATTTTTGTGATAATTATCAACCATTCTATAAAGAGAATCAATCCAATATATTTAAATGATTCCATCAAACATATCCTGATAGTGAAGAATAAAATCCCAGAAAAACTCTACATCAGCTATCGATAACACATAAGAAGGAAACTAAAACCCCTTCTCTATCCTCTTCTTAAGAGGTGTCCATAACTCTATAACAATGGAAATTAAATCCATTATAAGTTTAAGGGGGCCAAAAAATACCACATATAAATGATTGGGATAATCTAGTATCAATTAATGAAACAGTTACTAATGATGAAACAATGATGGTGTCTCTTATTTTTATTGGACCCGCATCTAAATCAGTAGGAAACTTATCTACCACACGAAGGTTACTCACTCCTCAGGTATTTGGTTAGATCCCTATAGTATTTGAAAAATGTGATTATGTTGTAGTAGACTTTGTATCTGATGAACCCCGACCATACCAAGACATAGATATATCCTAATATAAATGTTTCAATTAATATAACATCTAAAACTATTACCAATATTTATAGGTGAAGGATATGTACGTCATGTATGTCCAACCTCAGCACCTCGATAGAAATTTAAAGGCACATTACTAGATGCATCCTAATGATTTGAAGTTTCCTACTACTAAGAACATCCTCCACCACTCTTGTAATGATCATTCCACTTCCACTTTTCCCATAGAATGCCGCTGAAGCTACCACTAGGTGGATGAGAAGAGGGGAAATATTCAACCTTGCACTCTATATTTATTTCTTCTATCATATCCCTATGAAATGTCTCTACATTAGTTAAAACTGATAGCATAAATTCCTAAATTTTTTTATTTGGTCACAAACCATGTTTGTACATCCAATATTTATTATGGTTATTCACTCCATCCACTATTGAAAAACGAACATGCATGAGAATCAAATTGGTTTTCCCTAACACTAAATTTCCTCTCTCTATTGTGAAGAGTGAAACTCTAGAAACATACACATCATCAGGGACTCTGGAAAAAACTTCTATAAGATGTGGTTCTTCTATTCATAAATGTACAATCCCATGTACCAATATACATGTACCATGTAATATCATCATCGCTTTCTAGGTCCCTTATGATAGAATATTGGAAACGTCCACTTAATACTCTTAGGTGTATCCAAAAATTTGAAGATCTGATCAATCATGAAACACAGTCCTCTACCTGTTGAGTTTTATTCTTAACATTAATGGATATTAGCTTATAATGATTAAAGTCTCACGATTGATAACTTTCTCAAATAGATTCAGGCTATTCCTCTATAAGTGAATTCTGAAAATATAGTATATTTTGATATAGGGGAAAAAATTCTAGAATTACAGCCTCAATAAAATTTTGATCGAGGGGAGGATTACCATAAGGGGAATTAGCTGCACACTTCTATAGAACCTATAGAATATTCCCCATAGGCATGAAACTACACACCTAAATTGAATAAAATTATTGAACACAGACTAATATTAGCTCAAACAAGAAATAAATAAATTAAAACTGTGTTTAAGATCAAATAAATAGGAGACACACATACCATCATCCCTTGGTAACTTGAGACTCATCATAGCAAGACCTAGAAACACACTCCCCACAACCTAATTCTCATATCTCAATAATCCAATATTTAGTCTACCAAGATTCCCAAGAAATGGACTCTTGAGGATAGACCTCCCTCTAATACTATTTTTAATGAACCAACCTGGATATCCTCTCAATACTGGAACCCAACCCAAACTGCCACTTTCTTGGAGGAAATTATTGATCCCCATGAGATGAAGACTAGCATAAAACATCAAACAAAAAATAGTTGGACTTATTACACAAAACCTAAAGAAATAACATAAAATATATACATATAGAAGAAAAAAATAGTATAATAGATAAAAATATATTTTATGTAATTAATAAGTAATAATGTAAGTGATACACCTAAAAAGGTAGATCAAATAATATCCAGGATACAAATATAATGAAAATGGACTGAAAAAGTAAAATATATACTCCAACAGCTCTATGTGATAGGATGGATAAAATCACACCATCTCACCACCAGCTAAAAAACCCTAGATTGTAGAAAAACTTATTGAATCACTATGGAACCTTACCTTTCCCTACATCGAAATATATAACAAGGTTTACTCACCGATGAAGGGATGTGTGACACGACCCACCTTTACCATGATGAGAGAAAGGACAGCAGATTTCCAGACCATTCCTTCTTCAAGTTGAAAGAGATATAATGACCTCTGAGACCATCCCTTAAAAGGTCCAAGAGTGGCGACTATCACCAAGGGTATATAATCACACACAAGATAGAGGGCATTACCCTTTTTCATTAATAGGACCTGGAGATAAGATAGTAAATCCCAACAACCCCAAAACTAGGGGTAAAAATAAATCCGAGGAAAATAATTCCCATATTCATATTACAAAATTAAATGCCAAAAAGTAGAAGGAGACTACAAAGGTAAAGTACCAAAGAAAGAAAACAACAACTACAACTATCCCAATGCCTTAGATAGTATGGCCCTGCAGGATCCTTGAATTCCTCCTGGAAACCTGAAAGCAATTTTATATACGTATGGTGAGAATACAAGTATACTCAGTACGGAAAATCAAAGACTCTCGTGCACAAGTGAGGAGGCATTCTAATGTCATGTGGGAAAAGAGATAACCAAAGCACCTAGCAAGGAAAACTATCCACCAAGGCCTCACCAAGGCAAACTCCCCAAATAACGCAAGTCATGTAATATATAGTAATAGCACATCGATATTTGGGTACCTCGTCCCACTTTCCCACTAGTAATTGAAGACATAATACGAATCAAACCTCTCCTGCCATTCTCACCACAGTCCCACTGCCACACCCCGCCTACACACACCTGGGCCACAACCACACATACCACCTGCAAACACCTCGGCCACAACCACCATACCGCCCACAAACACCTAGGCCAGAACAACTACTGCCATGCCCGAACACACCTAGGCCTCATCCCGAAGAGTATTGGGAAACAACCTGCCCACACACACCTAGGCCAACCACCACAAATACCCTGCACAAATAATCATGGTCTATAATGAACCTCAGTCCATCACAGCCGGCCCAAAGAGTCTTGGTATATTCGGGAAAGGGAGAATAAAAGGAGCTAATAACCATCCACTCATAGAAGTATTGTGAAAAACACCCCCCCCCCCCATGAAATGGGGGTGATCGGGACTAAGTGCTCAAGTTGGGTGGGGTGCGAATAAGAATCATAAGAACCACAATCAAATGTATAGGTAATAAGAACTCATCAAAACCTAGGGTTTCCAAGGCCAACCTAAGAACAGACACCGCCATTACAATTCATTCATAATTTAAAGGAACAACACTCACAACCAAGTCACAACTCATTCCCAAAACCAACTCCCCATTTAACCCATTCTTCCTTTCATGTTCAAGTGATCCCATTTATGTAAATTATACACTACTGGAAACTAATTGGCATAACCACAATCCAGATAATGAGAAATAGCCAAACACAAATTTAATCATTCACACCCGGTTCTCTAGTGAAGTCAAAAAAACAAAGGGATCAGTGAGATCCCTCAATGTATTGGAACAAAACCATGCCTCGAGATACAGCCCCACACAACTTCAAATTCACAACCAAAAACTATGCCATAACAGAGGATCCCATCCTCATCCACATCATCCCATAAGAATAAAAGAGAACAACACACCTACTACCAAGACAGAGTAGGGAAACATCCAGGTTCATGCATGTTATTCATTAAGTTCTTCTTCCTGTTGGTTAACCGGGGTGACCACAAAAGGATTGATGTTCACTGGGTATCCATTTAACCGACCGAGTTTAGGTTATTAACCAATTTTCATTTTACAGTTATTTAATCATCACAGAAGGCAAGGGTTCATTAGTGTGCAAGGAAATACCACCAACGACCATGATTTTCAGTAAGCATAAACCCATACAGTTCACAACATATAGAAATTATAAAAGTGTACAGTAGAATAGTCAAAATAACCCCATCATTCTTTAACAGTCTGTTTATTATCTTTGTTGAGATTTGGTTTCATCCATTCCCACAGAAACAGCAGTGTACCCACCCCGCATGATAAACAATAAGGAGAGATAAAAGAAAAATCCCTACTTGGTTGATCAAGGATCTAAGTTCTTCTCCATGCACCAAGAATTAGGGATGCATGACTTGTAAGGGAGGAACGTCAGAGACTCTAAGGGTGATCAGGAAGGCTCTGTAATAGGCACACCACTTTCCTCAGGAAGGGGAACTCCAAACGAACTAGGAAGAAAAAGAGACCAGCCAAGAGGAAGAAGAAGAAGGAATTCTTGTGCGAGATAAGGATGAGATCTCGTTGTTATGGGATATAGAAATTTGAACAGCATTAATGTTGGATCATGGTTCCCCACACGGTTGGGCAGTTACACACGATGGAGTTAATTGTCATTTAACAATTCTCCTCGGAGGGGTGGTCATAACAACTATGCATTAAGTAGTTTTATTTAACCATAATGAAACACGTAACAGGGGAGGAACTGGAAGGTACGAGGAAGGGTGTGCCACCATGTAAAAACCACATGTTTTGGTAAGTTAAGGGTTTCCCGACTCTAGGGGGATTTTAGATATTATTTATAGTCTTTAAATGGATTGAAAGAGGGAATTAAATCATCTTTACGTCGAAAGATATGTTTCGGGAGTGGAATAGTCAGGAACTAGAAAAGAATGCTCGGTGAGGACACGGTGCGTCAATCACGGTGTCACCATCACTGTGTCACCCTTACGGTTCCAACGTTTCGGTGGAGACATGTTTTGGCAATGTAAAGGATAAAGTGGTTCTGGGCCATTACATCAGATACCTCTCAAACTATTCTCGCCCTCAAGAATCAAAACTATACCCGATGAAAATAGGGGTTCTGAACAACCAACTTGAAAGATACCTCTCTGGAGTGAATATCATCGAAATCTAGGAACACATCTCCCTAATGTAACCAGGAAACACTCGAGGGTCAAACTGTCCAGTTATATGGGTTAGGGAGTTTCTTCCTCTATGTCAAGATACTATCCGCTTTGGGTGGCACTGACTCACCCTTACAGTTTTAATCGCATCCACCATAATGCTTCTTGATTAGGGATTGGGTCTTCCCCTCCCCATAGTCAGGAGTCCTCAAACACATCCAAAGAATAAGGAGAACTGCACATTCCATAGTTAAAAAGGTAAAGCGTTCCATCAAAAACAAATACAAACAAAATAGAACAAAACTCAAAAAAGCTATGGGTACTGGGCGTGCATCTGCGTCTGCTGTTCCCTTGTAATTATTTGAGCCTGCCATGCCTCCACAACACATGAACCAATGGAATGGTCCATCCACAGAGCCCCTTATCCTCACGATCCTTGATCCTCACTGGTATTTCCACAAAAGTCACTTCATCCTCGATATCCAGCTTTCCCCAGTCAAGGACATGTGAATTTTCGTGTAGATATCGTCGGAGCTGAGACACGTGGAAGAAATTTTGCAGTCTCAGTAGCGGTGGTGGTAGCGCTAGCTCATAATCCACTTTACCGACCCGCTACAACACTTCAAACGGTCCGAAGAACCTGGGAGAAAGCTTACTCCCACTACTGAACCTATGTTTCCCATGCCGAGGGGAGACCTTCAAGAACACGTGGTCCCCGACCTCGAACTCCAAGGGTATCATCCTATTATCGGCATATGAAGTTTTCCAGTCCTGGGCCACCTTCATCCTCTCCCATATAAGTTGAACCTTCTCCATCGTGATCTGCACCACCTCCAGGGCAAGAACACATGCCTCCCCGACCTCTGTCCAGCACATGGGTGAGGTACACAACCTCCCGTAAAAATCGTCAAACGGATCCATGCCAATGGTAGAGTGATAGCTATTATTGTTGGAAAATCTACCAGAGTAATGTGTCATTCCCAGGATCCCCCAAAGTCCAACAGACATTCTCGTATCATATCCTCCATTGTTTGGATGGTGCGCTCTATCTTTCCATCTGTAAGGGTGTGGTAGGCAGTGGTAAGACGTAGCTGAGTGCCAAAACCATGCTGCATTCCCCACCAGACTCATGAGGTAAACCGTGCATCCCTATCCGAGACTATGGACACAGAACTCCATGAAATCTCACCACCTCATCCATGTACCATCTTGTTGTGTCATCTAATGCACCCGAATCCTTCATCGGTAGAGAGTGGGCCGATTTCGTCAACTGGTCCACCACTACCCAGATAGTGTCACGGCCTCCTTGAACCATGGGTATCCCTGTGATGAAATCCATCGAGATGTTGTCCCACTTACACTCGGGGATATCTAAAGGTTGTAATAGACCGCCTGGAACACGATGTTCAGCCTTCACCTGCGGACCCACTAGGCACCTGGCCAGGAACTCGGCCACTGCCCGCTTTACCGAGGGCCACCAAAATTGACTCCTTAGACCCTGGTACATCTTTGAAACTCTTGGGATCACTGATAGGGGTGAGTTTTGGAACTCACCAAGAACCCTCTCGTGCATCACTTCTGGAAGAAACAACTTCCCTCAAAAAAGCATATGATTCTGACCATCCTCCGTCCACCCTTCCGGAGCATCGCCATGGTTAACCAGGTCACACATCACTTCACATTTTGAGTCTCCCCATTGGGACTCCTATACTTGCCACAACAGAGAAGACTACACTGTCATGTAATACAGGAAACCCCTACCACCATTCATCCTTGCATACAGGTGCAGGGAAGCCAATTCCTCCATCGCCTTCCAAGCATCTGCCGACTCTCGAACCACATCCTTTTGTGACTTCCTACTCAAGGAATCGGCCACCACATTCCCTTTTCCTGAGGTGTAGAAAATCTCAAAGTCATAGTCCTAAAAGAGCTCCACCCACCTTCGCTGTCGTAAGTTTAAATCCCACTGGGAGAAGATATACTTCAAGCTTTTTTGATCCATGAAGACCAGGAAGCGCTCCCCGATGAGGTAATTCCGCAACAACTTTAGCGCAAACACAACTTCCAAATGATCCAGATCATGTGTGGCATAATTACACTCATGGGGACCTAACTGTCTAGACCCATAAAAGATCACCCATTTTCGTTGCATTAGCACACACCCAAGGCCTTGTCCTGAAGCATCACAGAACACCTCGTACGCCACCCCTTCTTTGGGAAACCTCATCACTCGGGCACTTACCAAATTCTCCTTCAGATAGATAAAGTCTTCCTCACACTACCCATCCCATACGAAAGCATGGTTCTTCTATGTCAAAGATGTCAAATGTGCTGCAACTCTGGAGAAGTTGGGTATGAACCTCTGATAGTTACCTGCCAATCCAAGGAAACTACAAACCTCTTCCATGTTCTTGGGTGCTGCCCAAGAAACAACTGCCTCAACCTTCGATGGGTCCACCGCTATTCCCTGATCGGACACCAGGTGCCCAAGGAAGTGCACTTCTCGCATCTAGATCATTCACTTTGAAAATTTCCCATAAAGTTGGTGCTGTTGGAGGACCACTAAAACCGTTCTCATGTGCTCACCATGATTCTCCTATGATCTTGAGTAGATTAGAATGTCATCAATAAACACGGCTATGAAAAGATCTAGGTATCCCTAGAAGACGGAGTTCATGAGCACCATGAACACAGCTGGAGCATTCGTAATGCCAAATGACATGACCACAAACTCAAAGTGACCATATCTGCACCTGAAGGAGGTCTTCGAGATGTCACCCTTTTTCACCCTCAGCTCATGATATCCAGACAACAGATCGATCTTTGAGAACCAACATGCTCCCCTCAGCTGGTCAAAGAGATCATCTATCCTCGGAATAGGGTTGAGATTCTTGAACGTCACTTGATCCAGTCTCTTGTAGGCTTTCCACATCCTCAGACCACCATATAACTACTTTGCGGACAAAACTGGAGCACACCATAGTGATGCACTCGGTTGAACAAAACCCTTCTTCATCAGATCGTCAATCCAAATCTGCTACTCCCACAACTCAAGAGGTTCCATTCAGTAGGGATCCATCGAAATTTTACGGGCACCAGGTTGCAATTCTATCCCAAACTCAACATAACGTCGAGGGGATAGAGTTTCCACCTCTTCATGGAAGACATCCATAAACTCACAAATGATTCCTGGGACTTATACCATTTCTCCATCCACCGACTCCACTGATAGTTCATCTAACAAGGAAAGGCGGGGCTCTTCTCACCTACTGCTTTTCTAGAAACCCCACTCGCCTATGAATGTTACTCACCGACTTCCCAAATCTGAAAACATGATCCTTCCTCAGAAGCAGTCAATGATGGAACATACAGAGAACAGACAGTCATTGCATAGGATGGCATCATATAAATGTATCTGTAACATTAAAAGATCCCTGATCAACTGATGTGGCCATATCATCAGTCAACACCCTCCGGAAACATAAAATAAGTCGGTCTGACCTCCGACAAGTGTACTCAACACCAGTGGAACTGGAAGTCTCTCTACAGTTTCACTCAGAACATGGGCTAGACTGGGTGAAACAAAGGAGTGCGAAGATCCTGTATCGAAGAAGGTAGAAGCAAGAGTACTAGACAAGCTGATCGTACCTCAAATGACTTCTGGACTTGTGAGAACAGCTGCCTATGCGGTGTTCAACTGCCCACACCTAGCTCACCTGCCCCTCGGCTGTCGGCCACCTCCCTGACAGCACCATGGTCGAGTTCCCTGAGGGGAACCCTGAGGTCGGCCTCCTCTTGCAATGCCTACCCTTGGAGGAGCAGGAGCATGCTACCCCTGCTAGTGCTATTGGAAGGGCCAAGCTGGAAACTATTGCGGCTAGGGCAGGGGCTGGACTGGTCCACCCCCATTGTACTATACTCGGTCCGGACACTGATTCTGAAGCTTCCCATGGCTGACATAGATGATATACCTCGGTCCTAGGGCCGAAAGTAAAGGGCGAGGACCGGGGGATCAGAACTAGAACTTCTGGGTCCTTCTCTCTACTTGTGAGAACCTAGAGGGACCTGATGCTGGAGGCCTACTGCTGATGGCCTTCCCCTTTGATGAGCCCAACTGGATTCCCTCTCGCAATACACCACCCAGTGTGTGCTTTCTTTCCACCACATCAGCCTTCTTCTGGACCTCCATGTATGTCAGTAAGGTGAAGGGAGTAATGGCATACTAATGATAAAGTCAGGTTGCCTCCTCTAAACGTCTCGCCCAAGACTCCTCATCTTGAAAAAGGTCTGGAGCGAAGAGATTGAGATCCTTGAACTTGATCCCAAACTCTCTCATTGACATGCTCCCCAGTTGGAGGGAGAGTAGTTCCTGCCTCTTCTCAGCCTTCATTATGGAAGAGAGGAATTCTTCCCGGAACTCCTTCTTGAAGTCAGCCCACGTAACCTTAGCCTCCCTCTTCTCCCCAAGATAAAGCGTCCACTGCTGACGCATTGCTCCGGGCATCTGGCTTATAGCCTAAGGAACCTAGTACTCCATTGGATCCCAGATCAAGTTGAATGCTATCACCAGCTCCTCTAGCCAGATCTTTGTCTCCATGTCATAGATGCTTCCCTCGTACTTCCCTAGGGTCTGCCGCTAAAAGTCAGGAAGCGTCTTCTTCCACTGATCGTCCTCCCCCTCTTGGTCAGCCCTTTGTCGATCAGCCAAGTCAACCTCCTGGGCCTCGATCATCCGTACTACTCGTGGTTGTCTCCCAAGTGCCATAGCTGTGAGGTAAACAATGAATGCCTATTCCTGAGTAGTGTTGAATATTTTTCTATAATTTTCATAGACTTCTTATTCATTTTAAATCACTAAAATACTCATGAAACATAATAACACAAGTCATTATGATTCATGTAACTACCCTAGGTTCTCTACACAACAATCTGTATAGAGTCACTTGGTCATTCGGTAGGCCCATAGTACTTGCATCAGATCATGGGGGGCCCTAAAATCTCATTTCCTAACCGGTCTTCCATAGACTATTTAACGCACCAATATTTTCCAAAACTAATTCCCTACTATCCCTTGCAATCCTCACTATGCCTAACTCTGAACTCCATCCTATATCTAAACCTCCCTCTGATACCATTTTTTCACAACCCGCCTTCACCAAGATTAGAGAAGGTACATCATATTTCCAAACCCTTACTTCTTCAAGTTGAAGGAGAGATAATGACCCCCGAGACCCGCCCTCAATATGTCCCGCAGTGGCGACTAGAACCAAGGGTATAGAATCACACACAATATGGAAGGAATTACCCTTTTTCATTAATAGTATTAGGAGATAAGATAGTAAATCCCAACAACACCAAAATAGGGGGTAACAAGTAAGCCAAAGAAAACCATTCCCATATGCATGTTACAAAAGTAAATGCACAAAGTACAAAGAGACTAGAAAGGTAAGGTACCAAATAAAGAAAAACAACCATTGCAATTGTCCCAACGCCCGAGCTAGTACGACCCCACATGATCCCTGAAGTGCTCCTAGAAACCTGAAATTAGTTTTATATATATATAGTGAGCATATAATTATACTCAGTATGGAAAATCAAAGACTCTTGTGCACAAGTGAGGAGGCATTATAATGCCTTGTGGGAAAAGTGATAACAAAAGTACCTAGCAAGAAAAACTATCCACCCAGGCCTCACCAAGGCACACTCCCAAAATAACACATGTTCTGTAATATATAGTAATAGAACATCAATATTTGGGTACCCCGCACCACTTTCCCACTATTTATTGAAGACATCCTATGCAACAAACCTCTCCCCCTATTCTCACCACAGTCCCACTACTACACCCCGCCCGCACACACCTGGGCCACAACCATTCATCCCGCCCGCAAACACCTGGTCCCCAATCACCATCCTGCCCGCAAACACCTAGGCCACAACCACTATGCGTAACCACGCCCGCAATCTCATGGTCCAAAATAACTACTGGCACACCTGAAGACACCTGGGCCACATCCCGCAGACTCTTGGGAAACATCCTACCCGCACACACCTGGTCCAAACACCACAACTACCATGCCCAAAGAATCTTAGGATATAATGGACCTCATGCTGTCACAGCCTGCTCGAAGTGTCTTGGGTTATTCGGGAAAGGGATAAATAAAGGAGATAATAACCAACCCCTCATAAGAGTGTTGGAAAAAACACCCTCCCCCTTGAAATGTGTGTGTTCAGAACTAAGTGCTCATCCTGGGTGGGGTGTGAATAAGAAACAAAAGAACCACAATAATAAGTATAGGTAACAAGAACTCATCCCAATCTAGGGTTTCCAAGGACAACCTAAGCACAAACACCCTTGTTATTATTCATTCATAAAATAATGGCACAACACTCATGACCAAGTCACAACTCATTCCCAAAACAAACTCCCCATGTAACCCATTCTTGATTTCATGTTCAAGTGATCCCATTTAAGTAAATTCTACACTAATAGAAACTAATCGGCATAACCACAAGCCAGAGAAAGAGAAACATCCAAACACCAATTTAAGAATTCAGACCATGTTCTCTTCTGAAGTCACAACAACAAAGGGATCAGTGAGATCCCTCATAGTACTGGAACAAAACCATGCCTCGAGATACAATCCCACACTACTTCATATTCCCAAACAACAACCGTGACACAAAAGAGGATCCCATACCCATACACATCACCCCATAAGCATCAAATAGAACAACACACCTACTACCAAGACAGATTTGGGAAACATCCAGATTCAAGGACATCATTCATTAGGATCTTCTTCCTGTTGGTTAACTGGGGTGACCACACAAGGATTGATGTTCACTGCGTATCCATTTAACCAACCGAGTATTGGGGATTAACTAATTTCCATGTTACAGTTATTTAATCATCACAAAAGACAGGGGTTCATTAGTGCGCATGGAATGGACACCAATGACCATGATTTTCATTAAGCATAAGCCCCTACAGTTCACAACATATGGAAATTATAAAAGAGTACAATAGAATTGTAAAACGCACCCCATCATTCTTTAACAGTCTATTTATTATCTTTTTAAGGTTTGGTTTCATCCATTCCTAGAGAAACAGAAGCATACCCACCCCTCATGATACACAATAAGGAGAGATGAAGGAAAAACCCCTACTTGGTTGATCATGGATCGAAGTTCTTCATCATGTTCCAAGAACTGGGGATGTGTGACTAGTAGGGGAGGATCGTCAGGGAATATAAGGGTGAGAAAGAAGGATCTGGCACAGGCGCACCACTTTCCTCAGGAAGGGGAACACTAGATTCACCAGGAAGAAAAAAGAGACCATACAAGAGGAAGAAGAAGAAGAAATTCCCATGCGATATAAGGATGATACCCCGTTGTTATGGGATATGGAAATTTGAATGGCTTTAAAGTCGGATCATGGTTCCCCAAGGGGTTGGGATGTTACACATGATGGAATTAGCTGTCATTTAACAATTCTCCTCGGAGGGGTTTTCATAATGGATATGCATTAAATAGTTTTATTTAACCATACGGAAATGCATAACATGGGTGGAACTAGAAGGTATGGGGAAGGGCGTGACACTAAGGAAAACCCACATGTTTTGGTAACTAATGGTTTTCCCAACTCTTGGGGGATTTTAGATATTATTTATAGTCTTTAAATATCTTGAAAGAGGGAATTAAATCATCTTTATGTCAAAAGATATGTTGCGGGAGCGGAAAAGTCAGGAACTGGAAAAGAACGCTTGGTGAGGACATGATGCCACCATCACGGTGCCACCATCATGGTGCCATCGTCACGGTGTCACCCTCATAGTGCCACTTTCATGGTGTCACCCTTATGGTGCTACCGTGACCGGTGTGTGACCATCACGGTTCCATCGTAACCAGTGCCACCGTTTTACTGGAGCCGTGTTTTGGAAAAGTAATGGACCAGGTGGGTCAGGGCCATTACAATGTAAATGGTGTAAGATAACAGATTTAGTAGGATCTCCCCCATGTTATCTATAATAGGTATATATAGAGTAATATGTGCAAGATTACCATTAAATAAAATAAGGTATGATATATAGTTTAATTTTTGTTATATCGAAAACATGGCCAAACCATTTTATTTCCCAATTGTAAATATAACCAAATAATGAGGTTAAATTGGTATCAAATTATTTCTTATAAATATATAAAAGAAGTTATATAAAATAAAACCAAATAAGGTATCACATATCATATCATACCCATGGTAGTACAACTAAAATAGTATAAGCCAAAAAATGGAAAAATCGGACAAAGGGAAAGAAAACATCACTCCATGGATCAAAATATGTCAGGATAGATAGGAAACTAATTCCTAAAAAAGAAAATAATGTTCACATCATGCCTCTAGACATATTAATCAACTCTATAGTGTAATTGAACGCCCAATAAAGTGAATATAAGGACCCGACCTTATAACGATACATAATATTGAATTAAATGAATAATTCACATTGAGGATCTTTTCAGGTATTGATTTTTAGAAAATTAGGACATCACTATTACATCTCAAAAGATTATAAATTAGACACTTCTACTGAGTTCCCATTTTTTTCCCTAAAATAAAAACTCTTAAAAAAGAAACATGACTAGTTCCATGTTTTAGAAAACATGTCTTTCCTTGATCCCATCCGTGACCCTATTCATCTTTATGTCCTATGCAAAACATTTCAAAAACATGGGATGAGTATAAAAGGCTCAGTAAGGGATATAAAAATACAGAATGAAAACCTTAGTCCATGTTTACATAAGAATCAATGAAAGAATAATTTACCCATAAAACATAAGCACTTTAACGTACCTCATGAAAACATAATATTTTTGAGTAAATCATAGAAATCATAAGGCATAAATGTAACTTGAGGCATTCATAACATTATTACGTAGGGATTAACCCTCATGGTTATGTTTGGAATACCCATCATAGTATATTCTCTAAATGACTTTGGATAAACCTTAGCGTTTAACTCCTACACGTTACCCAATGCATTAGAGAGCTATCTCATGCTCACCTTCCCTTAGTTTATCAAAATCCCAGCCGAATTCATAAACAATACCCAAGAACTATAACATAATCATATCACATAAAACATGCATAAAGTAAACATAACATTTCCACATTTCAATCAAAAGATATCAATATAACACATTGATATAAAAAAACATTATTGAAACCATTTTCATTAAAAAAATAAAAGAGAAGTAAAACATGATATTTATTTTTCATTTAAAAAATGTTATGGCTTGTAGAGGAATCTGAAACTCAAATAATGGTCATGGTGGCGGAGAAGTCGTTTTCGCCGCATACGTAATAAAAAAACATTCCTTTTGTCGTTTAGTAAAACGATTCGTGTAAAAAGATTCCTTTTGAATGAAATAAAAATTCAAAATGCTTTTATACACCGTATAAATTAATGTATTGAAAAAATCAAAATATGCCTCAATGAAAGGAGATTGAGATTAAGTCCTATAAAAAGATTGTATCCTTAGTTTAAGGATAAATAAATTACAAAATTATGTGTGAAAAATATAAATACACCCAATATAAGTGGATATTAAGTGTAAAACAATCAGAGGTCATCCACAAAAATTCATAGTACGACATAATCAAGATGTAGAGGTTTAACACAATGGATTGAAATTGGGTTAAGAAGTTCCCTTACAGAAATTCGACAGCCTATCGATGTCACTTTAAAATTCATAAAATGAGTTTATGAGAGATAAAAAATGGTATCTCAGCACTTTGACATAATATTTACATCAATAAGGATATATAAGATGATATACCAACATTATAAGATGTAAATTAAAAGACCTAACAAAAGAAGTCATTTAAATAGAGGAGGGTGAAAGGTTCCCTTACTGATTTGGTTAACTTTTGAAACGTACACCCCATGAAAGAAGGACTATAAAATTTTGATGTAAATACCCATAAATGAAATTATATTACCGAAAGCGTAGAATAATGGGAAGTACCTACACCACTCAAAGGAGATATTGACAAGTATACCTGAATCTCACAGGAATAAATAGTGCAATAAAAACCCCTTACCTCGTTGTAATAAGTCAAGTCATATGACCAAAAGATAATAAGAACCAAATGAATCACATAATACCATGAATATAAATAGAATCATGATAATATATATCAAATGGAATAATAAAATACACCAAAAGTAATAAATAATTGGCGAACAATTGTAATCTCACGGAATTAAAAGTGAGATAAGAAATCCCCTTACCTCAAGTCCGACTTGTCATGTTCATTTGTTTATATTCATGAATAATAAACTTATTCAATTTATAATTTATTAAGGACTTCCTTTAATGTTTATTATTCAATTCAGATCATGTTATAAAAATTTGTTAATTATGTGAGTTCATATCATACGTTTTGTCGATGTTCGGTACACGAGTCAAAAATGAACTTGTTTGAAAAGCATTGCCCATGTAGTTATAAGTAAATCATCTCTAGAATGGTAAAAATGATTTAAATATCATATATATCCAGTATATATTCATTTTATACTATTCCATAACATTTTGAGATAAAAAATTAAATGCACCGTTTATGGAGATGGTAGGCCGTACGTACGCCTGAACGCTACTTTCATTTATTTTTCATAATAAAGGAATTAAAACTAAATGAGAAATATATATATATATTATAATCCATGTATAATATATAAGTTATATAGGTAACATAATTTCATTAATTACATTCATTATAAATTCCATGTCTGGTATGAATGACTCACATCACTTGAGGGGGCGGTAGTCCACACTCCCTCATATGACATTATCACATCTGCAAAACATGAAAAGGATAAAGGTATGTAAAAAATATAAAATACAGAAGAATATAGAGGAAATAAACATAATATCTATTATATATAAATATCGTAACATCATAATGGCCACCAAGAAAGGTGTTAAAATTATATTGAACAATTATCATTTCGTGAGGCAGTAATTCGTCACCCATAGAAACAATATGTTCTTTAACCATTAGACGGAGGTGTGTGTGAGTTTAGGTTGAATCATTTTAATAAAAACATCCTAGTATATTGAGGATACTTTTGTTATTATGGGGTTAAATAATAAGAAGATAGTGATGAGTGAAGAAGGAAAATAAAAGAAAGAAACTCGAGAGAAGACATTACCTCTAAATCGGGTAACTCTTTTTGATTTTAGTGAAAGGCTTCCTTGGAAAGACTTCGGCCCAACGTGAGGCTTCTAGGAGTAAAAGAGGTATGTGGAGAGATAATATGAGCATATTTTGGACGAGCCAGAGACTTGTGAGGTGTCGGTAAGGGGTAGAGGTGGAGGCCTTTTATAATAGGGAGGAGGGTCACTTTTGGAATGTCTTGAAATGTTACATTATTATAAAATGATTTTAGGATTTTAAAGGTCCCAAAATGATAAATTTTGAGGATAAGGTGACAAGGGTCCGATATACACCCATAAAATAGGTTTTCTACAAGTTTATGTCTTATATTTTACCTTATCTTTTCATTTTATTTAAATCATTCATTAATGAGTTATCACTGCATCATCATGGTGTCATAAATAAATTTATTTATTTAATGTATAAATATGATAAAAAAATACCAAGATGTAGGAAATATTTTTAGATTTAAAATTTGTATTTATAGTCTAATATATCATTTATTTAAACATAATTAAAATTGTTTTACTAGGATATACAAACCTTTGTTATATTTCTCTTCTCTTTTAAAAAATAATGACATAAATTTCACTATCACACCCATGTGACTCCATGGGCCCTCAAGTTTTGTATAAAGCTTCACAT
Organism: Viscum album; assembly: GCA_963277665.1. Taxonomy (NCBI): domain Eukaryota; kingdom Viridiplantae; phylum Streptophyta; class Magnoliopsida; order Santalales; family Viscaceae; genus Viscum; species Viscum album. Next base: position 137,516,560 of record OY728128.1, on the reverse strand, counting down.
GGTCGGAAATGACTCAAACAATAAGATTTGGACACATGTTGGGGTCATTTTGTATTATTATGATATTATTTTATTACCCCTAACTACCAAATTACTAATTAATCACAATAATTAAATATAATTACCATCGTTACTATTCATAATGTCCAAAAACAAAAGAGTACTAATTACATAATTTGGACCTTATGATTCCAAATATGTAGTCAATTTTACCAAATTTTAAACATAGAATTTTCATTAATTAATTTAAAAATAATTCCCATTGTCACAACCAAAGACGTGTTTTTAAGAAGTAAAATTTATCAAAAGATTGACTTGTTTTTACACTTAATTGAAAACTGAAATTACGTACAATTAAAAAAATTATATTAAGTGATAAAAACATAGTTCAATTACATGTTAAAACCAATTAAAATGACAATATAACTCTATATATAATTTTCATGAAAATGTAGTTTTTATTTAAAATGCAATATTTTTTCACTATTCATCAAAAATGAACATTTCTCAGAAAAATACCAAACATTTATCCAAAGTAAATTTGATATTCCAAATTAAAAAAATGATTTCCATTTTACCAAATTAAAACCCTAAAATTCGCATTAATTAATTTTATAATTAATTCCTGTTGTCAAAACAAATAGCGTGCTTTTATGAAACAATATCTATCAAAAGATTGACACTTGTTTATATTCAATTTCAAAGTGAAATTAATTCCAATGACCACCATTGGATTAAATGGTAAAAATATATTTCAACTAAACATTAAAACCAATTAAAAATATAATCTATCCATATAAATAAATTAGATTAAAATGAGGGGTTGAATTAAAATACAACATTTTCACTATTCATTGAAAAATGATCTTTATCAGAAAAATAACAAAAATTTACGCAAAGTAAATTTTGATTTCCAGATTATAAGTAAGGATTTTATTATGTCAAATATAACATATAAAATTGAAAAAGTTTTTTTAAAAAGGGTTTTCCATTAAAAGGCGGTTAATCGACCTTTAGAAGAATATTGCAATATTTCTGCTTAAAATCGAATTCATTCCTTATTTTAAGACTCTAACATTTAATGGATAAATGTAAAAATATTTAACAAACATATATAATCATTTTTTAATTAGTTATTTTCAATATTTCCATTACAACAGTTAGGCATTAACTACCATTTAATATAATATTATTATATTAGTTGTGTGCAACATAAGATTTCAAAGAAACTTGTTGTTGCGTATTGGGTATGCCATCGAACATAGAATTGCCTTTAAAGTAAAATTAACATTTTATTAAAAAATATTAATAAATAAGAAAAATTCTTATTCATTATTTACCCAGATTTTTACATCCTTCCCCCCTTTTGGGAATTTTGTTTTCACAATTTTAAAATTGGGCTCGCAAACTTCATTGAAATCTCCACATCGGAAAAGCTATCAAATAAACTATCACTTTAAATGAAAGAAATAAAAATACAAAGGTCACCTGAGAAAAAAGATAATAGGATTCCATGAAAACATGGATATATAGGAGAAAACAAACCATCAAGTTCTGATGAAGAGTGATATAAAACATGTTTAGGAGAAAGTTAACCACCAGAAAATTAGAAACTTGTGATGGGTTAAACAATATATTATTCCCCAGTATGAAAAGTAAACAAAAAACGTTTTTGTTTCATGTTACTTTTCATTGAGAAATTTATTTATGATCGTAACTAAATCCTTAGGAATCATACTTACTTGTCATGTATACTTTCATATATTACTATATTTCTTACACAAACTAATATTTTCGCCAAAAATTGATTATTTATGATGACTTGTTCACATTAAGAGCTCTATAATCAACTTCTTGAGAATCAACTAATCTAAAAAGGTTGACTATATATTTCACATGTCTTTAGATCTTAACCAAAACCAAAATGGTTAGTACAAGATCCGATAATACCCCAAACGTTTAATCTTTTACAAAAATAAAAACAACTATTAATCTCCAAAATGTTTCAAACAAAACCCAAAGTTCAACAAAACAATTCAATAAACTACTGTCCATAAAATTAATCAAAAGTAATCCAAACTAAAATTTAAATCCAAATCTCATAAGGATTTAATTACATAGTCTTCCAAGAAAAATCTTAACATTTACCTCCAAATAACAACAGTTAATCACAAAGTCTAATATTGAAATATAATTAACCTATTCACTTATTCTCCATGATAGGTTAATCATTTTCATAAATAAACCAAATCATAATATGTCCACAATAAAAACATAGATTCTTCCAAACTAAAATTTCAACCATTATTCCACAATTTAAATCCTATTGTATTATATATTCCTTAGGGATATAGTGTTTCATCAAAAGAGAGAATGTCTTTCACAAAAACCTTTATCACTTAATCACTAAATCATTTTTCTATACTAAGTATATCCATTTGAAAAAACATAAATTCCCAAAATCAACTTATTCTTGTTCCATGAAATCATTTTACTAAAATAATAAGTCATACTAACCAGGGACTTCAAGTAGGCTAGTGGTAGGCAATGCACCCTTGGCACCCATCGGTTGTGGGTTTGATTCTTGAAGCCTTACCAGATGCGATAGGTTGTCACCCATCATATGGGTTGTCCTTTTTATAAAACTCAAAAAGAACCCTAACATGTTTTATCCCTAATGGTTTCTTTATACCTCTCATATTCATCTAAATTCATTATGATCTCAGCATCTTAATTCATGAAGTCTTATTTCAACACCATAAGATAAAATAAAATGATACCCAAAATAAAGAACATCATACCTTGATCATGGTGTCCATTTGTTTTTATCATCATCTTGTTCACATAGGTAGAAGGTCCATGTATTGAAATAATGATTTAGAGATTCTTCAAAATCATTTTCTTCCTGCATCCAAATACACCTTGTACAACATGGGTCATATGGGTCTTCAAAGAAGAATAGTTTTCGAAAATAATCATGTATGACATATAAATTCAAAACATCTGATAAAACATGATTTCTATAAAATAGTCAGACCGAATTTGAGTTGAAAATTTCAATTAATGGTCCTTTTAAAATATCATAGGTATGTACTGAGATCCTATATTGTAAAATAAAATATAAATAGGGTGTGCAAGGGTCTCATTCTTTATCACCTTTTTTAAAATCATAATATGCTTCAAAACCTTGTGATATGTTAAAATATTTTAAAATGCCTTGATAATATTTACCTTTCATGAAAAGAAGAGAATATTTTAAAAATAGGATTTGTCTAAATACAACCCATGATCCACGATGATAACGAGGTATAGTGGAGTTCTTTGATATCTCAAAAAACTGCTTGTAAGTGAGTTGTATGCTAGAAAAAGATTCACAATCATCTGAACATGACTTGGTAATAATTATTTCAAGCATGTCCTTAGGAATAGATAGGAATGTCGTTTGAGATCCTCATCCTTTCATTTGTAACAGACTTTACATGATTCAAAAAAGTTATAAAACAAGGATTTAACTGAAATAATAGATATAGGGACTAACCATGTGTCTAACGAAAACTCATAATCCCTAAACTAGTCCAAACAGTCCTCTGATACCAACTATACAGACCTGAGCTTATAACATTACATAATATTTAATTAATTGAATAATTCACATTGAGGATATTTTCAGGTTTAGTGTTTTAGATAATTAGGACATAACTATTACATCTCAAAAGATTATAAATAGACACTTCTACTCAGTTTCCATTTTTATTCACAAAATAAAAACACTTAAAAAAGAAACATGACTAGTTCCATCTTTTAGAAAACATATCTTTCCATGATCCCATACATGACCCTATTCATCTTTAAGTCCTATGGAAAACATTTCAAAAACATGGGATTAGCATAAAAAGCTCAGTAAGGGATCTAAAAATACGGAAAGAAAACATTAGTCCATGTATAGATAAGAATCAATGAAATCATAAGTTACTCAAAAAACATAATCACTTTAACATACCTCGTGAAATCATAAGATTTATGAATAACTCATACAAATCATAAGACATATATGTAACTTGAGGCATTCATAAAATTCATATGTAGGGAGTAACCCACATGTTTACGTTTGGAATACCCATCACGGTATATTCCCTAAATATCTTCGGAGAAACCATAGCGTTTAACTCCTTCGCATTACCAAATGAATTGGAGAGCTATCTCGGGATCACCAGCCCATAGTTTATCATGGAACCACCTGACTTCATAAACAATTCCCATGAACCATCACATAATCGTATCACATAAAACATGCATAATGTAAACATAACATTTCCACATTTAAATTACAAGATATAAATAAAACACATTGATATAATCAACGCATTATTAGAACCATTTTCAATACCAAAATAAAATAAAAGTAAAACCTGGTATTTATTTTCCTTTCCAAAAATGTTATGGCTTGTAGAGAAAGTAGAAACTCAAATAATGGTCACGGCGGCGGATAAGTCATTTTCGCCGCATGCGTAAGAAAAAAAACATTCCTTTTTTTGTTTAGTAAAATGATTTGTGAAAAAAGATTCTTTTTGAAGGAAATGAAAAGTCAAAAGGGTTTTATACAGCGTATAAAATAAATTCGTGTAGAAATCAGAAGATGCCTCAATGAAAGGATATTGAGATGAAGTCCCATACAAAGACGATATCCTTAGATTAAGGATAAATAAATTACATAATTATGTGTGAAAAATGTAAATACACCTAATATATGTGGATATTACGTGTTAAAAAATCAGAGGAAAAACACACATATTTATAGTACGACATAATCAATAAGTAGAGGTTTAACGCAAAGAATTGAAATTGGGTAAAGAAGTTCCCTTACAGAAATTTGACAGCCTAACTGTGTCACTTTAAAATTCTGAAAATGAGTTGATTAGACAAAAAAAGGGTATCTCATCACTTGGACATATAATTTATAGTAATAAGGATATATAAGAACATATACCAACATAAGAATATGTAAATTGAAAGACCTAAAAAAATAACTCTTTTAAAAAGAGGATGGTGAAAGGTTCCCTTACCAATTTGGGTAACTTTCGAAACGTAGAACCCAAAAAAGAAGAACTATACAATGTTGTTTTAAATACCCATAAACAAAATTATATTACAACAATATTAGAATAATGGGCACTACGTACACCACTGAAAGGAGATAGTGACAAATATTGTGTGAATCTCATGGGAATAAATAGTTAGATAAACACCCCATACCTCATTGTAATAAATCGAGTCATATTACCAAAAGATAATAAGAACCAAATTAATCACATAATAACATGAATATATATATAATCATGATAATATATATCAAATGTAAGTACACAATACACCCCATGCAATAAATAATTGGTGAACACTGGAAATCTCACAGAATTAAAAGTTAGATAAGAAATCCCCTTACCTCAAGTCTGACATGTCTTGTTTTTTTCTTTATATTCCTGAATAAAAAAATTTGTTCAATTTATAATTTCATAAATACTTACTTAAAAGTTTATTATTCAATTCAAATCATGTTATTATAATTAGTTAATTATGTGAGTTCATATCATACGTTTTGTCGATGTTCAGTTTAAGAGTCAAAAATGAACTTGTTTCAAAAGAATTTCCCATGTAGTTATAATTACATCATCTCCAGAATGGTAGTAAAGATTTATATATAATATATATCCAGTATATATTCATTTTATAATATTCCATAACATTTGGAGATAAAAAATGAAAATCACCGTTCATGGAGACGGTAGGCCGTATGTATGTATGAACGCTACTTTAATTTAATTGTCATAATAAATGAATTTAAAATGAATGAGACATATATATATATATTATAATTACATTATAATATATATGTTATATAGGTAACATATGTTCATTAATTACATTCTTTATAAATTCCATGCTTGGCATGAACGAGTCACATCACTTGAGGGGGCGGTAGTCCACACTTCCTCATATGACATTATCACATTTTCCCAACATGAAAAGTATAAATGTATGTTTTAAATAAAAAATACAGAAGCATATAGAGGAAATAAATATAATATATATAATATATAAATATATTGACAGCATAATGGACACCATTAAAGGTGTTAAAATAAGATTGAACAATCATCATTTCGTGAGGTACTAATTCGCCACCCACAGAAACAATATGTTCTTTAACCATTAAACGGAGGTGTGTGTGAGTGTAGGTATAATCCATATCATAAAAAAATCCCAGTATACTGAGGATATTGGTGTTGTTATGGGTTCAAATAATAAAAATATAGTGGTGAGTGAAGAAGTAAAATAAAAGAAAGAAACTCGAGAGAAGACATTACCTGTAAATCAGGTAACACTTTTTTATTTGAGCCAAAGGATTCCTTGGAATAACTTCTGCCCAACGTGAGGCTTCTATGATTAAGAGACATATGTGTAGAGATAATATGAGTAGATTCTGGACAATCCAAGGGATTGAGAGGTGTTGGTATGTGGGTATAGGTGGAGGCCTTTTTTAAGAGGGAGGAGGGTCACTTTTGGAAAGTCTTCATATGTTACTTTATTATAAAATTATTTTCAGATTTTAAAGGTCCCACAATGCTATATTTTGAGGATAAAGTGATAAGGGTTAGAAATACACCCATAAAATAGGTTTTAGTTAAGTTTATGTCTTTGAGTTTACCTTATCTTTTGATTTTATATAAATCGTTCATTAATGAGTTAATCACTGCATCATCATGGTGTCATAAATAAATAAATTTACTTAATGTCTAAAAATTATAAAAAAATACCAAGATGTAGGAAATATTTTTATATTTCCAATTACTATTTATATTATATATTATCACTTATGTAAACAAAATTAATTTTTTTTACTTATGATATACAATACTTTGTTATATTTCTCTTCTTTTTAAAAACATAATGTCATAATTGTCACTGTCACACCAATGTGACTCCATGGGACCTCAACATTGCTATAAAGCTTCACATGGTCGGCCATGACTCAAAAAAGTGGATTTGGACACATTTTGGGGTCATTTTATATTATTACGATATTATTTTATTGCCCTTAACTACCCGATTACTAATTAATAATGATAATTAAAGATAATTACCATCGTTACTATTCAAAATGTACAAAAAACAAAAGAGTCTTAATTTCATAATTTGGACCATATGATTCAAAATAATGAATCTTTTTTATCAAATTCCAAACACAAGAATTGAATTAATAAATTAAAAAATAATTCTAGTTGTCACAACCAAATATGGGTTTTTAAGAAGTAAAATTTATCAAAAGATTGATGTGTTTTTACATCCAATTGAAAAGTGAAATTACTTCCAATGACCAAAATTGTATTAAGTAATAAAAACATTATTAATTTACACTTTAAAACCAATTAAAATGAAAATCTAACTATATAAATAATTTTGATGAAAAACCAGTTTTGAATTGAAATGCAGTATTTTTCACTATTCATTAAAAATGATCATTTGTTAGAAAAATACCAAAAAACTAATCCAAAGTAGATTTGATATTCAAAATTAAAAAATTATGTCCATTTTACAAAATTAAAAACATAGAAGTTTCATTAATTAATTTTATAATTAATTCTCACTGTTAAAACAAATAGCCTGTTTTTATGAAACAATATCTATCAAAAGATTGACACTTGTTTATGTCCAATTTCAAAGTAAATTAAATTACAATGACAACCATTAGATTAAATGGTAAAAAAATATTTCAACTAAACTTTAAACCCAATTAAAAGGATAATATATCCATATAAATAAATTAGATTAAAAGGAGGTTTTGAATTAAAATACAACATTTTCACTATTCATTAAAAAATGAACTTTATCGGAAAAATCAAAAAAAATTATACAAAGTAAATTTTGATGTTCAGATTCTAAAGAAGGATTTTATTTGTCAAATATAACATATAAAATTGAAGAAGTAGTTTTAAAAAGGGGTTTTCATCAAAAGTCAGTTAATCGACCTTTTAAAGAACATTAGAATATTTATGCTTAAAATCAAATTATTTCCTTATTTTAAGCATCTAACTCTTATTTGATAAATGTAAAAATATTTAACAAACATATATAATCATTTTTTAGTTATTTCTGTTCATTCCCACCGTTACAAAAGCTAGGCGTTAACTACCATTTAAAATAATATTGTTATATTATTAGTGTGCAACGTAAGATTTCAAAGAAACCTGTTATTGCTTACTGGGTACGCCATCGAACTTATAATTACCATTAAAGTAATATTAGCATTTTATTCAGATATGTGGAATAATGAAGGTGTTGGCCTCACCTATTTTGATAATCCCCATTATGCTTTCACATACTTTGATAATCCCAAATAATGTTTATCTATAGATTAATTATTTCAATATATGATAGTCTATTATCAAGATGATAATAATATTAAAATATTCCTCAAAATATGTTAATCAATGTTAATCTATGTTTATATGAGTTTTCAATTAATTCTAACTCAATTGGATTTGTTTTTCATAAAACAGGTAAGTATTACGTCACTAATTTTCTTATAGCTACTAATACAGATCTACCGGTACTTAGTCTACCGATATACATAGTCACCGATAAGATAAGGTCACCGATACGCAGAGCTACCGATATGTATAAGTCCACTAGTAAGCACATTTCTCTGATACATCAAGTCCACCGATACAAAAAATCTATCGATAGAACAACTCTACCGGTATGAATAAGTCTACCGATACATATATCACTGGCACAGAAGCGAAGATACCAATAAAGATAGTCGCTGATACATAAAGCTACTGATACAAGCTACTGTTACACCAGAGTAACTGAGAGAGTTAGTATGCCGATATGAAGAAGTATACAGCTATTAAGAATCCGATACAAAACGAGCTACCAATAGGAGAAAATTCTACCGATAGATAAATTCACTGGTATATAGAGCTTCTGCTACAGAGAGTAACAGTTACCGATACTAGAAGCTACCGATACATGATCAGAGAGCCACTGATACAAGATCAAATAGCTACCGATACAAGGAGCTACCGGTAATTGATCAAAGAGCTACCGATAGAAGGTCACTGCTATATAAAGTCAACTACTACCAATAGTAGGCTACTGATGAAAGCTTGACCAGTCAAACTCTATACTCTCAATAGTATTTATTTATTAATGCAACAGTTATATTTTATGATTTTAATGCAATTAATGTTATTTAATGATAGTTGTTTGCATGTCAAGGAACCGTACCTAGTACCCATGAAAAAGGAAATTATTATTTTTTCCGGAGCTGAAAGCTATAAAAATGAACGACAAAGACCAAACAGTATGAAACTAAGAAGGCACGTGAAGGGTGTAAAATGCAAGCGCTGAACAAAATTGAAATGTGGTGCATTCACATGAAAGGAAAAACCTACTTTCATACAGGAAGAGCACTAGCCATAGACGAGGCCATTTATTCTAGAGGAGAACACAAGCTGCATCTTGAGGGAAGAACTATGACGAACTCTTCATACACTCTAGTTGATAAAGCTGAACCTGAAAACCAAGTAAGAAAACGACACTCTGTTTTTCAGGCAAAAACCAGAGAAGGACTCAGTAGATTTTTTGATTAATCAAAAGAGTCCATAAATGTACTTCGCATCACCAGGGCATTATAAAATCTTATATAATCTCTTAGTGATTCTTTTATTTACATTTCGAGCTGTGTGTATACTCTGTATATTTATTTCACACATTTTCTTATGAGCTAAACTAGAGTATTTATAAATCCTCACAAAGAATTTCTATAACTCCCTTGTATCCCAATGTGCATAGTGGTAGAGGTCAAGTATAACCTGGAAAGCCTCTGTGATGTTGTTTGCTTCCCACATAGAACTATGGTAGAGGTCTTTGTCCCTGGACAGTGTTTTCACTATTGTTTACCCCGATCCTAGGTGTGGATCAAATTTATTTAAATTGTTTTAGAGGACTATGTCTCAGCTTGAGACTGAACCTCTTGGTTACATCTATTGTGCATTTTAGTTTAATTCTAAAGTATTCTATATATTTTATATTTCACTACTAATTAATTTGAAATAAAATGTGTTTTAAAGTTACATTGATAGTTAAACTAGCTAGTGTTTATACTTATTTGTGAACAAGTAAGTTAGTTTAAAAAGTTAATTTAATCTTCTGATTAAATTAACTGAGACCTAATCAATATTTGAGAAACTAATTGAACACTCACAATATGAATAAATTCACTATAGTTTAACTTGTTTTTATATAGGGGGATTTTAAGAGAAATATTTTTAATATAAATTTTAATTGGAACTCAATTCACCCCCCTCTCGCGTATCCACTGCGACCAACATTTGGTATCAGAGGAATTGTTTTAATTATCAATGTTTTCAAAATACTCTATTTTTCAACTATGATTTTAGTTGTATCTTAAAGATCTCAAATTTCTGTTAGTTATAAATTTAATCTATTTAAATATATTCTCTAAAATCTAGTTATGGACAATATACTAGAAGGTGCTGCTACCAACCGACAACCTTTCTATAATGGTACAAATTATGCTCAGTGGAAACTTAAGATGAAAATTCACGTAGTGAGTATGGGATTTGATATATGGACTGGAATAGAGACTCAATATAAAATTACAGAAACTGATAGAACTACTTTGGAAGAACCAACTAAAACAGGTTACAATAATAATTATAAAGTTATGAATGCCCTGTATTGTGCTCTAGGATATGAAATGTTTTATATAATATCTTCTTGCAAAATTGATTATGATATTTGGGACACTTTGGCTATTTCCCACGAGGGAACAACCAATGTTAATGAAATGAGGATGAATACCTATACTATTAAATATGATAATTTTAAAATGAAGCCTGATGAGCCTATTTCTGACATGTATCTCCATTTCAATTTGATTTTCAACACCATGGGCTCCCTTGGAAAGGTTATTCCAGCAAAGGAACAAATTATGAGGATATTAAGATGTCTTCCAAAAAGTTGGAGAGGCACATCTGTTTCCATTAGAGAATCATGCGACATCAGCAAACTGCCTGTCAAAGAATTAATAGGCAAGCTTATGATGTATAAGGAAGAACTCAAGGTGAATAAGGAAGATGATAATGAACCAAAAAGGAAGTCTGTGGCTTTTATGTCTACTACCTCAAGAAGCAAGGATAAGGAGAATGTTCACATACAAACTGAATATCTCAACAAGTGAAAGTTCAGACTCTGACAGTGATGTTGAGATGGCTCAGATAGCCAAACGATTTAATAAATTCTCGAGGAAGAATAAATTGTTCAGAAAATCAAACTAAAAAGGTAAATAATGAAACAAATGTCATTGGAAAAAGGAATGGAATAATCTTGATAAATGTGATGAGATTATCTTCTATGACTGCAAAAGGAAAAGACATGTAAAAGTTGACTGTCCAAAATTGAAGTTCAAGAAGAGACATGGCTACAAGGACAACAAGTATAAGAAAGAAATGAAATCAACATGGAGTGATTCAGAGGACACTTCAAGTGATTCTGATTCTGCTAAGGATGAATATTCTCATAAAGATAACATGTGTTTTATGACAAACACATTTGAGGTAACACTGGACCCTACTGTTTTAAATTCATACTATTCTGTAGTTGATTCTGATTCTGAATCTGAAAACATGTCTAGTAAAGAATTATTTGAATATTGGAATATGTTAGAAGAAACTTGTAATGAACTTATGGAAAAATATAAGTCAGTGAAGAAACAACATGCTCTCAATGAAAATGTTAAATCTGCACTTGATGTATAAAAAGAAAAGAATTCACAATTTCTTAAGGGAAATACGGAACTGAAATTGTCTAATGATCAATTAAGGAAGGAATTAGAAAAATTAACAAATGGAAAAGATACTCTTACTCAAATGATTGGAAAACAAGTGGCTCCAAAGTACACTACTGGTTTTGGATACCAACTAGGATAGAGATAGTTTACCAAAAATAGATTTGTTCCTAAATCAGGACAAAATTCGACTAGTTTCAGTTCTAGAAATTCATATGCCTCAACTAGTTATTCACATTGTTATAGATCAAAAAAAGTTTATATTTCAAAATTAATTTATTCTATGAATTATATGAGACCCAAAAGACAAATTTGGGTACCTAAAACTTTACTTGCTAACCTGTATGGTCCCAAGAATATCTGGGTACCAAAATCATTTTCCATCTAAACCCGATTTTTAGGAGACCTACATGAAGAGTTCTCACAAGAAGATATGGTACTTGGATAGAGGATGTTCACGGAACATTTCTGGAGACAATTCATTCTTTAAAATCATAATAAATGTTGATGGAGGCTGTTTCAAATTTGGTGATAATTCTAAAGGAAAAATCATCGGTATAGGCCTGATTGGTGACATTAATTCTGTTTTAATTTCTGAAGTTTTATTTGTTGATGGACATAAATATAATCTGTTATGTATTTCTCATTTATGTGATGATGTTTTCAATTTTAAGTTTCAAAATGATTCTTGTAATGTTTTTAACTCTAAAAATGCTTTTGTATTTTACACCTTCAGAAATGAAAATGTCTATGTTGTTGATTTGAATTCTTTGTCCAAGAAAAATGATACTTGTTTAAAATATTTTCATAAGGAATCTTGCCTTTGGCACAGAAGACTAGGACACTGAAACATCCATTCACTTAGAAAATTTACTAGGAAGAACTTAGTTAGAGACCTACCCAAACATGAATTCCTATCAGACAACGTTTGTAATCCCAATAAAAAGTGAAGGCAACATAAAGTTCTTTTTAAATCAAAGAAAGAAGTTTCAACTTATAATCATATCGATTTGGTTCGAATGGATCTGTTTGGACCTTCTAGAGTTTCTAGCTTAAATGGGAACCACTATGTCTATGTCCTAGTAGATGACTTTTCATGATATACATGGGTATACTTCTTATCTCACAAAAGTGAAACTTGTTCTCATTTTTTCAAATACTTCAAGTCTGTAGAGAAACATAGTGGACATAAGATTAAAACCCTATGAAGTGATCATGGCCATTAGTTTGAAAATCATGAGTTTGAGTCATATTTTTCACACAATGGCTATAGTCACAACTTTTTTGCCCCTTGAACACCTCAGCAGAATGGTGTTGTAGAAAGAAGAAATCGAACCCTGTAAGAAATTTCAAGAACTATGCTTAATGAGTATTACCTAACTATTTATTTTGTGGTTGAATCTATGAATACAACTTGTTATATTATACATAGATTCTTGATAAGACCAGTTATCAAGAATACCCCTTATGAAATGTGGAACAATAGAAAACCTAAAGTTAGTTACTTTAGAGTCTTTGGATGCGACATCTTTATTCTAAATACCAAGGATAATCATGACAAGTTTGCTTCCAAAAGTGATGATGTAAAGTTTCATGGTTATTAATTAACAATAAAATACTATAGAGTCTTTAACAAAAGAACCAAATGTGTGAAAGAATTTGTTCACATCATGTTTGATGAAACTGATCCACATGAACTTAAGCCTTCTCTTGAAAATCTTGAAGATGATTTGACTGTTCTGGACATTAATTATAAAACTAAAGAACCTACTGTAAAAACATCCAGTTCTAGACATATTCAAGAATCTTCTTCTATAGAACCTGAACATCAAGAAGATCCTGAAATTTCTAGTCATACCTTTACTAAGTCAACTAGGATTCTAAAGAATCATCCTTTGGATGTTGTTGTTGGTTGTCTTGATAGAGGGACACAGACTTGAGCTTCTCTAAGAAACCAAGTTGTACATCAAGACTTCTCTCCCATATAGAACCTAAAAATGTCAATGATGCAATCAATGACGAATTTTGGGTATTGTCTATGCAAGAACAGTTGAATCAATTTAAATAAACAAATTCTGGGAATTAGTTAACAGAACTAAGGACACTTTGACAATAGGCACTAAATGGGTTTTTAGAAACAAAGTGGATGAGCGTGGAAACATAGTTAGAAAAAAAGCTAGGTTAGTTGAACAAGGATATAGTTAAGAGGAAGGTATAGAAATTGAGGAAACCATTGCACCTTTAGCTATATTAGAAGCCATTAGGATTCTACTTTCTTATACTGCTCATCTGAATTTGAAGTTATAGAAAATGGATGTCAAAAGTTCTTTTCTAATTGGTTTTATAATTGAAGATGTTTTTGTTGAAAAACCACTTGTATTTAATAATCCTCATTTTCCAAATCTAGTTTTCAATCTATGCAAAGATTTATATGGTTTGAAACAAGGTCCAAGAGCTTGGTATGATAGACTTACCAATTTTCTTATTTCAAAAAGTTTTTCTAATGGGATTTCTGATCGAACTCTTTTTATTAAAATAATTTCTAAAGATGTTTTAATAGTAAAAATCTATGTTGATGAAATTATTTTTAGATATTCTAAAAATTCCTTACGTACTGAATTTTCAAATAGTATTCAAAATGAATTTGAAATGAGTTTAATGGGAGAAATCAAATATTTTCTCTGATTTCAGGTTTTTCAAAATGAAAATGGTATTATTTTGAATCAATGTAAATACACAAAGTATATTTTATAACATTTTGTTTTGGATAGTATTATGGAAAATGATACTCATATGAGTACTGTCTGTAAATTGGATGCCGATGAAACTGGGAAACTAGTGGATCAAACCAATTACAGATGTATGATTGGAAGCTTACTTTACCTTACTGATAGTTGACCAGATATTATGTTTAGTGTGTGTATATTTGCGAGATTTCAAGCTAATCCAAAAGAATCTCATTTACTTGCTGTTAAAATAATTTTTATGTATCTTAAACACACTGTAAATTTTGGTTCGTTTTACCCAAATGGACAATATTTTGAGCTAATGAGTTATTCAGATGCTGACTTTGCTGGTTACAAGTTGGATAGAAAAATAACATATGGAACATGTCATTTTCTATGTAAGTCCTTAATATCTTGGTGTAGTAAAAATCAGAATTATATATATTTGTCTACTGCCGAAGAAGATTATACAGCTACTGGTAGTTGCTATGCACACATTCTGTGGATGAAACACACTCTTTTGGACTATGGATATGATTATATGCATGTTCCAATTAACTGTGATAACACTAGTGCAATAAAAATTTCAATGAATCTTGTATCTCACTCTAGGACCAAATACATTGATGTAAGGCACCACTTTTTGAGAGATCATTACCAAAAAAGTTATATTACTCTTGAATTTATAGGTAATGACAATCAATTAGCTGCCATTTTCGTCAAAAATTTATGTTCAGATAGGTTATGTTACATTAGACATTAGTTAGGAATGATTAACCTTGATTGGTAGATACCTCACCGATGTGAAACCTCACCGATGTGAAACCTCACTGATGTGAATCATCACCGATGTGATACCTCACCGATTTACCTCACCAATGTGAAACCTCACCGATGTGAAAACCTCACCAATGTAAAACTTCACCGATGGACCTCACTGATAGGAATTCTCACCGATAAACCCTACCGAAGAGTATGTATTGTTTTAAGATTTTTTATGCCACCAGAATTTGTATCGTTTTTAATTACTTTTAGTTTATTTATTTATTGATTCCTAAATGATAAAAAAATTCCTAGATACTTCTCTATCCACCGAGCCTCAAACCCTTTACCCTCAGGCCTTAGCTCCTGAACCTCTCAAAAACCATAAGTTTCTCGAACTAGAGATGGAAAAATCCAAAATCCCTACTATCAGAGATAACATTTATGAGATGAATGCAAATAAGAAGGAGTCAGAGACAAGAGAAAGTGTTATTATTGGTAGAACAAGATCAAGGAGGTGACCAGTGAACCCAAATTTACAAAATAGATCTATTGTAATCGAGAAAGAGTTGTACGAAGAATGGTTGTGTCTAGTAGCTCACTAGTTCTCGAGGTGCTGGAAGATCAGAAGTGTGTAGAATGCTTCTCAAATAAAAATGTCCCCAACTATCCAAATCTAGTGAAATAGTTCTATGAGTTTGTGAGTTTTGAGAAATCAGAAGATGAGAACTGAGTGATTTATTTTGTGAATGGGAAGGAAATGTCTTTTGTATCTGTTGAGTCGGCAGAGTATCTGAGAGTACCACATGAAGGAATTTGTGGTTACAAATTGAAGATAATACCCCATATAGGTGATATATTTGACTATGAGACTGCCTTAGAAGATATCACGGGATGTGGAAAGCAAAGACATGTGGTGGCTACTAAAATGGATGGAGAAAATAGTTTTCTGTTCAAATTTTGGTCAGCATGTCTTAATACCAAGGAGAGGGTACTTTGAAAATTTAACATATCAGGATATCTATCTCCTACATCTCTTGAGACATTGTGTGAAAGTGAATCTGTGCAGATTGCCAATGTTTCAAATGGAGGACATGACTAGGTCAAAATAAAAAACTAATTCCCTATTCTTTTCCATGTTGATCTCAGTAATGATCAAAGTGAAAGGAGTAGCTGAGTCTCAAGATGAGACAGTGGTAGTAAAGAATAGTTTTTTGTATCACGAACAAAGTTTGCAAATACATGAAGATAAACTGGAATCCATGGAGAAGAGAGTGGTTTAATGATGATAAGAAGGTTTATGATAAATCCAATCCTGTGGAATATCCTTCAAGGCCTAAGGATGTGAGGGATCTAGGTCTTGGACATGATGAAGAAGAACCTGATTACAGTGATGAGACTGATGAATAAGAGACATCTATAGCTGATGGATGGGATCCAGACTTGCCCCCAAGTCCTACTGCTGAAATTGTTTCTTTAGGAAAGTGAACATTATTAGAAGAAGAAACTCATACTAATTAGGAAGACCAGGTAGTCCCTGGGAATGAAGGAGAAAGAGAGAATGAATCTGAAGCCTCTGATTCTGTCTACTTAAGTCTTATTCCATATATTAGAAGCTCAGTTGTGCCTGTTAAGGATGTAGTGGGAGATATAGAAGGACCAGTGCCTATTCCATAGGAGCCTCTTGCTTTTGTAGAGATGGAGTTGATTGTAGAAGATTCATCTGAGGAGGAAAGACCTGCTGAAAATGATTTTGCTATACAATAAAATGCACCCGTTGAGGGGGAGAATCCCACCAGGTTTGACAGTGTTTCAGTGGTAGTTGAAATTGAGGATTGGGCAGAAGACCCAGGTTTTTTGGTTTGTAGACTGGACTATCCAAATTCTGATAATGAGGCATCCCTCTATAGACCAAAAACCAATTATGATATTTAGATTGAGTTGTTACCTGAAGATGTGGACAGAATGCATGATCTGGACAAGCTCAAGTCTGATATCAAAATTAGTTTTGTGGAAGAAATAAAGAAAATTGAAGCTTCACTAGTGTCATTAATTCAATCGATCAAGAATGACTCAGTGACCAGTATAGTATCTGGAAGAGCACCTGTTGTGATTTCTCCTATTGATATGATCACCACAACCGATATTAAATCCTTAAAGAATGAGCTGAAAGAGACTTTTAGTTCCACTGCTTTCGAGTTAAAGCACTACTTTTTTGAAGAGATGAGTAATTTGGAAAATTCTTTTGAACTCTCTCATGGATGTAATGTCTCTATCATTGTGGCAGAAATAGTGGATGAAGTTACAGCTTTCCAGAATCAGTTTTCTAGACTTGAAGAGGATGTTGAATCTATAATGAAATTTGTCATCTCTTTAGAATCATATATGAGTTCTAAATCCCAAGAAGATAAAGGTTTATCTTATGTCAATGATTTTTTGAGCCATATGGTATTAGTCTTTGATGGTTTTAAAACCTCCATGAAAGATCATGTCAGTACCCAGGATTCCCAAGTCAAAAATACTATAAGTGGGTTGACCAAAAAAATTCAAGGAAACAGTAACTTTCTCTGTTGGTTCTCTTGCCTCCAGACCTTAAATAGAACTAAACAAAATTTGATTGGTGATGAAGGAGGATCTTGGTTCAGCATAAACTAGTGGCTCTGTGGACTCATCAGATTTGACCAAAGTGGTGACTTTACTCGAGATACAACTAGAGAGATAATGAAGATTGTTCAGGACATTATGAGAGAAGCTTCTTCCTCTCAGAAAGAAGTGAAAGAAAAGGTAGACTAATATTTTCAAAGGATTTATACCAAACATCAACTCAATAATCACTTCAAAATTCTCTTAGAAAACCTAAAGTTACCTCATGTTAATCAAGCCTTCAGAGTGCAAGTCAGCAAGCTAAGAGAACAGACTAGATCCTTGGACAAATTCATGGAGAATAATGATGATTTTATATCTTCTATGGAGAGAGGAGGAGAAATAATTATGGATTTCAGAAATATTTTGTAGCCTTTCTTACATGTTGATGCTAGATGAGTGATTATACCTCTAGCATTACCTGCCTCTCCCTCTACTGCTTCTCTTGTTCAGATGACTCTAACCCAAGCCATTCGAAGCCTTACTCCTATGATCACTCAATGAACTACTCAGTACAGGCCAGGAATAGTTTCAATAGCTCAGCCTCATGTGATCATTTATGGTGTTCCTAAGCCTTCACCTGCATCCACACATCCTGAATCCTCTCTTGATCCCAAGAGAAAACCTCACATTGAGGACTTGGATTGAATAGGTTGCTAAGATATTTCATAGGAATCCCTTGTATTTTGTTTTCTTTCCAGGTACCTGTTCGCAACATGACATACGAATGGATTACTTTTCTTTCCCATTTTGTTCATTACCTCTTTATTCTTTTCCACTTTTTGATAATCACCAAGGGGGAGAAATATTTTAAGGGGAAACATATCTGGGAATAATAACTTTTATGTGAAAGGGAAGAAAAATTATCTACGGTAGAGCTACTATGCTTTGTAACTTGTATCTTTGATACCATTGCCTTTAATTCTACCTCTGGTACATCGAAGATTTCACATCATATATTGTTTTCTCTGATACAATTGAATTTAATGATATATCGTCTGATTAATTACTGATTATTTTGAGATTATAATATTATAAGTTGTGATTATCAAAAAGGGGGAGATTTTTTACCTCGCCTGTTTTGATAATCTCCATTATTCTTTCACATACTTTGATAATCCCAAATAATGTTTATCTATATATTAATTCTTTCAATCTATGACAGTATATTATCAAGATGATAATAATATTAAAATAGTCCTCAAAATACGTTAATCAATGTTTATCTATGTTTATTTGTGTTTTGAATTAATTCTAACTCAATCGGAAATGTTTTGCATAACATAGATAAGTATTAAGTCACTAATTTTCTTATATCTACTGATACAGATCTATCGGTACTTATTCTACCAATGGAAATAGTCCTCGATAAGCTAAGGTCACTGATACACAGAGCTACCTATATGTATAAGTCCATCGGTAAGCACATGTCTATGATAGATCAAGTCCACCGATACAGAAATCTACCGATAGAACAAGTCTACTGGTATGAATAAGTCTACGGATACATATATCACTGGTACAGAAGCTAGGCTACTGATACAGATAGTCACCGATATATCAAGCTACTGATAAAAGCTACTATTACACAAGAGTTACCTATAGAGTAAGTCTTCCTATATGAACAAGTCTACCGCTATGAAGCTACCGATACAAAACAAGCTACTGATAGAAGAAAAGTCTTCTAATAGATAAAGTCACCAGTATACAGAGCTACTGATACTCAGAGTAACAGCTACCGGTACCAGGAGATACCAATACATGATCAAAGAGCTACCGATACAAGATCAAAGAGCTATCGATACAAGGAGCTACCAGTACATGATCAAAGAGCTACCGATAGAAGGTCACTACTCTATAAAGTCAACTACTACCCACAGAAGGCTACTGACGAAATATTGACCAGTAAAACTCTATACTCTCAATACTATTTATTTATTAATTCAAAGGATATATTTTATGATTTGAATTTAATTAATTTTATTTAATGATAGTTGTTGGAATGTAAGGGAAGTATACCTAGTACCCATGAAAAAGGTAATTATTCTTTTTTCCGGAGCTGAAAGCTATAAAAGGAAGGACAAAGACCGAACAGTATGAAACTAAGAAGGCACGTGAAGGGTTTAAAAGACAAGGGATGAACAACATTCAATCATTGAGCATTCAGAAAAAAGGAAAAATATACATTCATAATGGAAGAGCACTGGAAATACACGCAACCATTTATTCTAGTGGAGAACACAAGCTGCATCTTGAGTAAAGAAATACAATGAACTCTTCATGCACTCTAGTTGATAAAGATGAACCTAAAAAACAAGGAGGAAAATGACACTCTGTTTTTCAGACAAAAACTAGAGGACTCCGAATATTTTTTGATTAATCAAAAGTGTCCAGAGCTGCACTTCACATCACTAGATCATTCTAATGACTTATCTACTCTCTTAGTGATTATTTTATTTACATTTCGATCTGTGTGTATACTCTATATATTTATTACACACATTGCCCCTTGAGCTAAACTGAAGGATTTATGAATCCTCACACATACTTTCTATAACTCCCTTTTATCCCATTGTGCATAGTGGTAGAGGTCATGTAAGTCCTGGATAGCCTGTGAGTTGTTGTTTGTTTTCCCCCATAGAACTGTGGTAGAGGCCTTTGTATATGGATTTTGTTTTCACTGTTGTTTACCCCGGTCCATGGTGTGGATTTAATTTATATAAATTGTTTGAGAGGACTAAGTCTCAGCTTGATACTGAACCTCTTGGTTACATCTGCTGTTCATTTTAGTTTATGTTTAAAGTATTCTATATATTTTATATTCCGCTGCTAATTAATTTGAAATAAAATTTATATTAAAGTTTCTTTGATAGTTAAAATAGCAAGTGTTTATACTTATTTGTGAACTAGTATGTTTGTTTCAAAAGTTAATTTAATCTTATGGTTAAATTAACTAAGAACTAATCAATATTTGAGAAACTAATAAAACACTCAAAATATGTATAAATTCACTAAATTTTAACTTGTTTTTAAATAGGGGGATTTTAGGAGAAATATTTTTAACAGAACTTTTAATTGGAACTCAATTCACCCTCCCTATTGAGTATCCACTCCGACCAAGAGAAGGCATTTATTTCTATAATTTTATCTAATTCAAATTAATAAAATTCTAGAAAATGTAATAAAATTTGGATTCCTAAATTTTCTGTTGAACACATATATAGGCCCAATAGAAATTGGGTAGAATTATTTATTTTTTATTGGGAACATTCCACATCAATAAAAACAAAAAAATATTATATCTATAGTGGATGTTCATGTTATATGACTGTATATTTTTTCTATTTTCATTAACTCTATAAAATTAATGGAGAAAATGATTAATTTGGTGATAATGGAAAAAAAGATATATGGTAGTGTATCTGTTAGTGATCCCCGTTCAATCCTAATCTACATTGTAATACATATTGATGAAATAATGCACCAATTGATAAATATTTTAGAACATTGTGATGATGGATATTAAATTTATTTTTACTAATTATGCATGCTTTATATTTTATAATAGATTACTTAAATTTTGTGCAGTAAGAAGGGGAAATTTTGGGCACTTTATCTTCATTCTCTATGTAATTAAAAATTGAAATATTTAAATTTTCAAATTTATTAATATTGGATTTTTCATTGGAGTGTTGAAAATATTAATGTTTATTTTTAGGCAAATTATCTAAAAAATAATTTTCTTCTAATTTACCTCAAATCTAATTTTATAAAAATAATCTTTGTGATGAAAGACAAATGATAAATAAAAAAAATTCATATTTTAAGTTAATTAAGGATGTTTCATAATCTAGACCACTTAAACTTATTCATATGGTTTTATTTTGAACTACTAGAATATAATGACTAATAGGTAAATATTTATTTTTATTTTTTGGTTGATCATTTCTCAAAATTGTCTTGAGTCTATTTCATGATACTTAAATTTGTTTATTTGTTTGTTTTTAATATTTTTTATAACATTATTCATTATTAAAAAAATATAAATTTATTTCCTTGATAATTTATCAATGGGGAGAATTTGAGTATCATCTAATCAATTAATTTTTCTCAAAAGATTCCATTAAACATTCCTTCTTTTCCAATAGAACACCTCAAAAAATAGAGTTTTCAAAATGATAAATATAAATTATGATAAATTTCATGAAAAAAATTGTGTGAATATATAATTTCAACACATTTTTGGTCACATATTTTAACATAATATTATATTTCATATTAGAGTTATAATAGGCCCTATTTTAATGATAACTCTATGTAATATGTGGAATAAAAAAATAGAATGTTATATACATATATTTTTTGTATTAAAATTTCATATAATTATCACTAAATAAAATCATAGATAGCTTGATCCAAAGTATAATGATAAATTTCATGAAAACAATTGTGTGAATATATAATTCCTACTCATTTTTTGGTCACATATTTTAACATAATATTATATGCCATCAATAGAGTTATAATTGGCCCTATTTTAATGGTAACTATATGTATGATATAGAATAATAAAAAACCAAATGATATATACATATAGTTTTATGTATTAAAATTTCATATAATTAACACCAAATAAAATCTTATATAGTTCAATCCAAAGTATAATGAAAGAATATTCCAATATTATTTCACTACCTCTAATTATGAGGGAGTTTTTAGTAATAATTAAAGGATTAATGAAGAATTTCCTAATATGTAATTTAATTAAGGTGGTAATTTTTTTAGAAGAATATTCAACTTAATGAATCTTTTTATTCAATAGATAAAATGAGACATATTTTTCTCTTTGATAATTAAATTTCTAGTGATTTGGAACATGATTTTATACTATCTAGTATTAAAATTGATAGAATTTATGATCTAAAATGTGTACTACCTAAAGTGTCTAAAACCCTTAAAATTTATGATCTATAAAACATTATAAGAAACAAAGACAAAGGATTTAAGACATGAAGATATATAGTAAATTTTGCTGAGTTTTATTAATTTTTCCCTAACTAGAAACTAATTCCATATAGGAGTCCTTTAATGAGGTGTGCTCGATGGTTTCCAGACATGTAAAATTAAACTAGTTCAAATGGAAGTATGTATTATAATTAGTTGATATAAATATTTATTATTCTATTATTGGAACTCAATGTATACTTATAAATATGTATAATGATCAGGGTGTGATCACGATGAATAATAATAGATTAGATACTAAATGTTAAATTAAATAATATTGAATCATTTATGAGGAAGACAATTCACTGGTTTATGGGTTAGAGATAATTATAATTATTTTAGACTATGAATTCTTATTTTATTTTAAATTTTTCATATGAATGTTAAATCATATTTTATAAATGTATTTTTAATGGAAGAGGTATATGTTAAAAAACAACAAGGTTTTGAAATCCCAAATTTTCCAAATTATTTTTTTAAAGATACAAAATCTTTTTATGACCTTAAATATGAATAAAAATTTGGGAATGGAATTATATGTTAATTTATTTTATAAGATTCTTTTATTGTAGGATTGTAAGTGTTCAGAGGTTGTGCGATGTCTTGGGGTTCATGCGATTCAGAGCATTCATAGTGGTTATTCATAAGTTGTTGGAATGGGGAAGAGATGTTGTTTATGAAGACATAGAATTTTTATCTACTACAATGTGGTTAGTTAGGTTTGAAGACATGGTTTAGGAGTCATTTGGTAATGATAAAATGTTTCATGGGTCTTTGGGATATTTCAATTTTGATTTTTATCCAATGGGAATTCTGGCCATGTTGATTCATCTTACTTAGGGATGATGTTCTCAAGATTAGTATTTTCTGGAATTCGGGCATCCTCAACCTTTTCCATTAAGTCACTAGGCGCTTGGTTCACTATTTTTTTGTTTTACATAAATTATTAGTATTAGTTGCATGATTATAAGCATCATGCAGGTATTTTTGTAGCACTTATTTGTATGAAACCAAAATTTTAAGAATGATAATGTTGACATTCATCATCATGTCTTCAGTCTCAATTTGAGATGGAGGGGTGCCATCAATAGTTATTTTCTATCATTGATCCAGTTTGAAGATGCATTGTATCAAGTGGGTGATGCATGTACAGACCATGAAGGTGTCACTAGGTGGGCATCTCAAAAGAGAGATTGGCATGATGACATGCATCATACAGTCCTCCTCAAAAACTTTTTAAAGATGGGTGATCTATCTCGTTGCGTTTTCAAGAATTATGACACAAGTTTTCCAGTGGCATTTTATTTTTATGGACATGACTCTTTTGGAATGGTTCATTGATATTAGGGGAAGTAAGACATTTTCTAGGTGTCATTTCTTGTTACAGACTACCCACTTTGGTCTCTTATGCCATGTTATTTTTTTGGGACCACTGGTCTATTGGGCCATGTTTTATTTGGCATTTAGGTCATCTTTTTGTATTGGTACTTCATTCCACTGGGCCTTTGGTTCATTTTCAAGGTTAACTATAAACCCCAGTTTAAAAGAGGAATCTGTTTTCATAAAATATTAGTGGTCTTTTCTCCTTCATATTTTAAAAAAATTAAATGAATTTTCAAAAGTCATGAAAAAATGAATTTTATATGAGGATGAAGGGTGAATTAAACTATTTCCAAAGATTTCAAATTCACTTAATGGATTTTGGGAATGTTTTAAATCAAATTAAATACTCTCATTATTTATGAAAAAAATATTACATAAAAATAGTAATACATATTCGACTCGCATGTGTTCCAACATTAAATACGATTTGGATGATGTTGGAAAACCATTTGAGAACAAGATTATAGAGGAATAGTTGAATTCTTTCTTTATTTAACTAAAAGTTGATGAGATATTGTCTTTCTAGTTTTTTATGTTTAATATATAAAAATAATACAAAGGAATCTCATTTAATTTCTACCAAAATAAATTTAATACATTTTGAAGGAATATTTTTATTATCATTAATTTTTCTAAATACAACTTATTTTGATTTAAATTCATAATTTTAGGATGATTTTGATTGAATTAGTCTTGATAAAAGATGACCTTATAGAACATATTACATTTTAGGTATGTATCTATATTCATAGTCAAGTAAAAAAGAAAAATTATATTGCATTATCAATTGATAAAGGTGAATATATTACTACCGGTTTTTATGATCATATTTTTTGGATGAACCATACCTTAATAGACATTATATTTAATTTAAATCATGTCCCAAAGAAATTTGATAATAGGAGTTCTATCAGTATTTCTTAAAAATTGATAAATAATTCAAGGAATAATTATATCGATTAAATATATCACTTCTTAGGAGATCACTCTCAAAAGGGTGTTATTTATATTGAATTTATTTATTCTGAAAAAAATATTAGTAATATTTACTAGACCATTTTATAATTAGTGGTATTATTTTATTAAAACCGAATTAGTTTCATTTATTTAATTTAATTTTATTTAAATTTTAATATTAATTCAATTTATAGCTAGGGACTTGTTTAATTTTTCATGACATGTGTTAAATTTTAAAAGATATGTTAATAGTGCCTACATTATAAATTTAGTAATAAAGTGATATATTCCCTATCCTGTTAATTTTTTGTTATATTTTATTTTATTTTATGACATCACCTATGGGTAAAAAACCTATCTATATTAAAATGGAAATAATCAATCACTCAAGACCCTTGAACCATCACAAAACATATAAACTTTATCCTTCCAATAAAAATCCTTTTTTATCCTTTTAAACCACCTAAATATCATATAATTTTCATTATTACATAGAATGGGAATATCAAAAAGAGTTAATTAGTGTTATTTTTGAATCAGGAATAGGCAAAAATTTATATGAACATGCTATAAATTTTTTTTGGTTAAATCGTATTTATTTTTTTGAGAAAGAAAATATTGATCATCCAATTATGGGAGATTATTATTTCATTGAAATAGAAATATGTTCTTTATTTAGAATGAGGATAGAAAGTTTTAACCAAATTCAATGGTCATATTTGAAGATGTTGAAGATCTATTCATATCAATTGTTTTATAGAAGAAGTTTGTTATACCATTTGTTCAATTTTTTAAAAGTCCATAATTATCCTAATAAGGATTGTGTTAGTTAATTTCATATATTGTTAATGTAGATTATATAAGAAATGTTTATATTATGGCATCTCTATTTGTTTATACTGTAGTTGGAAGAAAAATAAAGGGTTTATAAGCTAGATGAGAGATCTTGCTGAGGTTTATTCAAATAGGAATCCTTTAGTGTAATTGTGAGTTTAAGAATATTTCTCAACTAGATTCACCTTCAATACAAGATTTTAGTTTAAAAAAACATAAGACATTCAAGGTTCATTTTTAGTCCTATTTTATTTGTCTACCATAAATCATAGTTTTTTTATACATATGGTAGGATTATAACCATGCCATTAGAAAAAGTGGAGTATAGGAGAGTGAGGTTACAAAAACCATGTTCCATGGCCTATACTCTTGAATATGGTTTAGTTACTAAAATTGGATATTTTTAGAGCAACTCCACAAGATTTCTACCCAATTATGGCGATAAATAAATAAATGATATACCTACTCAGGTGGTGGGGGAGAATATTGATACTAACTCTACTGAATTTCAAGATGATTTGGAGGAATATATGGATAAAATGCCTTTACTGATTAAGCATGGTCTTAAGTAATTACAAATAAATAAATTACATCAACAATAATTAGCTTGGTTAGTAATTTTGAAAAATATTCACTGAATGTATGCTCTTTAGAAGACGTTTCTGCTGGAAAAGAAAGTATAACAATAGATTCTCAAGATAAGAATCAAGACCATTTCCTTGAGGTTGTTTTACATAAAGAGAGTGTGATAGATTAAACCACTGGAAAATATTATTTAAAGATAAATTGAGATAACTTATACCATGGTGATTACTTAAAAATATGAATTTTGGTAGAATTTGGATAGTAAAGGACTATCTATATTCATGGAGATTTTTACTCAAACATTATTCATTGTATTTGAGAGAAAATGAGACATGTTGATGAGATACTTCTTGATCAGTCTCTTCATGTCTTTAAAACTGATAATTAAGGACCACTTAATAGTTTTGAACATTTTGGATTAAAATAAGAATTCAAAGAGATAGAATAATCTGTAAATAACCTTCTATTATTATAAAGGCTATAATAATAGTAGTACTAGGGTAAATTCAAAATCCTTTAGTTAACGAAATAATATTTATTAATCATATCATGGAATTGCCTAAGAGATATGATATAGAAAAATATATGGACAATTTTTCTGATATGATTCACTATATGTTTAACTCCATGGATTCTAAAGATGATGATATAAAGAGTCATTTGTCTAATATGAAATTAAATTCAGTTTCCCTATCTAATTTCAATGAGATGGAAGACATTATAAATGTTTTTGAAGAGATTAAG
Source organism: Viscum album (assembly GCA_963277665.1). Taxonomy (NCBI): domain Eukaryota; kingdom Viridiplantae; phylum Streptophyta; class Magnoliopsida; order Santalales; family Viscaceae; genus Viscum; species Viscum album. Next base: position 137,489,044 of record OY728128.1, on the reverse strand, counting down.
TAGAATATTTTAGTAGTTTAATCATAAATGTCTTCCTAGGTTGATGAATTAGTTAAATATATCAGGGTTTAAATTAAAAATTGGAATAAAGTTATCATTTATCGATTTTAGTTTATAAATATAATACCATATGTAGCCTTTTAATCCATTGGAAAGTATTATAGTGATATTTCTATTCATCTAATGAATGTATCCCATGATTTTATGATTTTATATGGAAATGTACATGTGATCAATTGTGATATAGTATATATCAACTCCATTAATGATATATGGAAACAAATCCTTTATATATTAAATATGGTTCATGCTAATTCTCATAGAGGTTGAGGTTGAATATATAGGCAGATTGATGAATTAGTTTTTTATTGGAAATTATTTTTCATTTATTAAGGAAACATTATTATAAACTAATGTTTTAACTAATAGGATCTTTAATTTTATTTCTTTGGGTGAATATAACTTGAAAATGAATCTCCCATCTATGTTAGATTTTCTATAGAAAATTATTTGAAATCTTCAAGATGTTTTTTCCTCAAATTGTGAATCGTTTCGATTTTGTATATATGTTTAACCAAGTGAATTATCTTCTAGAATAATAGTTTTTAAGACAGTTTCTAAAAAATAAATTAGTTTTTTTCTCACAACATATCAATTTTTATGATGGTATTTAAGTGATAAATATTTTTTTTAACTACTAAAATTTACCAGTTTGAGAATTAATGTGATAAGTGATTACATGATTTATAGGAATAGAGTTTACAATAATAATCTTTTTCAATTTTGGGATTATTTTGGATAAGAAATTACAAAATGTATTTTTAACCTACTATACTCCAGTGAAAAGGATTTGTCTTCCTGATTAAAAATTTCTATAAAGTAGTTATTTTGGGTTAAAGGAAGACTTCCCCAAGGCATTATCTTTATATATGTTTTGAATTTATTAGTAAAAAAATGATTTATTTCCTCATCCTACTATAATAGATAGATATAATTTAATGTAAGAATTGGATAGTCTGAGAAAAGCATCTATTGTTATTCTGTAAATCACGTTTACTAGAATCACTTTTCCCATATCTATCAATCGGTTTTTATGATGAAATATCCAATAATATTCATGGTGATACCATGTTCATGCTTAGAATGCTAACAAGTGACTATACTGGTCTTGGTTCAGATGGTAAAAAATTTCCCTTGTCCATTCCAAACCATATAAATCTTTATCACACCACTACATATTTGAATCCTATACCAAATCTAAAAGGATAATATTTTTTATTTATTGGTTAATTTTTTTAAATATTTTACATTATGTTATTATAATATAATTTTTTGACTTAAGGACATTTAGTTGTCTGTTTTTTATTTCTTTCACATTGATTTATTATTTTTATATAATTTACACATATTTCTTTATGACCAATTTCATATTCTCTTATCATGGTAATTTAAATTATTCAAATTAAAAATTCATTTTTAGAGATTAAATGTGTTATATCACCCCAATTATTTGACATTTATATAAAAAAAGTGGTGAATAAAATATTTAATTGTAAATTTAACATCTTTTTAGCAAATATTTAAAAATTCAATTTGAATTATTATTGGCTTTTTTTCTTCGTATAGGTAGAAATTATAGGAATTAATCATGTTTTCCAAAAAATATCAATATTTTATAAGTTTCTATACCAAGAATATATTCATTTTGTACGAATAAAATTTTCATATGTTTTTTAAGCTATTATTTGTTTTCTCAATGCAATTATTCATTTCATTATTCTTTGGATAAAATAATGTTATTTCATGTTAATAGAAATATTATATGTAAATTATCATATGAGGTGATAAAGTATCCTGTGAGGTGACAAATTATCATAAAAACTATTATTTTTCATATTATTCTAGTAGTTTAGTTTTATATTTAAGGAAATTATTATATATGAATCCAAACATCGTCAATATGATTTCAGTTTCTAGAACAAGTATATTATCCTATTAATGTCTTAATTATTAGATTTATCATATAAATCATAATCATATCTTACGAGATGTGCTTCAGGACAAGTCAATTATCCTTTGAAGATTATTTTTTCATTTGATGTGAAAAATGTGCTATATGATAAAAAATTCAAAATGTTTGAATTTGAGAAAAAAAATAATAGGAAAAATGATTATTTTTCATAAAAAATATTCAAACATTTTATGATATAAAAACTTATTTAATGAAAATTCATTTCTAGTTAAATTATTCTATAAAGATAGAATTATCTTATGAATGTATGAAATATCACATAGACCAAATGATCTATTGAATTTGAAGATTTAAATCAATGGAAACGTATTTTATAAAGTTTCAATATAGTAATATTGATAATTATCAAAATGTTTTAAATTTAAAAGTGAGCTATAGAAAAGATAATTCCCTCTGAAGCTAATTACATTTGAATAGTGTATTTTCAGATTATATGTTCTCTCTTTTGAGATATTTATTACTATAATAGAAACATGACTGAATCCCATACATACATCCCTTTCAACAAAAATTATAATGCATGGATTTGGAAATATGAATTAAAAAATAAATCTACTTATGGGAATGCATATTGTTCCAATAGAGACTGTCATTACATTCAACAATGATCTCTGTGATTGGTATTTTCATAATAAATGGTGATATACATGAGTAGATCTTCTCTTTTAGGATTATTATATGTTCTCTTGATCGATGTATTACATATGACGTTTCAAATTAAAAACTCATGAGAATAAATGAAAAATAGAAGAATATATTGAAAGAGAGAACAATCATGGAATAAAGTTTTCCTTGAAGAACGCATATAGTAATTTATTTTACCATACATATAACTAATTTATTAATCCTTATGAATTGGAAATAATTATTATTTATATTCTTTTAATATCCTATCATTTTCAATTGAGAGATGTTCTAGATATAATATACGTTTTTTATTCTTTCTCTAGAGTAATATATTTTGTTTTTCCATTTACATATTGAAACATTGAGTGGAATATTAACATCATTTATACATATTTTATCTTTTATGTAGACTATGGGTTGGTATTACAAAATAGAGATCCTATTGAATTCACATGGAACCATTGTGTAAAAGGTTTTAGTTCCTTGGACTCAATTGCTGAGGTCCCTGGGAATACGACCTATATATTGAAACAACCTAGCTCATAGATAGATTGTTGGTGGAATGGATAAGTGGATTCGTGTCCATTAAAATACCATAAATCATATATTATCTATTCTTATATTTTTTTTATATTCTATTGTCCTTTGATAGAAGAGTTAGGATCGGTTTAAGGGATAATTTTTACTGAAGTAATATTTTTAAGGTCACAATTCTCCCCCCATGTTGAGTCATTACATAACTCCCTCCATTTGAAAATTATCACCATTACGGTCTGGGAATAAAATATAAAAATTTTGATTACATATTTTTAAATTAATATAAATCAATTGAAAAACCATTATTTTATCTCATCATGGATCATGGTGTTGGGTATAAATTATGGGTTGGCCCTATGGATTAAATTTTCTTATCACATATTTTTCTTAAATTTTTAATATTTATTCCCAATAATAGTGGCATAGATATATTGTAAATTTGATTCCTTATAGTAAGGATATTGATAGATTGAAATTATTGAGTAATAATAATCATAATATTAATATTTTATTCTTAATATATAAATTATATATATAATACACAACATATATGTTGATATGGGGTCTTTTATTAACAATTAAATCCTAATATTCATAATCTTATTTCATTATTTCTTATATCAAAATCCATAAGTATTTGTATATTTAACTCAAGAATCTATGGAGGACCTGTGTTTGTCATTCCACATGAACCCCTTCAATATCTATTATGTTTTCAAGAAGATAAAACATCAATTGGGACCGTTAATAATTTAAAATATAAAAATGTATAATCATTAATGGGTGAAAAGTATCATTGAAATAAAGTTGAATGTTTAGAATCATGATGAAAGATAAAAATATAAAATAAATTAATAATAGATAAGTTAAAATATATAGTTCAAAGGATCTAATTTCTTTGAATAGGGTGATAGGTATATAGGGTACATGGAGTTTGTAATCATTAGACAATATCACTCCCTTTATCCTAAGAAAATTATTATGGTTGGAATATCAACAGTTAGAAAAAATGATGGGTTGTCCATAAGAAATGATTTAATTGGTAAAGTGGAAAGAGAATTATATTTGGGATTACAACATCCATATAATAATTTTTTATAACATGGCCTTTGTATTTCATAATTTAATTTAATCTTATACAATTTTCACTGTTAGAAAATATTTGGGTAAAAATTATTTAAGACAAAGTAAATAAATTCCATGTCACGTTGTGTCATTAAAAACCTTATTAGAAAAAATAGATGATATTAAAAATAGTAAATCTTTCCCAACTCCCAATAAAAAAATCATAATTTAATTTTCAATATTCACATCATAATTATAGAAAAAAATTTCCAAAAAAATGTAGTTGGTAATGCTTATGTGAAAAAAATATCCAACATTATCAAAAGAATTTAATTTTTAAATATCAATATAACCATTATGTTGAAGATCATGAGTGAAAAATAATTTTGGTTTGATATGTTTTGTTTTATAACCTTTGATATTTCCACTCTTTAATATCACTATACAAGAAGTATGATCATTAAATAACAAGATGTAAGTACCATTACTCATTTATAATTAGTAATTATTTATAATATGATTTATATATTATATAATCCATACACATTCTCTAATTAATTCATGAATCAAAACCCCCTTAGTATGATTGGAGTAAGTTACAATAATGTTCAGCTATATAGTATTCCATGAAATGATAGTTCTAGTATATGTAAAAAAATATCAAGTATGAGAACTGGTTTTATGTGGATTAAATAATTACCAACCATTATCCTAACCAATAAATCTATATTATAAATTTTATAATATGTAATCATTTATCCCCTTTAAATATCAATGAGTGGTGATGAATATTATCTTGTATTAAATTTATCATAATAACATCTTATATTATTCATAAGGAATATATATGTATATGATGATATATATCCATTAAGGATAAATAAAATATTTAATTATATTTAATCCTTATAATATACAAAATTTCATCATTATCCACTCATATATAAAATATTTCACTCTTAGAAGAAAAATATTTAATTATTTATTAAGGATATTTTCATGAATATATATCATCAATAAAATATAATGATATCTCATTATTTGTATGGTATAAGTTACACTTCAGGGGAAATATTAAAAATCTCATATGGTATTAAATATATTCATTTTTTATTCATAAAAAAATATATTGATTACTATCAACTCATGAAAATTAATGATTTTATATAATCATTTCAACCACACATTTAGTGTTTATAATTTGACTTTTGAATTTCTAATCAGATTACTTGTATATTGTTCATATAATTATTTTGAGCATCTTATCTACGGTTATATTGAAAACTTTTATATATAGTATATTATGGTAAATAATAATACTCAATATAAAATAATAATATTTATTTTTATTTAATGGATACATCATTCATAAATTTTTATGGGTTCAAAAGATTTGTGTGTGCACCCATATATATTTCCTAAAAAATAAATTTTATAAATATTGGAAATCACCCCCCAATATATCTGTTAATGATATAAATAATTTATCTCAAAAATATGTAACCCATTGTAAATCAACATATGTGATGCATTGATAATAAGATAATGATAATTAACAATTATCATTTAAGTGATAATTTAGTTTACATACATCTATTAAATAAATTCATTAATCTTCAGCTAAAGGATGGTTATTATTGTTTCATTAAATATTTTATCTTCTATAATAGTATCTATATATTATATAATAATTGATTCTAAATGACCCAAATTATCATATCATGTATTAAATGTGTTATGATTAGTATACATATAGTTTCTTGTAATTTATTTGATTGTATATAATAAAATAAGATCCTAAAAATCGATAGAATAAATTTTTATTTACTATGAATGCTTTTTATATAAAATGGTTTCTGAGACACACTTTATCCAATGTATCTATATGATATTCCTTTTCAAAAATATATTTAACATTAAAAATATTTCAACATGACTGTTGATGTGAAAAAACACTATTAAAAAATTATACCATTATGTATAAATATATACACTTTTTAGGAGCCACTAATTATTTTATACAATTATCCAATGTATATAAATTTTCATGCACTAAATATTCAATATTTATATCCAATAGTTAACATATACAAGTTATTTTTAAAAATATAATCAAAAAAATGGTTAAAAAACATTTCCTTCGAGATCAACATTTATAAGATCTTCAGAATAATTTGTTATACATATTTTATATATTCACATTATGTAATGAAAAATAGTGATAGTCATATTTATCAACATAATTTCTAATTACAGTGATTTATAATATATTAATGAGAGAATTCTTAATATAATTAAAATTATTTAGGCCAATAATTATGAAGCTATTATATAATTTGAAACCTTTTTCCAAAACATATCTAAAATACAACCAATAAGGACTATAGGTCCCATGTATTTCAAGGATGGTGAATGTGGATGGGTGAATCATTATGGAAGAATATTATGGATCCCCAATACACACCTCATCTTGACTATAACTGTAAATAATAAAATAATTTTAATAATAACATTCACCTCAATAGGTAATGGTTAATTCATTCGATCAAATTTTATTAACATCTCAAATATTCATAATGAAAACTGAAGTAGGTGTATCATAATTTGTATTAATTTTTTATGAATAATTTCATAATCATCAAGGGTTTAAATGAAAAATTTAAAATTAAATTTACATGGAAAAATTTATTCATTCATTTGATATAATGATTCATGAATTATAATTCATTAATTATCAGTAATGATCAACTTCTATACAAAAAAAACAAATTTTATTTCTCATGATAATCATTATCTAAAGACTTATATTTATAAAATAATTTGTAAAAAATATATTGGGTTATAAAAATTTTCTATCACTATCATATTTTTCACATACTATAAGAATAATTACATCCACCACGACGGATATTATCAAATGAATTATATAATTGGATATTAATAATCTATATGAACCTGATAAATAATATTTTTCTTCAATTTTATTCTACAAGAGAATAAATTGAATGATATAAAATATTTTACACCATAATTTCAACTAATTATATTATAGTATTTATACCTTCAGTCTATACAACCATATTAATATTAATTAAAATAATTTGTTTTTAAATATGTATTTTTATCAAACAATTTTTTTGGTAATATTGTTTTTATTTATTTATTTTCCATGTAAATAAAGAAAAATGATAATATCAAAATATCATTATCACCCCAAAAAAAATTATGAAATAACATTTATTTGTATTAATTTAAAATAATAGAATATAACTATTTTAATAGACATTATAATTTACTTCAAGGAATTATATAAGAAAATTTTATCTAGTTTTGTGGAATATTCAAGAAAATAGAAATAATATTAACTTAAAAACATTATCCACATCATGGAATGAAAATAAATTAAATATAACTATATTTTGTCATCATAAACCCATAATATCTATAAAATATTTCATTATAATTAAAATAAATGATAAAATAAATAAAATAATAGAATATTTGTTAAAATAGAAAAATCATCTCTATCATGAAAATTTATAAATAGTAATCATGTTAAAAGTCCTTATGGTGTAAAAAATTGAGATTAGAATTTCTATAGTATATGACAGGATTTGTGACGTTCACTTCAACACTTCATCATTAAAAATTTACTTGGTGTTCATCATTCAAATACTTCTAGTTTCAGTGTTTCATTTTTTCATTTTATGAATTATGATTGTATCAACATCTACCACGTAGATTATGAAATTTAGAAATATATGATCTATATATATAATTAGTCACACTTGTTAATATTGATCTGTGAATGAGTGGTGTTGTTGTGAACCTGAAGGGGCATGAAATAAAGATAATGTCTATTAAAACATGTGGCATTCCTTTGTCACATAATAATTCTCTTAAATAAATGATTATTATGGATTGAGTGTCATCATGACACACAATGTGGATATGATGGTCATAATGATAATGTATTGTGAAATGGATTGAACACTAATTCAAACCATGAAGAATTTAAAACTGAATATGTGTGATTATTCATAGAAGAATAGAATCATTTAAGAATCATGGAGTAAAATGTTTATAAGTATAATGACAAAAATAATAAATAATAAATAAGAAAAGGGATGAGAAGAAAGTATATAGGCCAAAAGAAGTAATTTTTATTAACGTTGTGAAATATATATAAGTCATTTGATGGTTATAATCCATAATAAAGATCAACATCAATATCAAAAGTAAAATACATTGTTTTTAGGTAAATTTTATTATCAATTTTTTTAAAAAAATAAATAGGAAAATATATGGATAAAGAGAACAATTCCAACTAAAATCTAAAAAAACACAAGCCAAAACACCCCAACAACAAACCCATAATAAAGATAAAAAAATCTAGAAAATCAACAGCATAATTAAGAATAATATTGTTACTCTCCTAACCCTTCCAAAAGGAGTACTTGAACATAGATGATGAGCATGTTTCCAAGGTTTCGACCTTTTCTGTGGTTCATAAACATTATCTGAAGATTTCTCAGTAGTGTCTATACCTCCCATTACACTGGCTACTCCCCTCTATCTAAGAACCAAATTACCTATTCATACATCCATGATAAGAACATATTTGTAAAAATAACCTTCACTGTCATCCTCATCCTAAGACCCATTATTAAAATGAGTTACATTTTTAGAGACAACAATAAGATGTAACCAAATGGTAAGTAAACTTTTATCATCATTACTACATCCCTCATGACCTGAAGTACTCCCAGTATCAACCCTCAAGGATCCTACTTCATGACCATCAAAATACTTCTGGATAAAAACATCTTGATATTAATTTATATAACCAAGCACACTCACCATATTATAGGATAGAAAAATATCCAAAGGAGAAAATGTAACAGCTTCTACGGAAAGATCTATCTTATTATTTTCCGAAGAAGAACCACCCTTACCCATGTTGATCAAATTTTCCAATATTCACCAGCAAAAAAATGGATTAGTTTCTTGAAGAGGAAACTCACTAGTGGACAAACAATTAAAACTATCATAAAAAAATATAGGAACATGTTGACTAGAACCTATATTCGGCTTTTCAGAAATAACATCAGAAAACACCACATATTTAATGACATTACAATCTATTAATGGAGGAGAAGATCCATATCCTACCAATTTTTTCATTCTTGTCCAAATTATTATGTAACATTTATAAAAATTGGAATAGGATAACAAATAGTATCACTGGTATCTTTTCCAATAATACTTCATACATTATTCACAACATCCATTCATAAACCATCACTAGGATTCATATCCATGGTAGAAAAAAATTCATGCATACTTTATTCATCTATCATTAGGGAGAATAAATTTATAGTTCATAATCACATGAAAAAAACTCTTATATTTATCACATCAGATACCTTTTCTTCATTTATCAACATAATTTCCAATATTGAAAAACATTTTAATGAATAATGGTATGTTTTCTACATCAATATGAAAGTAAAAACGAAATTCATCACCAACTAATATCATTGTATCCATGATAGTAGAATACATGTCAATATCAAAAAAATACGAGTAATGAGACCATAACACACTCATATGATTTTCTTATAAAACATTTTTAGGTCCCCCATAACACATTCAGCAACCCATAATAATTGAGGATGCCAAAGGTACCAACTATGGACAATGAAATGAATCCATATTTGAGGGGTTGTATTTCCAATAGAATCTAGATTGAAACATGGATCCCAATCTTGATTGTGTAGAAAACTGGGTATGAGGTGGAAAAATTCCATTCTCCAATCATGCACTATCATATCAGAAAAAATTAAAATTATATGAAAAACCCATTTACAGAGAGATTCTATCATCATATGACCAAATATATAATATTGAAAGAGTAAAATCAATAGATCTTATAGATTCCATGCTTTAATCCCCTATTGAGTCACTATCATAGCGATTGTTGAATGAATGTACTCATAAATATGCAACGAGATGAGTGAGTGATTATCAATAATAAATGAAAGTGAACCATAGTTAATAATTCTTCCAGATTCTTGATAACAAAATCATGTATCATCAATGAATTTGGAAGATGAAATTCTACCTTGATTCAAACCTACGCGAATGAAAACATGATCTCCCTCCACTACAAGAGTCCGATTAAGTGAAACATCTTTTTAATCACAAGAAACTATTCCATCTCCAATGAGGTATATCTTCACAAAATCATTCAAATTTGAGCATGTATGGATGAATACATCCTTATATGAAATTTCATTAACACTATATTTCACTGATTTACAATTTCAAGAATTATAAGAGTCATGAAAATAATGGTTTGCCCACATGAATTTTTAGTTTTGGGTATGGGGATAATAAGTATATTTGGATTATGAAAAAAAGATCATAATATTTCCTAACATATTATTATATTTATTATTTGTCTTTATACCTCATTCAAGAGAACCATTCACCCTACAACATCATATCATTATAAGATATATATATATATATATATTAATTTAAACACAATATAAAACAATTTTCATAATCCGATAAGCTATAGTGTTTTAGTTTAATATTATTTTATTAATAAATTTGATTAACCCTTTTCTCCTTCATTAGAAATCCAAGTATTTTCACCACTAGTTAAATTTATCTCAAATACACCATCTATATGGACCAAAAAATTGGATTTTTATGGAATTCTTTGTTCCACCTTTCAACTACATTACTCTGCCACATTGAACCCCACATATATATTTCCTCCACATCTACCATCACCTGTATCAACTTCACTGTGGTAGGTAGTGTTTTCTCATAGAGGAAGTTGTTGGTCACCTAAGGGAATCATGGATAGGCATTTATATCCATATAACTATTGTTTTTGAGATTCAATATAGTTAATTTGGGAGGTATTGGGGAAATTAAGGGGTTAAAGGAGTTTGTTCCCCTGGATTCTCTTCTGACGTTGTTAAAAACATTAATAGACTATAATTACATTAATATTCAAATTATAATAAAAAATACTAATTAAATTTTTTATCTAAATTTATAATACATAAATGAACCATACATTGGGTTTTTGATCTTTCCTCAAGGGGACCACCAACTCCTTCCTCTCATATTGTTGATCATATTTCCATGGAAAATGTACAAATGTGTCACTAAAGAATCAAAAATACCTATTTATAGAATTATGAACTTGGTTCAAGGTCATGGAATGTCCAAACACAAACATTATCTAATACCAAAATAAAAATAAAATTCACAGCCAATGCATAATAAAACTAATTTAATTTAATTCTGATTTATTATTTCTGAGACACATTAATAAATGGATTGTGGGTGAATGAATTGGACAATTAATTAAGTTAAAAAATGTAATTATTTTCAATATCCATCAAAACTTTTCAAATATTTTCAATAATAGAAATGATATATTCTAGGATTATTTGTGTTCAAATAAATTTATTCTCGAATTTACATTGATGGGAAATAATTTCTTTTCCCTAAAAAATAAAAAACATGTGGACCATTTTAAACAATTAATTATATATAATATATATTTATTAATCACTCAGAACACTTCTAAATATAGTATAAAAATTCATACAATTTTATAAAACACATTATAGGCTCAATGGAATCATTAAAAAAATTGGTATGATTGTTTTCTAAGTTAAATTGCAATTTTACCTCTCGATTATGATGTTACCAAAATGTCCAAATGAATACTGAAAAATTTAACAAAAAATTTATAACCTTTACAGTAAATTCACCTCTAAAAAATCTTCCATTGAAAAAAGCTATCTCATCAATAAAAGCCCGATAACATTGGTGATTAACTTGTATAAGGTCCAAAAAATGATCTTAAATGGAAAAGACACCCTTAAAATATTAACAATACATAATTTAATACTTGAATCATAGTAAAAAAGACACTATAAAAAAGGTGTGAGACATAATTTTAGTAGATAATATCCAAGATTCAAATACAAGTCATATTTTATAATTAATTTAATTTAGCTCTAAATGAAGTCTCAAATTTGATCATTACACCATCATCAAAAAATTTATTCATATTCTCCTACATCCAAAACATTATGCACTCATCACACTCCAATTAAGGGAATAACTCACCCTTAAAATAATTAATGTGTTAATGTCCCATGTGCATCTATAATAACACACTCAAACATGATCCAAATATCAAAGGAATTCATAAACACCAATAGTTACATAACTGTCTCACCACACCTCCACTTCAACTGACGAGTGAAGAAAACATCATGATCCAACATGATCACCAATGGACCTACGTGTAGATACATTATTCCTTTAATAATAATTTTTTTCAAGACAATATTTACAGTACAACAAAATAAGAAAGGTAATTATTCAATTTTTTTAAACTTACCACTAACTGATGTTCCTCATGATTATAATAATGGGTTATAATTATATTCAATTAATTTTAAATAATTATAAAAAGTTATCATCCATTCATGATGAAAATAAAAAATATATTTAAAAAACTAATTAACATATATTTATAGAATGGAATTTAATTTTTTTCAACTAACCTAAATTTATCCAAGGAAATTATACCCAATTGGTTCAATTTTTTATGATTATTAATAATAAAATAGTCAAAATTAGTCACTCCAATAGTTTTATTACCTCCTCTTGATTTCATGGTAATTAACTACTCATTGAATGGAATTGTCCCAATATATTATTATAATTACGTACATATATAGGAAATGGAATCTATATTTGAATCTCTAAATTAACAATTAAATCTCAATAACTCCTGGTAATACCTCTAAAAACTGACTTTACCAATTGGACACATCATTATCAGATGGGATCATCTGCAACTGAGATATCTCTACTCAAACATAATCCAAAAACAACACCTATCTAAAAACCATTTGGAAAGAATGAAAATTCGACTTATCTTAACTAAAATCAATAATACACTATTTACTCCTACACATATCATCCTTAAATGTTTACTACAATATCAATAATTATCATTTCACACATTGTATCTCATAGAAAAAGATAAAGGGAAGAGGTCTAAAACCTACTAAGAATGATTTCATCATCACATCATACACATTTTCTTAATAATCATAATCATTAGACTAATGAGATCCCATGATTGATAGTACATAGTGAATAAAATAATGGTCACCCTTAATGATATAAATAGTCTACTATAGACTACAAGAAAACAATTAACTGAGAATGATACTCTGACTGAGACTAAAAAAATCACAACCACAGACTATCCCTATTTTGGTAAATAACATCTGGGTTTTCATTTAGAAAAAAAATACACCAAATGAAACAATGTAAATGGGTCATACAATTTATGTTATAATAACCACCCATAATGACATCATGTTGGTCTCAACTAATGGTGTTAAAACACTAAGAGGGAATCCATTCACACTAGATGAGTTAAAAAAATTCCAAACTAACCAATGGTAGGTTATTATTTGAAATAATTTTCTATCCTACATCGTGAAAGAGTATATTTACTAGAATAATGTTTCCCATGTAATCAATCTAAATCACATAACTACCTATGGAATGACAATTTCAATCAACCTACCACTAAATAGATCCCAATTATAATCATATATTGTGAAACCTAATAGAATGTAATGATGTTATATCATTATTCAATCCAATCATGGAAATTTATTTCACACTAGTGAGTCATAGGGTCATGGAGTTTTATTGTAAAATATCAACCATCAGAACATATATCCGAGAAAAAACACATCACCCTATAAAAAGCACAACTGGTTCATTCTAGATCACCCTATAAACCATGAAATCAGGTTACAACTCACAACCATGAGTTCAATTAATCATTTTCTACAATATACAAATCAGTAATGAAAATTTTAATCATATTTTTCACAAAATATCATGAATATCATAAAATTATTACATTTATCATATGTAATATCAATGCCTACCAATATCCAATCATTAAATATCATGGAAAATAAAAGTGTTACTAATCATTAAAATTTTACTATTACATTAATAAAGCCACCAAAATAAAAAATCATGGAGGACATAATCATTAGATAAAAATAAAGTTATAGTATTCTATGAAAATAAATAAACAAAATAGCCTAATAGGGTCTAAAACTCAAAGAAATTACATGAGGTCCCACATCCCTGTCGCATTAGTTTCCATATCAACTTATAATATCCTTCCAAAATTCAATATATCAGACTTTATGGAACTCAATACATAATATAGAAGTATTAGTGGAACTATAACACATTAACTCACAGAATCACATAAAACTTTCCATACTGTATGAACAAACATTGAAAATAAACCAAAAATATCAATAATTGAATAATGAATTGCAAGAGAGAATTTTAGAAAATATCATCAAAATTTCCCAACAACTAATCCATTAAATAGTTTACAAATCATCTAAAACCATGTACATATATGCTTTTCAAACCATTATTTTATGGTCGTATTAACGAAAATATATTTTGATACATCATAAAATGTTTCTCTTGTCTTCCCTAACCCTCTAATACCTATCATGTGACCAAACTCAAAATAAAACAATGATTGCAAGAAAATGTATTACACTATCAAAAATCTATTTCAATATTGTCAATACTAGGATAGTAATAAAATCTATATGGGACCACCAAATTTGACATCCCATAGGATTAATGTTGTAGGCTAGTGAGAAGGATATATTTTAGAAAAATATAAGGAATTATCCTTTAATGACCTCAATAAGGGACTATAAAATCAATACAATAAACTAAAACATTAACAACAATGAATATATAATCAACTGATATCATGAAAAATGTACAATTAATGAATTTATTACAAAATAATATAAAATTAATGGTATTAAAAATTGTGGAAAAATAACTAGAAACTCAAAAAATGAAATAAAAATAAACCACTAGTATACCATAGTGGTATAATTAAATATATCAAAAAAAATCCCCATCCTTCTATTCACCTCAATCATCAAACTAATGAATCTCAAGAACCCATCTAATAAAATAATTAAACATATATTTAATCTTAGGGGTAAATATATCCACAAATTAATTGAATCATTTCCTATGAAATAAAATCCATTTCAATACCGTGAAAATATAGTAATCATAGTAGTAAAATCATAGTACATAATCACATCTCAACTAACCATAATCACCCAAGAAAAATCTACTTTAGGCATCAAATTCTATGTTATACTATCCTAAAGTCTCATAAAATACTATTTATTATTCACATTTAATTAGAAATCTATATTCTATTATCTGAAAGACTAATTAAATAGAGTATTTCACTACCATATTCATGAAATGATTCATTCACCAATTTTTTTTTGTATAGTATCAAAAAATTATTAAAATATATAAGCACCCCTATAACGACCCAAAATTTTATTAAGGAAACATCTTCTTCATCTAAATAAACGGTTATATAAAATATGAACTTCCATGGTTTTATGTTTAAGGTTTTAAAAATACAATTTTGAATTGATACCATTTCTATTATAGCCATTGAACAATGATCTCATGATTAGTATAAATATAGGGCCTCAACAAATCCAATTTACTCATACAATGGAAGTGATGACCTCATCTAGTAGAATTACTTTGTATGAAGCCCATTTTTCAGATCTTAGAAAGGAGGAGGAATCATTGGGTTTTTCTCATGACCAAGCCCAAGCCGATCTTAAACATATTAAGCTCAAATAGAACCACAAATGGGATAAGTCGAAGTTGATAGAGATTACCACCCGAGCAATGTTATCCAAGCCACGATAAGAGTCTTTCACTATCACACACCTTACCTTCAGTATTATGTGGTTTTTAGAAGGTTTTATGTATCAAGACCCTAAAACAATGATTGTGTGGATAATTTTTTCCTAGATTAAGGAATATACATTCATTTTATTATTATAACATTGTATATAGTTTTTAAAGCACAAATAGTATTTCTAGTTAAAAACAAATTAAGAAATTTATTTTTATGAATTAATTGATTTTTTAATTAAATAATATTTTAATAAAATATTATTAATAAATTAATTTTTATTAAATATAAATGATCTTATAATTTTTATGAATATAATTGTGATTTTTATTAGGTTTTGAAAGAATTTTTTATCAAAAACCCTAAATTTTCTCTAAATATAGAGGTTTATTTTAAAAGTAAAAAAAATTATTTAGAAAAAAATTTAGTTAAAAAAATTTTATTTTTTGAATTAGTGAATTTAAATTATGAAATGGTGATTTTTTCATAATTTTATAAGATGGTGAAATTAAAACCCTTTTAATTATATAATGTGATTTATGACACCATAAAAACTCAATAGGGATGTAATAAAATACTAAAAAACAGTTTTTCGTACAATATTTGTTTTACAATTAAAAAATTGTTATTTTAGGTTTGTTTTATTTATTTAAAAAAGCTTTAGTGGACCCTCCAAGACATATGAAACATTTTAACAATTTAAATTTATTTTGTTGAGAGTGTGGCTCACCTCCCCATAAGAAAGTCTAATATTTTAAGAATTTAGGCCATTGGACATATAAAATAATGTTTTCCACTACCATTTTCCAAAAACCATGGGCAAAAACCATGGGTTGTTTTGTGCTTTTGATTAGTTTAATGTGTGGTGTCCAAAACCTAAATAATAAATAATTCCCTCTATTTATTCCTATATAATCCCACTCAAGCTCCCATTTCCTCTTCACTAAAAGCCTTTTTAACTCAACCAAACCCTTCAATTATCTCTCTAGAATCCTACCAATGCTATCCAAGCCCCCAAGAAGCCTCTCTAAAGCCTCTCCCAAGCCTTTGGGAGCACAATTCTACGTAATGGATTTCTTCCTTTCTCACTTTTATCTAAAATTATTTATGTTATTATGCCATTTTATTTTCCAATAAAAAATTTGGGGTATTATTTAGAACTATCCCTATACTACCATCATAATTTCTGAATAATGAATAACCCCTTTATCTCTCATTAAATCTTTCTATGTACTCCTATTACTATACCAAAATTCCATAAGGAATTTTTCTCTTCTCATTTACATTCAAGAAATTATTTTGAAATGAGAATCTAAATTCAATTTCATATGTTGGTACATGTATCTATATAACCCCTTACTATCAATTTTATGTACTTACGATGAAAAACACCATTATCTCTCATTAAATATTTTTATGAGTTCTTATGTCACATCATTTGGGTGCCAAAATTGCACTGCGATTTTTCAAGACAATTTCATTGTGTTGTGAATACCATGAAAAATTCTATATCAAGGGTGTTCACCTCTATGAACATATGCATATTGATTATAGTGTTTTAAGTATGAATTCCATATTCTTTTATCATGGAATAAATAATGATATTTTATGAATCCATGTAATATGATCCATGAGGCACACTATTGCATGAAATGAAATGATTAAGAGGGGTGCTCCATGATAGCGCTCTAACACATTGGGTAAATATTAGTGTAATTATACATTAAGTTAAATGAGTTTTTACACATTATAATTCATGTGAAATGAGGCTTTACACATTCTCCTTGTGCAGTGAGACTTGGCTCATTCAAAAATCATGTTTAATGTTGTTTCCACATTTCCATGTTATGATCATGCTTTATGTTCATGTTTATCTTATTATCCATTGATATGCCTATTTATAAAAATGTATTTTATTCTTATTTTTATTCCTTTTTAATCCCTTAACAGGTTGTATATCTCACCCTATTATCATGCATGTCCTTTGGTTATCCCATGAAATGCTATGATGAAGCAATGACGTGGTCATGTAAAATATGTTTTCAATAAGATGTTGTGTTTTAGGTTTTATGTTGTGATGTAATTTTCCTTATACCCAAACACACTAGACCTCTAGATCTTTTATGTTGTATCAAGTGGTGTTTTTATGTAATAAATTATGTTTATTTTGGAAACAAATATCATGTTTTTATCATTGGTCTAAGAGTATAGGTTTTATTATTTTTGGATTTGGATTAGAAAACCAAGTGAAAGACGTAGGGATAACACTGTGTATAATAATAACATCCCAAAAATTTTGTTAGTATTTAGTAAATGGTTTATAATGAAAATATATCCCCACCTGGAAACGAGTAGTTAGAGGCATCTCTTGCACAAATGTATCAACCGGTAAAACTTGAAAACATTGTATTGAGCTAGAATCAAACAAGAACTGGTCCATGACAAAAGGATTTTCTGCACTCATAGTTACGACACTCCTAGGGGATATACATTGGTAAATTCACAAGATTATTATGAACCATTATTAATGGAATTAAAACATGCCCCTCAGAATATATGTTATGAAGTAGATCATGGATAACATAGATTAAAGATTATAAATTCATAATTTAAGGAAATAAAATTAATTTATAAGTCATCCAGTTTTGTCATTGGGTTACCCTTTATGTTTTACCAGTAACTTTCCATTTATTCCAGCCAATGTCTGGTAATAGGAGGACTCGGGATAACAACTGTTGTGAAGATCAATGTGATGACTATTCTAGTGAGATTCCCAATCCGATGGGAGTAGGAATCACAAAATATTTTATGATACTCTCTTAGTTAACTAAACTATTTAATAGAAACATGGGTCAAGAGGAACATTCTACCCCATAAGAAAGAACAAGCCACAATCAAGAGATTCATGAAACAATGGCCTCCTACTTTTAATGGATCATCTAATACCTCAGTAGCCAAACAATGGATCAACTCAATTAAAAAGATCTTCTTCATCCTTCAATGATCTGAAACAGAGAAGGTTCTTCTAGATTCATATCATATTGATGGTGACGATGATCAATGGTGGACATTGATAAAAAATACTAATACTGAGGAAGAGATCGAGGCATTGGAATTGAAGGATTTTCTGGAAAATGTTTCTTGATAAATATTTTCCACACACCCTCTAACTTAAGATGGAAAGGGAATTCATTTCCCTCATGAAAAAAATGGATGAATCCATCAAATAATTTGAGGAAATTTCATAAGACATGCATGATATTCCTTTAGCTTTTTGTTTACCCCCAAATGCAAGGTTTACCTCTTCTTTTTTGGGATAAAACCTAGCCTACGAAAATCCCTAGTGATCTGTGAATTCAATAGCTATGAGGAACTTGTCTAATGTTACATCAAATTCAAAATGGATATCATATAATCTCAGGTGTATCATGGTAAAACAAGTGTAAGGTGGACTTCAATTCTGGAAGTTCGATTGTAAAATTCAATGATACTATGAAAATCTTTCACCCGTCTTGCCAAAGGTTCAAAATGAAGCACTCTAGAAATTTCCTAAAGGGGATGAAAAAATGATTTAGGTGTCAAAGAGAAGGGAACCTAGCCATTAACATCCAACATTAAAACCCCAAGGCTGTGACAGAGTAAAGGAATTCTCTGTTCGATGCTCAATGCATTGTTCATTTCTTCATCTGCAATGAACAAGGGCACTTTGCAAACCATTTCCCTTAGACAAGGGTTTTTGGAGGAAACCAACAACCTCCAAGGTAGTAAGGGATACCTTTTATCATCACTACCACTTAAGTGAACACCAAAAAATTAAGTGGTGACATGTAAACTAGTTATTCATTCATGAATAGTTAATTTACTTTTTTAATCTAGTTCTATGCATTCTTTTATATTCCAATTGTTATGTAGAAAAATCCCAATACCAACACAAATAATGGATGTAAAGATGTTAGTGAGTGTGGAAAACAGGGAATTCATTGCATCCCATGAATGTAAATCCTCCCCTATCATAATTTTATGATTGAACTTCCTATAGATCCTAATCATACTCCCTATGGTGTAATTTTATGCAATCTTTGGAATGGATTGACATTCCTTATATAGATCCAACACAAATTTCCATGAGAGCCAAATCACACTACAGACAGGGAATTGACCCTTGATTCAATATAATTGCAAGGATGATATGTATATTATTTAGCACCAACATCTAAAGTATGTATATTACTACACTATGAGAACACATATATGGAACTCATGATTGAGTCTAAGGAAGAAAAAATCATTGAAGAAACTCTTATTGTGAGGGAATTTGCTGATGTGTTTCCTAAGTAATATCATGTTCTACCTCTTAGAAGAGATGTTTAATTCTCATTTGATGTCATACCTAGGAAATTTAAAATATCAAAGACTCCAAATTGAATGGATGGTTTGGATCTTGGGGATCTAAGAAAACAACTATAAGAGAATATAGATAAAGGGTTTATACACCCAAGTGCATCACCATGGGGTGCCCCAGTCCTCT
This sequence comes from Viscum album, assembly GCA_963277665.1. Taxonomy (NCBI): domain Eukaryota; kingdom Viridiplantae; phylum Streptophyta; class Magnoliopsida; order Santalales; family Viscaceae; genus Viscum; species Viscum album. The sequence goes on along the minus strand of OY728128.1, from coordinate 137,468,395 downwards.
TACTCAAGAAGAATGATGGGTTAATACGCCTTTGCATAGAATATTGGGAGCTCAACAAAACCATGATGATGAAAAATTATTCTCTACCCCTAATTGATGACTTCTTCAATCAGGTATGTGGAGCAAAATACTTCTTTAAGGTGGATTTGCGGTAGGGATATTACCAAGTATGGGTGATGAAAAATGTTATCCCCAAGACTGCTTTTCATACATGATATTAGCACTTTGAATTCCTATTTATTCCTTTCAGACTCACTAATTCTCCAGGAATCATTAGATACATGATGAATAATGTCTTTTGAGATTACCTCGACAAGTTTTTGGTAGTCATTATAGAAGATATTCTAATATACTCCAAAATAGGATCTTGAAGAGCATATAATAAATGTTCCAGAGTTCTTGAGAAATTAAAAGCTGTAGGAAAATTACAGCAATTGTGAGTTCAGGTTGAAGGAGGTCTCATTCTCAGGCTATATCATCCTAAGAAATGGGATATCTATGGATTCATCTAAGATAGCTACAAATGAGGGATGGATATGATCAACATCATTAATAGATATCCCTATTTTCTTGAGATTAGCAGGATATTTTTTCCGATTTTTTAGAAATTTTTAATGATTGTACAACCCTCTTACCAAGCTAACTCCGAAGGGTGTAATTATTTCTTAGAGTGATGAATGTGAAGAGAGATTCAATGAGGTGAAAAGGATTTTTATCACTACACCTATGCTCACACTACCCACAAGTGGATAATGTTTTGTGGAATTTAGTATTTCATTGATGAAGGGAATGAGCTATGTGTTGATTCAAAATAAAAAGTAATTGCATATGATTTAAGTCGATTTAATTTTTATGAGAAAAACTGACTAACACATTATCTGGAGTTTCCGGTAGTGATATTTTCTTTAGAAATTTGGCGGCATTACCACTTTTAGGATAAGTTTAAAATATATATGGATCACAAAATCAATATCTATATATTCACACAGAATGAGTTTAACATCCTCTAATAAAGATGGTTAGAGATGATAAAAAACAATGAATACTCAATCAGTTACTATAAATGGAAAGTGAACAAGGTGGAAGATGCCATTTGTAAGAAGGCCCCAACAATTCTATAATTGATGATAATTGAAAATGATCCAATATTCTTATATTTGATTAAGATAGACATGGGAATCATAAATAAGGGAACATCATCAATCCTCTCACAAATTATTGATTAACCGTCTCTTTTGGAAATGTTAAATGATGGTAGAAAGGATGATGTGGGAATTCATTTGAAATTGGAAACTTCCAAAAAAGTTAAATCCTAAGAGTTTAATGTTAATGAAGAAGGAATGTTGAGATTTGAGAAAAGAATATGTGTTCCATAAAATCTATAGTTAAAGAGAGAACTTTTAGAAGATGCACATAGATTGAATATTTTTCATTCACCCAGGAAACACAATGATGTATCGAGATATTCAAGAGAATTATTAGTTGGACAAGATGAAGAAGTAGATCACTGAGTATACATCAGAATTACTTATATGTCAGTAAGTGAAGGATAAGTTGCATAAGAATAAGGGGATGATGAAACTATTTACCATACTAGAATAGAAATGGGAAAACATCACAATGGACTTTATCACTGGATTTCTGATTACATCCATATGAAACAATGATATCTAGTTTGTTTTGGATCATCTTACACAGACTGCACACTTCATTTCAATTCGAGAGGATTTCTCATTGGATCAACTAGAAGGAATATATATCATAGAAGTGGTAATGCTACACAGAGTACCACTATCTATTGAATCCCATTGAGATCCATTATTCACATCTATGATTTGGAAGATTCTTAAACATTATAGGAATATTTAGTTGAACTTTAGAACGGATTATCAACCTCAAACTAATGGAAAATCTAAGAAGACTATCCACACACATGAGGACATGTTGAGAGAATGATCAACAGACTTCAAAAGAGGACATGAACAAAATTTCCCTCTAGTGGAGTTCTCTTAAGAGAAAAGTTTCCACTCAATAATCCTAATGGATCCTTTTGAAGCCCTTTATGGGAAGAGGTCCATAACACCGGCATGATGGGATGAAGTTGAGGAGAAAAATTTCCTAGGTCTATAAATTTTCAAAGAAATCGTGGAGAAGGTTAAAACTGTCTAACATCAAATTAAAGATGCTTATAGTCAAAAAAGGAACTATGATGATAATCATCGAAGAGACATAGCATTTGATGATGGAGACATGGTATTCCTCTACATTTCACCATGGAAGAGATTTATTAGATTTGGGAAGAAGGGAAATCTTAGTCCAAGGTACATCAGACCTTTTGAGATCGTTGATCACATTGGATCAGTGGCCTATCGACTAACACTCCCACAGAACATACCTCAAGAACATGATGTATTATATGTATCACTCTTAAGGAAGTACATACCTAAATAATCTCATGTACTCAATCCATATGTGGTTCCATTGGAGAATGACCTCTCTTATGAAGATAAGTCGGTGAAGATCATAGATCATAGGAAAAAAGTTCTACGAAATAAGACGATTCTTATTTTCAAGGTGTTGTGGAGAGACCAATAGTTTGAAGAGGCAACATGGAAATTAGAAGAAGTGATGAAGTAGATTTACCTACATCTGTTTTATTGTGTGAAAAATAAATTTCAAGGGGGAAATTTCATAAGGGGGAAAATTGTAAGGAATGAACCTTTTATTAATGAAAATTCATCTTGATCTAAATAAATTGTTTTATAAAATATTCAATTCATTGGTTTTAGGTTATTGGATTTCAAAATATCGTTAATTAGTGTTACCATTGCTAATATAGACATTGAACAGTGATCACAAGATTAATATAAATAATGGGATTTAACAAATCCAATTTGCTCATACAAAGGAAGAGATGGCCTCATACAATAGAATTTCTTTGTACGAATCCCATTTGTTATAGCTCAAAAAAGAGGTGGCATCATTTGGATTCGCTCTTGACTAAGCCCAAGCCATGCTTCGACACGTTAAGCTAAAATGGAACCGCCTATGGGATAAGTGGATGTTGATAGAGATTACCACCCGAGTGATGTTATTCGAGCCACCCCAAGAGTCTATCACCATCGCACACCATACACTTTGGTCATATGCGGGTGTAATAAGGGGTTATGTAATGTGGCCTTAGAACTGTGATTATGTTCATTATTTATTTTAGAATAAAAAATATACATTCATCTTATAATTTTTATTTTGTAAATAGTTTTTAAACCACAAATAGAATTTTTAGACAATATTCAATTTGGAAATTTATATTGATGAATTAAAGGATTTTTTAATTAAATATTATTTTAATAAAATATTATTAAAAAATTAAAATTTGTTATATATAAATGACCATATAATTTTTATGATTACAATTTTGTTTTTTATTAAGGTTTGAAAGAAGTTTTTATCAAAGCACATGAATTTTTGATAAATGTCAATTTTTTTAAAAGTAAAAAATCCAAAAATTTATAAAATTATTTAGAAAAAATTAATATTATTTTTGGAATCTAGGAATCAAATTTATCCAATGGTTAATTATTCATAATTTTCTGAGATATCAAAATTTTTGGGTAAAAATTAAATAATGTTTAATTATATAATGTGTTTTACGATATCATAATGACATAATATTGATGTAATAAAATACTATAAATGAGATGTTAAGAAAATATATATTTCTTAAATTAAAATAATATTATTTTTGTTTTTTTTGATTTCTTTGACAAATCATTAGTGAACCCTCCACGACTTATGAAACATTTTAACTTTTTAAATTGATTTCCTTGAGAGTGTGACTCACCTCCACATAAAAAAGATTAATATTATACGAAGTTAGGACATTGGCCTTATGAAATAATTTTTTTCAATCCCCTTTGAGATAACCATGGGATAAAACCATGGGTTGGTTTGTGGTAATGATTAGGTTAATGTGTGGTGTTGAAAACAAAAATAAAAATGAATTTCCTCTCTCTTTTCCAATATAAACCTACCCATGCCCCCATATTATATTCACTAAAATCCTTTTGATATTGAAAATCCTATACCATAAATTCCCTATAATTTTCCCAAGTTTCCCTAACCTCACATGAATCCAGTCTCAAGACTCTCCCAAACCATTGGATCACACTTCTAAGTAAGAGATTTCTTCCTTTCTCATTTTTGGGTCAAAATTTCTTTATGTTGTTATGCCCTTTAATTTTCAAATAAAATAGTTGGGGTATGATTTATCACCTCCCACAAACTTCCCTCATTATTTTTGATTTATGAGATACCCATTTCTCTTTCATTAATGTCTTCCATGTACACCTATTACTATGTTGAAATTATGTAAGGCATTTGTCTCTTCTAATTTACATTCAAGAAATTAGTTTGTAATATAAATCTAAATTCCATTTCATATGTTGGGAAGTTTATCTATATGACCCCATTATTTTCCATTTATTGTACATATAATGAGACACCCCTTTCTCTCTCATAAATGTTTTTATAAATTCTCATGTCATGTCATTATTCTGCCGAAATTGCACCAAAAATTTCCACGCCAAAGTCATTATGCAGTGAATACCATACCCATTTCTCAATCAAGTGTATTCAACTTTATGGAAATTTACTTAATGATTATAGTGTTTCTTTTATGAATTTTACATTTTTTTATTGTGGAATAAATGATGTTGTTTTCTGAATCAATGTTATATGATCCATGTGGAAGAATTATTCAGGAAATGAAATGATTAAGAAGGGTGGACCCTGATAGATCTTCAATGCATTGGGTAATGATTAGTATCATGATACGTCATGTGAAATGAAGTTTTAATAATTCTAATTCAAGTGAAATGAGGATTTACTCATACTCTATGTGCAATAAGCCTTGGATCCTGGTAAAATCATGTTAAATGTAGTTTCCACCTTTAAATGTTATAATCATGCCTTTATGTTCATGTTTCTCTTATGATCGATTGATTTTCCTATTTCATAACATGTATTGTATTCTTAATTTTAAACCTTTTACTCCCTTACTAGTCATTATAGCTCACCATTTTATTAAACATGTCCTTAGGTTATCCCATGCAATTCAACGTACGAAGGAATATGTGCTCAAGTAAAATATGTTTTTAATAAGATGTTTTGTTTTATGTTTTAACTTGTGAGATAATGTTCTTAATACCCAAAGACACTAGACCTCTTGATCTTCTCTATTATATGATGTGATGGTTTTATCTAATAAATTATATTTAAGTGTGAAATAAAGAGTAGGGTTTTTATAACCCCCATAAACAATATCCCACCAACCCAGTCACCAATAGACTATAGGCCTTACATCATTATGGATGTCAACCTAATTCCCTAAATATCATGATCACAACTACTAGATAATGAATTATAATAGACATAATCATCATTACCTCTTCCAGATGACCATCTCAGCAACTTATTAACTTCATAACCACAACCATAGTTTGAGAGGGGACTAGTCCTACTGGTTAGCCATCACACTACTATTCTCACTCAATGTATATTGAGTCAAACCTTATAAAACGACCATAAAGTGATGATTTAAGAGTGAACAACACTAATTTCACATGAAATAATAATAAATACTATACAAAGTAACTCATATAATCCTAACCCCATGATTGAAATACTAACATGAGTGCACATTTTCATCTAATTTACTATTATCATCATGTCAAGGTACAGATTTAAATAATCACAACACTATGATGCAATAGGACAAATTTTTTTTTGGAGTATCCAATATATATCATTTAGAATTTGGTGTTTTAGAAATGAAACAAAATATGATGTTTTTGAAAAATTTCATTTGTTAGATGGGTAGGATTTCAATCTAATATTCAGAACATAGTTCTGACAGTTAGAACATTTAAACCTATAGTTTTGAGACTTTGGAGAAGGCCCTATATGTTGCTCGGGTGTCCCGAGGAGTTTTGGGATAACCAGAACCACAAAATTCCGCTTTTAGGGACCTATAAGGGGCACACAATTCATCTGAAACCATGTGGCCCATATCAAGAAACTATGTGGGTTAATTCATATGGAAATAGGTTCTCATATAATCTCATCACGGTTAGAAAAACCATGTGGGACAAACCGTGTGAGGTGAGATTGGTAGATAGGGGGATCTGCACAACTGGCACACGGTTTTCCAAACCGTGCGGGTTAAACCATGGGGATAGGTCTACTTAAAATTTTCATTTGTTTTAATAAAAATTAATTGGTTAGATTATTAAATTAAATTATGCTGGAATGATTTTAATTTATTTATGATTAAGGGGAGGTTTTGGATTTAATAATGCAATTTTATTAATAAATAATAATAATATAATTTCTTTTACTGTAATAATTATTCATATTATTAATACCCATATTATTATTATTATTATTGTTATTGTTATTATTTATTCTTTCATTTACTTTAGTTCATTTTTTAGTGTCCCATGAAGGGTCTCCTTTATCCACTCACCACCCCCATGTACCCTAACCCTACACTGTGAGCCCCTCCTGGTCATGACCTTCCCTACAATGCGATCTCTTCGTTCTCCATGGATAGATCTCCCACTTCAGCCGAGACCCCCTACAACGCACCTCTCTTAGACATGATCGATAGAAGACGCACGAACCCACCCTAGAGTAAACCCTAGGACATGTTACCCCCATATGCAGTCCCTCCATCCGCATGAATTTTCTTTCGGTTTCTTTAGGGATATAATATGATTATTCTATGTAAGGATTTCTACCATCATCGCCTTCATCACTTTCACATTTTACTTCTCTGTCGACATTCAGTATGTGTTTCGATAGAATCCCTAATGTTGGGATAATACCTGGTTTTGTTTTTCTTCCTTAAATAAGGGATGCGATTGATGTCTCAGGACCAATTGATTCATATTTTGTCAACTTCCACTGATGGCGAGTCAGTACAACTTGGTTTCGGTCTTCAAACAATATTTCAGAGTAAAATTTTCAATCTATTCCTGTTTTTTCTCAGTTGTAAATTGGTTATTTGGGGTTGTAGGACATTGGAATTTTAATTGAGGTGTGTTGAGTCTTTTCACCATGTCTATGTGATTCTATGTTATGTTATTTTATGTTTTGATCAAGGTAGAGGGCATGGAAGTGTGTATATATATATATATATACACACACACACATAAATGTACATATACAAAGTCATGTGAGTGTCATGACCCTCGATCACCAAGATGAGATAAGGGGTAGCATATTTCCAAACCCATCATTTCTAAAGTTGAAGTAGAGATAATGAACAAAAAGACCCACCTTCAATAGGCCCCGGAGTGGTGACTAGCACCAAGGGTATATAATAACAAGTAATATGGAAGGAATTACCCTTTTTATTTAATAGGACTGAGAGATAACATATTAAATCCCAAAAAACACAAATATGGATGTAAAAGTAATGCTAAAACAATCCATTCCCATATACATGTTCCAATAATCAAGTGCCACAAAAGTTCAATAAAACTCTAAAGGAAAGTACAAAAGAAAAGAAAAAACAACAACAAATGTCCCAATGTATGAGCTAGTACAGTCTTACACAATCTTTAAACTCTACCTCGAAACTTGGAATTAGATTTATATATATAGGGTGAGAATATAGGTATACTTAGTAGGGAAAAACCAAAAGCTCTCGTGCACAGCTGGGGATGCATTCTAGTTCCCTGTGAGAAAAAGTAATTTACCAAAGCACCTAGTAAGGAAATTATCCACCCAACCTCACCATGGAACACTCCCCAAATAACACAACTCATGTAAAATAATAGTAATAGCACATCTATAATTGGGTACCCTGCACCACTTTCCCACTGGTTATTGAAGACATCCTACACATCAGACCTTCCCCGCCATTCTCACTATAGTCCTATTGACATACCCCACCCTTACAAAATTGGGCTACCAGAACCACACATCCCTCTTTCAAACACCCAGGCCACAACCACAGATAACTACGCCCACAAACAACTGGGCCTGAACAACTACTATCACGCCTAAAGACACATAGGCCTCATCCCGAAGACACTTGGGAATAATCTGCCTGTACACACCAAGGACAACACCAAAAAGTATCATTACCAAAGAATCTAGGGATATAATGAACCTCAGGCCATCACAACCTACCCTTAGAGTCTTGGGAAACTCGGGGAAGGGAGCATAATAGGAGCTAATGACCATCCACTCATTGGAGGGATGGGAAAAACACCATCTCCCATGAAATGGGTGTGTTCGGCATGAAGTTCTCAACTTGGGTGGGGCGTGAATAAGAAACATAAAACTAAATTATACATATAGGTAAACAATAACTCATCCCAACCTAGGGGTTCTAAAACCATCCCACACATAAACACAATCGTTACAATTCATTCATAAAAAGCACAACGACCACAACCAAGTAACAAGTCATTCCTGGAAAACGAATACCCTTTTGTTCCCATTATACTTATCACATTCCAGTGGTTCCATTTGAATAATTATTCACTACCAAGAAACTAAAAGGAATAGATACAAGCCAAGGAAGGAAAAACAACCAAGTGGAAATTTATGCATTCACTCCCAGTTCTCTTGTAAAGTCACAACTACAAAAGGGATCCATGAGATCGCTCAATGTACTAGAACCAAAATAAGCCACATCATACGGCCCCACATGGCCTTATGTCCACAAACCAATGACTACTCAATTGGGGATCCAATCCCCATCCATGTCACCTCACAAGAATCAACTGTAAACATCACCAGAATAGAGCATGGGAGTTTTCAAATTTAATTATGCCATTTATTTAGTTCCATATTTCTGTTTGGTTAACCGTGGTGACCACAAAATGATTCTTATTCATTGGGAATCCATTTAATCAACTGAGTTTATGTAATTTACTTGTTTCCTTGTTACATAAATATAATCACATAAATATCAAGAAAACAAAGGTTCATTAGTGCAAAGAAAAGGACCACCAACGACCATGATTTTTTTGTGGACATAACCACATTAAATTCATAACATATAAGAAATGTTAAAAGAGTATAGAATCATGACTAAACAGACCCCCTAAATCTTTAAATCCATTTATTATCTTCATTATGTTTTTGATTCATTCATCACCGTAGGAAACATTATCATACCTACCCCACATGATACACAGTAAAGAGAGACGATGGAAGAACCGTACATGGATGATCAACGATCGATGTTTTTATCCTCAAACCACTAACTAGGATGTTTGACTTGCAAGGGAGGAAACTCATAGGTCTTCAAGAATGACTGATAAAGGCTCTTTCCCAAGCGTAACACAATCCATAGGAAAGGGAACTCCAAATGCACCATGGAAAGAAAGAAACCATCCACAAAGAAGAAAAAAGAATTATAGTGTGATAAAAAGGAGAGATCTTAGAATTATGGGATATGAAAATCTTGAATGATATTAATGGCGGATCATGGTTCCCCCACACAGTTGGATAGTTACAAATGATGGAATTAATTAGCATCTAATAATTCTCATCGGAGGGGTTTCCATAACATCTATGCGTTAAAGGATTTAATTTAAAGAGAGTAAAATAGGTCTGCTGAGGGTCTCCCCACTACTAAGGGATTTAAATAATTGTTTATGGTGCTAAAAACTGCCTTGAACGACTTTAAAAAGGATAAAAGGCATTAAATTGGTGTTACAAGAAAAACTGGGGAAGGAAACTCTGACACCCCTCTATGGCTGATTGGTGAGACTGATAGAAGAAACCGATCAGTGGAGCTGATCAGGTGAAGGTGATCCCGTGAATCAAATCAATGATACTGATCAGGTGAAGCTAATCTCGTGAAGCTAATACCGTGATGCTGATTCGTGAATCTAATGGGGTGAAGTTGATCCCGTGAAGCTGATCCGTGAAAATGATTCAGTGAAACTGATTGGGTAAAACCGATCTGGTGAAACTGATGGGGTGAAACTGATTGATGAAACCGATTTGTGAAACTTATGGGGTGAAATAGATTGGTGAAATCTATGGGGTGGAATCGATCTGGTGAAACCAATCAGTGAATCCTATGGGGTGAACTCGATCGATGAAATCGATGGGGGTGAAACTGATCTGGTGAAACCGATGGCGGTGAAACTGATTAGTGAAACCAATCGGTGAAACCGATGGGGTGAATCTGAAGGGTTGAATATGATGGGGTGAAACTGATCCGGTGAAAGAGATGGGGTGGAATCGATCGGTGAAACTGATGGGGTGAAAATGATCGGTGATACCGATGGGGGGAAACCATTCAGGTGAAACTGATCAGGGAATTTAAATCAGGTGAAACAGATATGTGAAACGGATGGGGTGAAACTAATCAGGTGAAACCGATCAATGAAGCGGATCTGTGAAGCTGATCTATGAAGTCGATCTGTGATGCTGATTAGTGAAGATGATCATTGAAGTTGATTTGTGAAGATGATCAGTGATGCTGATCTGGGAAGCTGATCTGGGAAGCTGATCTGCGAAGCTGATCAAGGGCACCGATTGGTGACATCACAGGGACACATTACCACTAACACCCACATCCCATTGACTCACCGATGGTTTCTGAGACCCCCAACACTAAGAAATTTGGAAATTTATTGGACTAGGAGGGTCCAGGCCATTAAATTAGATACCTCTCAAATAATTCTCATCCTCGAGAATACAAGAGTAACCTGAACAACCACTCAAGAAGACACCTCTTGGGGATAAACCACCCAAATATCAATACGAAACCCAAGGATCACATTGTACTAACATATGGATCGTTGATTTATTTCCTCCATGTCAAGATACTAACTACTTTGGGTGGCACTGACTCTACCACATGAGTTTAATCGCATCCACCTTAATGCGTCTTGATTAGGGATTAGGTCCTCCATTCCCCACATATCAGTACTTTTCATAAACATTCACTAGTTAAGGAAACAAAACCATCCAATAAACCAACATGGTCTGCATTATATCATAGAAGGTCACAAAAAAAGAACATCAAGGAAGGATTGAGATATAAACTCAAAAAATCTTTGGGTATTGGGGACACATTTGAGCTTCTCACCCCCAAGTACTCTCCTTGAGCCCACCGTGCCTCCACATCACATGAACTAGAGGGACAATTCATCCATAGAGCACATTCTCCTTTCGATCATCGATTCTCACTGGTCACTCCATGAACGTATCATTGTCCCCTATATCCAACTCCTCCCAGTAAATGACATGCATGTCACTGTGTAGATATCGACGAAGATGGGAGACATGGAAAATGTCATGGATCCTTTCCAACTGAGGTGGAAACCCCAGCTGATATGCCACCTCACCGACTTTCCCAACACATGTAAAGTCCTAATGAACCTATGATAGAGCATGATCCACATTCAGAAACTTCACTTCCCACATCGTGGGGAATCCTTCAAGAACACACGGTATCCCACCTCAAACTCAAAGGGCCTCCTCCCGCGATTGGAATATGACTTATGCTAGTCCAGGGGTGCGTTCATCCTCTCACACACAAGCTGAGCCTTCTCTGTTGTGCTCTACCCTATCTCTGGGCCAAGAACACTTGCCTCCCTGACATCTGTCCAGTACACAGGTGAGCGACATGACCTCCGGTAAAAAGATTCAAACAGAGCCATGCTAATGGTATAGTAATAGCTATGGTTGTAAGAAAACTCTACCAATGGCTTGTGTCTCACCCACGATCCACCAAATTCTAAAACACATGCTCGTATTATATCCTCCAATGTATGGATGGTCTGCTCTGTCTGACCCTCATTCTAGGGGAGGAAAGTAGTGCTAAGGCATAGCTGGTTGCCAAAAGAATATTGAAATCCCTTCCAGACTCATGAGGTAAACCGTGCATTCCTTTCCGAGACTATGGACCATAAAACTCCTTAAAACACCACCACTCATCCACATTTCTCCATGCTAAGGAATCCATAGAACTCGACTCCTTGATCACTAGATAGTGGGAGGATTTTGCCAACTGGTCTAACACTACCCAAATAGCATCGCAACCTCCTTGAACCATAGGTAATCTTATAATGAAATCAATCAAGATGTCCTACCACTTCCACTCTGGGACATCTAAGTTCTGCAACAAACCTCATGGCACACGATGTTCATCTGTCACCTACTGACACACTAGAAACCTATCCACAAACTCCACCATAGGCCACCAAAACTTCTCCCTTAGTCCTCGATACATCCTTGAAACTCCTATGTGTACCACTACTAGTAAGTTAGAGAACTCATAAGAAACTCCCTCATGAATCATCTCTGGGACCAACAAATTCCCTTAGAAAACCATCTGATCCTGACCATACTTCAAACACCCATCCGGAGCATTTCCTTGGTTAACCTAATTGCACATCACTTCACTCTCTAAGTCTCCCCACTAAGACTTTTCCACCTACCACAATAGAAAGGACTGCACTGTCATTTGAAATTGAAAACCTCTACCACCATCCACCCATGCATCTAGTTGTAGGGAATCCCACTCCTCCATTGCATTCCAAGTATCCACATATTCCTAAATAGATTCTCTTTGTGACTTCCTACTCAAGGCACCAGCCACAACATTCCCCTTACATTTAGTGTAAGTGATCCTGAAGTTGTAGTCCTAAAAAAACTCCAACCACATTAGTTGTCTCATGTTCAGTTCCTGCTGGGTAAAGATATGCCTCAAACTACTGTGATCCTTGAAGACCAAAAAGTTCTCCCTGATGAGGTAATGCCGCAACAACTTCCACGTGAACGCTACTACTGCAGGCTATAGGTCATGGGTTGCATAGTTACACTCATGAGGACATGACTACCAAGACCCATAAGAGATAACTCTACACTGCTGCATCAACACAAATCCCAGGACAAGTCCTGTATCATCCCAAAACATCTCATACAATTCCCCTTCCTCTAGAAAACTTAGCACTGGAGCACTAACCAACCTTTCCTTTAGATAGCAGAAAGCTACCCAACACTGCTTACTACAAATGAAGTTCTGGTCCTTTCATATAAGAGATGTCAATGGAGCTACAACTCGAGAGAAGTCGGGTAAGAACATCCGAAAATAGCCCGCCAGACCTAGAAAACTACAAAATTCTGTAACATTCTTGGGTTCTTCCTAAGAAAAAACCACTTCAACCTTTGATGGATCAACCACTACCCCTTGGTAAGACACCACATGTCCAAGGAAATTCTCTTCTAGTGTCATGAACTTACACGTGGAAAATTTCCCATAGAGCTAGTGATGTTGAAGGATTTCCAAGACCATCCTTAGGTGCTTAGTATGTTCATCAACTGTTCTTGAGTAGATCAAAGTGTCATCGATGAACACAATGATGTACCAGTCCAAAAATTTAAAAAAACAGTCTTCATGAGCTCTATGAACACAATAGGTGTGTTCGTAACACCGAACGACATGACTACAAACTCAAAGTGACCATACCTTCACCTGCAAGAAGTCTTTGGGATATCAATATCCTTCAACCATAACTGGTGATACCCAGACCGCAGATCAATCATAGATAACCAACCTAATCCCCTCAATTGTTCAAAGAGATTGTCTATCATCGGGATAGGGTAACAGTTCTTGACTGTTACCTAATTCATTCTCTCGTAGTCTATGAATAGCATGAGTCCACCATCTTCCATCTTTGAAATCAAGACCAGAGAACCCCATTGCAACATGCTGGGTCAGATAAATCCCTTCTTTATCACCTCATCAATATGAATCTGAAACTCCGACAACTCATAAGGCACCATCCGATAAGGAGACATCAAAATTAGATAGGCACCGGGCTATAAGTCCATCCCGAACTCAACGTCATGTCGAGGGGGTAGAGTCACAACCTCCTCGGGAAAAACGTATAGGAACTCTCGGACAACTCATAGAACATCCATCATATTAGTATCCACTAATTATCCAAAAATATCATGCAACTTAGGAAAAAGAGGCTCCACTCAATGTCTCCCCACCTGAAAACTCCATTCTCCGACAAAAGCCACACACTTACCTTTCTCATTGGAGAACATGAATCTTATCTACAAGTAGTTCATAACTGCATTCACAGAAAACAACTACTCAATGCCTATTATGATATCGTATGGATACATTTTCAGTAGAAGAAGATCCCCACTAGACTAATGTGACCCCAACATCAGTCTGTAGCCTCAACAAACATCAAATAATCTGGTATAACCCCCAAATGGCGTAATCAAAACTAGAGGCATGGAGAGTATCTCTATGTCTAGGACTAAGGAATGGGATAAACCATGTGTAACAATGGAATGTGAAGATCCTAACTCAAACAAGGGGCAAATGATGGTGATAAACAATCTGATCATACCTCGAACAACTTCCAACCCTACTGGAACTTCTGCCTCTGTGGTATGCAACTTCCCACGCGCAACTCTTCTGCCTCCCAACTGTCTGTCGTCTCCCCGACCACACCCTCACTGAGGTCCTTGAGGATCACCCTGGGGTCGGCCTCCTCCTACCACGTCCAGTCTCAGATGAGTGGGAGCTCATTTTCCCAGCAACTGCTTTTGAATGGGCCTGGCTGGAATCTACTTCTATTGAGGTGGGCGATGAACATGCCCACCCACATTATACTGCACTTTTTCTAGGAACTGATTTTGAAGGTGACCATGAATTCCACATATGAAGCACCACTATCCTATTCCCACAAGGAAATGGAGAGGAACGAGAGATTGAAACTGGAACTGCTGGGGCCCACTCCCCACTGGTCAAAACCTAGAAGGCCCTGACGCTGGATTTTTGCTACTAACAACCTTCTCCTTTGACAAGCCCAACTGCCTCCCCTCTGCTAGCACACCTCCCTTCATGTGCATCCTTTCTACCACTTCAACCTACTTCAATACCTCCAAGTGTTTCGGTAGGGTAAAGGGAGTAACAACATACTGAAGAGAATTTCAGAGTGCATCCTCTAAACGTCTTGCCCGAGAATCCTCATCCAGAAAATGATCTAGAGAAAAACGAAAGATATCTTTGAACAAGATCCCCAACTCCCTCACAAACTTGATCCCCTAATGAATAGACTATAGCTCCATCCTCTTCTCTTCCTTCATCATGTAAGAGAGGAATTCCTCCTGAAATTCCATCTCAAAGTTAGTCTATAATACTTCAGCCTTTTTCTTCTTCCCAAGATAGAGAGTCCACCACTAAATCTCCTCTCCCCACATCTAGAATACTTCTAGAGGATCCCAGTACACCATCAAAGCCTGAATAAAGCTGAAATCTACCATAGGATCCTCGAGCCAGATCCTTGTATCCCTATCTAATACGCTGCCATCGTACTTCCCGAGGGTCTGCTGTTGAATTCCATGAAGCGTCATCTGCCACTGGTTATCCTCCTTCTCTCGATCAACACTCTGATGATCAACCAAAATATCCTCCTGGGCCTTGATCTTCCACACTACGCATGGTCATCATCTAGGTTCCATAGTTGTAAGTAAAACAAAGAATTCCTAATCACATGTAGTGTAAAAGATTTATTTTAAATTTGGAGTAATATTAGTATTTATTTAAATTTCCAGAACACCCAGAACACACATGAACACAAGTCATTATAATGCATGTACCTTTCCTAGGGTCTCTATAATGCAATAAGTGTATCCTCACTAGGTCAATTGGTAGGTCCTAAGTCCTTGCATCAGATCCCAAGGGCCCGTAAAATTTCATATCCTAGCTAGTCTTCCCTGGCCTATTTCACAAACCACGATTTCCAAACATTGTTTCCCTACAATCTCATAGAATCCTCACTATTCCTAACCTTGAGCTCCATCTTATCTCTCAACTACTCCTCTGAAACCATTCTGTCATGACCCGCCTCTACCAATATGAGGGAAAAGATAACAGATTGTCGAGGCCATCCTTCTTCAAGTTGAAGGACAGATAATGACCCTCGAGACCCGCCCTCAATAGGCCCCGGAGTGGATACTAGCACCAAGGATATATAATAACATGTCTTATGGAAGGAATTAACCTTTTTATTTAGTAGTATTGGGAGATAAGATAGTAAATCCCAAACAACACCAAAGTTGGAAGTAAAAGTAAATCTAAAACAATCAATTCTCATATGCATGTTCCAATAATAAAGTGCAACACAAGTACAAGAAAACTCAAAAAGAAAGTACCAAACAAAATAAAAACTGGAACAAAAACTATCACAACGTCCCTGCTTGTAATTTCTTGCATGATCATCGAACTCTTCTTGGAAACCTAGAATAAGTTTTTTATACATTGGCTGAGAATATCGGTATACTCAGTAGGGGAAAAAACCAAAATCTCTCATGCACATGAGGGGAGGCATTCTAATTCCTTCTGAGACAAAGGAGTTAACCAAAGAACCTATCATGGAAACTATCCACCCAACCTCACCAAAAAACTCTCCCAAAAATAACACAAGTCAATTAAAATAATAGTAATAGCACATCGATATTTGGGTAGCATGCACCACTTTCCCACTGGTTATTTAAGACATCTTACACGTCCGACCTTCCCCGCTATTCTCACCGCATTCCTACTACCATACCCCGCCCACACACACCAGGGCTACCACAACCACACATCCCGCTTGCAAGCACCTAGGCCACAACCACACAAAACCACATTTGGAGACACCTTGTCTTGAACAACTATTGTTATGCTCGTAGACACCTGGGCCTCATCCCAAAGACACTTGGGAACAATCTACCCGCACACACCTAGGCCAACCACCACAACATACCCAACCCAAAGAACCTAGGGCTATAATAGACCTCATTCCATCATAGCCTTCCCAATGTGTCTTGGGATACTCAAGTAAGGGATCATAAAATGAGCTAATAACCTGCTACTTGTAGGAGTGTTGGAAAATACACCCTCCCACATGAAATGGGGGTGTTCTTTATGAGGTGCTCAACTTGGGTGGGGTGAGATTAAGAAATATAAGAACTAAATTATATATATAGTTAAAAAAAGAACTTATCCAAACCTAGGGGTTCCCAAACCCGCCCACACACAAACACCCTTGTTACTATTCATTCATAAAAAGCACGACGACCACAACCAAGTCACAACTCATTCCGAGAAAACAAATCCCCTATTATGAAGATTCATGTTACCACATTCCATTGGTTCAATGTAAATAATTCATCACTACTGGGAAACTAAAAGACATATCCACAATCCAAGGAAGGAAAAATATCCATGTAGAAAATTAAGCATTCACTTATGGTTATGTTGTAAAGTAACAACAACAAAAGGGACACGTGAGATCCCTCAAAGTACTGGAACTATACCATGCCCCAACATTCGGCACCCCAAAACCTTATATCCACCAACCAATGACTGCTCAATAGGATATCTCATCCCCATCCACGTCATCTCAGACGCATCAACTATAAACTTCACTAGAACAGAGAAGGTGATTTTTGAAATTTGAATATGCCATTCATTTAGTTCCAACATTCTGTTTGGTTAACCTAGGTGACTACACAAGGATTCTTATTAATTTTGAATCCATTTAACAAACTCTATTTATGTAATTTACAAGTTTCCATTTTACATCCATTCAGTCACATAAATATCCAGAAAACAGAGGTTTAATAGTGTGCAAGAAAGGTCCACCAATGACCACAATTTTTGTGGACATAATCCCATTCAATTTACAACATATATGAAAAAGATAAAAGAGTATAGCAGCATTATTAAACATAACCCTTAATTATTTAAATCTATTTATTATATGCATTATGGTTTGGTTTTATCCATCCCTGTAGGAAACATTATCATACCCACCCCGCATGATACATAGTAAAGAGAGAAGAAGGAATAAACCTACTTGGATGATCAACAATTGATGTTTTTCTCCTCACACCAATAACTGTGATGCATGATTTGCACGGGGAAAATTCCGAGGACTCCATGAATGAGCAAGAAAGGCTCCAGCACAAGTGCACCACTAGCCTCAGGAAATGGGACTCTAAACGCACCAAGGAAAGAAACAAACAAGCCAAGAAGAAGAAATAATGAATTCTAGTTCGATAAAATTTTGAGATCTTAGAGTTAAAGAATATGAAAATATTGAACGACTTTAAAGGTAGATAGGAGTTTCACCATGTAGTTGGACAATTCCACACGATGGAATTAATTATTATATAATAATTCTCATTATAGGGGTGGCCATCAAATCTATATGTTAAAGGATTTCATTTAAATAGAGGAAAACGAGTCTGTTGGTGGTTTTCCCACTTCTAGGGGATTTAAAACATTGTTTATGGTGATAAATATTTCATTGAACCATGTTAAAAATGTTAAAATACATAAAAGTAGAATTAAGGGAAAAATAAGTGAAGTAAACCCCGAAACCCCTCCATGGCCGATTGGTGTGACTGATAGGTGAAACTGATTGGTGGAACTGATTGGGTGAAGCTGATTGGGTGAAGCTGATTTGGTGAAGTGGATCCCATGAAGCTGATCTATCAAACTGATCAGGTGAAGTTGATCCTGTGAAGCTGAACATGTGAAGCTAATTAGTGAAACTGATCAGGTGAAACTGATCGGGTGAAACTGATCATTGAAACCAATCAGGTGAAACCGATCGGTTGAAACCGGTGGGGTGAAAGTGATCGGTGAAACCAATGGGGTGAAACCTATGGGGTGAAACCGATTTGTGAAACCGAGGGGGTGAAACCGATCCGGTGAAACTGATGGGGAGTAGCTGATTGGTGAAAACGATGGGGTGAAACCGATTGATGAAACCGATGGGCTAAAACCGATATAGTGAAATAGATTAGGTGAAATAGATCTAATAAAACTAATGGGGTGGAACCGATCAGGGAAACAGATCTTGTGAAGTTGATCTGTCAAACTGATCAGGTGATGTTGATCCCGTGAAGCTGAACATGTGAAGCTGATCAGTGAAACTCATCAGGTGAAACTGATTGGGTGAAACTGATCATTGAAACCAATCTGGTGAAACTGATCGGTTGAAACCGATGGGGTGAAAGTGATCAGTGAAACCAATGGGGTGAAACTGATGGGTTGAAACCAAGGTGGTGAAAACAATCCTGTGAAACTGATGGGGAGAAGCTGATCAATGAACTCGATGGGGTGAAACAGATTTATAAAACCAATGGGGTGAAACTGATCTAGTGATCTATCAGGTGAAATATATCTGATGAAACTGATGGGGTGGAACCGATCGATGAAACAGATGGGTTGAAACCAATGGGGTGAAACCGATGGGGTGAAACAGATCAGTGAAACTGATTGGGTGAAATCGATTGGTGAAATCAATCCGGTGAAACCGATCTGGTTAAACCGATCTGTGAAGCTGATCACATGAAGCTGATCTGTGAAGCTGATCAGGGAAGCTGATTAGTGATGCTAATTAGTGAAGCTGATCAAGGGAACTGATAAGTGACATCATAGTGGCATGTTTCCACTGACACCCATATCCCCCAGACTCACCAATGGTGTCCAAGACACTCAAACACATAGTAATTTGGAAATGTATTGGACAAGGAATGTCCAGGCCATTATAGGGTGTGCGATTCAGGACCAGTTGAATTTGGTTCCACCTCTTATGCCAATGTGCTTGGTATTAAACTGGTTTCACCCTAAGGAGAGGTCCCTTTTCAAGTTATCTAATTCCATAAATAAATTGAATAATTCTTTACTTCACTTTTGTTAGATTTAAATTAATGAAGTGATGTTTTTTAATTTAATGACTTTTATATATGAATTTAGTGTGTTTTATGTTTTAAGTACTGAATTTGAATAGTGATTTGTTGATAAACAATATCACAATTTCAAAATAAAACCCCTCCAAAGGAGGTGTGTTGTCTTCAAGATAATTGTTGTGATTAGGCATTTATGCTTGCATGGATTTTTTTTATTGGGTTTTCTTATTGTCTTGATGTTGTATTGAAATATGTAATGTTTAGGACATGGCCTAATGGAATTAGAAAAGCATAGTTAACTTTTTAAACAATTGAATGGTCATGGAACCACCTATGTGCTTCACACAGTTTTAAATTGGATTTATCCTTGTGGGATGTTTAATATATTTTTTGTTCAATGTGTTGACATATTTGTTCCACCGTCTAGGTGTGTCTAGGCTTGACCCATCTAAGGATAATCCTTCAAACATTAAATGGATCATCTTAAAACTGTGAATATCATAATGGCATGTACCTTGTATGATCACCCATTGACCTTCCTAAGTTAAGTGTTTCAACATTATAATTAAATGTGTAATGAAAATTAGAAGGAATACTAGTATATGAATTAAACAAATTTAATTTAATTGAATATTCGGTTGTACATCTGTACCACCTCATACAATGTTAATGGAAGGTAGTGGAATGAACCTTGTCTTTTGAAAATGCCTTAAATGGATAAATAAATGGTTCCAGAGCCACTTGGCCTTTCCACACTAATGGAAGGCATGACATGAACAAATAAATAAATAGTTGTAATTATACTTGAATACTCTGCATTCATGTAAGGAATATATTTAACCAAAATATAGTATTACATGACATCATTATTAAATAGGATTGTCTTGACTCAATTTTTTTTTGGATTCTGATAAGAGAATGCCTTCAGCACTCAAGGACTCTATTTAAAATTCAAGGAAACATATTTCTTTGGCTGAGACCCACCTAGAACATGATCCTTTTCTAAACATGGTTTCCCATTATGACTCCATATGATCCATCATGTAGTATTATAGGATTCCTTTAATAAAGTCCTTGTATAAAACATTAACAAATAGGATGCCTTGGATTCACTCATAGGATCTATCATTACCAAGTAGATTCCATGGTTAAAACCCATCTAGTCTAATCATTTCTTATCCCCGTTTTACCTTGTATGAACTCCATCGACATGATAAGTGTCTCATTATGGAATTATATGGACTATGGTCCTTATATTACACTCTTATCCCCATTCCAGGCAACAACTATTACTGTTTTGTGTGACCCTTGAGGTCTATATTTCCTTAGTTATTACCTTGAAACTTCCTTATCAATTATCCATACATGTTTCCTTATTACACCTTCGAACCTTCACTATTTATACCATCATGATGTGATGTTAGTGTTGGATATACCTCACCTAACCTATTAATATAAAATGGTAATTACTTAATAAATGAACTAGTTACATGTTTAGACACCATATAAGGGATGAAGAAGGTACATGCGTATTTAGTTACATTGTACTGCTTACTATATTTTTGCAAGCATGTAAATTTTTTAAATTGTAACACACTATTAGGATTGGGCAAGACACTAGTGGCACCGGCCTGCAGAAATTTATAACTCACACCCTACTCAAGATGCCATTGCCCTAGGGTACCCGAATAGACCTTTCTTGTTCGCAGGTCTGTGAACTGTGATAGTTTTTTGTATTTCTTGTACATGGAGTTGTGATTAAAGGACCAAGCTAGAGCTTGAGATTCTCAAAGAGATATTCCTTGGTGCTTTTCTATAATTTCTTTTAATATTGTATTGAAAATAATTTTGTACTATTTACTATTTTTATGTATGTATCAATACCATGTTTTGCATTTATCTATTGATTAAACTGGCATTGGACACTTTTATTAAATTGAATACAATTAATTCTTCTCCTACATTATCATTCTTATTTACTAATTCCTCTTTTTATTGTTATTTACTCATTAATAGCACTGTACAACACTAATACTATGGTATAGTCACCCCAATGGCTACCCAAACACCATTTATTCTATTCAAAAGCCCCTAGAATATGTCGAGATGTGATCGAGGTCATGTGACTGACCATTTTGGCCACCATCTTAGAGGTGAGCCGATTGGGTTGTTACATTTTATAATTACAAGGAATCCACATTGTCTTCATAATTAACATTTCAAGGATTAAAAATCTCCTTCTCAACATCTATAATTGGTTAAATTAGTCCAAAAAAGTCAATATAATGTCATTAATTTGTTTATTATTCCATAATAGTAGCAAAATTATATTGAACATCAATTTTTAAACATTAAAATTATATTATGTTTTCAAAACACTTAGTACATTACCCAAAAAAATTACCAAATACAATTTTAGTATTGTTACTCTAGAAACATGGAAACATAAAATCTGGTGCTAAATAATATATATTATCCCCCACTATGTTCTTATTGACTAGTAACCTTCAGAGACACATCAAACATAACATGTATCCTTATAAACAGATGCAAAGGAAACCTAAAAGGTGGTGATCATAGATTCTCTGTAAGGGTAAAAAAGGGATACCTATTAGCATAGTCATGAGAAAAAGGTACGAGAACAAGATCAAGAAAAAATAATATCAAACCCTATATATCAAATATCAAAAATAAGAATCATTCCCTAAATCATGGCAGTTTCTAAGACCTGAATCATAAGAAAATAAAGAACTTAATCATTGAAATAATAACATTGGAATAAAACATGGATTTGTTGAAAACACATAATCATATAATAATATTTCCATAGTGTACATGGTATAATTCCCAAGACCATCTTTTTAGTTATAGTTCAATATTCATACAATATTTATATTCACGATTCACCCCTATGGAAATCATATATTCCTGAGTTCACTCCTCATACAATCTTGATAGTTAGGGTTCACTCCATTGGCCGTCATAGTTGCCAAGGTTCACTCAAAACACTATATTAGTAAAATTCATGATATATAAATTATTAACTAATGTAATAAAGGGATATTTAGGTCTCATCCATCTCATAATTAAAAAATCCATATAGATTCCATAGAATAATAATCAATCATATCATTACCACTGAAATGAACTGGGTGCTGTAAACATGTAATAAAATCTTAAATTGTGGAAAAAGAAAGGTTTCATAATCATTTCATCAAAGAAAAACACATGAAAGGAAGATGGATTCTTATGAATACAACCCCTAATATTAATTGGGTTCCATAAGTATATAATCCGTGAATTTGAAATATAATTCATAAACATATAACCTGTGAAAGAGAAATGGGATTCATAAACATATAACCCTGAGAAGAGAAATTGGATTCATAAAATTCATCCCATAAAAAAAACATTCATCGATTGAATATGAATTGATAAATTAATGATTCCCAAAATATTCATGAGTGGCACTAATGGATGTCATCTTATACTAGATGTAATTTTGAAAAATATTATAGAAACATTTCATGCGGGAAATATCCTTTCTTCATTGAAAAATAATCCTTAGAACAAAAAACGCATTGAAAAAAAATTTCAGTGAATTTTTATTTGAAAAAATATAATGTAGACTATAAATCATTTTTAAAAACATTTTCCTTGAAAAATTATAAAATAAGATGAAAATGGTTTGAAAACATTTTTTAAAAACAAAGTTTTAGAAATGAAACAGATTTCTGACTTAAAAAGGGAAATATAATCTCATTTTTTAAAACATTTATTAATAAATTTACAAATAAAGAGTGGAAAATTGTAATAATACATAGTGATATAATGAGTAAATAGTGGATAATAAAACTCATGTGTGTTCTTCAGATATGGATCATAATATTTCTTCAATAGAATAATAATCATAAACAATGTTGAAAAATGATGGAATTATTCAAATAATCAGTTACCAAATAGTAACTTGGGAAATAACTATCCATGTAAGCAAATGGAATTAAATAAAGCTTAATATATCATGAAAAGAATTATTTTCGTGATATAACAGGTCAAATACACCTTGGAAAATAATTTAGGCACATAACAATATAGGTTTCTCAAAGAGGGAAAATTGAGATAAAACTATCTTACTGATTTGGTATGTCTTGAAACATTTACCCCATGAATGAAATATCATAGTTTAGATAGGTAAATACCCATAAATATATTAATAATAATAATATAATACATTCATCTGTAGTATATATACCATGTGAAATAAACTAGTGTTGAATAAGGCATGTATATCATAGATATAAAAAGTGAGATAAAATTCCCTTCCCTTGGGCTATGACTCTCACCGTACTCATTAAAAACACCGTTATAATAAATATAAATTTATAAAACATATTTCAAAGAACCAGATTTTTATATTTAATACCATATATAATTTATTTATGACTTTATATTAACCTATTTTTAACCATCATATGTTATGATTTCACTTCGGTTAATATCCACTTTGTTCTTCACACGTGTCTTAATTTGTTATATCATTGGTCATTATACTAATATAAAGAATTATAGAATATAAATAATGATAAATATATATATATATATCATTTATATTCAGTATAATGGTATTATAATAATATATATAATATATATGTATGAATGGAAGACACCGTTCATTGAGACGGTAAGTTGAATGTATGCAGGAACATTGTTTCTAATTATATTATCATATTGAAATAAAGATGTAATATGAAATATGTATATATATATATCATTATTATAGTATAATTATTATATAATAAATATCATATAAGTTCATTAAACCCATCCATAATAAATTCCTTGTATAGTATATCTGAATCAAATTACTTTGAGGGGCGGTGGTGCACACATCCTCAAAAACAATTATCAAATTAAAATAACAGAAAGTATAAATATTTGTTTTAAAAAAGGACTAAATAAGCATAAATATATAATAAATATAACATATAAAATTTATAAAGAGAGTTCCCATAATAATTTAATCCATGATTACTGTAAGGAAAAATGAACAATCATCGTTTTTTTAGTTGGAAGCTCATCGTTCACATAAACAGTATATTTGTTACCCATTAAATGGACATGTGTGTATGTGTATGTTCAATGTTTTTCATAAAAATATCATATTAAATTTTATATTCTATTTTTTATACCATCATGTAATAATCATTATTTAGGTGTGAAGAAATAAAATAAAACAAAGGATCTTGATAGAATAAGTTTTCTCTTAATTGGGTAACTTCTTTTGGTTTGTGAGAAAAAGGATTCCTTGAATTTATTGATGGAAAAAAAGAGGCATATATGAGTAATTTGTGGATTTTTGGAATCTTATTGGGCTTCTCATGGCTGATCCTAAGTGGTTTTATAGGTGTGAGGACAAGGGATAGTTGGTGGCCTTTTATAGGGAAGAGAAAGGACACACTTGGCATTTTTTAGAAGAAGTTAAGTATACCCATGATTTTACCCAATAATAGACATAAAAAACCCAAAAAAAAAACTGAATAATATAAGGCTAAATTCTAACAAATTTCCATAAAATTGGTTTTGGGTATGTGTATAGGTCATTTTGGTTCTTAAATATACGGTTTTGTAATTTTTAGCCAATTCCTTCTCATAATCATAAATAATTTTAATCATTTTTACATATATTTTTGTTAAAAAACTAAGTTGATCTTATTAAAAATTATACAATATTCTGATTCCAAATATTTAATCCAAATTTCCAAATTCTAATTACATAAGATTCAGAAAATAATTTATAAATAACTCTACTGATGGGACGACACTGTGGGGTTTTAATGTTGAAACATCCAAATATTTTCTATGTTTTTATAACCAATTTAAAAGTAAAATTTGTTAAAATGAACAACATTATATTAATTTATAAAAATAATATCTCATTAAACTTTTCACCCAAATTGATATATAACATATCCTTATATATAAATTAGAAAAAATGTAATTTTTTATTAAAATCCACTATTTTCTCTATTCATCCAAAAATGATGTTTCTCTGAAAAATCCCAAAGATTTTCTGTAATATAATTTTAAAATTATAAATTCCAAAATTAAGTAGATTTTATAAAATTAAAATTCTAAATGTGTCAAAAATTAATTTTATTCATATTTGAGATAAGTACATTAAAAGTATTTCATTTGGTAAAATATTATTTTTAAACATATAGGGACTTTATAAAAAATATCTTTCCTTATAAATAATTTTTAACTATATAATAATTATTTGAAAAGTATTTATTACAATTGATATATCTAATTTTAATGTATAGGTTATAATTATCTCATTTAAATAATTATAACAATAAATTATGATTCATATAAACATCAATGTTTTGTGTAATGTAAGCCAAGTCGGTGTTGCATGTAACATACAAAAAGTTTATGTTCAATGTAATGTATGGTAGTTTAATTTTTCATGTAATGTATGTCTATTTGTTGTCGTGTGAAAGGAATGTATAAATTTTTGCATCTCAAGTCATAAATGAACATTTAATTTATTCAATAGAAAAAAGGACCATAAAAACTCAAGGTGTTACATTATACCACCTTTAAAATGTATTTCATCCTAGAAATTCGACACTCAGGTAAAAACAAATAAGTATTATTCAGCTTCATCATATCATCAAGTTCCCATATATCTTCCCTTAACTAGTGATTTATTGAAAAAAAAATGAGGTTAGTGGTCTTGATTTGGTGAGCTTTCTCTGACAGGTCTAGAATTTCAGTAGGTTATTCTTCATAAGAAAGATCCTGATCAGGTGTCATGACCATTGAGTTCAATACATTTGAAGGGTTAGGTATATAATTACTCAAGATAGATACATGGAACACATCATTGAATTGATATATATTTGGAATAAATTCAAATATATATGCTACCATCCCAATCCAATCAAGAATCCCCAATGGACTCATATACCGATGGATTAGTTTCTATTTCAATATAAACCTTATAACATTATTCTAGGGTGATATTTGTAGAATTTTTTTTTACCAGCTTCAAATTATATATTACGACATCGGTTATCAGCATAAATTTTCTTCCAAATTGGAACGGCCTTAATAGGATGTTGAATGGTTATAATATTCTCAACCATTTCATCCGTGATCTCGGGTCCCAATATCTTTCTCTCTCCAACCTCATCCTAGAACATTTACGCTCTATATTTCTTCTCATAGAGGGATTCATAAGGTACCCCATAAATGATTTATTAGAATCTGTTGTTTTATGACATATTGACTAAAGAAAGGTGTCAATTCCAAAAAACTTTGAATTCCAAAGAACAAGATCTCAACATATCCTCTAGGGTTTTAATTGTTCTTTTAGATTGACCATCCATATTAGGATGAAAAGTATTTCTAAAACAAAATTTTGTATCAAGTGCTTTCATAAGATTTCATTAGAATTTTGATGTAAACCTCCAATCCGGAATAGATTCAATTAAATTTGATACTCTATGTAACCATAACACTTATTTAATGCACATCAATGGAAAATAATATAGGTAGAATTTTTCATTGATATCAATGATGTGTGATGACTTTTTAAGGTGATAAAATAACACCCATATATCATTAAACCTTTTAATGTTTTTTGGTATCCGAACAACAAAATCTACATGATGTTCTCCCATTTACATTCTTGTATGGGTAACAGATGCAATATCCAATTAAATTTTTTCTTTCATTCTTAACATGTTGGACTACCAATCGTCGAGATACAAAATCTTTGATGTGTCAATTCCATCCATCCCACTAGAAATATTCCTCAAATTTCCTATACAACCTTGTACTTCCAGGATTAATAGGGAATGAAGATATATGAGAATTCCCGAAAATTTCTATCTTCAAATATGGAATGGAATTAACACATACACGGTTCTATAACCTTATCATTCCATCATGATCAAGCATAAACTCCAGAACACTTATATCATTCTATTGTAGCTATACATCTTCCATCTATTCCTCCATATTCTAACCATGGATTGAGGTTTGATCTTTAATTTTAGAAAGATAAGATTTTACCATTCCTTAGAGTGTTCAAGATCTATCCTTTTGAAATATAAAAATATTGGAGTTTTTTATCCTCATCAAAAATAAGTTTTAAGGATCCTTTTGACACAATTAATCGTCCACCTTTTTCGCATTCTGATGGTGGTAATGTATTGAGAAGTAATAATCCTTTATCAACTCTACCCACCTTCTCTAGAACATGTTTGACTCTTTATTTGGGAATATATAATTCAGAATTTTATGATTGGTATATATATTACACTTTCTCAAAAATGATAAATCCTCGATATCATTAATGAAAAAGTTACTGCTACTAACTCCAAATCACAATTTGGGTAATTTTGTTCATGAATCATAAAATACTGCAGTTTTTAAGTGATAACCATGTTATTCATAATAACAACACATCACAATCCCTTCTCAGATTCATCGATAAAGATTATAAAACCGTAAACACTATAAGGTAATATAAGAACTTGTGTTTTGACTAACCTTCTTTTTAGTTCCATGGAATTTTACTCCCCTTCATCTATCCCGAGGAACTTAACACCCTTTCTTGTTAACATGGTTAGTGGATTAGATCGTTGTGAGAAATTATCCACGAACCATTGAAAATATCTATCTAAACCAACAAATTAATGGATATTCGTCACTTTTGTTGGTCTATACCAGCATTTAATAGCATCTGTCTTTGCCGATTCTGGTGCTATATCATCTATTGAGATTTTGTGCCCCAAAAAATGAAATATTTTGTAGCCAAAATTCAGACTTTAGTAAATTTTTTATATATGTTATCCTTACTTAGGTTGTTTTTTAAAATTATCAATTGATCATAATTCTATTCTGTTCTCTTTAAATATAAAATAATATCATGTATAAATAATACTAAAAACTAATCGAGATATTCTCTAAAGACTGTATTCAATAAATCCATGAATAGAGGAGGAAAATTAGTAAGAACAAAAGGTATCATAATATATTCAATGTTTTTATACCATGTATGGAATTTCATCATAGGGTATCCACCTTCATGAACCTCAATTGATTATATCTAGAATGATGATAAATCTTGGAAAATTACTGATCTCCATGAATTTGATCAAACAAGTCATCAATATGGGGAAGAGGATAATTTTCACTTAATTGTGATCTTTTTAAACTCTCAAAAATCATTGTAGAGTCTCATTGATCAATACATATTTTTTAAAATAAGAGTTAGTGCATCCCATGGTGATAGAATTGACTGAATGAATCCCTTTTCAACATTTTCTTAGAGTTGCTTCTTCACTTCCTACAACTAAATTGGGGGAATTCTATGAAGATCTAATGAAATTGTTATAGAACTTGGTATGAGTTCTATTGAAAACTCAACATCGCATTTTGGTTAAAGGCATGGAAACTCTTTCGGAAAGAAATCCACAAATTCCAAAACCATGGGAATATCATCATTGTCAATTTTCCCGATAACTATTTGAGAAAACATCCCTTCTGAATTGGAATTAAGACCCATAAAATAGAAGTAATCTCTATATGAATTTCATAATTATCATCACATTAATGTATGATCATCATAGGGTTTGAAATATTGAACTTAACATCCATTCTATGATAATTGATGTGGAATTTATGGATTTAAATCCAATCCATGCATAATACGACATCATATTCAACCTAAGGAATAATGTCTAGATTTAATGGATGAATATTCCAAAAAACATCAACTAGAGAGGAATCATAGATTTGGGATGAAATCCTCGTACCATTATGAATTTTCACTGCTAATTCCAAATAAAATATTTTTGGTGGAATCATAGAAACCATTGAATATTCTTTAGATAGGATAAACTCGGTACATATTGAATCAAATAAGTCATTTGAATTTCTAGAGTGGATAGTAAGAGTACATTTCACCACATCGTTATCACACCCTCATCAAAAATAGAAATGTCATTATATTTACCCATGTACATCGATATAAGAGGTTTTTGACGTCCTTAATCATCCCCATCCCATGGGTTTGGAAACTTACTAGAATAAATCACATTATCCTTACACTTGTATCACTAAATGGTGGAAGGAACATTTTGTGAATCCTTTTCACCATTTTCACAACATGAAAACATGTTAGCATCAAGTTATAAATCAAGTGCATGATGTCCTTACCTTGAAAACATAAAACATTTATTACACCCCTTAAGGATATTTCCTATATGCTTCTTCCCACACATAGAGTATAAAGGAAATCTCATGATATTCTCTTCTTGGTTTTTATATTTTCCATTAAAATCCATCTTCTATTTCTTGTCAGAACAGTGTGCTTGATATGTCACTCAAACCTCCATTTCAACCATGATTTCACAATGAAAAATATATTCCTCGCTACTATATTCTCGTGTGTCCAATACCCATATAAACTTTAATTTAATCCACTGTTATCAAATTTACTATTAGGGTGGAAAATAATTCCTCATGCATACCTCGCATGTCTTGTGAAATTGGCCCCGTAGGTACCAACTTATTCATTATCACTTTACTTTATGTCAAGTAAGTATTTCTCCATAATAGTATAAATAATCCAGGGAAATTACATATTTTGAAATATGTTCTGGAACGTTTCCCAATCCCTGGATTCAATCACATCTTGCTTCCTTATAATCTTTTTTAGTGTCCACCACTAGTCTACATCACCTTCTAAATGGTAAAAATCTAGAATGACTTTCTCATTCTATGATCATTGGATAATGGAGAATATTTTTTCAATTGTAATGATCCATTGTTCAATAAAAAGTGGATCGTAAGACCTTCTTGAAAGAAGGTGGACATAGCCTCATGCAAGATTCAACAGAATATTGTTCCCTCATTGCTCATTTGGGAGTCCACCATGACTCAAAGTTTGAGAAATTTGGGTGACCATGGATATTATATTTTAGATTCATTATACCATATAATTGGGATTATCTGAATGAATATCATTTCATTTTCTATCGTAATCACCATTAACACAGTTCCTTCATGTTTCAGTCATTGACTAAATCCAAATGAATAGATTTAGAAACAGTTATCTTATTGAGAAACCACATACTCATGAAAACTCACTTATAGGATGTATAAATTATAAAACTTTCTTTAATGTATAATAATGTAAGTTTATCCTTTGATATTTATATCCATCTTCTATTTAAATCATTCATGGGGGTTCCTGAAGAGTTTGTGAATTCCTAAAACATATCCCATGGGAGTGTCAAACCAGTTGTGCAGCACGACTCATTGTCATGTACCAAATTACACTAAGTCAGTCCCAAAACATCTTGTCAATTTTATTACCCCTGGGTATATATATTCCATAGTGACATCTACTTGTAGTATCCAGATAGGGAAGTATTTCTTGGAAACTATACACTTTATCCATAACCAAAATTCTAGGTCATTGTACTAAACATTCCCATTTCCTTAAACATATCATTTGAGATGTACATAGGGTTCTAATTAAGGATTTATAACCCTATATTTAAAATGATAACTAAACATTTAGTCTGATACCAATTATAGAGAATACATCTTTTTAAACATTAACATTACATAACTTTTGATGAATTATTAATACATTATAGAAAAATGACCAAATATCATATTAGTATAGTGAATTTGGAAACACGGTAACATAAAAAAATGCTACATAAATGATCTATATTATCTACCATTATGTTCTTATTGACCGATACCCTTTATAGACACATTAAACATAATACATATCTTCACAACCTTATGGAAAGGAAACTTCAAAATAGATGAGCATAGATCCTCAATAGTGGTAAACATGGAAGACATGTCAGCACAATCATGAGCATTAGGGTATGATAATGTGGCAAAGAAAATAGAATATTATAAACTGCATATCAAAGATCATAAACATGAATCATTTCCTGAACCATGGATGTTTATAAGACAAGAACCATAAAGAAATAATGAACATAAGACACAAAAGAATTGCATATGAATAAAACATGGAATTGTGATATATATATATATATAATATGATTTTCATAGTACCCAAGGAATCACTGCTATGACCATATTAGTTGTATGGGTTCACTCCCCATACCATCTTGGTTGTAATTATTCACTCCCCTGACCCTCTTAGAAGTTAAGGATCACTCCCAATACCATTTTAGTCAATCAAATGAGATATAAATCATTACCCAATGAATTGGTGGGAGATATAGGTCCCCCAAATCTCATAATGAAATCATACATACATGTTCAAAAAAATAATAAATAATCATATCATAACTGATAAAATGAAATGGGTTTCATAAACTTGTAATCATATTTTAACATGTGGAAAAAGATAGGTTTCATAATCATTCCACCAAATCATAGCCCATGAAAGAAAGTTCCTTTAATATACATAAAACCATGAAAGGAAGTGGGTTTCATAATAATTATCCCATGAATTATAAATTTTTTCCATTAACATTCAACCCATGAAATAAAAATAGGTTTCATAAACATATAACTCATAGATGAAAAATAGGTTTCATGTACATTATTCCATCAAATCATAAACCATTTAAAGAATAATTATGAATAGATAGATTGAATAGTTACCATATATATTAATTATTAACATCAATTTATTTCATCTTAGATTAGAAAAAAAATTTAAATATCTTTTAGAAACATTTATTAAGGAAAATATACTTTCTTCTCCTAAAAAGACTCATTAAAACATAAAACATTTGGAAAACCATTATCATTGAAAACATTTTTAATTTAAAATACAAAGAAAATTTAGAGAGAGGAATTTAAATCATTTTGAAAACATTTTTCCCTGAAAAATGATATAGTAATAACGAAAATATTTTGAAAATATTTTTTTAAAACACAATTTTTGAAATGATACAGATTTCTCTCTGAAAAGAGAAATACAATAAAACGTTGATTAAAAAATTAATTAATTATATTAACTAACAAAGAATCATAAAATTGTTTAATACATTTATATTTCTTTATAAATATAGGATAATAAATACTATTATTGTTCTTGAGAGTTGGATCATAATACTTCATTAATGTGAGCATAATCATGAATGATCCCAATAAATATTGGAACTAATTTAATTAACTCATACCACATGGTAACTTAGGATCCTACTCTCCATGTAAAAAATTGAATTAAATTAATCCTAAATAATCATTAAATTAATTATATTCTTGATATATGATTTCAAATACATCTTGTGAATGAATGTAGGTGAATAACAAAAAAGGTGTCTCAAAGAAAGCAAATTGAGACAAAACTGTCATACCGATTTGGTAACTCTTGGAATATAAACCCCATGAAATAAATATCATAGGGTGGATATGTAAATACCCATAAATTTAAGAATAATAATTATATAATACATTCAAAATAATTATATACACCATAAAAAAATTAAGGGTGAACATGGCATGTATCTCACATATATAAAAAGTGAGATGAAATTCCCTTACCTTAGGCCTTGACTCTAATTGTATTCATAAAAACCAAATGTACAATATAAATAAATTTAATATAAATATTTTAAATAACCATATTATAATATCTAATACCATATATTTGTTTATTATGAACTTATATTACAAACTTGTTACCCACCCTATGTTATGGTTCCAATTCAGGTAATATTCACTTTGTTCTTTGAATGTGAATTAATTTTTTATATCATTGGTCCATATACTTATATAATGATTAAAATAATGTAAATAATAATATAAATGTCATATATATTAATAATATTCTTATTTTAATAATATATATAATATAGAAATATGTAGTGGAATACACAGATCATTGAGACAATAAGCCATACATATGCATGAACATTGTTTATGTTTTTATTGTCTTATGAAAAGAAATATGGTGAATGATATATGTTTATATATTTTTGTATATATGTAAAAATTCTCATAGAATTATTATATCATATATATCATATATGTTCACTTAACCCATCTTTAATCCATTCCAAGTAGTTTGTGAATGAATCACATCACTTTTAGGGGCAGTAGTCCACACATCATCAAACAAAATTATCATATTAACAACAAAATGGAATTTATAAAGGTAATTGTTGTAATATTATTAAAGAAGATGAAATACATAATAAATATAATATATATAATTTTTAAATATATTTTCCATTATAATTTACATAATGAGAGACGATAATTAAAAACGAACAATGATCATTTTGTGAGGTGACTGTTCGTCATACACATAAACAATATGTTTGTTACCCATCCAATGGAGGTGTGTGTAATTTGAGGAATAAAACAAAGAATAAAAAATTCATTTTATGTTAAATATAATTTTTTTTATAAAAACATTTAATATATATAGTGTAGGGGTGGAGAAAGAATATAAAATAATGGAGCTTCAGAGAAGACGTTGTCGGTTTATTGGGTAACTCATTTTTGATTGTGCCAACAATAATCTGTGGATTTATTTATTCCATAGGGGTGGAATATAAAATAAATTTATGGATAATTTTATGTTTATTGGGATTATATTGTCATATACTAAGGTGTTTTACAGGTGTGAGGGAAAGGGAGTGGTGGTGGACTTTTATAGGGAAGGGATAGGACACACGTGGAATTTTTAAAAACAAGTTAGTTGTACAAATGTTTTTATATATAAAATTCATGAAAAATATGGCTCAATAATGGAAGTTTCATGGCTGAGTCATGGTCATAAAATAGTGTTTATGAATTTTCTAGGTTTTTTGGGTCGTAAATTTATGGTTTGGTACTTTGTTAACCTAATTTTTCTCTTAAACGTTCTAATTAATTTTAATAACATCAATTAATAGTTTTTTAAAACAATGTTGAAATTATTAAAAATTATAAATTATGATGATTAAAAATATGTAATCCATTTTTCAAAATTCTAATAAAATAAGTGGAAGAATATCATTTTAAAATAACCATTCTTGTAGTATATCACTACAAGTTTTTAAATTAAAAACGTCCAAAAGATTGTTAAGTTTTTATACCATATTTGAATGTGAAATTTATTAAAATGAACTAAATTAAATTAATTTTTAAAAATATTATCCCATTAATCTTTGAAAACTTATTATAATATAATTTAACATTATAAATAAATAAGAAAAAAATGATGTTTTCGAAAAAAAATATTTATTTTTACTATTCATCCAAAAAGGATGTTTCATCAAAAAATATGAAACATTATTCCTAAGATAATTTTGAAATTATAAAATAAAAAATTATATTTATTTTATTAAAATAAAATTCTAAATGTGTCAAAATTTAATTATATTTTTTTTCAATTAAGAAAATTAATATTAGTTCATTTGAGAAATGGTATTTTTAAACAAATAATGACTTTATAAAATATTATATGTTTCATTATAAATATGTTTTATTTATATATAAATATTATAAACAATATTTGTAATGTATTAATTATTATTTATATAACTACATTTAATGTATATGTTATAATTATCTCATTTAGATAATAATAATAAAATGATGTTTCCTAGGAATATTAGTGTTTCGTGTAACGTATTCCAATTTGGTGTTGCATGTAACATATTCCATGTTGATGTTACATGTAATGAATTCTATGTTAATTTTCCATGTAATTTATTCTGAGTCGGTTCAGTTTGAGAGGAATGTTTGACTTAGTGCAACATATGTCATAAATAAACATTTATTTTATTTGAGAGGGAAAAAAGTTCCATAAAAACTCAATGTGTTGAAAAAATTACAATTAACATTCTCTCATATACTAATAAACAACAAACCATGTGTACTAACCTGAAATGATATAGAATATGAAAGGGGATCAATATCATAATGTCTTTTTTATCCTTTTATTTAGTTTATATCTCATTGGTATTTGGTGTGTTAAGGGAATTTTTAGAGGTAATTGGTATGGGAAGAGTGTATTTTCATCTATAATTTAAATTGGAAGATGTAATTGTATCATTACTAAGTGTTTTATGTCATTGTTAGTTTAATTAATAATAAATTTTATTATTTTCACCTATATTGTAACATCAAAGATATTTTTATGAGATAATGTTATGTTTCGTGATGTAAGGGTTAGTTCTATAGTTCTTTGTGTCCCATCATGTATAGAGATTTTTTGGTAACACTGTAATCAAATGGGGTTTTCCATGAATTTTATTGGGGTGTTTCTTGTTTAGTTTTTGAGGGTTTTCTTATGTTTTGGTGTATCATGTTGTGGAATGAAGCCTATTGATCATGGTGTGGGGATGATCTATTCAATCATGGGATCATGGGGTAATGATTTCATGGTTGTTAAAATTTTAAGGATCATTACAGTGTGATAGAGTGTGTTGTGTGTAAGGTTGGTCTATTTTTAAATTGATACAATGGTTTTAATAGTTATTCTTAGATTTTTAAGTATTGTGGAATGTTTAATTCCATTGAACCTTGATAATCCTTATTTATATTGAATTTAATGTGGTTTGACTAACTGAATTTTTGACTAATCAATCATTGTAGTGTGACTATACTTATCCAAATGTGATGGTTATAATTTCAACATTTATTATAAATTTATCCCCCCTTCTCAAATACTATATTATTATTTTGAATTTAATTAAACCCTAGGAACTCTTTTGAACTTATTATGTTCCCATTAGTTAATCCATTGTGTTTTTTGAACCTTTGATTTTTGGGGTCATGATCCTTTGATATGAGTAATTTTACATTCCCACATTTATCCTTCTCTTCTATTATTCTTTCTTCTTCAATTAAAAAGGTATATGGAAAGTGGTTTCTTTCATTTGGTTATAGTTTATGTGGGGTTTTGATATTTAATTATATGTAATAGAATCGTTGAAGGTTCTCTTGGATTGAATGGATTTTATATTTGATTTTCCTTCCTTCTTAAAGTTTTGTGTTTCTCAAGCTGTACTGAGTTATGTGATTTCTAAAATATTCTAATATCACATGGAATTATATTCATTATTGGTTTACTATGATTTCATTGAATGATATCAACCATATTATCCATGACTATATTAATTATTTTCATTCTTTAAATTTCATTGTTTCCTATTAATTAGCTAGTATTAGGGTGATTATTTTGAAAATTAATTTTAGATTAATTGTTTTGAAAATAAATATTTTATATATTGTTTTGGAAATCACAAAATAAGTATTAGTAATTTTTTAGAATTGGATGCTTTTTTTATTTTTTAGCATGTTGGATTAAAATTTAGTGAACTGAATTTCATGAAAATTTTAAATTCACCCAACACAAAATCATTATAAGGGTGATAGATTAAAATTAGTGGGAGATGTGAAGTCATATTAAGCTCATGAAAATATTTGGAATATTCTTCTGATAAAATTAAAACTTACTACAAACTACATAAAATATATCTATTGGGGGTTGTTTGTAAAATGACCATTCCATTGGGGATAAAAATAAATTATCTATAAAAATCATCATCAAAATCCTTGAATGAGAAATAATTGTTTTCTGAAGCATGCCCCATTTTTTCAGAGTTCACTTCCCATTGATGTACTTTTTCATTCAGATGGATTCAGATAAAGATTCTATTTTTTAGGATCTCATTAGGAATTTTCTATGTTCTCTTGATATAATTGTAATATTTAAAGTAATTAAAATCAATGGATTCTAATTATAGGAAGATATAATTGTTTTTTATCATTACTGGTCAATGGATTTTGGGGATAAGAAGATATATAACCTTTTGTTGGGTTTAGGTAATTGGATTTTGTGTGTAAAATGAAAATGCACTTATGATGGGTTTATGTCAAAGGATTTTGGGGATATAAATATATGTAACATAAAACACATTTAAATACTATACATACAAAATAGGAAATATGGTATCCATATAATATCATTTAATGGATTTCTAGGATTTTATTCCAATTCAATAATTTTTTTTATTTTCGTGGTGTATATATTTTTTTACTTTTTTTTAGAAATTTTTAATAGTTCCATTAAAATGAGTTTTTTTTGTTCTAAATACATGTATCAATGTTTATGATTATGTTTTATCATTTTTATACTTTTTAAATTTACACTGTTTTATATTTAATCAAGTCGTGGGTTTATTTAAAGCTCATAACAATTGATAAAATTAATACATGAGTGGATTAATAAAATTAAATATGTTTTTATATTGCAATAAATTTCCTTGTAAATTTATTTTCATGAATATATGGGAGAATACATGGTATCAGTGTAGTTATATATGCTTTAGTTTGACCCAGATATATATTTTTAATTGCCCTAATTTATGAAAATTTCATTTCTTATCATCCTTACATGTAACAGTGTGGTGTAGAAAATATTTTTGTTATGAAAGGAATACATTTTGGTTAGATTGATAAATTAAATATATATCATCCCTTGATCGATTATGGTAATGATTACGAGTATTTTAATTTTTATATAAATACATTTTTTTAATAATTATAGAATGTGGAACTATCTTATGATGAACATACAATATAATATTCAATATATGTAAATATCAATGTATTATAGAGATAAAAAGAATGTGTTTTAGGATAACTATAATGTTTGAAATTAATTTATGTTTTCAATGATTTGGAATATCTACATTTAGATATCTCATTAATAAATTCTTACTATAATTTAGATGAATTTAGAGGCTAGTCATTTAAGAACATTCAATGTTATAGAAACTGGAGGAGATATGTTGTGTGTTAACTATTAAGAATATGAAATTATACATCTAGAAATATTATCCTGGATGAATCCAAATATCTTGTCTATCAATAATGGATTTAAATCACTTTGTGAAAATTATTAGTTATATAATTTTCTTTTTCACAAAGTGATAGATATACCTCTAAGGGAGTCTGAATTTAAATGTAATGATATTGGTGATAAGAAACATTTTAATAATATATTATTAGTTATTTGATTAGAAATATAATGTAATATGTGAGTGGGTATGTCGATATTTCAATAAGGGGAATATAAATAATGGAATAGAATTTGTATCAACTTCCTATAATAAAATTTTTAGAGAAATTATTCTTGGAGATAATCATTGGATGAATAAATCTAAAAGTTTGTTTTATTCTAGGAATTTTGAATATAGTGAAGGTAAATATACTCAAATAGAGAGATAGATGAATATAATTAATGGAAATAAAAACATTTTGTATGATTATCATAAAAATAATTTCAAAATTTTGATAAGATGGAATCATTAGATGTTATTTTATTTGAATATAAGAATACTATCTATAAAAATCAGATTTAATAAAATTAAAAAAGTTATATGTAATGTCTATAATATTTCATAAAATTATAGTGAATAAGTTTCCAAAATGCATAAACATAAAGAGTTCAGGTGTAGGTGATCAAACTTTTAATAATTCATCAAAAGAAAGTAAAATTTACAGTCAGATGATTATTTTTTACACTTAAAAAATACAAAAAGATGATAAATTTGTGATGGATATGGTAATAGATAAATATCCTATAAATTTAACATTATATTATAAATTTTATTATAACATTGGTGATGATTATTTAATTAAATAAGATATTGAAAAATAAAATTCCTTAAGTGAGGAAAATTTTAATTCATTGGATGAAAATTAAGATTCTCATATTTATGATGAAATGGTAAGATATGATATTCTATAATAAAAAGAGAATAATAATTTGAATAATAATTTTGATTGAGATAATAATCATCTTTCTACAACTAATTATTGAATTTAAATATTTACTAAAAATATCATTAAAAATTCATCATAATTAGTTGCATTAATGGTTTTAGATAAGCTTCTGATGATCTAAATTTAGATTTTAAAAATAATTGTGTGGATTCTATTTGAATAATATTTTTTCTAACATTAAATAATGTAAATAAAATTTTGTTAATATTTTTAAACATATAAGTTGATCTAGGAAATTAATTGGGACAATTTTTAATTCCAAAATATTTAATTTTAATCAAATTACTATGTAAATAATAGTTCACCAATTTAAAAAAAATTGGGGACACTAGATAAAATATTGTTCATTGAATAATGTAAAATATGTTGGTTTTTACAATGAATTTATTTTAAAAAGATTAACATTTGTTCAGTGTATGAGACATAGAATGATGTGTGTTCCCAAATTTTCTATTAACATTTCCATTCCCAAGGATTTTTTGGCACAAAAAAACTAAACCATAATGTTTTCAGTGAAATAGGTTGAGTGCTGATAATTAGAAAAAAATTACATAGATAGTGATGTCTCAATATTTCAATATTTAATGTTAGTGAACATGGTTATATTTTTTCATACACAAAATAGAATCACTGTTTTGATCACCAAGTGTATGTTATTCTTTATGATTACATTATTT
Organism: Viscum album; assembly: GCA_963277665.1. NCBI lineage: Eukaryota > Viridiplantae > Streptophyta > Magnoliopsida > Santalales > Viscaceae > Viscum > Viscum album. The sequence continues at coordinate 137,428,157 of OY728128.1, read as the reverse complement.
TCATAGTGACTTATTATTTAACTAGAAATTAAAAATCATAATTTTTAAAAAAACATTCATGCTTTCTTTAATGTTGGGAAAATCATACATGCAGTTACTATCCAGAGAGATCATTATCATGCGTTTAAAAATTTATATTTTTAATATCATTTTAATAAGGAAGTTATTAATCTTAGTTTTTTAGTAATGATAACTACTCAATAAAATTTAGTATATGAATAATGAAATAAAACTCTTTTTTGAGTTTATTCTAAATTTTTATTGAATTTTGCTAAAATATTTTCGGTAGAGAGAGTGAGTACCAATTATTAAACTATTAATAATGGTTTACTTAATATATTTCTTAAAAATACTTCTTATGAATTCTATACTATAATAAATCAATATATTTCATACTTTAGAGTCCTTGGGTGTGATGTTTACATCATGAACAGTAAAGATCGACATCATAAATTTGACCATAAATTTGATGAAGAAATTTTTATTCTGTTTTCTACCATTAGAAAGACTTATAGTTTTATAATTACATAAATAATAATGTTAAAATAAATATTCATATAAATTTAATAAAACCAATCCTTTTTATTATAAAATGTCTAAATGTTTATACTGAAAATATTTTTTTGAAATTAAATCTGTAAAACTACCAAAATTTTATACATAATTATTTTTAGTGAATACTATAGAATTTAAATTATTGGATTTAAAAATATATGTAAGTTAATTCAATGCAATATACAAAATATATTTTTGAGGAGAAACATACCTTTTTGGGTGAAAACTAGTCGATCTTAGGGGATAATCCCACAAATAATATCATGGGATATGTTAGACAACCTGTCAAAAAATTAAATTCACATAGAAATTAATGTGATCATAATTCATTAATATTATAATTAAAACTTAAATTGGTAGATAATTCCTTGGTTGATGAAATTATGATATGGTATATGAAGTAAGATCTTAACTAATATAAATGTAATTATGTTTATATTTCGATATAATTTCTTAATGAACATTCATTTTTTGGATTTAACTGGGTTTTTAAGAATAAATTTTGAAGAAAATATAGTAAAATTTAGTAATAAATAAATAATTGTTTCTATGGGTTACTATAATAAAGGGGATATAGAATATGGTGAGACTATTTTAATTTAATTTAGTATTAAGTCTATATAGATCTTATTAGCCTTCATAGAACATATTTATTATACATTGTTTCAAATGGATGTGGGATTTTTTTATTTATATATAAGTTTAAGTGGATTTTTATATAGAAAAATATCATTATATTAAATATATATAATTTATAGAACATATATTGAATGTTACAAAAGAATGTTATAGCCTTAAACATGCTAGAAGAACAGAGTATATTTGAATTAGTTGATTTTTTACCTCAAGATGATTTTCTTTTTATAAATACCGATCCACCCCAATTTTGTTTAATGATAACATCATTGCTAAAATTTAAATTGAGGAATTGTTTTTGTATATACAATGAAATCAGTTTCCATTGGGTTTTCAAGACATAAAAAGATTAATTTTGATGTTATTATGATAGGTGAACCTATATTTCTTCTTGGATTTTAAATTTCACAAAAAAAAGAAATATATTAACTGAATAAAAATATATTATATATTTTCTAAAACATTTTGGTGTTGATAATTCCTTGAGTATTAGTAATCTTGTAGGTACCTGAATCAAACATCCCCATTATGAATCCAAGAAACTTTTGGATCAGAAAAATAATTTACTATATTTTTATGTGATAATTAATGTAAATAAAAAGGTATAATAATAAAAATTGGTAAATGTTATTTCATTTACATGAAAATTTTATCAAAAAATATTCTATTTTATTCATTAGGAACAATGTTTACTCTAAAATTTTACTCAGTTGTTTCCTTTATAGGATGTAGTTTGGATTAGATGTTTACTTTAAAAAATTCATTTGATAGGATAATTTTTTTTACCATGGTATATAAATAAGAGACACTTCATTTCAATATCAACTATTGAATCATAATATATGTATTTAGAATATTTTTTACATATGTGATGTTGATTATACACAAACTCATATATTTTGGTTTCAAATTTACTCAAACAATTATCGTTAGTGATAATATTTTTAAATTTCATTTCCTAAGATCCCAACACATCACTCATTATATAATAACATATATTTATGACACAATTTTCATTGATATCACACACTAAACGGAAATATTTTTCTTGAGGTCATCATAATAATAAAATTATCATGATTATATTTCTAATAAAAATTTAAATTATGATAGATTAAAATATATTGAATGTTTGAGAAAGATCAATTTTATGTGACATTAAATTCAATATTAGTCTAACCTGTCTCATGTAATTGAAAAACTCGGCAAAAAAGGAAGAGAACCTTCCTTTTTTAAAATGTGTTATAATATTTTTTATACTTTTAATTCCAAAGTGTTTATATTATAGTGTTTATATTAATTATAACTATATATAATGGAAGATATTATTTTTTGAATTTAATAATATAATATTTATCTTGTTCTAAAAATTATTCATTAATTTTATTATACTGTGAATAAATATTGTATTTTCATACACGATGTTAATGATAAATATCAAGACATTAGAATATAAGAAAATATAATTTTAATTTTCATTAGAACAAACTTAGAAAAAATAAGAGCATACATTTTTATTGAAAAATAACATTTTGAAAAATTCGGAATATATTTTATATTTTCATTACATTTTTTAAATTCTACAAATATAAAAATAATAGAATGGATTTACATGTCCATATTTTCTCGCAAACAAGTGAATGCATTACCTATGGGGGGAGGTTATTTAAATTAATAGGATATAATAACCAGAAGATTATGAATTTAAAAATCAGGAGACATAAATTATGAAGAATCATATTTGTTTAATTTTATTTTTGATAAGGCCCTTATGTTCCTCATTTAAAGGAAGAATGTTTCAAAAAATATTCTCTTTCTAAAACCATTTATGTTTTAATGGGGTTATTTTTTATTTATTTTATGTTATTTTAAGGGTAATTTTTTTCAAAATTATGGGAGAAGTTATTTAATCTTCATATATAATTATTTTTCAAAGAAGGAGTAGTTTTTGTAAAAGGTGAAAAAATAAAATATTAATATTCATTATTGTTCCTTTTTTTAATCATAATAGGGAAGGAGTGTTGTAAATTATATGAATTTATAAATATCTTCTAATATTTGAAAATGACATGTTTTATGAAAGGGGAAGTTATATTTGAGGTTTATTTGATCATATATTCCAAAATCTATTAGAAGGTTAAAAATATGCTTTCTTATGATTCTTAAACAAAGTTATTTTTTAATATATTTTAAATGGGAATATTTCCCTTTTATATTTTTTCCAAAATTATACACTTACATTAATATATAATTCTTTCCAAAATGTGTTATATTGTTAAAGAGATTATTGGGAAAATGGTTTTGGTGATGATTGTTTAAAAAATGAATCCAATATATCCATTGTTTTTAAAAATAACAATATAATTATTAGTAATATTATTTTAATTTTTGATGTTGTTTTTTAGTTTTCTTCATGAAGGATGAAAATACGGTGAACTGAATTTCATGTTATGTTTAAATTCACTTTTTGTAAAAACACTATAACAGTGCTTAATTAACTTCATCAAAAGTTGTGAATCTATAGTGATTTAATCAATAATGAAAAAAATATTTATGATGCATTTATATCTGACCTTGATGAATAAATAATATCACCATTTCATGTTTTCTATAAATAGATCATTGATTTTTTGATTAGAAGAACTAAATTGTTATGATGATCTGAATTCGTAATGTAGATAAAAAGTTATTTGTAATCCTAAAATGGATTGTTATAAAGTTTCCTTATTATAGTTAGAGTTTTTCATTTCCTAGAGTTTTTCATAGAGAATCCATTTGTAGTGATCTAATTTTAAATAATATTGGATCTCTTACTATAATGTCTTTGTTTAACATAATTCTAATTGAATGGTTTCAGGGATATGAAAGCAATTTTTTTCTAATCTTGTGTGATTGAGGGATTCTAGGTCTTGGTAGACCAGGAACCTTCTAATAGAATATGGTTGATTCCAAGGATAGAGGAACAGATCACCTTCTAATTAGATTATGTTGAGGGCTTCCAGCGGTAAGAAAAAATGCTTCCTTGACTAGTTTTATGGGTTTCTATATAATTTGGATAAAACAATGTCTTTATAATATCATTTAAATGAGTAATTATATTATAATCCAACACATCAAATTTTATTAAGTTACACGACGAATATATTTTAAACTATTATGTTTTTAATATTTTTCATTATTTCCAAAAATAATAATTTTTATTGTTTTATATCTAAGTATCTGAATTTACATTCTATTAATATTGGTTTGATGATTTTATAATTTCTATTATATTTATGAATACTCTTATAAATGAGATTATTAAAATTGTATAACTATAGTTATTTTAAATAATTTAGTATATTTTCCAATTATTTATCAATTTTGATAATACAATTCATGAACCCCCCATCTTTTATATGTCATTATGTGAATATTTGGGATAAGAGGAATGGGAAAATAATGTATTAAGTAAAGATAATACTTTCATTAATGTTTTTGGGTTGACAAGGGTTTGTTATACCTTATTAATAATTTAGTTAATTTTATGACTTTTTAGTTGTTTCATCCCCATCATAATTAGATAATCACATAATCATGATAATAAAAAATGAATTCAAATATCTATAATTGGATAATTAATCATAATTTTTGAATTTTTTATGATTTTTGACAAATCTCTTATTTATTTATACATATTATGGTTAGAGTTATTTATGTTGGGTTGTGTTTTTGTGTTCAGTATTGACTTTTAAATGTTGTTTCTGTTGGGGTGGCTTCAGTTCTATTGTGATTCCCACTATGGTATTGATAACTAAATTTGTATACATGTTAAATATGTGAATTTGAATGGAATATGAAATAATATGTTTGGTATTAATGAACATTATAGATTATATATTGAAACAATCAGGGGTATGGAAGGTTATAGGGTTATCACTGTATAGGGAAATTTTAGTCATCTTTCTATAATGAATATAACGGTCTGGGAAGTAGTAAAGTTTTGTTATTATTGTTTTGGGAATCTGTTATTCATTTTCATGGGATATTTGTGTTTTTGAATCATTTAGAAGGTGGTAAGAGTTGGTTTCCTACTTATATGGATTGGGGTTGTTCTATGTTTTCTTTTCGTGTTCTATTTGTTACGTGTGTTGAGGTGATTGGTTTTGGGGACTTGTGTTTGTGGCTATAAAAATAAGTTGGGGAATTTTTCTTGTGTACTTTAGATTCTTTATACAAAAATGTTATTAAATATAAATTTCATTTATTAAAAAATTTTTGATTCATAGTGAACATGTCATGTAAAATGATGTCGAATGGCTCGGAATGAAATATGGTAATGGATATGTAGTATGGTTGATGATCTAGATTTCAATTCCTATTGATTGTATTAGGTTATTATTATTGATTTTTACTTGAAATTGGTAGTTTGATTATATTTCTTGTTCATTATTGTTTTTATGAATATTTATTTTTCTAGTAATTAGGAAATGGTCTTTTGGTGAAGGAAAAAGGGTAATATATCATTTGTTTTAAAGGACCAAATAATAGGGGTATATATATTAAGTGGTTATAATGGGTTGAAGTTATATTATATTTATACTACATGACATTATTTTTGGGTTAAATTAGATGAATGGGGGAGGACATGCATGGAAGGAGGAGTGAACGGTGTTTAATTCCTTCATGTTCACCTTATCATACTATTATTAGGTGGATGTGTGTACGTGGTGACGTGGTAGTGGATTTTTGGTTGCTGTTTGGATGATGTAGTAAGGTGTGATGGTTGGATTCTGATACATATATGTTTTTATTATTCTAGTTTGGTTATTACTATGGTTATATAATTCCTGGCCAATTTGGGAGGGATTCATCCACTATAGATCATTACCTAGTTGTGGCTTGGAGAGTCTTCTGAATTGATAATTAAGAGAGATGATAAATTTTAGATCCCTTTACTTTTGCTGGTTTGTGTGATGTTTTTACAGTTGATGATATTTTTAATTTCAGGATTATTGATTATGATATTTTTAATTCTTTTTTAGACTAGATTATTTCATAAATGCTTTATTTGGGGAATGTGGTGGAAGGGGATGCAAGAAATGGATGAAGTTATGGTAGAAAAAAGTTGAACATAGAGTTTAAATGATTGAAATTTATTATTAATAAAATGTTCTTATTTATGGGTTTCTATATTAATAGATGATATCAAACATATATAATCTTTCACGTTTGTTTAAAACATATTAATTTTTTTTAGAATGATGGATAAATTTATTACTATAAAACAATAACGTCTACCATTTCTTTCATTTCTTTGTATAATAGATTAGTTGAAACATTTAAAAGTTATTCATGTAGCTCCAGAAGAGTTTAGTACTCCATTTATAGGTCTATGAGGACTCATTTTCCAAAATTGAATATTGTGGTTGTATGGATTGACATATATGTAATAATAGGTTTATGGGATTTTTTTAGAATGAATTTTTATAGATTTGATTGGTGTTTTTGTTTTTCTTCATTGTTTTTAAAAGGGAAGTGCCTCTAATTCATGTGTTTCATTCTATCAACGTTATTATCTAACCCATGGTTTATTGGAGATGGATTTTATTGTTAACTTTTATTATCATTTTAGGCATTATAGGGGTTCTTATTGGAGTGGGTTATGATCGAGTGGTATTAGAGCTTTGGTTAAGGGTTCAGATAATGTTTATAGTTAGACACATGTGAGGATTATAGGTATTTTATAGGTAAACAGTGTCATTTGAGATTACCGTGTGATGTAGGTATATGATACTAGATAAAAAATATATGTTTAGGGACCCATGTGATATTATACCAAGATCTTGATAAACTATTAAATTTTTTACGGATAAGGTATTACCATTATTGGGTAGAAATTATATGAATGGAATAATCCATCATTAATATTAGCTCGATTATAGAGCTATTATAATGTTTAATGATTTTTATGTATTACCATATTGATGTTTTGGTTATAACTATATTCGGTAAAATTGGTAGAGTTTCTTGTGATAAATTCTAATAGTGTTAAATTTGTATAATATATAAAGCAATTATTGGTGAGAATCAAATCAATATATGATCAATGAATTTTATGTCAGTAAAACATAAAATAATAGAACCAAGAAACATATTATATTTTCTCGTATTCTTAGTATACCATAAGATCGATTATTCTTAATACCTAAGAAATCACACCAAGTAATCTTACATGTACTCACTTCTAATAAAACTCACACATAAAATAATACAAGTGAAAAAGAAAAAATAAAAAGAATGAACATTTTGACTTTATCAGACTTTAATATTAGTTCGAATATCATTGGGAGAATAGTCCTTCCATTTTTTATTTCTGTCAAATAATACAAAGATTTCAAAACAACATCAGAAACTACGACCAATGTTATTTTAGATTTATTTTCTCGGTTATAGAACACATGTACAAGATGTCTCAGTAAAAAAATATATAGGGTCCTAGTCATTCCTCAATTTTTACCACCAAATGATATAAATAGTTGATCCACCATTTGATCGAATAGACTACGGACTTCCTATAGATATCAATATGCAACCACTAATATTCGGTAAATAGTCCAAGTACCTAAAATGTTAATATGAATTATTATAACACTATTTACATAGCCCAAAACCCAAAAACAATTACCCTCATGTTTTTATAATTATAATAACATATTCATGATTATGACTTCTATTATCCTTTAAGAAATCCTATCCACTGACCAGAACAGAAGCCCATCAAATGATGGAATCGTCCTATCAATACCTTCAAGAACTAGTGATCCATCAACCGCATCTTAAACCAGATCGAGATATCATCTGGTTCCACTTGATTATTAAGATTCATTTCGAACATACAATTGTATTCACTTATAAATATATCCTCCTTAATGCATAATTCAAGGGAAATAATGGAATCTCACAAAACATCACAGTTGTCTTCTAATTATATAGTTACGGTTTATCTAACACCACATCCCAAATGCCACTCTATTGGAACCCCATCAAATTTCACTGCATGACCTCAGGCATCCCTCGCCATATAGTTGAGGATTTTAGATATTATTGAGGTACTAAGGATATACAATGGAAACACTATACCCCATATTAGAGTGTGAAATCATAAATAAATTTCTAAGAATCATACATATAATTTTATAGATAATGAATAAATAAATTTGGAATGTAACTATAAAATGAAATATAGTATATAAATAAAACTGTCATGCTATAGAAATCACATTGTTTCCCACTATTCCAACTTAATATAAAGGATAAATAAATTTAAATTTATTGTGCATGGGTATTTTTTAAAATCCATGTAATACCATATACCAGGTTTCCAAAACAATGAAGTGCTTCTCCAGCATAATAATAATACTCCACATTAGTGGCACAACTCAATTATAAAATGTTGGGCATTGTCCTTATCTATTACTCCATGTGATCAACTTGAATACATATATATATATATATATCATGTTAGTATGCACAATGAGGGGCACAAATAGGGGAGAGAAATGATTATTTGAAATTCACACACAATGGTAAACCAATAACCTATTGTCATAAGATCATGTTCATGCAATATTCCCAGGCTTGCTGAGGGATAACTGAAAAAAATAAAAAAAAATCGTCAATCATAAGGGTCATTACCTAAATTAATCATACCTAATTTGGAATGCTCTCGAGTGTCTCTAAGAACATCACCATATCAGGTCAAATATTTAAAACCCATATTTTAATAAATTAACTAAGAATCAATAATATTCAATCAAAAATATAAAACTAATTAATAAATGCACAATATACAGATCCCATATGTCCATAAAATCTATATGAACTCTATTTATAATAAATTCATCTAAACTAATTCATATGGATCAAAGAAAATCACTGAGTAAGAATCATCCCTGTGTCGCCATTCTTAATATTTGGATCCCATGAATATTATGTATCCTGCTTAGGAACACATAACATCATCCGGATAGACTTGTCATCCTAGGGACCCATGGCATTAAGGGAATCCAACAGAGACCCAAGGTCAAATCCCAACATCACAGACATTCTTCACATGGCTCAACATCCAGATCCCAGGAAATACTATCCATAGTGATTTAAATGTGTAAAAGTTGTATCATATCAATATTAGATGAGGCTAAATGTTGGGTCCGAAGAATAATATCTAAGCATCCAAATAGCCATTACCAAATCTTATATGTCCCATCATTCAGGACCAAAGAAAACATTTGTAAATCCATAGCTACATTAATAGTAATTATGCGGATGTATAAGTAAATGTGATTTGTTTTTTGAATGACTAAACCCATCACCATATTCCACAACCCCTCAAGATCACATGTTCCGTACTGGTTCTATGTTGACACCTACTACAATCATTAATAAAATCTATACACACCCACTCATGTTTAGTCTATCAGTGTGAACCCACTAGGGTCCACTGGGATAACACGTATACAGATTCATCAATCTTGGGATCCTAAAAGTCAATATGAATGTAGAGGCATCCCATTAAGAATCCTCTTGGAGATAATAAACAGGGAGTTATCCCTCTTTGGATCCTTGGTCATGGAATAGTTTCTTGATCCAAATCATATCTTTTAGGGGTAACAAATCCAACAATTCATTTTTTATAATCTCTTGACCTTATAGTTCTAAAAGGGAATAACTCACAAGGGAGATGGCCTCAATCCCATCCCTTTCCCAAGTCCCTCTCGGTTGGCTTGAACACCCAACCTATCTATCTCATCAATTTAGAAGTCAGTCCTTCTAACTAGGGATTACCCTGTGCTAATACAAAAGGAGCTCATTGTAAATACAATATAGTGTCAAAATATTATTCCCATTACCTAGATCAAGGCCTCACCCCATCTATCTCTCAAGATACCAATTAGTTCAATTACTAGAGGAAGAACATCTATGATAAAACACAATCACCCTGAATCACCTATTTGATGTCCTCAAACATCCAATGGGTTATATTTTAATTATCTACACAAAAAATACTTAAAATTAACTCCTCATCATCAAATATCAAGATTTTCGGTGAAAAATTATCCAAAACATTTCAAATGTAATAGTACATAGTGTTTACTTCTGAGTATACTATGTGAACTATCAAAACCCAACCTGCACATGTAATTTCACAATGTATGGGTACACATAGGTAATAACCATGTACTACATAATGACTATGTCCCCCCTTAGAAGTAGTATCTAGAAAATTCGCACACATGGCCTCTGTCTGTGTACTTTTAGATGGGGTTTGTTCATGTACCCTATATCGGCATGTACCACTCACTTGGGGTGTCTGGAAAAGTACTCAACCACAAGGTCAAGTCCCAGTACAAGGAATGTGCATAGGATACATGAAGTGTAATATAAAAAACTCTACATTAGTTTGATAAGAATAACACATGATGTGTGTTCTGAAAACTACATGATGTGTGATTGGGTTTCCAAAATAAGAAAATCCATTGATCTCCTTAAAACCCCCTTTTTCCCTAGATAATCATAGTTAGACCCCCTAGGGTCCTCGTTAGTCAAAAAAGTTTGTAAAAATAAAAAATGGGGATTATATGGGAATCAGTGCATAAAACCAAAAAAACTGACCCACCTCTAGGAATAACCAGTTAAAGCCTCACTAATATATACACTATTCATCTTCTTTAAGACGAACAAGATCCTCTCGAGGTCCACATGGGCATATCTCCCACCCTTGCCTTTCCCTCTCCCTCTACCTCTATCGTGGATGAACAAAATAAAGAGGGTGGCCCATGTAGAGTATGTAGAAAGATGTATGGAGGTTAAAATAGAATAGGAAATCGAAATTAAAGAAAAAATAAAATGGAATAAAAATGGTCTTCAACCCCGTCCCCAACACACACATTAGGTTTATACCTTACCTATGAAAAGCCCCACATTTTAATATCAACCATAGATTCCAGATCACAATTGAATACTCTATTCATAAAATATCACTAAAGGATCATTTATAGATAAATTTTTATTTATTTAATTAAATATGACATATTTTTTAGAAATTCAAACAGCTTAAAATTCAACCAAACTCCTCCCATATGGAAATTTTTTGAAACCATAATAGTGCACATAAAAATTATTCTAGATCATGTGGTTGGGTAAAATACCATTTTACCCCTAAGGAACATCCTAAAATTAAAAATTAAAATTTACACAATTTTTGAAATGATTGAAAAACACTGGGTTTTATGGTCTCACCACTAAATCACTTCTCACCATCAACAAGTGTCAAAGGCCGACCAACAGTCATGCTTCAACTCTGATCATTTTCACCATCCATTCTATCTAGACTATTCAAAACGTGATCTCCTAGTGCCCATAACTCTCATAATTTGTGAGATATGCAACCATGGATTATTTGATTCTCCCTACAAAAGAGTATCATAATCATTTCCCCCAACCAAAGAAAAATTTCATGGTTCATACACTATCCATAAATAAAGACAGTGACTGAATGTCAAAAACTCCATCACACCAAAGAGTTAAAATGAACACATCAACCAAATAGTATTGGATCACCATGAATTAAAACCTATGTTCTCTTCCAATAACATAAAATGATGATCATATCCTTTAATATCCTATGTTGAACTCCCAAATGTGAGGAATATATTACACCACTCTTAAATAACTATCCTTATACATTGTAATATGACTACACTGGCTGAGTTTCTTTATATCCTAACCAAACAAAACAAACCCACACCTATCCCATTCAAGAAAACAATGAACAAAACACCATAAAAAATCCAAAATTTCCTCACAAAATAAGGACTAATCCAAAAAAATCCACTACAAAGACCACTCTCCTCTTCAAGGTAGAGTGGTTCTCCAAGAACCTATCATAGGTTTTCATGAAAACACAAACAAAAAACCAAGAAAAAAGAATAACATGCCAAAAAAATTAGCTATTCTTGTCATGAAGGTTAGTTCAAAAAACTTTTAGAATCCTTGATACTCCACTTCAATATCAAGCACCTCACCTATTACAAAATTAACTATATGATATATGTCATATTATGTTATTCAATGTCATGGGAATCTATCTCAGGTCTCTCCCACATACTAAATATCACCCAACTAATAGGGATTGGGAAATAACTAGTACTTCACTGAAATTTCACATAAATATAAAGGTACTCATTATACCACACATTCCAAGGTAGAATAACTCACAGTGTTTTTCAAACATAAAAAATCCAAGGAATCAATATTCCCTACCAGCAACATAATTGCACCTCCCATGTTTCGATCACAAAATACAACATGTTTATGCACCTCCTTCTTCGAACATTCCTGAAAAAACAAGGACAAACCCTATTTTAGGTCACCCTTGATCTTAAAAACGGACACAGTATCACTAAAATGTTGATTCTTCTCCAACGTCTCTAGTTATTACCACCTAGACTGATGTCAAGTCTCATAAGGCCAATTCATGGAAAAAATCCTTTTCCTATATCAAAAACCATAGGCATCCACATCCCAAATACTACTCTTAGGACTAAAATATACATGGGTCAGGAACATATATCAATATAAATATCCTATTAGGGAACTGACATTCATAGACCATTTGTTCACCAGACTACCCCTTGAGAATCATAACATTTTTTTCCTCATTATCCCAGCCAAAGACATTGATCAAGAGGATTATACCTGAGGGAACTACATCTGTTAGATTGGTTCAGCAGAGTATCATGTCATGATTCTTTTGGAAAATCTATATAGCTTGTTATTGACACTTAAAATGAGTGAACCTAAAAAATTGTAACTCACAACAGGTTTCCACTAAGGAACCATGTTCCTAATTGTCCTACAAGGGTCAAGATTCATCCCACACACTAAGAGACTAAGTCATTATCATTGGAAAGTGTCTCACCATAGATCAATATGATATAAAAATAGATAAAATACATAAACTTGTTGGTATAACTAAGTAAAATCACACCATGTGATTATATGGGAAAACATAATATTGGAAACTAATCACACATCAAATACTCAAAGTTCTAATTAGTGATAAAAATCAAATATAGAAGGAATCACTTGCCATATGGATCCTACATGACTAAATAGGACACATGAGAAATCTATTTTATATATATATAAAGAGTTGTGCCTAGAACTAGTCTCTTTCTAATGGTCCAAGATCCAAAAAATCCCATATAGATCATTAATCAGAAACTGCAACTGTGTCAAATAAATTGAATATCATAACAATTGCAACACCACATACCAAGAACAATAATCAAATCAATGGTATATTGGGCCACATACCTCCAATAGTGTGCATGATTCACATCCTATTATCCATCAAAGGATTTAATACATGCCTATATATATTAGATAACTTTCCCCAAATAAAAATACACACAAAAATCTCTAATACTCCATTGTTGAACCCCGACCTAGGAGACAATTGATTGGTTCCCCATTCCTGTTTTCCAAATGGCCTTCATCATGACACCCTCTATGATAGATGATTTAGACTATTAGAATTCATCTACAAAGATAGAAAAGGGATATTATAACCCCATATCAAAGTTCACCATCAAAAATAAATAACAAAAATTATACATATCAATGTATAAAGAAAGACTAAATAATGTTGGTATACTAAAATATAATAAAATATAGAATAAAAATCTAATGATTATGTTATACAAATCAATTTTTCATCCATGGTATGGGCCACATATATAAGATGAATAGTTGAAAAAATATTTTATATATATATAGGGATCCTCTTGAAACTATGATATGCACCACATACACAATATCCAAACCCTATTAGGTTTCCCCATTCTACAACCAAATGAAGAAACTGGTGATCTAATGATTTATCTAACAACCATTCTCATGACCCTCATGTGAGCCTTATCATATCTTTCTTTCATGATACTATTAGTTTTAAATTATGCAAGAAGAACCTCTTCATCATAACACCCTCACTCGGAAACCCCACTTAAAAGTCATAAAACCAACCCGAGGGTTTAACCATCATGCCTTATATGAAACAATTCCCATAGTGGACTCTCCATTATACCATTTTCAAAATTAGGGAGAAAAATCCTCAAAACGGATAAGAGGGTATAAAATAGGGCATGTAATTCTACGTACACTATGTGGACTCACAAAATCCGGACATGCCCAGGTACATTCAGACAGCCTAGGTGAAAATATGTTCAATCCCCGAACTACAACAAGATCATTTCATCATCTCACTCAGTGTCTCTCTGAGTCCAATATAAGGCCTATTATCATGTACGATTACATGGGGTCTATTCATATACCCAATATGTCCATGTACCCCTCACATGGGGTGTCTTACCATGTACATAGCCACAATTTCATGTCCAACTACATGAAATATACTGAAACTAAATGAATTGTAGTCCCAAAACTCCATCATTCATTAACTAGAAGAACACACGGTCTTCGTTCTTGAAACCACACATCATGTCATCAGGTTTCCCGAATTGGACTACCCTTTGATCATCACAAAACTATTGTTTCCCAAAAATAATCATAAATTGACCCTCTAAGATTCCTCAACAAATATAACAAACAATTAACAATTAAAATTGATAATATATGGAAAAAATCAATTAAAACTAAAAAATCATACTATCCAAAGGTGGAATCCACCAAAGATTCACCTGAATCCATTCACTTCTATTGTGACACAACTATTCTACACATCCCGAGCTATGTAGAAGAATATCCCTCTCCCCTTCACTCTCATTCTTCCCCTACTACACTATTGTTTGGACAACCCAAAGGAAATTCCCATCAATAATACACATTAATTTGAAAGAGGGAATGAATATATTAAAAATTAAAATAAATAAAAAATTAAAATCAAAATAAAAAATAATTTAAAAGAAAAGGGAGTTGTCTTTAGTGGCTACAAGGATAGAGGTTGTCCTGGGTGGATGCAACGAGATTATTCCTCACCCAGGAATAACCTATATTTGGAATCATCTATGTATTTGGAATGTCAATATAATGCTTTGTTAAAATGATATCATTGAATGAAAAAATGTAAATAAATTAATAAAATATAACAAAATTTGTATAGATTTAAGTGGATCAAAATGCATATATACTATTATCCTTGGGTAAAACTGACATTCTGGGACTAACACGGTTCTTATAAAAATTATCTATGAATATATGGTAGGGTAAAATACTATTTTACCCCTCACGAGCTTCCCAAATGAAAAAAATATAAATTTTAATAATTTCACAACCAGGAATTTTGTTTTTATAAATTTCTTATCTTTACATTATCCAAATTCCAAATTATGCATAATGTTACATTATAATTTCTTATATTAAAACTTTGGTGAACATGTCTTTTATATTTTATTTCATTGTTACTGAAACTCAATATAATTTTCTTCTATTAACTTCTGAGTGATGTGATATTTTAGTTCAATGTGTTTCATCCCGGAATAAAACATAAAATATTTCCCACATATATTAAACTCTGATAATCACAATAAAGTAATTGATTCTCCTATCTCCATATAAATTTATGTGATAGTAACTTATACATATAAGATTTTCCCAACTTTTTTTGATCTCATATACTCAAAATACATTTCAAGAAATGGACACCACAGGTTTCATCAATTATATATAGATAACTACATTTCCTCAAGATGTGAAAAAATCTGTTTTACTCTTTCATGTATTTGAATCTCCTCTAAATCCTTCATCAATACCTCAATGTAATAGATCCTTAATCCAAAAACATAGGGTTGTATATTTTATCCCATTAAGATACCATATCATCCATTTATAGGATTCTTCGTGTTCCTTTCTCCTGATTGGGCATGGAGTTTTCTACAACTCCCAATATATATAAAATGTCTAAGAGAGTGATCATTAGGATGCACATCACAGTTTCTAGTCCTGATACACACGAAACACTCACTATGTACTTCACCTAATCATCCAAATTCTATACTTTCCCCTTGGATAATGATGTGGTAAAATTTTTATATATGTTTTATGTATCATTTTTAATAAATTCGATGGTTTTTTATAATGAGATGTCAATTAATGAACAATACTTCAAATAAATATTAATTTTGACCTTTTTAGAAATTATTCGAATATATTATTGAAAGTGTGTGTTTTAGTGAAAATTTTATTAAGTGATTCATAAAATAATATTTCAAAAAAATTAGGATTATGACTTTGTATTGAATGAACATTGATATAAAAAATAAAAGATATTTTTGGGAATATAATTTTTTGAATTTATAATTTCAATGACTCATGGAATTTTCATTAACTATATTTAATAGTAATAAATACTTTTATCTTTTTATTATTTTAAATTATTAAAGAATGTGTTTTTTTTCTAAGTCTTGTTTCCTGTATAAATTCTTATGTGATTCATATGACTTTTTTTCATATGTTTTTTTTTATTTTCTAATTTTTAGGATGGCAGGTGATTTTTATTCTCACATAAGTCTTTTTTATGTTTTATAGGTTACTTAGTTTTTGGATATATGATATATTTCCAAGAATAATTTTAGGAGATTTTAATTATCATATATAATTAATTTCTCATGTACATAAGAGATATTTCCACAATCCTCCCTCAGAATAAAAATCCCCTACAAACAAGAGATTTATATCTCCCAATTTCCAATTCTACTCAAAATGTCCAACCTAAGAAAACATTTTAAATAATAAAATAGATGAAGATAATTACCCATACATCATTGATTCAAAGGATCATGAATAACAATATGGCATGAAGTTAGAGGATATGAACCTAGAATGAATCTGGACTAAATAGAAACCATTTATCATATTCGGAAAACATATGAATACTATGTATAAATATCTAATGAATAATAACACAAATTATAATGAGTATGGTTCAATTTTTTATGTTATTTAGTAAGAATACTAAAATTGAAAAGGGGATTCAATAATGAGGATGACATGATGAGATTCATTGGAGATACACCAACAGATGATATTTAGCTTAGCAACCCAATATAGGTCGATCGAAGAACAAAAAATGGGGTGAAAGATGAGCATTTTTCATTGAAAAAGTTGGTATGAATCAAAATTTAACATTAATATAATGTCTTTAGAAGGATATATTATTTATTTTCATGCCCAAATAGTAGAAGATATAGTTGGCCTTAATCATCCATATTAATCTATCTGAAAAGGTGTGGGTTAATGAACATCGGGTGAATAACATTATTACATTTAAGAACAAAAGAGTTCAAGAGAAATTAAACATTCATTAATTGGCCTCGATATCTACTATAGGTGGAGATACATATGACATATAAATCTCAGGATTTAAATTATTTCTGTAGCTATTGTGATGTTTGAAAATAAGAGTTACCATGTTTCCTTATCTAACGATATTTCCACTAAGGCTACTAAGAATAAATATTTATAATGATTAATAATTAACGGTTGGGATGATGATGATCTACGGGGTCTATGTTGATTAGATAATGTACTATTTAACATAGTGAAGAGATAAGTTATTTGTAGAAACAAGTGATGAACGAGTCTGATGTTGGGGTTTGTAGTGAAGTCTTCTTCTAATGAGTTCTTTGTTATGTGAATCAACATTCACATTACATGTTAATGATTTGATAAGTAAGATGATAGGAGGAGGAGGTTTTTACTATACATTTAGTTCAAGATGTTGAAATTGAAGGAAGATTTTTTGACGAACTCATGAATCCAGGATCCTACTATGTTGGATTCATGGGCATGTATTAACTGGTTTCAAGGGGAAGACTAAAAAAACATGATTTTCATAAGAATGTGAGATTAAAGAAAATTAATGTTTTTCACCTATATAAAAATGGATTTCATAAAATTCTATTTGTATTGTAAATTATTTTTTATATAAAATTTTGGGAGAATATATTTTTATAGGGATTTATCAAAGAATTATGTTAACAAAACAATTATGTTAATAACATTATAGGATAGAAATATATTTCTTTGGTATCATGATCTATATCCTTAGAGAATGGGAGGTAGTTGTAGCATGGTGAGATAAATGTTTACTCAATAGAGAAGATTATTAATTTCTCCTTCAATTTCAATTCATGTATAACTCAATTAATTGTGCTCCTGTGATTATTATAATAAAAAACATGTGTTGTTATTACATATGCATAAGTGAATCAACCATTTTGTTTTGTAAATAATTTTCATGTTCTGGATTATTTACATATCAACTATAATTTTTTTTCTTGACCACCTATTTTAACATTAAATTATCAATTTTAGATTCCATATAACCTATTAAAATTAATATTAAAACTAATTTAATCAATAAAACAATAAAATAAGGTTTTATATTGAGTGGTAGTATTTTTAAGAATGAAAATTTATAAATTAATGGAATATTATTATTCTTAAATGACCATGTGATATTTCCATTTCTCACATATACTTGAAAACACTATCTTCATATATATTGTGATTAGTTTCTATACTTGATATAAATTGTTAAAGACATCATATATATTTTTATGGATATGTTTTTCTAGTAGATATGAACATATATTCCAGGATCAAAACATTTTCTATAGGTCGGTTGAATAGTTCATCCATTTATCTTATAATTTTCAGGATTCCTTATCCTTATCATAGTTTAGTTGTAACACTATTAAAACATAATTTTTATTTTATTTATAATATCACAAACACATTATTTAACATCATCTCTTTGCCAATGTTTTCTATAGTATAGATTTTAAATATTCTCATTATCTTCTTACCCTCTTCCTTTGTTTATGACTGAATTTATATTATTCTTGTGTGATTATGATATTATAAATCCTATTTTAGTAGATTGAAGCCATATCCAAATTTGAAACTATTATCAAGGAATGATATATTTCAGTTCCTTGGGATCTAAAAAACTAAACACAAATATAAAAATAAAAAATAGAATAAAAAAGTAAAAAATTTAACCATAAAACAGTTTGAATCTGTTGATTCACTTCTTCTTAAGGTTGTAAATTTGAAATATGATACATTTTTTTCTATTTGTATGTGTGTCTATAATTGTAATTAGTTGTATTAATTATTTTTTATTACTTTTATCCCTAAAAATAAATCACTGTGTTGTTTTTTTTAAATGAGTCAATTTACGAAATACAATAAACAAAGTGGGAATTGGTGTATTTTTTATTACTATTATAGAAACAATGCATGACAGTGTTCCAATAAACATTCATAATACCATTATTTATTCAATGATAAAAATATTTTTATCATCCCATACCCCAAAATCAATCAACTATGGAACAAATGTTAATGGGAATATATGATAAATTTGATGAAGACCGTGATTGTAATGACTATTTCTTTTATAATGAAATTAAATTTTTCAATGATGTAACGCCTTATTAAGTAATATAATATAGAAAAAAGTGCACGAATTTGGTTATTTTGGACCAATATAACATGTCATATTTAAAATAACATTAATCATATTAACCATTGATAATATATTAATTTTAAAATTACCTTTATGATTAGAATATTATAAGAGTTAGGATAATGTTCGATTAACAAAGATTGAATAATTGATGGCCTTAACTTGTTGGATAATTCCCTATGAATCCAATTTATCAGAGATATTGTAGGATATTTAATCAATTAGATTTTCCCAAAACCAAGAACAAGTCAAGGCTCACTAAATAAATCTTATAAAAAATCATTTATGGGATAAGATAAATATTATCGTGAATATGTCCCATTCAATTCTGGATGAACCACCCCAAATAAGCACCACCACCCCACACATTCCCTAATAGAGTACACTAGTGTAATATGGGAATGATAAAGACACTATTAAAATAAATTTTTATATATTATTTTTTAATTAAATAATTATTATATTTAACACTTTATTTTTACATTACCAATGATTATGTAACGTGTTTGATAAAAATTAGATTTTGACATGACAAAATAAAAATTTTATTTTTGGGATATATATACGTTCAATTAAGAGATTATTTTGATAATAATGATAATTATGAAAATAATTAATTTTTCATAAGATGTTCTTATTAAATAATATTTATTTAAATAATGATTCTAATAAATTCTAATTAAATTTATATTAGGATAAGAATGTTGTTAGTGTCATAAAACTAGTATTTACTAGTAAATTAGGGTTATTATTTTAGAGTATAAATTATCACATTTTGAAATTTATTCTGTTAAAATAAATATAGTTTTTGATATTAGTACATTGAAATTATGTAATAGTGAATATTTCATGATTTTTATAGGTTGTCGATGTTTTGGGTAAAAATTTAATATGATAAAAATAATACATAGTCTTATGACATCATAATGGCCAAACATATATGTAATAAATTAAATTAAATTAATCCATGAAAAAATATATATTTACCTCTTAATATAATCTAATTTTTGGGTTATTTTATTAATTTTATTAACATTTAATAAATCCTATGAAACATAAAATATGTATTAATTTTTTAAATAAATTTGATACAAATATGACACGCATCAACATAACTAGTGATATTATTTTAATATTTTAGGTTCTTAGAATTACAATATTTTGGAAACCACTCCTATTTTGAAAAACCAATGGTAAAAACCATTGTATATTTTTTATTTTTGATTATTGTTTTATATAGTGTCTTGAACATATAATTCGAAAATAATAAATAATACTCCTCCCTTTTTTTATAGATACCCATCAATCCTCCACTCATATTACTTTAAACCACATTTAGTAAAAATTTATCTCTATATATATCTTTAATTCTTTCTCAGAGTGGTATTGAGATCTTAATAATATCCCATCAAGATTTCAGTAGCATGCACTCAATGTATGGGGTATATCTCTCTTCTTTCCCATATGATCACATTATTTGTATTTACCCTTTTAAATATCAATTTCTATTGTTTAAATAGATTTATAGGTATCCCTTTACTTTCTAATTAATGTTTTATTATTGAGAAATCAGTTATCCTAACTCTTTATAACCATTTCCTCTTTTATTCTTATATCGATGTAATGGATCCACTCATCTAGATTTTTATTTTATGTATATTTATAATTATAAGCCTATTAATTTCCAAATTTTCAGGTTGTAATGTTTTTCAAACATCCATTTAATACCCATATTATTTACAAGTAATTAGATACTACCATTCACTCTTATTAAAACCTTCCCTGAATTGTAATGTACACTAGTTATGGTACAAAAATTATCCTGTATTTTTTTAATGACAAACAGCTATTTATTGAATACCCATCACCATTTTTACTCAATGGTATTCACCTTTATACACTAATCCAATGTTAATTGGATACATACATATATTTATTCCTACCCTCCTTACCCATGGGATTAAAATTTATATAAGATACTTTTTATTTAGTTTAATCTGTGTAGAAAATAATTTTTTTACATTATATGAATGAGATGGGTTAGTGATATATTATATAGCCCCACATTGCATTTTGTATCATTTTTATCTCATTATATTCCAGGGATGGTACATTTGATGTTGGCCTAAGTACATTATGTTATTATTTCATAGTGGTCTACCTTTACTTATGATTATGTTTTCATGTTTTATATTGTTTCCAAATTTATAAGTTTTCTATATGTTATCATTTTATATAATGTTTTTATGTTCATTTTTATGATCCTCACCCATTTTATATCACATTTATATAAATCTTAACTAACATGTAATAGAGTCATCATTATGTTCATTGATTAATACATTACTAAGCTTTATAGCCCTCCCTTTTATTATATACATCCTCAAGTATTCCCTTTTAGTTTTAGAGAGTGGTGGTGTTTCAAGAGATTGTAGATGAGTTTTAAATAGTAGTGTTGTGTCCATATTTGAAGTTAATGTTAAATGTACCTGATTTTCCAAATACATTTATTCTCCCCATCCTTTGAGACTATATTATATGTGTATTTCTGTAATAAATCATGTGATAATGTCTATTAAAGATATTAGTGGTCCAGAAGAATTTAATAAAAATTTATAAAACCTATTTTGGAAATTTGGAAAAATGATTAAAGGTTAGAATGAAATTGAAATAAGTAATCAATAAAATGTATTGAAAGATTCTATGAATAAATATGATATAAAAATTAAGTACAAAAAACCAATTTTTGATATTTTACCTTAAATGAGGATTTTTATTAAAATAATATTGTATCAATTCATCCATGAGGTCTCAGAGGTGTAAGGAAATAATAATCATATTATTTTATTATCATCTAAATAAGATAATTTTAGAATTTTTATTAAAATATATGGTAGGGTTGAATAGAAAAATTAAAATGAGAACCTAATTGTAAAAATATATTAATTTTTTTTATAGATCTCTTTAAAGTGTTCCATAGTATGAAGTTTGGTAACTTTTTTATGAGAACAAAAAACATAAAAACGCCAATATTGAAGATTTAGAAACATTCCATTATTACGATTTACAATTTGTAAGAATTCTGAACCCAATGATTCATCAAATTATTCTAGATTAAGATGAAGGGGAAATAAATTTTAAACATAAATCAATTAAACATAACTTATTTATGATCCCATAACTAATGATTAAATTATTTTAATTAATCTTCATTGGGAACTAAATTATATTTTATAATGAATGGTTGTTTAAAACTATAAATTTCATGCATTATTTTTTATAGATTTTAATTTGATTTATCCTTCTCTAATGATGACATAGAAAACAAAAAAAACATTTTTAATTGGTGATGATGTGTTAAAACATGAAGTAAAATCTAACAAAAACTATTTGTACATGGAACAAATATTTTTCAAAATTAGTCATTACTGGTTGTTAGTTTATAGTTGGTGAATTATTTGAAAAAAATAACAATATAAAAAAACCTAATTTTGAAACAATTCAAAAAGAACAAAAATAAATTCACCCCTATTTTTAATTTTTTTCCAAAACTACTTTGGGAGATAAATTTCACATAGAATATTATAGTAGTTTGAATGATGATTTATTTTTTTGTTAATAACGATTAAATGCAAATTTAATTTATATTTTAAATATCTATTATTGAATCTAATTTTACAAACATAGCCATGTAGACCTTTATTTTTTAGAATATATATGAGTTAAAAGAGAAAGAAAATTATGATTATTATGTCACACTCCTTAGAACACATAATATTATTTTTTCTATTTAAGGAGGTTATAAATTCATAAATTTTGGAAAAACTAAAATAGTGGAAAATATTTTTTTCACATTATTATATGGCTACATTAAGGGATATTTCATAGCTATAAATGGTTAGATTATTTTTTGAGATGGTTCAGATCACAATAAAAAGTTTTCTCATTAATAATTAAATTGGTAACACATATCTTGGAGTTTTTGGTTGAGAAAAAACATTATCTTGGTGATTTTTGTTGGTTCTCTAGGGGGTCTAGCTAGGACTTTAAAAATAGTGATTTGTGGGAGTCTTTCAATGGTTTAAAAAATATTATTCATTTTATTCAAATTTTAAAAAAATCAATTATTCTTGTTTTTGTTTATCCTCTTTCCTAATCATATTCTTTATGGTCTAAAATGCGACAATTTATCCTATTACCTTAAAACAATATGCTATAAATACCTTAGATTTATTGAAACATTATATAACTATTTAAAATAGTTTTATTTTAATGGATTTCATTGATCAAATTTAATGTTTGAATTGTTTTACTATTTTAGTTTATTAGGATAGATATACTGATAGGTTCATTAAGTGTTAAAAGAGAGTGGTTAATTGGTTGGTTAATAAGAAAAAACAACTATCAGGTGAGTTTCGTTTCTATAATTCTAATTCTATATTTAAAATTTTATCAGTTTTAATTGTTTTATATCCTTCCCAAACAGTTGAATTAATATGATTCACACTACTCTTTTATGACTAGTGGAAACCATGGTGGGATGTTTCCTCTTCTTTATCTAAATATATATCATTTCTAAAATAAGTTTTCTAACTATCACACATCATATTATAACTAATTTATTTTTCAAACACTAGTATTAGAATTGTTCTAAACTATTAAAGTTTTTAAAGTAAATGATAAGTAACTTCATGTGTGGTTAAAATTTGATCTTTGATTAATTATATTTTCTAGAATATAAATTTTGGGAATTATTCTTAAACTCTTATAACATTATTTAAGATGAATATGTTTGAAATATATGGGTGCTAATATTTTTTTATATCCATGAAATTGAATATAATTTAAATCAGTTTCAAAATATTTCCTCAATATCATAAATATTTATTTGTATTATTTTTTAATTTTAAAATATATTTAAAATATGTCATCAGAATTTGAATTATTTTTTTAATAATATAGATGTTATGATATTCCATTAGAATTATTTTAATCTAACCAAAAAGAAAAATCTTTTATATTTGTATTTTTTATTTGGATATATTTGATTGAGCGGAATAATTAGTTCCTTAATGTTAAAAACAATCCTTAGTACACACTATAATAATTTTAGATATCTTTCATTACATTAATTCCAGTGAAATTATTTTTTGGGTCCCAATGATGATTTTGATGAAGTGAAACTCATGGAATTATTCTTAAGAGTAAGAGTAAAAAACCTATGGGAGAAGAAACTGAAATGATGTTCTGGGATAATAGTATTTTTATATTGAAGAATATTTTAATCAGAATTATATAATTTAATCTCTATATTTATTTAATTTGACAATAACCTTCTGGAATAAATTTTAATCTATTTAAACTCATAGGTATTGGAATTGGAAAATCATATGTCTCTATCAATAAAAAAATCAAGGAGCAGTATATTTTAAACATTCAATGATTATAGATTGTCAATAATAGATGTATAAGCAATTTTTTTTTTCAAAAAACTATTATATATTGATTTATGAGTTTCAATTCTAAAAAATTATTTAAAATTTATTATTTTCATGATGAAAACACTACTAGATTATTTTATTATCTACTATATTATTGTTATTTAATCATGTTTTTATTTGGTATTATAATTTAATTGTAAAGATTAGTTTTAAACAAGAACTATATTTAAAATTATTTTATTTTTATAGGAATTATTAATTAACATCTAGCAGAATTTTTTTTGTTCATAATTTCTATAATGATTAATCATTGTAAAAAAATTTTAATTTTTATATGTAATGTAACACCCTAAAACCTTACATTAATCTAATTAAATTCAATAAAATTGAACTATTTTATTTCTTTGATAATGGAAATCAATATTGAAAGAATTTTGGGTTTTAGTTTCGGGTGTTTTGGGGGTCTTCCATTATACTAAATCTTATTTAAATTTAGTTCAAATATTAAATACCCCTAAAAATTTTCAAATATTTTTTTTCAATATTTGTTTTTCTACTTCAGTTGTCTTATTTTTGATTTTTTAAAATAATGTTTTCATATTGAGTGATTAATATTTTCTATTCAACCATATATCCAATCGAGTAAAATATATAATTTTTTATATCATTAAAATAATTTCATTTTGTTAAACACTAATGGTATGTTTCATAATTTGAAATTTATATGAACTTCATCATTGGATTTAAACTAATTTTTAATGATTTTAACTATACATGAATTGTAACGCCCCGACCCCAGTTACCCAGAGTCAGTGCATTATTACATAACATTGGCATGATCACAAGAAAGATCAAGTCTCGAAAGACCGATTAGTTTAGTAGCCTTGGAAACACTAGATATATTCATAAAGTTTTACATTACATCATAAAAATGAAAACTACAACAACATATTCTCCATATTCCACACTCTTATCCCCTCATACTATCTCCGCAGGTCATTCGTAATTTACTTCTTCACATCCTAGGAAAAATAAATCATAGAAAAGGGGTGAGCTCAAATGCCCAGTAAAGATAACAATATAGTGAAAACTTTCATAAATAAGAATAAACATTTAAGGAAATGTATAACTAAAACAAAATCCTTTTAAACTTGAACTTCAACATAGTATGACAAAAATAAAATGAAATAATGACATTTACTTGTTCACATGGATATTCTACTAATCGAATAATCACATGCAATATCAATAACCACTTTCATAATGATGGAATGCATAATGCCAGACTATCATAACCACATATCCAACGCCTCGTACCAAGACTAAAAAAAAGATTTTGTCAAGGCCTTGTTCCAAGACACTATTTTTTCTAATGAGACCTACCGACGCATCGAGGAGCTATAGCGGGCTACAACCGTCACATATTAAGTCCAATGCATTCCTATATGAAAAGGTTTAAACATAACATAAACATTCGTATTAAAACTAGAATACGAAATGTAAATACTTCATCCATAAACCACGAATAACACATCCACAGTCAAACGTATCAGAAAACCTTCAATACAATTTAGAAGTTTTGTATCATAATAAATCAACTTCAAATAAGCTTAAAATCCATTAAAGGATGTTGAGATAGATGAAATAAAAACTCTTTTTTAGAGAAATATCTCTTTCTATTTTGAAATAATTTAAGAGTCATATATATATAAAATAAAACATTTTCTTTGAAAATATTCTTATAAGCTTTTAAGGGAAGCTTCGAGGATTTTATAATGGCGGAAAATATCCTCACCTGTCGTATAAGTTAAAAAAAAATTCTTACCTTAATTTTGTCAAAAAGGTTAAAAAGCACCTTGTTTGGAAAACGACAGAAAGATTCCTTTATAAACTTCTTATAAAAAGTAAAACAAGGTTATAAATGACTTTAAACTATATTCTATAAAATAGTAAGAATGTTTTGAAATAAACTTTTAAGAAACATGGATGTGGATGATAAAGAGATCCCAGTAGATTATTACGTATAAACAATCTCGGATAATGAAGAGATTTTGAAATAAACCCTTACCTTGTACTTTTACTTGATTGAGGGTAGGTTAACCTCCTGTATAATGGATAAATAATTGTTATTAAATTATTCAATAATAATATACATTAATATGATATCATATATGATCTTTTAACATTGCTTTGTTAATAATATCTTAGAATTATCGTCGTTTTGGGTGTTAACATACTCGTTTTCTTTTATATGTTTTGTTATGTAAGTCGTGTTTGTCATGGATAGGTTGTATCTTATTCATATACAGAATGATATCAAGTCCTTAAACATTATTTTGAAATCATCAAATGATAATTATGCTTTAATGGATACGATGGAGAATGAATCTCATCGCGTTCGTGGAGACGATAGTCCGTACATACGCACAAGCGACAATATCATACTTTTTATATTAAAATAATATATAATTAGATGGTATATCATATATAAACAATCATTATCATGTTGTATTTATTATTTAAATGAATTACAAATCATTATTATACCCATCCAAATAATAATATATTGAATAACAATTACACCACGACGTGGAGACGGTAAGCTGTACGTACGCACGTATGGTGACATGTCACTCAAAGGATGGATAGAATACTGAATATGGTTGTACCATATTTATAATAATATTACAGTATATATGATATACTAGATTCATTATTTTATAATTGTAATAGCAAATAAATAAAAAGTTGAAGAAAAATTAATTTGAAAAAGGGTGGTGAAAACATTACCTCTTCTTCGGGTTCTTCGTTTGATTTGATCAAAAGGCTAATTAGGTTGGATTTATGATCAAAATAAAGCCTCTAGGTTGTATTGAGAGAAGTTGAGAGAGTATTTGGGCAGGGGTTGGCCGAACCAAAATGCTTTTAATGTGTGAATTAGTGAGAAGGGGTAGTTCCCTTTTATAAGAGGGGTGACGGGGCACCTTTCGAAAAGCTAGAAATATTAATTTATAATAAATTCATATTCGGTTTCTAATGGCTCAAAAGTGTATTATTTAAAGGTTAAGTCGGGTATGGGTTGAAAAACACTCAGCCAATATAATTTAGATAGGTTTGGGTCATTATATTAACCTTATCTTTTATTTTTAACTCTCAGTTAATTAGTTTTACTTTTACAATGTTTATTTCTATTTTTATATTATATGGTTAATAAACTTACTATATACATTCAAGAGACCCCAAATTGGTCCATTAATGATGCACCTATCTTGATATAAGTCTCTTTTCTGATCCTCATATTTTTAGGAATTTAATATCAATTAAAAATATAATATTTTTTTTAAAACTCTTTTATGTCAATTTCAACACTATTCAATAATTGATTTTTGTGAAACTCATAACAGATTTATTACTTAAAAAAAGTTAATTAAATCAATACAAACATGTCATTTTAACTTAGAAAATTAGTGTAATTCATAAAAAGTCTCAAATTATATTTATTTGAGTATTTATAATATCAATTATTTTAAATGTTCACTATTATGGTAACTACTGCATCATCATTGGGTCATAAATAAATTAAATTATTTAATGTCTAAAAATTATAAATAAAATATCATTATGTAGGAAATACTTTTTTATTTCTAATAAATTTTTATAGTAAAAAATCCAACATATATAACCTTATTTAAGAATTGTTTTGCTAAACGATATATGCTTTTGTCATTTTTGTATTTATTTTAACTTAATTAAAATAAAGTGTCCCTGTCACCTACAAGTGGCTCCATGGGGTCCCCAAATCGACCCAAATATGTCCATGTTCGGACGTGTGTCCACCAATAAGGTTAGGACACATTTTAGGTAAATTTAGTATTATTATAATATTATTTTTTAACCCATATTTACTGGATTTATCCTTAACCATGGTAAATAAAATATTTACCGAAGTAATTATTCAAAATTTATAAAAATAAAAGTTACCTATTTATATAATATGAACATCCGGATTCCAAATATGGAATCCATTTTTCCAAATTCAAAACACAGAAGTGGCAGAAATTAATTAATTAATTCCTGTTGTTAAAATAAAAAGCGTGTTTTTAAGAGGTAATAACTATCAAAAGATTGACACTTGTTTATGTCCGGTTTAATTGCAAAATTATTTAAAATGGCCAACATTGTATTAAATGGTAAAAATATTTTATAAATATACATTAAAACCACTCAAAATCATAATTTATCAATATAAATTATTTCAATTAAAAAAGTTGTTCTTAATGAAAATTTAGTAACTTTCACTATTCATCAAAATATAAATGTTATCCGGAAAGTTCCAAAAATTTCCCCCTAGGCTAAATTCGATATTCCAAATCCAAAAATGAAGTCAATTTTGAGAGATAAAATTTATAAAATTTCAAAAAGTAGGAATTACTATTCATAACGTCTAGTTTGATTGGTTGTGGTGTGTCAGAACTCGATGTTGCATACAACACATGCTATCACATTATTCAAAGAGAAGCATACCATAGAAGCTTGGGGTGTTACTTTCTCCCCTCCTTCAAATAATTTTGTCTTTGAAATTTCTAGAATACTACCGCATGAAAAGACTCGGGTGGTTCTTCATTATAAGTTCCTCGGTTTCCCACGTTGCCTCTTCCATCTTATGGTTTCTCCACAAAACTTTTACCAGACCCGTCGTCTGGTTTCTCATTAATTGTTCTCTCATATCAAGAATCCCGACGAGCTCTTCGCAATAAGACAGATCGGGTTCAAGTTCTAATTCCTCAAATGTGAGTACATGTGTTGGGTCAGGCATGTATTTCCTCAATAGAGATACGTGGAACACGTCGTGAACTTTGGAGAGACTTGGCGGCATTTCCAATCAATAAGCTACATCCCCAATTCATTCTAGAATTTCTAAAGGTCTGATTTACCTGGGACTCAATTTACCTTTCTTACCAAAACGTATGACTCCCTTCCATGGAGATACCTTCAAGAAAAATGATCACCGACTTGAAATTCCAAATCCTTCCATCGATTATCAGCATAGATCTTCTGCCTACATTGAGCTGCTTTGATATGGTTTTGGATTACCTTCACCTTTTCCATTGTTTCCTCCACCAGTTCTAGGCCTACAAGTTTTCTTTCACCAACTTTATCCCAACAGGTTGGTGTGCGACACGTCTTTCCGTATAACGCTTCATACGGTGCCATCTGAATACTCGAATGGAAGCTATTGTTATAGTAAAATTCTACCAGAGGTAAATATTGATCCCACATACCCTGAAAGACAAGTGAGGAGGATCTCAAAATGTCTTCTAAGGTTTGAATAGTTTGTTCTGATTGTCCATCTGTTTGGGGGTGGTAGGCAGTGCTCAAATGAAGTTCAGTATCCAAGGCTTTCTAAATAATTTTCAATAATCATGAATTAAAACGGGGATCACGATCAGAAAAAATAGATAGTGTCACTCCATGAAGTCTCACAAATTCATTAATATATAGTCTTGCTAGACGTTCCAGTGGTAGATCTTCTCTTATAGTAAGAAAATGTGCTGACTTGGTACGGCAATCAACAATAACCCATATTGCATCATTCCTTCTAGGATTCTTTGGTAGTCCCGTGACAATATCCATCGTGATATTATCCCATTTCCACTCAGGTATGGGAAGAGGTTGCAATACCCCACCAGGCTCTTGCCTTCCAGCTTTCACTTATTGACAAACCATACATCTTGACACAAAATCAAAAATCTCCCTCTTCATGTTGTCCCACAAAAAATGTTCCTTCAAATCTCTTTACATTTTGGTGCTCCTAGGGAGTATAGAGAAATTGGAACTATGAGAATCATCCAACAATTCCCTTTTTAGATCACATATATTGGGAACACAAAGTCTCTTCCCAAATTTCAAAATTCCATCTTCATACACAAAGTCTCCAAATCTCCCATCATTTACAGCTTTAATCTTCTGTTAAAATTCTTCATCATCGGTCTGATAACTCTTAATCATTTCTAGTAAAGATGGTTTGGAAACCATTTGAAAAAGCATTGATGTTTCACCTTCCCTGGATATTCCCATGCCCATCTTCACAAGATCCATGAAAATTGGATCCCTTTCAATTATCATATTGTTCAAAAATCCATGATCTTTTCTTCTCAAAGCATCTACCACCATGTTTTCTTTCCCCGGGTGGTAGTGTATCGTACAATCATAATCCTTGAGTAATTAAAGCCATACCATTTTCCTTATGTTGAGTTCTTTTTATGAGAAAATATACTTCAAACTCTTGTGATCAGTATAAATCTCACATTTTTCACCATAGAGGTAGTGCCTACATATCTTCAAAGCAAATATCACAGCTTCTAAGTCGAGATCATGAGTAGGATAGTTTTGTTCATGAATTTTCAACTGTCGTGATGCATAGACAATAACCCTATCATTCTACATAAGCACACAACCAAGTCCTTTCTTTGATGCATCACTATAAATAACGAACCCATCATTTCCTGATGATAGAGTCAATATAGGAGCATTGAATAATCTTTTCTTCAGTTCTTCGAAACATTCTTCACACTCTTTTGTCCAAACAAATTTAACCCCTTTACGTGTGAGCTTCGTTAATGGGTTATCCAATCGGGAAAAATTCTGGACGAAATGTTGATAATAACCTGCTAAACCAATAAAACTACGTACCTCAGTTATAATCATAGGTGTTGTCCATTCTTGAATTTCCTTGGTCTTAGTAGGATCAACAGAGATTCCATCTTTAGAGACAATATGGACAAGAAAATAAATCTCCTGAAGCCAGAATTCACAATTTCTATACTTCCCGTATAATTAATGTCTTCTCAGAGTCCTCAGGATAATGCGCAAGTGATTTTCATGATTTTTGTAGCTTTTGGAGTATACCAATATATCATCAATAAATACCACCAAAAATTCATTGAGATATTCCTTGAAAACTCTATTCATCAGATCCATGAATACAGAGGGTGCATTAGTCAATCCAAAAGGCATTGCTGTAAACTTGTAATGCCCGTACCTGGTTCGAAATGCTGTCTTTGAAATGTCTTCCTTCTTCACACACAACTGATGGTATCTGTATCGAAGTTAAATCTTTGAAAAGTATTGAGCTCCATGCAGTTGGTTAAATAAATCATCAATGCGAGGTAGGGGATACTTTTTATTTATTGTTATAGCATTGATCTCCCTATAGTCGATACATAACCTCATAGATCCATCTTTCTTTTTAAAAAAAGAATAGGGGCTCCCCATGGAGAAACCCTAGGGTGAATAAATCCCTTATTACTCAATTACTCTTGTTGTTTCTTTAGTTAGACTATTTCCAAAGTGGTCATTCTATAAGGGGTCTTCGATATAGGCCTTGATCTAGGAATGAAATCAATGTAAAATTCAACTTCTCATTCTAGATGATGTCCAGGTAAATCTTCCGGAAACACATCTACATATTATTTCACAATAGGTAAATCCTCTATTTGAACATTCCTTTCCTCACCCACTGTAATTTCATCCTCTTCCTCCCCAATAATTGAATTTAGTTGAGCTACTGTGGGTGGATCTAGATAAGAAATAGGTGGTGATGATTCTACTCTAAAGATAAGGTGTTCCTTATCATCATCATCATCAAAAATCATAACCTATTTCTTCTTACAATAAATCATTGCATCATGGTCCGAAAGCCAATCCACACTGAGGATTATATCAAACTCAATAATAGGTATGACGATGAGATCAGCTGATAAAGAATATTTATATGCTCTAGTAGGGACTTATTCACAAAACATTGATACAGTGATACTTCCCTTAGGAGTTTTAACGGACAAATCCCTTGTAAAATAAAATTTGAAATATCTAATTTTCTTGTCAAACTGGGAAGATATGAAACAATGCGATGATCAAGAATCAAAAAATGCATTTTCTAAACTTGAGGAAACCATTAAATTACCTACCACCACAACTTTCAGAGCTTCTACCTCAGCAGTAGTGATAGCATAAGATTGGTCTTGATCTCTTTGAATTTTCTGAGGTAAGTTCCCCTGACGCTTAGGACATCCATTTGCATATTGTCCCATATCCTTGTAATTGTAGCACTAAACA
This sequence comes from Viscum album, assembly GCA_963277665.1. Taxonomy (NCBI): domain Eukaryota; kingdom Viridiplantae; phylum Streptophyta; class Magnoliopsida; order Santalales; family Viscaceae; genus Viscum; species Viscum album. The sequence continues at coordinate 137,394,872 of OY728128.1, read as the reverse complement.
TTGGTAGCTTCCTTCATCCCTTTGCAATCACGAGCTTGGTGGCCTTTTTCACCACACTTGTAACAGACACCCATTCCATTCAAGCAAGTACCTGGGTGTTTCTTCCCAAATTTACCACTGGATGGATATTCAACCTTTACCTTCTTCCCCTTATTTCCATTCCCAGATTGATCAGCAGATCTCTTCTTCTCTTACTTTTCTTTAAAGTCATAAGACTTAGAGAATTCTTTTTCTGTCTATATTCTCATGAGCGATGTCTTCGTACGATGAGAAGGATTTTGAGACTAATTCTTGAAGGAGAAATGGTTTTAACCCACCAAAGAAACGATCAATCTTAATTTTTGGGTTACGTATATAATCTCCAGCATACCTTGCTAGCGTTGTAATGTTAGCCTCATACTTTGCGATATTCTCATCCTCCTTTTGTCTCAGCCTCAGAAATGGCCTTTCCATATCTGATCGATGGTCACGAGGAAAGTATTTTTCTAAAAACAGATCTTTAAACTCCCTCCATTCCATATTTGATACTTCATCATCTTCCTTCATGTTTTGAATCAATGACCACCATTGATCAACATCTCCAGTGAGGCGGTAAACTACCATGATTATTTTTTCCCTTTCACTACTCCACAAAGCCTAAAATATTTTCTCTTGGGAATTTATCCTTTGCTGAGCTACTAATGGATTTGTACTCCCATTGAACATTGGTGGTTGTTTCCTCATGATGTGATCTAACATTGATCCTCCACACTACGGATCAGGTTACACCATATGGGTAAGGTTATTATTCATAACCTTAGTGAGTTGTCCCAGTATGGTGATTAACTGATCGGCACCAGTTGCGTCACCAGCTCCACGATAATTATCTTGAGCAAGAGGGAAATCCCTACATGGAGTGCGTGCATTGATACGGTTTCCATTTCTTCCACTAGGCGCCATTTCTAATCAATGGCATAAACTAGATCAGTTTATGAATCAAAATACATAATTCCATACTTAACATAAATTGAACTATTAATGGATATAATCCATAATCATAAAAATATTTCTTTGAGGAAGTATATACTCATAAACCCTTCATTATTATTTGTAAAGAAAATGAGATTTATCCTAAGCATATCCCCCAGGAGTGTCGTAACCAAGAGTGCAGCAAGGCCCATTGTCGTGCACCAGTTCCTGTTCGAGTCTAGCTTAAAGCGGTGTTTTCGGGTTTTACCCCTAGGTACATCTGTGCCAGAGCCGCCTCTACCTGCTCGTATGTAGGGATGTATTGCTCGGAAAACTCACAAAATCTCTACAATACAAAAATTATAGGAAGTTCTTCTATACTAATCCTCAAAGTCCATCTTAAATCTATGTTCTCTAATCAGATTTTATCTAAACTCAGTTTCCAAGGTTTGTACTAAAATTACTCTTTTACCAACTGTAACGCCTTGGCCCTAGTTACCCAGATTTGGTGCATTGTTACATAACATTGTCATGATCACAAGAAAGATCTAGTCTTGAAAGACTGATTAGTTTAGTAGCCTTAGAAACACTAGATATATTCATAAATTTTTACATTACATCATAAATATGAAAACTACAACAACATAGTCCCCATATTCCACACTCTTATCCCCTCACACTATCCCTGATGGTCATTCATAATTTACTTCTTCACATCATGGGAAAAATAAAACATATAAAAGGGGTGAGCTCAAATGCCCAGTAAGGATAACAATATATCGGAAACTTTCATAAATAAGAATAAACATTTAAGGCAATGTATAACTAAAAAAGGCCTTTTAAACTTGAACTTAAACATATTATGACAAAAATAAAATGAAATAATGCAATTTACTTATTCACATGGATATTCTACTAATCGAATAATCACATGAAATATTAATAACCACTTTCCTAATGATGGAATGCATAATGCTAGACTATAATAACCACATATCCAAGGCCTTGTGCCAAGACTACAAATAAGAATTTGTCAAGGCCTTGTGCCAAGACACTAGTTTGTCTCATGAGACCTAATGATGCATCGAGGAGCTATAGCGGGCTCCACCCGTCACATATTAAGTCAAATGCATTCCTATATGAAAAGGTTTAAACATAACATAAACATTTGTATTAAAACTAGCATATGAAATGTAAATACTTCATCCATAAACCACGAATAACAAATCTACAGTCAAACGTATCAGAAAACCTTCAATACAATATAGAAGTTTTCTATCATAATAAATAAACTTCAAATAAGCTTAAATTCCATCAAAGGATGTTGACATAGATGAAATAAAAACTCTTTTTAGAGAAATATGTATTTCTATTTTGAAGTAATTTAAGAGTCATATATCTATAAAATAAAACATTTTCTTTGAAAATATTCTTATAATCTTGTAAGGGAAGCTTCGAAGATTTTATAACTTTATAAAATAGCTGCACCCGCCATATAAATTAAAAAAACATTCTTACCTTAATTTTTTCAAAAAGGTTAAAAAGCACCTTGTTTGGAAAACGACATAAATATTCCATTATAAACATAATATAAAAAGTAAAACAAGGGTATAAATGATTTTAACCCATATTCTGTAAAATAGTAATAATTCTTTGAAATACATTTTTAAGAAACATGGATGTGGATGATAAAGAGATCCTAGTAGATTATTACGTATAAACAACCTCGGATAATGAAGAGATTGTGAAATAAACACTTACCTTGTACTTTTCCTTGGACGAGGGTAGGTTAACCTCCTTTATAATGGTGAAATAATTGTTATTAAATCATTAAAGATTCATATACATTAATATGATATCATATATGATCTTTTAATATTTATTTGTTAATAATATCTTAGAATTATCGTCGTTTCGGGTGTTAAGTTACTCGTTTTCTTTTATATGTTTTGTTATGTAAGACGTGTTTGTAATGGATAGGTTGTATATAATTCATATACAGAATGATATCAAATCCTTAAACATTATTTTTAAATCATCAAATGATAATTATGCTTTAATGGATACGATGGAGAATGAATCTCATCGCGTTCGTGGAGACGGTAGTTCGTACGTACGCACGAGCGACAATATCATTCTTTTGATATTAAAATAATATATAATTGGATGGTATATCCTATATACAGAATCATTATCTTGTTATATTTATTATTTACATGAATTACAAATCACTGTTATACCTATCCAAATAATAATATTTTGAATAACAATTACACCACGATGTGGAGATGGTAAGCCGTACCTACGCACGTATGGTGACATGTCATTCAAAGAATGGATAGAATACTGAATATGGTTGTACCATATTTATAATAATATTATAGTATATAGGAGATACGGGATTTATTATTTTAGAATGGGAATAACAAAAAAATAAGAAGTTGAAGAAGAAATTAATTTGAAAAAGGGTGGTGAAAACATTACCTCTTCTTCGGGTTATTCCTTTTGATTTGATCAAAAGGAAGTTAGGTTGGATTTTGTATCAAACTAAGGCCTCTAGGATATAGTGAGGGAAGTTGAGAGAGTATTTGGGAATGGTTTGGCCGAACAAAAAGGCTTTTAATGTGTGAATTTGTGAGAAGGGGGAGTTCCCTTTTATAAGAGGGGTGAGGGGCACCTTTGGAAAAGCTAGAAATATTATTTTATAATAAATTCATATTCGGTTTCTAGTGGCTCCAAAGTGAATTATTTAAAGGTTAAGGTGGGTATGGGTTGAAAAACAATCAACCAATATAATTTAGATAGGTTTGGGTCATTATATTAACCTTATCTTTTAGTTTTAACTCTCAGTTAATTAGTTTCACTTTTACAATGTTTCATTCTATTTTTATATTATATGGTTAATAAACATACTATATACATCCAAGAGACCCCCATGTGGTCCATTAATGATTCACCTATCATTATATAACTCTATTGGCCGATTTGTATATTTTTATGAATTTAATATCAATTAATAATATAATATTTGTTTTAAAAACTCTTTTATGTCAATTTTGACACTATTCAATAATTTATTTTTTTAAAAATCATAACAGAATTATTACTTCAAATAAAGTTAATTAAGTCAATCCTAACATGTTATATTAACCTAGAAAACTATTGTAATTCATAAAAAGCTTCATATTATATTTATTTGGGTATTTATAATATCAATTATTTTAATTGTTCATTATTATGGTAACTATTACATCATCATTGGGTCATAAATAAATTAAATTATATAATATCTAAAAATTATAAATAAAATACCAGTATGTATGAAATTGTTTTGTTAAAAGATATATGCTTTTATCATTTTTGTATTTATTTTAACTTAATTAAAATAAAGTGTCCCTATCACCTACAAGTGGCTCCATGGGGTCCAGAAATCGACCCAAAGATGCCCATGGTCGGACATGTGTCCACAAATAAGGTTAGGACATGTTTAGGGTAATTTAGTAATATTATAATCTTATTTTTTAACCCTTATTTACAGGATTTACCATTAACCATGGTAAATAAAATATTTACCAAATTAATTATTCAAAATGTATAAAAATAAAAGTTACCTTTTTACACAATATGAATATCCTAATTCCAAATATGTAATCCATTTTTTCCATATTCAAATCACAGAAGTGGAAAAAATTAATTTAAAATTAATTCCTGTTGTTAAAACAAAAAGCATGTTTTTAAGAGATAATAACTATCAAAAGATTGACACTTGTTTATGTCTGGTTTAATTGCAAAATTATGTACAATGACCAAAATTGTATTAAATGGTAATAATATATTATAAATATACTTTAAAACCACACAAATTCATAATTTATCAATATAAATTATTTCGATTAAAAAGGTTGTTTTTAATTAAAATTTAGTAATTTTCACTATTCATCAAAATATAAATGTTATCCGAAAAGTTCCAAAATTTCACCCTAGGCTAAATTAGATATTCCAAATCCAAAAATGAATTCAATTTTGAGAGATAAAATTTATAAAATTTCAAAAAGTAGGTATTACTATTCATAACGGCTAGTTTGATTGGTTGTGGTGTGTTAGAACTCGATGTTGCGTACAACCCACGCTATCACATTATTCAAAGTGACGTGTACCATAGAAGCTTGGGTTATTACATGAATTTACTCATAATACTAGGTTGATGTTTTATCATTATTCTCAAATATTGGGATGTGTTAATAATACTTCCTTGTAATTATAAACTCACTCATACATTTTGTTATGTCTATATATATTGTGTTCTAATAATTTTTTTTTCTCCATGGATACAAAGTTATATTTGATTGAACAATTGAATTAATTGTAATGTCAGATTAAATATTTTCAAAGGTTCCAAAATCAATCATTTTCATAAGAAAAGACACTATATTGTTTTCAATACAATTTCATTTATGAGAACAATCATTCTTACCTATGATAGCCCATGATAGAAAACATTTTTGAAAATAATTTCTATATTGTATTATAAATAATTCATTTTAATCAGTAGTTTTATTTCAATGAATTTGGTAATTTTATTTCTTGTGGAAAATAAATGTGTTAAATATGGTAAATTTAATGTGGATATATATTCATATATGTTTTTTAGATAATTTATTCTAAATTATAATTTTTTATTACTAAATTTGATTTAATAGATAATACATTGAATCATAAGTATATCACCTATATTATTTAATTCTAAAAATGTAACTAAAAAATACATATTTTACTACTAAATTGGTTAAATTATTCAGAGGTTTATTTATCTCTTAATATTATAATCATGCTACTTTTTATGGTAGAATAATCATTGAGATAAAATTGCCAATAAATTTTTGTAAATATGTTGTTTGGAATATGAAATTTAAAAGGGCCATAGATTTGTAACGAAATGTAGTTAATGGTATAAATTTTTTATTTTTATTTTTAGATTTTTTTTAAATTATTAAGGAATCGAGTTTTACGATAATTATTCCTTCTCATATGACTTCTAAAGTGATTATGAATGAACTCAATTGTTCATATGATTTTTTTCATTATCAATTTTCATATTTATAGGTGATTTCTTTCTAGTATAGAAAATTTTAAATTTTTCAATGATATTTGGGATGTTTTCATATAAGATATTTCCATAAATTATTATAAGAGATTTCATGAAGCTCCTATAAACCAATTATCCTATTCATATGAGACATTTCTACATATTCCTATCATTAATCAAATATTATATGTGTCGGAAATTTCCATCCACTCATTTACTAGTATTCCTATAAAATTCAACACATTTAAACATAACCAAACATTGATGATGATGAAAATTGTTACTTCTTCGATTTGAAGGTGTTAAATGATATATTTTAGATAAGTTTAGGGATGATGACTTGAGAATAAAGCTCTATTTAAGAGTATCATTATGATTTCTGGGGAAACCATTTAATCAAGAATTATTAATCCCAAAAACTCAAATTTATAATGAGAAATGGTTGTGAAATTATAAATTATAATTTTTAGTTGTTTAAGAATAACACTAAAATTGATGGTGGGGGGAGTTAGCACTAATGATGAAATTTATATCTTTAGTAAACCATTAGTATCCTATGATCAAGTAACACCTCATGTTTTTATGGAACTTTTTTTTCTAATAAATTAAATTTTCATTCATATATTGAATTTATATATGTAATAAATTCCTTTCACATGGCACTACCCTGGCGTACATTACTCGCAATGCTAACTTCAGGTACGTTACACGCAACACTAAGTTTCAATGAAATATATTGTTTTTTTGTAATTTTCTAATTAATATATTTATAACCTATCTATTAAATATATTAATATTAACATTAATAAAAACATTTCAATTTTTCTATAATGGTTTAATATAAATAAATAATATTATTTGTGATGTTTTTATATATTTAAAAACATTATTTTATAAAATGAAATCATATTATTTTCCCATTATTGAAAACAATAAAAATAATTTTAGAAAAATTTATAAATATAATTTTATAAAATAAATTTTACTTTTTAATTTATAATTTATAATTTCTTTTTGTGTGAATTTTTGGGAATTTTCTATGAAACGTCTTTTTTGAATGAATAGGGAAAAAATATTAAATTGAAATCCCAAGCTACTTTTTCATATAAATTATCTATAAGGATAAATTATATTTTAATTTTATTTCAAATTTTAATTGTAAAATATTATTATAAATTGTTTCCATTTTGATAATTAGATTCAATTTCACTATGAAATTTTGTATTAAAGCTTAGCAAACTTTAGGCTGTTTTTAAATAAAAACCCATTGTGTTGTCCCATCAGCGGGGTAAAATTTAAATTAATTTATGGAAATTATGTGATTTTAATTTAAAAAATGGAATAAATACATAGAATAATAATAATTTAATATTTTTAATAAGTTCAACATAGTTTTCTTCCAAAATTACTAGTCAATGTAGTTAATATTAATTAAACCTTTTAAGGTAAAATTAAGCATATGAAGTGAATTAACCTTAAACTCATGGAGACAAATAACCACTAAACTTGTCCAAAATCCATCAAATAAACATATTTTTGCCATACAACATTCGTTATTGGGTTTCAATCATTTTTATGACTTTTATTCGAAAACAATGGGTACACCTATCCTAGTTTCAGAAATACTAAGTGTTTTTCCCTTCCTTATAAAAGGCCACCACCTCTCATTCTTCTCCAAACCTCACAAAACACATAGGTTCAGTAAATAACCTCCCAATACATTTCCTAGTCACACTAACTTCTTATTTTAATCATCACATTTTTTATAAATCCACCCAAAGAATCATTTTTGGGAAAACCAAATGTATTTACCCTATTAAGAGGCAACACCCTCCCTCAAGCTCATTTCATAAATTTTTTTTCTCTACACCCTCAAATCCCCTTACTAAATTATTATACCCAAAAACCCATAACCTAAATATAAAGATATGTTTTTTTTTAATTTTGGGATCTAAAATGTCACGACCCGCCCTCGGGGTCCGTGCCGTGACTACCCCAAGCCCGCCTTCCATAGGCCAGGGGCTGGCGACTAGCACCAAGGCGTAAAACCCGGTAAAAAGGGAAGGCATTGCCTTTGAAAAGTAAACACACACCACAGAGTAAACAAGCGGAATGTAAACACTAAACAAGCAGAGTACGACTGAAAGTGCGGAAAAGTAAATGGGCCAGAATACAAACCCAAACTGAAAGTAAAGTACAACTCGAAAAGGGAAAAACAGCAACTGTAAAGTAAAAGCCGCTACTCCGAGCTGTCCACCGGAAATCCAACCTGAAGGGTGGGTACAAATAGCTCCTCTGCTCCACGGGTCCCGCCGTCCGCTCCGTGCACGTCCCGCCCAGTGGTCCACCTCCGGGTACCGTCCCGCTCTACAAGCCTCAGGTAAGTCAACGTTGTCCGTCGTCTGCAACCAACACAACGTAGTGCGGGCGAAGCCCGTGCAGGGGTGAGTATAAGCTACTCAGTAGGGACCCCGAGACCCCTGAAGGTCTCTCAAATCCACAAAGGATAAACCACGAAGAAAAGTAACAATCACGAAGTAACATCCGACACTGCTTAGGTATATGCCCATACATATACCTAAGTCATCAATTCAAATACGCTCCAACCTCCGAGCCCAAGTACAACTCAGTCCACACAGGATAGTAAACGTATTCCACATAGGAAAGCAAAACATAATCCACACAGGATTGCACAACACAATCCACACAGGAAAGCAATAGGATTCAGCTCACACAGGTATACTTCTTCAGAGGACGATAAAGATGATCACTGATCCATCTAAGTCGTCGGACCCACGAAGGATCGATAGGTAACTAACCCCCGCAGAAGACCCACACAGGATCGGGCTCACACAGAACCTGTAGGCGCTGGCTCACACAGAACCGCTGAGCGCAAGGACCCACACAGGATCGGGCCCACACAGGACGTGTAGCACTGATCCACGTAGGATCGCTGAGTGCTGCAGTCGTCGTCGTCGAATCCACACAAGATCTCTGTACTGTCGTCGTCGAATCCACACAGGTTCTCTGTACTGTCGTCGTCGCAGTCACAGTAGCAGTCGTAGCAGTAGAACAGTCGCAGCCAGCACTAGGGTTCCCGCACACAGCAAACTCGTACGGAGGGTCCGCTCCACGAGCCGAGAGGCTGATACATCAACTGTCACGAAGACCAGAGTTGATGTATCCAAAAGTTCCGTATCGTCAAAAGGAACTCAACGCAACAGACGGCGCGTCGATCGGACGCCCGGTCTGAGAGTTATTGGCATTTTCGTCTCCGGGGCCCGGTTGGTTTTTAAGGCTAAACCAACCCGACCGTACTCCACTTGCGTCCAAACCTCGGGTGGAGTATGCCAAAAGATCCGTCTCACTAAGAGGAACACTACGCGACTGACGGCACGTCAATCGGACGTCCGTAGCTCAAGATATGAGCGTTTCCGCTCCGAAAGCCCGGTTGGTTTCGTGAACGAACCAACCCGGCCGAACTCAAAGTAAACCAAAACCTTGTGTGCGATATACCGAAACGACCGTATCGATCCAAGGATCGCGTTTCCGCAGACGGTTCGTCATTCGGAGGTCTGAGGCTCATGTTATGAGCCAAAAACCAAAACTGGTTCGAAACGGGGGGGTCCGGGTCCGGGCCGACCCGGCCCGACCCCCCCCCCCCCCCTTGGGGCGGCGCGGCGGCGGCGCGGCGGCGCGGCGGCGCGGGGTGCCGCGGCGGCTCGGGGTGCCGCGAGGGGCCGCACGCGGGGGGGCTAACCTCCGCTTCTTCAGAAGGGCGGCGCGGCTTTGCCGCGCCGTTTGCAACAAATCGGCCCCCACGTGGGGGCCAGTTTTGAATTAAACCGGGGGGCTGCTGCCCCCCCCCCCCCCCTTCCATGGAACCGCCCCCCTCATTAAGAGGGGGATTTTGTTGAACCGGCCGGGGGATTTATTCCCCCGGTTTCCTGTCCTCCGGCCGGCCAGCTGGCCGGCCGGTTTTCACTAACGGGACCGGAAATTCTGGTCCCGCCTTCGACTTCCGACGCCGGCGGCCCGGCCGCCAGTCTTCTCTTCCTCCGCGGCCCGGAACCGGCTGCGGTCTCTTCGTCCCGCCGCGGCCCGGAACCGGCCGCGGCGTTCGTCATCCGGCGCGGTGCGACGGCACCGCGCCCCTTCGCCGTGCTTTGAGAATCATTCAACGCGGCGCGACGGCGTCGCGTTCTTGTTGTTTCTTCATGGTGCGCGCGACGGCATCGCGTAACTTAAACGTATAATTATCCGCGTGGTGCGACGGCACCACGCCACCTTACTTCCACCCGCATGAATAAACATGAACGATGGAGGGGGGGGGGGTTCGGCCGTGTTCATGCGGTCCGGCCCCCCCTCGCGTTAACTATAACACTTAAATAAAATATTTAAATGCCTCACGTAGACATGCGATCCACGAGCAAGAAAAGGAATAAGGAAACCAAAATGAAATCAACAACCCCTACCTCGGGTTTATGATTCGAAGATTCGTCTACGTTCCGCGGAAGACGGCGTCGCGGAGGTCGGGCGTCGCGGTCGTCGTTCGTCAAATCCGTTGACGAAGAGATATGCCCGAAGAGACACGTCGTTGGCGGATCTTCGTTTTCCGACGAAGAAGGTCCGAGGAGGAAGCAGCGTTCCCTCTTGTTGACACCGAGGACGAAGAAGAGAGGCGTCGTTCTTCGTCGGAGTTTTGAGCGTTCTTCGTTCTTCGTCAGAGTTTGAAGATGAAGAGGAAGCTCTCAAAATGACAAACAAAGAACTCAAAATAAAATAAGACTACATCTTATTTTATTAACACATAACACAAAAGAATTTCAAAAGTTTGAAATTCAAAAAGGCTTAACTCCCATAATTAATTAAGTAACTTAAGCCATTAAAGAGGGGGGTTAAGGGAGTTTGAAAAGTCTAGGGGTTCGTGTGGGCCCCACCACACTTAATCCTCCCAAGGGAGGTTAAGTGGGTGTGGGTCCCACTTCCAACCCCCTTAGGTAGGTTTTTAACAAACTAAAAAATAAAATTTGTCTTACACAAATTTTATTTAACTCAACTCAAAACCCCAAATATTAACCTTCAACCCGCAATAAACACAACTCCCGAAAAGGTCTCTTTAAGCGAATATCGGCGCTGCGAGTTCATCGGTTCCCTCGGATTTCAATTCCGAGCACCGGATCAAAAGTTAGGAATTCCCGCTCGTTCGTTCACTGAACGTACCCGAGCCAAACTTCGGAAATTAATTCCGGGCACTCCGGGCCTCGGAATCAGGTGCCGTCTGAAACCGCGCTCTTGTAAAATTCTAAAGAAAATTAAGAAAAAATTTCCCTTGAATTTTACGGGTCTTTACATTACTCCCACCTCAGGGCTTTACGTCCCCGTAAAGATACAACAAAAACTAGGGAAACAAATGAGGGTACTGAGCACGCATCTGAGCCTCCCGCTCCCATGTGCTCTCCTGGAGATTCCCGTGCTGCCATTTGATGCGCACAAGAGGAATCGATCGCCCACGCAGGACCCGCTCCTGTCGATCCTCTATCTCCACCGGGACCTCCGTAAAAGTCGCCCCATCGTCAACGTCAAGCTCCCCATGGTCAATGATGTGCGTCGGGTCGTGCACGTATCTCCTCAGATGGGATACGTGGAAGACGTCGTGAACCCGGTGCAACAGAGGTGGTAGAGCCAGGCGATAAGCCACCTCTCCAATCCTGCTGAGAATCTGGAAGGGTCCGACGAAGCGCGGAGATAACTTGCCGCCTCGGCCAAATCTCCGAATACCACGTCGAGGTGAGACCCGCAAGAAGACGTGGTCGCCATCCTCGAACTCCAGTGGCCTCCGCCTCCTGTCAGCGTATGACTTCTTCCGGCTCTGAGCTGTCCTCATCCGCTCCTGGATGACCTGGACCTTCTCTGTCGTGGCCTGGACCATCTCCGGTCCCACCAGTGCTGACTCCCCAGGGTCTGTCCAGCACAAAGGAGATCTACATGGTCGGCCGTACAACGCCTCGTACGGTGCCATCCCGATGGTGGAGTGGTAGCTGTTGTTGTATGCGAACTCCACCAAGGGTAGGTGGTCCTCCCAGCTACGACCAAAGTCGAGGACACATGCGCGGAGCATGTCCTCGAGAGTCTGAATGGTCCTCTCCGTCTGACCATCCGTCTGAGGGTGAAAAGCTGTGCTAAGACGTAGCTGCGTCCCGAACGCTTCCTGTAACCCCTTCCAAAGCCGGGAAGTAAAGCGGGCATCTCGATCGGAGACGATAGATGATGGCACGCCGTGGAGCCGCACAATCTCCTAAACGTAGAGACGTCCCAAGCTCTCTACTGAGCCCTGCTCTCTGATGGGTAAGAAGTGTGCCGACTTGGTGAGTCGGTCAACAATCACCCAGATGGAGTCGTGACCTCTAGATGTGCGTGGAAGTCCAGTCACGAAGTCCATAGATATGCCGTCCCACTTCCACTCCGGAACCTCCAAGGGTTGTACCAAGCCTGCTGGTACCTGATGCTCAGCCTTCACCTGCTGGCAGGTGAGGCATCGAGAAACGAACTCTGCTACTGCCTTCTTCATGCCCGGCCACCAGTGCTGTCGTCTGAGATCCTGGTACATCTTCGCCACTCCAGGATGTACCGCCAAAGGAGAAGTGTGGAACTCCCTCAGCACTTCCTCTCGCAAAGCGACTGGTACCATGGTACGTCCTCTGAAAAGGATGTCGTGCTCTGCTCCAAGGGAGAAACCATCAGGTGCCTGTCCCGAGGCTATCTGTGCACGCCGTGTCTCACAGTCAGCGTCCCCATGCTGTGCCTCCCTGACTCGCTGCAGTAGAGGAGGAGTGACTGTGAGAGACTGAAGAAAGGCTGCTCCATCTCTATCCACGAAGGATATCTGCAAAGAGGCTAGCTGCTCCGTCGCCTCCTCGAGTATCTGAATTCCCGTCCTCCTGCTGAGGGCATCGGCTACTACGTTCCCCTTCCCAGGGGTATCGACTATCTCAAAGTCATAGTCCTGGAGGAACTCGAGCCATCGTCGCTGTCTCAGGTTCAGGTCCTTCTGCGAGAAGATATACCTGAGACTCTGATGATTGGAAAAGACTGTAAAGCGCTCGCCCATCAGATAGTGTCGCCATGTCTTCAGAGCGAAGACCACTGCTGCTAACTCCAGGTCATGGGTAGCGTAGTTCTGCTCATGCGGCCTCAACTGTCGTGATCCATAGGCGATCACGGCCCGCTCCTGCATCAGAACACATCCGAGTCCGGTCCCTGATGCATCGCAGTAGACTACGTACCCTACTCCCTCCTCAGGCAACCTCAAGATAGGTGCGCTAGTCAATCTCTGTCTCAGCTCCTGGAAGCTCTGCTGACAACTGTCTGACCACACGAAGGGTTTCCCCTTCTTCGTCAAAGCTCTGAGTGATGCCGCAAATCTAGAGAAGTTCGGCACAAATCTCCGATAGTATCCAGCTAGTCCCAAGAAACTCCGAACCACAGTCACGCTCCTGGGTGGCTCCCATGCTAACACAGCCTCAATCTTCGCGGGATCCACTGCAACTCCCGCCTCAGAGATAACGTGTCCCAAAAAGTGGACCTCACGTATCCAGAACTGGCACTTCGAGAGCTTACCATAAAGCTGGTGCTCTCGGAGTGTGTCAAGAACAACTCGCAAGTGATAGGCGTGCTCCTCCTCTGTCGTAGAGTAAATCAGAATGTCGTCGATGAAGACCACGACAAACCGATCGAGGTATGGCTGAAAGATCCTGTTCATGAGAGCCATGAACACTGCTGGAGCATTGGTTACACCGAAAGGCATAACCAAGAACTCATAGTGGCCATACCGACATCTGAAGGCTGTCTTCTGCACATCCTTGTCTCTGACTCTGAGCTGATGATAGCCTGACCTGAGGTCTATCTTCGAGAACCACCGTGCTCCCTTGAGCTGATCAAAGAGGTCATCAATCCTCGGTAGCGGATACTTGTTCCTCACTGTCACCTGGTTCAGGCGACGATAGTCAACACAAAGTCGCAAGCTCCCGTCCGCCTTCTTGGCGAACAATATCGGGGAAGCCCAGGGTGAAACACTGGGTCGGATGAACCCCTTGCCTTGCAAGTTCTCCAACTGTACCCGTAGCTCTCGAAGCTCGGCGGGGGCCATCCGATATGCTGGAGTGGATATCGGGGCTGTCCCGGGGTACAAGTCAATATAAAAGTCTACCTCTCTGCGAGGAGGTAGCCCTGGAACATCGTCGGGGAAAACGTCCGCAAACTGATCCACCACTGCAGGAAAAACAGGACTCCGCACGTCAACTGCTCCAAGGATAAGGCTAGCCAACTGATGAGTGATGGGCTGTCCTCTCCTCTGCGGAAGTCCATCCTGTGCTGCTAAGGCTCCCTTCTCGCCGGTGAAGGTGAACCTGCTCCCGTCGGTGCGTACACATCGCACCTTGCGCCTAAAACAGTCAATCTGTGCATGGACCGTAGACAGTCAATCCATGCCCAAGATGACGTCGTAAGGCCTCGACGCTGCTACAAGAAGATCCCAGCCGAAGCTCTCGCCTCCTAGAGTAAGCTCACACTGCCGGCACCAGTGCGTAATCGTCGAGTCTGCTCCCGTAGGAGTCTCTAGCCGTAAGGATCGAGCCAACGGCTCTGTCGGAATCTCCGAGCTCCGAACACGGGCAGCGGCTATGAAAGAGTGACTCGCTCCTGTGTCTAAAAGAACTGCAGCAAGGGTGGAATAGACACAGATAGTACCTCGAATCATCTCGGGTGCGCCGTGGTCGTAGGCCTCTACTGCCTGGAGCTGTGCCTGTCGCTGCCCGCCAGCTCCCTGTGGTCGGGGTGGACCTCCTGGTGGTGGTGGTGGTAGAGCCTCAAAGCGTCGGCCACCACCAGCTGCTCGTCCAGCTCCTCTGCCTCGTCTTCCTCCTCCCTGCGGACCGCCACGGTCGACCCTCTGCCTCTGCCTCGGTGGTCCATCAACTGTCTGCTGCTCCTCGGCACGACGGGTCGGGCAGTCACGAGCCATGTGGCCCTGCCCGCCGCACGAGTAGCACTGTCTGCCTCTCGGAAGACTGGCTCCGCGCTGTGTGCCCCGCACTGCTGAGCCAGTGCCCTGAGGTCGTCGGCCTGAAGGTCTGGTCTGTCTGGACCCCTGAGTCATCCGTCGACTGCCTGCTGCAGATGACTCTGCCACGTGCCGCCCTGCGGTGGGTCGCTGTGCTGGTGTAGACTCAGCAAGGAAGCTCTCGATCAGAAGGGCCCGCTCCAGTACTCCTGTCTGAGTCGGTATGCTGAGGGAGATCAGCGATGCCCTGATCTCATGTCTCAAACCCTGCTCGAAGGTCCGGGCCCAGAAGAATAGGTCACGTACCATGTCGGTCGAGTAGCGCGAGAGATCGGTAAATCTCGCCGAGTACTGAGCGACCGTCATGCTGCCCTGCCGCAGCTGTAGAAGCTCCTGGATACGCACCGCACGAAGGGTGGCTGGAACAAACTCCGAGCGGAAGAGGCTCTCAAAGTCCGTCCAAAGTAGAGATGCCTCATCGTGCACCTGGAGCATCAAGCTCCACCATCGTCCTGCTGCTGCGTGTAATAGGCTCGCAGCGAGGATCACCATGAGGTCTGCTGGTGTCCTCACTAGCCTAAACACTCGAACCACTGCCTCCAGCCAGTCCTCTGCTGCCTGGGGATCCGTCTCCCCGCGAAACCTGGGCGGTCGCTGGCGCTGAAACTCATGCAGTGCGCTGAGGCGACGTGCATCGTCAGCGGCTGCTGCTGGAAGCATCGGGGGATCGGCGGGTAAAGCTACCGCCGGTGCCACTACTGGAAAAGGGCCCTGCACCGAAGCCTCGTCGCTCGGTGGGTTGTCGTCTCGCTCGACTCTCGGAACCCTAGCTGGCTGCCGTCGTGGGGCCATCCTGAAAAGGAAACAGGTGCGCCACGGTCAGAACAGTATACCTGGTGAGCTGATATAAGTAATCACAAAGAAAACTTTGAAACACACACGCAATCAATGTTTTTGTGCATTAAGTCGGAAATCAGAAGTCAGGGTCCTGGTGTACGGATACGTCGGCTGCCGCACCAACACTGGACTCCCTGGACTGATATCCACACTCAATACGCTAAACATTATTGCTTCACATAGAAAAGATCAGAGTTCGCGGTAGAACTGAACTCCTCTGATACCAATTTGTCACGACCTGCCCTCGGGGTCCATGCCGTGACTACCCCAAGCCCGCCTTCCATAGGCCAGGGGCTGGCGACTAGCCCCAAGGCGTAAAACCCGGTAAAAAGGGAAGGCATTGCCTTTGAAAAGTAAACACACACCACAGAGTAAACAAGCGGAAAGTAAACACTAAACAAGCAGAGTACGACTGAAAGTGCGGAAAAGTAAATGGGCCAGAATACAAACCCAAACTGAAAGTAAAGTACAACTCGAAAAGGGAAAAACAGCAACTGTAAAGTAAAAGCCGCTACTCCGAGCTGTCCACCGGAAATCCCACCTGAAGGGTGGGTACAGATAGCTCCTCTGCTCCACGGGTCCCGCAGTCCGCTCCGTGCACGTCCCGCCCAGTGGTCCACCTCCGGGTACCGTCCCGCTCTACAAGCCTCAGGTAAGTCAACGCTGTCCGTCGTCTGCAACCAACACAACGTAGTGCGGGCGAAGCCCGTGCAGGGGTGAGTATAAGCTACTCAGTAGGGACCCCGAGACCCCTGAAGGTCTCTCAAATCCACAAAGGATAAACCACGAAGAAAAGTAACAATCACGAAGTAACATCCGACACTGCTTAGGTATATGCCCATACATATACCTAAGTCATCAATTCAAATACGCTCCAACCTCCGAGCCCAAGTACAACTCAGTCCACACAGGATAGTAAACGTATTCCACATAGGAAAGCAAAACATAATCCACACAGGATTGCACAACACAATCCACACAGGAAAGCAATAGGATTCAGCTCACACAGGTATACTTCTTCAGAGGACGATAAAGACGATCACTGATCCATCTAAGTCGTCGGACCCACGAAGGATCGATAGGTAACTAACCCCCGCAGAAGACCCACACAGGATCGGGCTCACACAGAACCTGTAGGCGCTGGCTCACACAGAACCGCTGAGCGCAAGGACCCACACAGGATCGGGCCCACACAGGACCTGTAGCACTGATCCACGTAGGATCACTGAGTGTTGCAGTCGTCGTCGTCGAATCCACACAGGATCTCTGTACTGTCGTCGTCGAATCCACACAGGATCTCTGTACTGTCGTCGTCGCAGTCACAGTAGCAGTCGTAGCAGTAGAACAGTCGCAGCCAGCACTAGGGTTCCCGCACACAGCAAACTCGTACGGAGGGTCCGCTCCACGAGCCGAGAGGCTGATACATCAACTGTCACGAAGACCAGAGTTGATGTATCCAAAAGTTCCGTATCGTAAAAAGAAACTCAACGCAACAGACGGCGCGTCGATCGGACGCCCGGTCTGAGAGTTATTGGCATTTTCGTCTCCGGGGCCCGGTTGGTTTTTAAGGCTAAACCAACCCGACCGTACTCCACCTGCGTCCAAACCTCGGGCGGAGTATGCCAAAAGATCCTTCTCCCTAAGAGGAACACTATGCGACTGACGGCACGTCAATCGGACGTCCGTAGCTCAAGATATGAGCGTTTCCGCTCCGAACGCCCGGTTGGTTTCGTGAACGAACCAACCCGGCCGAACTCAAAGTAAACCTAAACCTTGAGTGCGATATACCGAAACGACCGTCTCGATCCAAGGATCGCGTTGCCGCAGACGGTTCGTCATTCGGAGGTCCGAGACTCAAGTTATGAGCCAAAAACCAAAACTGGTTCGAAACGGGGGGGGTCCGGGTCCGGGCCGACCCGGCCCGACCCCCCCCCCCCCCTTGGGGCGGCGCGGCGGCGCGGGGTGCCGCGAGGGGCCGCACGCGGGGGGGCTAACCCCCACTTCTTCAGAAGGGCGGCGCGGCTTTGCCGCGCCGTTTGCAACAAATAGCCCCCCACGTGGGGGCCGGTTTTGAATTAAACCGGGGGGCTGCTGCCCCCCCCCCCCCCTCCATGGAACCGCCCCCCTCATTAAGAGGGGGGTTTTGTTGAACCGGCCGGGGGATTTATTCCCCCGGTTTCCTGTCATTCGGCCGGCCAGCTGGCCGGCCGGTTTTCACTAACGGGATCGGAAATTCCGGTCCCGCCTTCGACTTCCGACGCCGGAGGCCCGGCCGCCGGTCTTCTCTTCCGCCGCGGCCCGGAACCGGCCACGGTCTCTTCGTCCCGCCGCGGCCCGGAACCGGCCGCGGCGTTCGTCATCCGGCGCGGTGCGACGGCACCGCGCCCCTTCGCCGTGCTTTGAGAATCATTCAACGCGGCGCGACGGCGTCGCGTTCTTGTTGTTTCTTCATGGTGCGCGCGACGACATCGCGTAACTTAAACGTATAATTATCCGCGTGGTGCGACGGCACCACGCCACCTTGCTTCCACCCGCATGAATAAACATGAACGATGGAGGGGGGGGGGGGGTTCGGCCGTGTTCATGCGGTCCGGCCCCCCCTCGCGTTAACTATAACACTTAAATAAAATATTTAAATGCCTCACGTAGACATGCGATCCACGAGCAAGAAAAGGAATAAGGAAACCAAAATGAAATCAACAACCCCTACCTCGGGTTTATGATTCAAAGATTCGTCTACGTTCCGCGGAAGACGGCGTCGCGGAGGTCGGGCGTCGCGGTCGTCGTTCGTCAAATCCGTTGACGAAGAGATATGCCCGAAGAGACACGTCGTTGGCGGATCTTCGTTTGCCGACGAAGAAGGTCCGAGGAGGAAGCGGCGTTCCCTCTTGTTGACACCGAGGACGAAGAAGAGAGGTGTCGTTCTTCATCGGAGTTTTGAGCGTTCTTCGTTCTTCGTCAGAGTTTGAAGATGAAGAGGAAGCTCTCAAAATGACAAACAAAGAACCCAAAATAAAATAAGACTACATATTATTTTATTAACACATAACACAAAAGAATTCCAAATGTTTGAAATTCAAAAAGGCTTAACTCCCATAATTAATTAAGTAACTTAAGCCATTAAAGAGGGGGGTTAAGGGAATTTGAAAAGTCTAGGGGTTCGTGTGGGCCCCACCACACTTAATCCTCCCAAGGGAGGTTAAGTGGGTGTGGGTCCCACTTCCAACCCCCTTAGGTAGGTTTTTAACAAACTAAAAAATAAAATTTGTCTTACACAAATTTTATTTAACTCAACTGAAAACCCCAAATCTTAACCTTCAACCCGCAACAAACGCAACTCCCGAAAAGGTCTCTTTAAGCGAATATCGGCGCTGCGAGTTCATCGGTGCCCTCGGATTTCAATTCCGAGCACCGGATCAAAAGTTAGGAATTCCCGCTCGTTCGTTCACTGAACGTACCCGAGCCAAACTTCGGAAATTAATTCCGGGCACTCCGGGCCTCGGAATCAGGTGCCGTCTGAAACCGCACTCTTGTAAAATTCTAAAGAAAATTAAGAAAAAATTTCCCTTGAATTTTACGGGTCTTTACATAAAATTACACACACTTCCATCTAATGGTTAAAGAACATATTATTTATGTGTATAGTGAATTACAACCTCACAAAATGATACTTATTCATTTTTACATTACCGCCTCTAATGGTGGAAATTTTGACGGAAAATCTATTTATATTAAATATATATTATATATAATCTATATTTAATACTTTTTAATACTTTTAAAACATATATGTTTATACATTCTATTTAGTGTAAATACGATAATTTCTTTTAGGGGACTGTGGACTACCGCCCCCTCAAAGCAATATGATTAGATCTAACACTACATTGAATATATTATGTATGAGTTTATTAAACTTATATGATATAATAATTACAATATAATATTGATATATATATATACATATATTTCATTTTATTACATTCATTCAATATGACAATAAGATAGAAATGTCATTCATGTGTATATATAGCTTATCATCTCTATGAACAAGGTATTTCATTTTAATCATCTATATTAAATAGATTATTATACAAAAAATATGATGAATATAATTTATATTTCTATCGTGGTTAATATTATATAAATCATGATATAAGTATAATCACTAATAATATAATAAATTATGGCACATGTGAAAAAAGGGGAATATTACCCAAAGTGAAACATTAACATAGAATGGTCAACAATAGGGAAATATAAACTCATAGTAAAACCATATTTATTTTTAGATATAATAATATTTTTATGTAATATAAACATATAATTATTATAAATTAATATTGAACTAGTATTACGAGTGTCAAGACAAAAGGTAAGGTGATTTCAAGTCCTACTTTTATTCCTGTGAAATTTACTCCTTATTCATAACTCATCTCTTTTTTGTGGTGATTATATTACCCATGAATATATTATATTATTTATATCGATAGATTAATGGGTATTTAAATATCTATTTTATGATCAATCTTCCATGGGTTTTATGATTCAGGAATTTTCTAAATTGGACATGTAGTTTTGTCTTAATTTTCCTTCTTCGAGACACGTGTTATGAACATCCAAAACCATGTTTTCAAAAATGATTTCAAATATTATATTTTAAAAAAATCAAGGAAAATGGATTTAAATATTTTTTATGATTTTCAAGCTTCATTAAGATGTTTTCAATGGGTTTTCAAGGAAAATTTGTATGAAAAAATTTTCAAGCTCTCGTTATATGTTTTCCAAGAAATATATGTCCAAAATGTTATCAAATATTTCGTTGTAAGTTTAAAATTTTATTTTTATGAAAATGGGTTTCATTTTTTTTGTCTTAAAGAACCTTTTTCAAATAAGAAATTATATTTTAGTCTATAAATGTTTTTAAACGATATAACCATATTTTTTCCATATAATATGACATCTGTTTATGTTACACATACCCTTATGGGGAATGATTCTAAGATTACATTAATATTAATTCTATAAGGATATATGGTGTGATGGAATGATGTTTATGAAATTCATTCCTCTTCCATATGTTTTATGTGTGTGAAAACTGCTTCTTTTCTTGGGTTGGAATTTTATGTAATGATTGTGAAACATGTCCTTTTTCCATAAGTTATGATATAATTATAGGTTTATAAAACCCATTTAATTTCATGGATTGATCTACAATGTAAGGATAAGGATGTCTGATCCCTTACCATGAAGGGCCTGTGAGTGGTGATGGTGGTGTCCCACCCAGTAGGGGTGGTCACCATGAAGATGGAAGATGGGGAAACCTGATTCACTATGGGATGATAGGGAAACCCGATCTACTATTGAAATATAGGTCAACCTAGTCCTATACTTTGAATGTAATATGGCTTGGGATATTTGTGTCTCTTTCCCTATAAGTGAAGTTCCCATGAAGTTCCATGATATGTTCTAGTAATGAGTCAGGAATTATAAGGAATTATTTCACATGATTATGCATTCCAAAACATCGTTTTCTATAACTATGATATTATTTAATGAATTATCTTCATTATTTCCATATTATTCATTTATTATAAACTATCAAGATTTACTCTATTGTTTGTGTTTATGATCATTTATATGAATGGTACAATATTCTAATTTTTTTATCACGTTATCATTCCACTGTTCTCATGTTTATGCTTACATGTGTCCCTTGTTTACCCTTATTGAGCATCTGAGATCACCCAATTTTTTTTGTTTCCTTCCAAATGATATAAAGTTATATATTATTTTTGGGGAGTATAATAAGGGTTTATTAAATAAGAACATAGTGGGAGATAATTTATCTCACTTTTGTACCAGTGTTTATATTTCCATGTTTCTAAAGGCACTAAAATAATACGGTCTTTTGGAATCTATTTTTTGAATGTTTTAAGTGTTACACAACAGTGTAGTAATTTTAATGTATAAAAAGGGAGGTTCCATATTGTTGGTATCAAAGAAATGGTTGATTAAAATTTGGAAGCTAAAATGAGAAAAGATTAGTGAGAACCTAGTGGTCTGTCTAGGGATAAGACTAAGGATAAGAAAAAGTACAGGAAAATGTCATGGAAATTTGGTAGAGGATATAGTAAAATGGTTAATATAAATATATAATTTTTTTTGGATACTACAGGTAAATGTGGATCTTGAAAAAATATACCTAGGTTTAACAACTCTGATAAGATGATCTGGTCCTGAACAAGGGTAATCTGCTACACAACAGTGAGCCTTTCTACACTCTATGTTTGAAAATCCTGGAAGATATTATTTGGGAATTCACATACTATTCATGAACCACCATGAACGATATAAATAGATGTTGGAGATGAATAACCTTTGATAAATTGAAGGTGTCATAGATTAAGGAAGGTGTTTTACTTTTGACATCATATATGTGATTATTCATTATTTTGTGGTTTCCCGCTATGATAAATGTTTCATACTCTATGATATTTTGTTTTATTCAATGGCTATAACCGCTAGTAACTGCATTAATGGTGATTATGATAGGAAATACAATTATTATTCTCCTTATAATATGAATTCTATAAGAGATATAATGCAGAATATTTTTTTTATTCCCATAAAGAATTCTTAATCTATGAATAATACTGATCTTCCAAATGAGAAAAGAATGAAAAAATGTTCTATGGAGTCCTTCATGAGGAAACATCTACCTTCTTTTAGTGGGTATTCTGATCCACTTGATGTTGAACACTAAATTGGCACCACAAAAATATATTATCCATTCTCCATTATCTAGATCATAAGAAATAAAATATAACTACTTACTTATTAGAAGGTGAAGAAGACCAGTGGTGGAATCTAATCAATAATACAGGGAATCAGTATTAAATGGAAACAATAGATTGGGAATTATTCAAGATCTTATTCTCTAATAAGAATATTCCCCATGATCGTTGTATGAATATGTAAAATAATTTCTGGTAGTTGAAGCTAAAATATGATGAATTCATTAGTTCTTATAAGGCTAATTTTACAAGACCTCCATCGAATGATTCTAGAATTATCAGCCAACATGATATTAAATTTTATAGGTTCTCTAATTGTTCAATGCCATGCCTTAAAAGGGTGTTTTCCATATGAGAAATTAGTAGATACATAGATATTTTGCATTTTGAAATTAAAGATGAATTATATGTGGAATTACATATCATATTCATTGTTTTAATAAGAAATTAAGAAGTAATTCCATGAAAACCCTCAAAACCATGAACAGAAGAAGACGATCCTTCTTTTATGCACTATGTGTGGAAAGAAGTGTGGATGGAATTGTTTTATGGGTTCTAATATTTTTTTATGTGTGTAAAGGAATGACATCAGGAAGTTTATTTCTTCACATCTAGGAAAAAGTTGGAAAACGATGCAATTACTAGAAAATCTACACAATATGAACCTCCAAACTATAGTTCTTCATGTGTAAAGAGAATATTAATTATGATAAACACTGCCCAAAACTAAGGGATAATGATGATGATTAATGTCTTCAACCTCTTAAGCCACTAGAAAAGTGGAAATATTTTGTGATCATTATTTTTGAGAATGGCTGTGATAATGATGCGGTGAAAAGTATATTTACAATCCACTCTAGAACTAGTAAAGTATTATTTGATTCCTGATCTACCCACTCTTTCTTTTCTAAATAATTTTATAAGTTATTAATATTTAACTAAATGATTAGATGTTGAATTAATAGTATATACCTTTAATGGTGTGATTATTTCTTCTCATGTTCCTGTTTCCTCTTCGGTTGGAATTTATTTGAATATGCTTCTTGAAAATAATTCCATCAATCAATTGGTTGAATTTGATGTCATCTTTGGCATGGATAATCTTTCTTTGTATAAAACCGACATCAATTGTTGACAAAGGGATGTTGTGATGGACATTTCAAATCCTCTAATGATCTTCCATCAATCTGAAGATATATATGAACTTCCAATAGAGATTATATCTGGTGTGTGAGTCTCAATTCCCATTGATAAGGGTTTTCTATCTAAAATGGTTTGGGAGAAAATCCACACTGAAGATATACCTATTTTTAGGGAATTTCTAGGATACATTATAGAAGAGTTTCCTAGAATTCCGCCAAATAATGATGTTTAGTACTCAATATAAATCACACCTTGTTCCATACTAATTTCAAATAATCCTTATCGAAGGGACCTTATTGAGTTTGATGAATTAAAGAAGAAACTTGATGAAATCCTTGATAAGGGATTTATTTAGCTATGTCTGTCTCTTTAGGGTGCACCTGTTCTTTTTGTGAAAATGAATGATTGATAAATGTGACTATTTATTGATGATCATGAGTTGAGAAAGATCACAACCAAGAATAAATATCTTCTTCCATGTATTTATGACTGTTTTGATAAACTGCACAAAGTTCAATACTTTTCCAAGATTGACCTTCATTCTAGATATCATCAAATGAATTTTAAGAAAGAGGATATTCCCAAGATGAAATTGTGACAAGGTATGGACAATATGAATATATAATGATTCCATTTGGCCTTGCTAATTCCCCTAATATCTTCACGGAATGGATGAATATAGTCTTTAGAGATCACCCTGACCACTTTGTGGTAGTCTTTATAGATGATATTGTTATCTATATAAAGAATATCCAAGATCATGAAGGCCACATAATAATTGTACAAAACACCCTAATAAAGGGTAAACTATATTAAAAATTTACAAATCAAGAATTTTGGATTCAAAAAGGTTCATTTTTTGGTCATGTAATCTCAAGAGATGTTATATTGGTTGATCTATCAAAGATAGAATCAATTGAATACTAGCCTTGAAAAACCATGGTGACAGAGATAAACATATTTAAGGGTTTTAGTGGACATTGTCGATGGTTTTTGGAGAATTACTCATAAATATCTAATCCTCAGTCTATGTCAACTCAACAAAGTTCCAAATTACACTGAAAAAATGAATGTTAGGAAAATTTCAATGGAATGTTAAGAAGGTTATCCAGTGAATCTATGCTTACCATACCCTATAGTGGAGGAGGGTTTGTAATATATAGTGATTTATACATGAAGGTATGGGTTTGTGTTCTTATGTAGAAGAACATGGTTATCACCTATGCCTCATGATAGTTGATGATTCATGAGAAAAATTACCCAACTCATTTTTTAGAGCTAACTGTGGTAATTTATTCATTAATGATTTGGAAGCATTATCTTTATAGAGAAAAGTGTTAGATGTATAACAATCATAAATGTCTTAAATATATATTCACCTATAAGAAATTGAATATGCACTATAGCTGCTAGTTTGAGTTAATAAATTATTATGACTACTCTATCCATTACCACCCTGGGAAAGATTACAATGTGGAATATGATTTTAGTTGAGAGGATCATGCTAGCTTATCCATGATGAGGATCATAAGATATATATTATTTAAGTATTTTAAATGGATGGAACATGAAATCCTGAGGGAATGTGGAAATATTATATTTATCAAATGAATGTTCAACCCTTTATCCAAGTGATGATTAATTGGGTGCAAGAGGAAGATGTAGAGATGAAAAAAAAGTTAAAAACTTTCCTGAGATTAACCTTGATTACGATGGCAGGATAAGGTTATGGAAAATTGTTTGTGATCCTTCCATACCATGTTTATAAAAGATTATATTTAAGGAAACTCATAGTTCATCATTCTGTATTCATCCTGGAGGTACACATAAGTATAGGTACATGAAAGGATACTTTTGGTGGGTTGATATAAAGAGAGATATCCCAGAGATTTTATCTTGGTTCTTGGTATGATAACAATTTGAGGCTAAATGATAATAATAAATGGGGTTATTATATCCATTACTCATAAAATAATGGAAATGGGAGAGCGTCACTATTGATTTTTTCATTGGACATGCCAAAACCTATGAAGGGTTTAATGATATATTTGTGGTAGTCGACCACCATACAAACTCAGAATACATTATTTATATTAGATAGGACTTCTCTCTGGATAAAATTTCTTGGATATAAATTATGTAAGTGGAAAGTATTCATGGAGAACCACATTATATTATATAAGGTTGGGATCTGAGGTTTACCTCTATATTATAGAATTTATTTTCATTAAGTACTTGACATAGAATTGAGTTTTAGAACTACTTATCATCCATAGAAATATGGTCCATCTGAAATGTCAATTCCAACCCTAGAGGATATTTTGAGATCTTATTCTTTGAATTTAAAAGGGTTTTATAATCAATTCATTACTCTAGTTGAGTTTTTATACAATAATATATTTCACTCTAGAATTCAGATCATAACTTGTGAATCAATATATGAGAAGAAATGTAGAGATCCAACCTGCTGGGATGCGGTTGAAGAAACAAAGCTATGGGGATGTTAGATCACTAATGAAATGGAAGATAAGGTTTGAACCATTAAACAACATATCAATGTATCCAAAATTCTATTGAAATGATGTGTTAATTACTGATGGAATGATCTAGAAATTGATGTTGGTGAAATGGTGTTTCTATTAATATCCCCCTAGTAGATGGTTTTGTAGTTCCGAAAGAAAGGGAAACTAATCCCTAGGTATATCACTATCATTGATATTCTTGATCGTATTAAGATGGTAGCTTAACACTTGAAAATTCTCCAAATACCTCTCAATTCCATGATGTGTTCCATGTATCTCTCCTAAGGAATTATTGACCAGACCATTAACATGTACTAAATTCATAGGTCATACCACTAAAGTAGGATCTTCCTTACGAATAACAACAAGTTGAAATTATGGAATGATCAAAAAAATTCATACGTAGAAAAACAACTCACGAGGTCAATTTTTTGATTCAATCAAATATTTATAGGGATTTATATGGGAACTTTAAGATATGATGTAGCATATGTATCCTCATTTTTTTTACTCGAATGATGAATTTCGAGGGTAAAATGCATTTTATGGTGGGTTGAATGTAACACACCGATTTTTTATGAACCATTTTCTTCTTAAATATATTTAATTTTCCATGAAATCATGCATTTAAATATTTCAATCATTAAATTCCAATAAAACTGACTTGGAATATGTTACACGAAACATGGAATTGACATATGTTACACACAACACTGATTTTTAATAAAATTATTTTTTGTTATATTTTTTTTAATGGGATAATTATAACCTAGCCAATAAACATAGTAATATTAATATTAATAACTAAATTTAAAATGTTTTTTGGAATGCTTTAATATAATTTGAACATTTTTTTGGTAAAGACCGTAAATTTTTAAAAAAAAGTATTTTCACAAATGAAATACTTCTCAGGTCCTTCTATGAAACAAATATAATTAATTTAATCCCACATTGAAAATTAGTTTTATAAAATTAAGTTCATTTTATAATTTATACGGTCAAATATATATTAGGGTAAATTTTTGGGGTTTTTCTGAGAAAAATAATTTTTTGATGGATAGGGAAAAATATGGAAATTTAATTCAAACATGCTTTTTCATATAATTTATTTATAAGGATAAGTTGTTTTTTAATTTTATTTCAAAGATTAATTATATCATATTTTTATCGATTATTCTTATTCAGGAAATTAGAATCATTTTCACTTTGAAATTGGGTATGAAAACATAACAAACATTTGGATGTTTTTACTTTAAAAAGTCGTAGCTTAATCTCATCAACTAGGGTAAATTTAAATTAATTTTTTCCACATTTATGATTAGAATTTGGGAAACAGATTCCATATTTGGAATCATAATAATTTATAAATTCAAATAAGTTTAACTTAGTATTTGACCAAAATATGAGTGGATGTTTTTAAAATTAATTACAGTGATTAAGAGATAATTAAGTGTAATAAGGAAATAAACCACAAACATTAGGGCCCAAATAACCTAGAAAAAACTCTAAAACCCATTGGATGGCCATATATTTCCCATGAAACTTCCATTATTGAGTTTTCCTGGATTTGAATGACTTTTCATAGGTAACAAACGTGGGTACACCCAACTTGTTTTAAAAAATGCCAAGTGTTTTCTTTTCTATTCCCTATAAAATTCCACAAACTCTCCCTCTTATCCACACCTCTCAAAACACATAGCTTCGACTAAGATATACCAAATCCACATCCTAGAAACCCTCCCCTAATACTTGAAGCCCCATTTGGACCAAAATCATTCCAAGGATCCCCATCGGTGAAAACCAAAATAATTTACCCAATTAAGAGGTACCACCCTCCCTCAAGATACTTTCAATTATTTTCATTCTCCACCCCCCATAAACCCCCCTTGTTTCTTTCTGATACAACAACACCATTATCCTCTATAAACTAAGATGTCTTTATTCTATTGTTTTAACTTACACTTACACACACTTCCCATAATGACCCAATGTTTAATCAATGGATATTTTCCTCTTATAATAATTTATTATAATCACATGAAATTACAACACAATGAACTAATACATACTATGTGACCTATATAATAATACTATCACTTTTGTTTTTTGAATTTTTAGAAATAATCAACTACAATTCTAATCACTATGTTATTTGGATTTTGATAAGACAATAATAATTTTTGATGAATAGTAACATACCCTTATGAATAATATCACACCTTTATGAATAGTAATGAATATAAAATCAGACAAAAAATAAAAACTTCTACCCTTCGTGTAAAATAAAACTTAGACAACTTATAAGTGAAAAAATGATCATAGTATAAGTATTGGTATTTTTTATGTTATAAATATTTGATTTATAATTTAATGATTAATTTAATAATATAAAATAGAAATTTAGTTTCATAAAAGGTAGTCATAAATTTTTTCTTTATTATCTTATGGTTATAACATAATTTTAGGGGGCCTTGATTAATTTTTCAATGTGTTATAAAAAGATTTTTTAGTTTTAATGTTGTTTTTTAGAAATTAATAATTTATTTAAAAAATAAATTAAAAATAGTTATAAAATTATTTTCAAATAAATGGATTTCAGTTTTTAATTATAAAAATCAAAAACTGGCCAAGGCGAATTTTTATGATTTTTCTAAAATACATTAATTGTTGTGTGTAGTAAAAATACAGTTTTGAGTGTTTTGTATGTTTAATGACAAAATAATGATGTAATAATTAATATAAAATTCTGGTTGACTTGTGTATGCTAAAATATTATTAGTGTTGTCCCAAGTGGATAATACCATTGGATGATACCATGGGTAAACCCATGTATTTGCAAAAATGACTAATGAGGTGTAATCTGAAGTTAATAAAAAATTATCTATTTGTTAGTATAAATACCCACTCCTTCCTTCATTTCCTTTCATTAGAAACTCATATTCCTCCATTATCTAGTAGTTTTAGCTCCCAAAAAGTCAGGGCATGGTTTTCTAAAGTCCCCAAGGTCCCAAGCATCATTTTTTAGGAGTTACTCTATAAGGTAATAGAATCATCATCCCTTCACTTTTTCAAGCTTTGATTTTATGTTATTATTTTTAATTTCCTTTGGATTATGTTGGGATATATCATTTAATATCCTCATTACTATCCATATTATGTAAGAATATTGGGAGACATCTCTTTTTTCACATCAAAATATTTTATTAAATTTTAACTGACACTGTTAGGGTGTCGAATATTCATGAGGGATCTCTCAAATTTTCTTTTATTTTCATGTTCATCTATTTTCCTTTTATTTCCTCACCTAATTTCATAAAAATCATGTGATGACTCCAGTAAAAAACATGAACTACAATGTTTTCCTGATAAAGGAATAATTCTTCATCATCTCTCATTTCCCTTTCTTTTATACTAAAAATCAAAACACAATCCATGATGTGTTAATTTTGAACATTCAAGGATAGTGGGTTTTCAATTTCTATTATCGTATTCAATTCAGGTCATTATAAAATTATTATGGATTAAACATACTATAATATATGTATTATGTCTCATCGATGATTCTGGAATTTTTATTTTAAACATGGTTTTGATTTAAAAACCCAAATGTGTTCGTTGTGTTCAAAAACCATCAATTAACCCAAATGGTTATCATTAAATAATTTATATAATGATTCATAATCACACCATGTAACCAAATGTAATTTAAAAATATATAACATTATTTTTTTTAACTTATAAAATATAACTCCAATTCTGGAAAACAATCCCCATTTTACATGATTCTCCGAACATGAATATAAGGGAACTGATCATTAAAACCAAGGAAACAAATGGTACCGAACAATGAAATTGAACCTCATAACCAATAAAAATGGTAATGAATGAACTAAACAATATTGTACTGAATAATTTACACATGAAATAGGTTATTTAATTTTTAATTAATGAACCTAATTTGATTATTGAAGTCATTAATATCAAGTGGATAACACCATCAGAATTAAGGTAAGGGATCCACTTTTTTGGATTTTTATTCGAGGATGTCCTCTATGTTATTCCATTTTACGTATAATTCCTTATGATGGGGTATAATTTTTCAACTTCCCCATACTTCCTTAATGATGTATAATAGATTATAAATCCATTTCTCTTTCATTAAGGCCTTCTATTCACACCTGATACGATGGAAATGTTCCGTAAGTGATTCTACCAGAACTTCCTTTATTCCTTCAAGTTGCTCTATCATTCTTTTTACCGAAATGATGTTGTATTTTATTTTTATTCAAAGCATATATATACTATTTATATGATCCAAAATAATCTTTAAATATCCATACTTCATTCACTTTCAGGTATATACATTCTTTTATGTGATTCCCTCACTGATACTTCTCAATAAACAAACTCGTTTAAAGGTTACATCCCAAATTTTTAACAAATTTCAACTGAATTATAGCATTAGTTTTAAAACAAAATTGTTTTTAAAAAACTATATATTTATTATGAAAACCTTTTTTTCGCTTAGGGGTTTGTATAAAATATTATTAACTTTTTTTATTTTTAATTCCCTTTAGTATTTTCTATAAAACCACACTAAAATGTGTTAATGCTAAGAATTTACTAAAGACTCTTATTACATGTTGTAACTTATTTATGAAAATAATTAAAGTGCTATATTCCTGTTTTACCTTATTAATTTCCATGTATGTTTTAATTCATTTCCCTTATGGAAAATTTTATGATACACCCATTCATTATGATTTATAACATGAATGTGATACCCATTTCTCTCCATGGGTTCACTTATGTTTACGTATGATTGATTATGTATGATTATTTATGAAGAAATAATATTCCTGAACATGTTAAGATTTTTTCACCAAGATATCTATCCAATTATTTGTGTCAATTTCATTCTCCTATGACATTATGTTCAATAGTCTTGGCAGTGATCCTTTACTTGAGTTACCACGTGAAAAAGTCTTGGTGGTCATCTTGGATTTGTTCTCTACTATGTGCAACAAGCCTTGACTTGTGCTAAATTCATGATTTATTTTTCTGACACATTACTATGAATTCATGATTATATGATCCCATTTCTATATTTTATGATTCTATATTCCATTTATATCATTATTTTCTGATCTCTAAACCTTATTCTAAAGCCTTATTCTTATGTCTATTTCCTTACTGGGATTTTATCTCATCCATTCATTAATGTGATCCCCAAGGCACCCAATGTAGATGTAAGGGATTAGAGGAAGCTAAGAGATCTTTTGGAATAATAATTATAGAAGTGTTTTTTAGTTCGATGTTTTTAGTTTTACATAACTATTCTTCCAATACCCTATACATTATGATGTTTGGATCGTACTCTAACGTATAAGTATGATTAAAATCATGTAATGTTATATATAAAAGGATTGGGTCTCTGTATTTTTTGTTATAGTATTTGCTAGTAATTTAGGTATATTAGGATTAGAGAAAATTATTAAGAACCTTAAGTATGGGACATAGTATAAAAAAGAACCCCTCTATTTATTAAGTATAAAGTAAGTGGTTTATCAAGAAAATACATCCCGATTTGGATACAAACAGATAGATCTAGCTCTAGAACAGATTTATCTGAGGTTAAAACCAAAAAACATAGCTCTATACTTGACTCAAATATGAATTTTTGCACGACAATAGTTCTTTATGCACTCTTGGTTCTACACACCAAAGGTATTTTATTTTGTAAATTCATAATATTGGTACAAATCATTATAAATATTATGAAAAAACCCATAAAAATATAAGTTAAGAAATAGATCAAGAATAACATATATTGATACATAGAGAATCAAAAGATAGGGTATACTTATCATTTACTAGTTTATCATGTTATGTTCAATGTTTCCTCTTTATTATTAATATTTAAGTATTCTCTCCCTCTCATTATACATTATTTTTCTTAGCTAATAGATGGAAATAGAAAAACACATGCCAACAATCAATGTGATAGGGAATGTGAAGAAATCGCTAATGATATTCCTGATATGATGGGAAAAGTTTCTCAAAACATCATTATAGTATTTTCCTAGCAAGATCATGTTATTAATAATAACATAAATCATGTGGAAGACCCACTTAATCAAAGGAAAGGGAATGTTTCCATTTAATCCGTTATGTGGAAAAGGCCTCCCATGTTTAGTGGATATTTTGAACCCCTCATCATGGAACAGTGGATTAACTCCATTGAAAAGATGTTCTCTATCCTCTAGTGATCAGAAGAAGAGAAAGTCATTCTAGAGTTCTGTCAATTTATATGGGGAAGCTTCTCAGTGGTGGACACTAATCATGAATATAATGCCCCATAAAGAAATAGATTCCATGGATTGGGATGAATTAATGAGAATTTTTTTAATAAATATTGTCCTCAAACCCTCAATCTCTTGATGGAAAGAGAGTTCCTTAGACTCTAGCAAAAGGAAGATGAGTCCATCATGGTTTATAAAGAAAAATTTACAAGGCTTGCATGGTATGCCTCTGGATTTTTCATGAACATTAAAATCAAGGTGGATTGATTCATTAGTGGACTAAATTCAACTCTATGGAATGTTTTTGTGATTCAAGAAATAAACTGCTATGAGGAGATTTTCTATTATTCACTTAAGATGCTTAGATGTATCGTGGGCATAATAACAATAATAGGAAAATGGAATCGAATTTGGGAAGTTCCATAAATAAATCCCACGACAGAAAGAAGCCTGATAATTCCACATTTAAAAATTGTGGGAAGAATAATCCTGGGAACTATCTAAAAGAAACCATGAATTGATTAAAATATAGAAAGATGGGTCATCATTCTAAACACTACCAAAGGGATATGAAAATGTCCACTAATGTGGAAGAAGAATGGAATGTTTAGATAAACACTCAGCCACTGGTGCATTATCACTATTGCATGGAACATGGGTATTACACAAACAATTTCTCTAAGACAAGGGTTGTCATATGAAATGAACAACAATATCCAACGAAATAAGGAAGAGATTATTCTATCACTACTGCTTAAGTGAAGCCAAAAAAATGATCTGTTGAAAACAACACTGGTTATTCCATCATGAATAGCGTGTGAACTATTAGATTCTTAATATATGAATTCTTTTGTATATTTCTTGTTTAATAGACCAATTCAAACGCCACCAAAAAATTTAGAGAATAATTTATAGTGAGAATAATGAATAGGTAAATTATTATGTCCATGGTTTATAACTCCTCCACCATTAATGTTTTTGGAATGAACCTACCATAAAAACTTGTTATACATCATCTTGTGGAGTTCAATGACAACATTGGCATGGATTGACTATCTTTATTCAAAGACAACATCAAATTTTGGGAAAGGGATATGACTTTTCACATCCCAAATCATCCTCCAATTCTATAAAAATGTAATGAGGAAGATGAATCTCTATATAATCATTGTCTCGTGTGTGGATATTAATTCCTTATGAGAAATCATTTCAAGATCAAATGATTGAGACAAAGGAGAGAATCATTCATTATGACAAGCCCACCATGAGGGATTACACTGATGTGTTCCCTAAAGAGTTTTCTAGTCTCCCTCCTGACCAAGAGGTTGAGTTCTCAATTGAACTTATTCTAGGATCTTTTCCTATATCAAATAAACCATATAGAATGGTAGTTGTATAGATGGAAGAGATTCAAATGTAGGTACATGAGATTCTAGAGAAGGGTTTCATACGCCCGAGTGCTTCACAAAGGGGTCTTCCAGTCCTATTCTTCATGAAGACTGATGGTTCAATTAACATCAAAATCAATTATCGTGAGATCAATAAAATCTTTATAAAGATCATGTATCCACTTCCACAGATAGATGAATTTTTAGATCAACTTCATAGGGCCAGTTATTTCTCTATGGTGGATCTTCGGTCAGGATATCACTAATTAATGGTGAGTAAGGAAGATATTCCCAAGACTACCTTTTGAAAAAGGTATTGAAATTATGAATTCATGGTTATTACCTTTGTAAACACTAATTATCTAGCTATTTTACTAGATTTAATGAGTATATCCTTTAATTATTACCTTAGAAAATATTTGGTAGTATTTTTTCGTGATATTCTGATATAATTCAAGAGCAATAAAGAACATGAGGAGAATTTGAATACTATGTTAAATACTTTTCGATTGGACAATATGTAATAAATGTACAAAATATGTGAGTTCTGGATGGAGAAAGTATCATTCACAGGTCTTATTATAACCAATAAAGATATATTGGTGGACCCTTCCAAGACAAATCTAATTGAAGAGTGGCCTAATAATACAATTGTAATGAATATCCACTACATTCTCGGTCAAGTGAGGTATTATCGATGATTTTTAATAACTTTCCACGATTGTAAAACCTAATGACCAAGCTAACTGGGAAGGGAGTAAAGTTTTTTTGGACTCAGTAATCTGACTATTATTTTATGGAGATGAAAAAGACACTAATCATTGTGCCAGTACTTACACTCCCATCAGCTGGAGAACTCTTTATGGTGTATAGAGATGCTTCAATGAAGTGATTAGGTTTTGTGATGATAAAAACTAAAAAATTGATAGCCTATTCCCAAAGGAAGATGAAAATCTATGATCAAAACTATCCTATGCATGATCTTGAGTTGGAGGCTGTGATATTTGAGTTAAAAATATGGCAGAATTATCTCTATGGGGAGAATTTTGATATATATACTGATTATAAGAGTCTCAAATATATATTCACAAAAAAATCATAGTATGAGCTAAAAAAGATGGATAGAGCTCATCAAGGATTATTACTGGTCAATCAAATACCATCCTGGTAAGACATACATTGTGTAAGATGCTCTGTGTAGAAAAGATCATGCATCTTTATCAATGATGAGAATTGTAAAGGATCCAATATTCTATGATTTTTAAAGGATGAATATGGGAATCGTTAAGGGAGGAACATCATCAATCCTTTCTCAAATTATTCCTCAACCATCCCTCACGGAGAAAATAAAGGATACTCATAGAAAATATAGGGAAATTATGAAAATGGTGGAAGCCATTAGAAATGGGAAATCCACAAAGTACATGATTGATAAAAAAGGACTTTTGTGATTTGGGTCACAATTTTGTATACCATACGACCCAAAGATAAAGAAGAATATTAGAAATAATGCACATAGCTCAACCTTCCCTATCCACCCAGGGAGAAGAAAGATGTATCAAGATCACCAATATAACTTTTGGTGGGACAATATTACAAAGGATATTTTTTAGTATACATCAATGTGCCAGAAATGTCAACAAGTGAAGACTGAAAGACAAAATTCTAAGGGGACGATGCAACCACTACCCATTCTAATGTGGAAGTGGGAGAACATAAACATTTACATTTTCACTAGACATCCAAGTAAATCCAAAGGAAAAAATGATATATGGGTCATTTTGGATCATCTTATAAAGAAAACTCACTATATCTCAATTTGAGGGGACTTCTGATTAGATTAAATTTCACAGATATATATCAGAGATGTGGTAAGGCTGCATGGAATACCACTATATATTATATCTGATAGAGATCTGAGATTCACCTCATAGTTCTGAAAAAGTATCCAACAAGATCTAAGAAATGAATGAAACATCAGTATGACCAATCATCCTCAAAATGATGGCCAATCTGAGCGAACTATTCAGACACATGAAGATATGTTGAGTTCATGTTCTATGGAATTCAAAGGAGGTTAGGACCAACATCATCCATTTTTTGAATTCCCCTTCAACAAAAATTTCCACTAGAGTATATGAATGGAACCCTATGAAGCCCTTTATGTTAAAATTTGTTGAAATCCGACATGTTTCGATGAAGCTAGTGAGTGTAAGATGCTAGAACCTAAAATTGTGGAAGAAATGGTGGAGATTGTTAAAACCCTTCAGGACCACATCATTGTAGCCCAAAGGTTATAGAATAATTATGCAGGAAGTCATCGATGAGACATTGATTTCAATATTGGAGACATGGTATTTCCCTGCATATCTCCATGGAAGAAGCTCATGATATTTGGGAAGAAATAAAAGCTAAGTCCTAGGTACATCCACCCAATTTCGATTTTTGATCGTGTCGAGGCTATGACCTATCGACTGACACTTCCACCTACAATGTCCAAAGTACACAATTTCTATCATGTATCCCTATGAAAAAAGTTAATACCAGATCCTTCACATGTACTCTCTTCAAAGGTGGTACAATTAGAGATTGATCTTTCTTACAAGGAGAAGCCAGTGATGATCTTGGATCATAGTGATATTGTACTATGTGACAAGACTAGTCACCTCTTCAATGTAATGTGGTGGAACCATAACTATTAATAGGTAACATGGAATCTGGGAGAGGTAAAGAAGATGAAGTACCCACGCCTGTTTATGGATTAGAATGTAAAACAAAAGCAAAAATTAAATTTTGAGGGTGAAATTCTATAAGGGGGAATAATCTAATGACCCAAGGTTTTATCCAGGGAATATTTACTCATATAATTATGTCATATAATCACATGGACTTGAAATACAATGAACTACTAAGTATAATATGACTTTAATCATAATATTTTAACTTCTCTGTTTTGAATTTTTAAAATCAGTCTTCTAAGATTGTGATTAGTAAGATATTTGGAGTCTGAAAAGACAAACATAATTTTTGATGAATAGTAACATACCCTTATGAATAAAATCATACCTTTATGAATAGTAATGAATAGTAATGAATATCAATGAATAGAAAATTGGCCAAAAAATAGAACTTTCACCACTGATTGTATAAATACACCATAGACATCTTAAAAGTGAAAAAATGACTGTAGTACAAGTATTGGTATTTTTTATATGTCATAAATATTTTATTTAAAATTTGATGATTAATTTATTAAATTAATATGGAAATTAATTTTCATAAAATTTAATCATTAACTGTTACTATATTGTGTTTTGGATATAAGAAAAATGAATGGGACCTTGATTAGTTTTTCATGGTGTTATAAACCGGGTTATAATTTTAGTGTTGTTTTTTACGAATAAATTATAATATTATTTAAAAATGAAATTAAAAATTATTATAAACTTATTTTCAAAAAAATAGATTTAATTTTTGATTCTACACATTTCAAAATGGTAATGGTTAATTTTTTATAATTTTTTTAAATGCATGATTTTTTTTTTGAATAGTAAAAATATTGTTTTGGGTTTTCGGTATGTTTAAAGACTTAATAATGATTTAATAAATAATATAAAATTATGGTTGAATATTTTATAGTAAAATATGATATGATTTGTCCCATGTGGTTAATACCATGGTAAAATACCATTGTAAATCCCATGGTTTGGCAAAAACAACTAATGAGATGTCCTTTAAAATTAAAAAAAAATCTCTCTATCTTTCACTATAAATACCCACTATTCCTTTATTTTATGTTCATGAAAAAATAATTATCCTAGAATATCCATTATTTTTACCTGTCGAAGAGTCCCCCAGGATTTCTTCAATCCCCCAAGGTCCCAACCATCATGTCTTAGGAGTTACTCTTCAAGGTAATGGAATCTACCACCCTTTTCTTTTTCAAGATTTAATTTTATGTTATTATTATTAATTTCCTTAAGATTGTGTTGGGATATATCATTTTGTATCCCCATTAATATCCATATTATGTATGAAATATGAGAGAACAATATTTTCTCTAATCAAAATATTTTATGAATGTTTATGCAACGTCGTTAGGTTGCTGAATTTTCATAAGTGATCTCTCAACTTTTTTTTCAGGTTCATCTCTTTTCTTTTTCTTTCCTCACCCCCTTTAATACAAATGTTTTTATGTCTCCAGTACGTTACATGTACTATAATGTATTCATGATAGTGTAATAATTATTCATCATCTCTCCTTTCCTTTTATTTTATACTAAAAAATCAAAACACCATCCGAGATGTGCTAATTTACCACATTCAATAACGATGGATTTTCAATTTCTATTATTGTCTTCCATTATGGACATGAAACCATTATTATGGTCTAACAAAACTATAATATATTTATTATATTTAATATATGGTTATGGAATCGTTTTTTATACATGATTTTGATTTTTAACACAAAATAATTTCCTTGTGTTCAAAAGCCATCAGTTAACCCCAATGGTTATCATGAAATAATTTATATCATGATTCATCATAATGAAAAGTAACCAAATAGAATTTAAAACTATATAAAATTCTTTATTTTCAATAATAACATATAACTCCAATTCTGTAAATCCATCCCCATTTTACATGATTTTTTGAACATGTATATAAGTGAACCGATTATTAAAACCAAGGAAACAAACAGACCCAAACAATAAAATTGATCCTCATAACCAATCAAAAAGGTTATGAATGAAATAAAAAGGGTTTTACTTAATCATTTAAATAATGAATACATTAATTATTTATTAACTAACGAACCTAATTTTATTATTCAGTTCATTAATATCAAGTGGAGGACACCATCAGACTTAAGGTAAGGGATCCTCACTTTTTCACTTTTAATGAAGAATGTCCTATATGTTATTCCCATTTATGTATAATTACATATAATTGGGTATGATTTAACACCTTCCCCATACATTCCTAATAATTTATAAATGATGAATAATCCATTTATCCATAATTATGACAACCTAATTACTCCTGGTACCATGCCGATATTCTGTAAGAGATTCTACTCGAACCACCTTTATTTCTTTGGGTTTCACTATCATTATTTTTACCACAATGAATATATCATTTATTTTTATTCAAAATATCAAAATAATGTACATATTCTCAAAAACCATCTTCCATGATACATCCCTCATTATC
The DNA here is from genome assembly GCA_963277665.1 of Viscum album. Taxonomy (NCBI): domain Eukaryota; kingdom Viridiplantae; phylum Streptophyta; class Magnoliopsida; order Santalales; family Viscaceae; genus Viscum; species Viscum album. Next base: position 137,355,511 of record OY728128.1, on the reverse strand, counting down.
CTTTGGGGATATATGTTCTTTTATGTGATTCCTTCCTCGATACTTCCCAATAATTAAACTCGATTAAGGGGAATTTACAAATTTTTACCATATTTCAAGTGCACTATACCATTTGTTTTAAGACACCATTGTTTTTATAAAATAAGTCTTTTAATTATGAAAACATTTTTTTTAAATTCTAGTTTTAAATAAAATAGTATTTTCTTTTTGATTTTAAATGCTCTTTAGTATTTTTTGTAAAACCTCACTAAAATGTTTTAATGCAATGAATTTCCTAAATACTCTTCTTAAATGTTGTCACATATATTTAACAGGACATACCACTATATATTTGAATTTTAAATTATTAATTTATATGCATGTTTTAACTTCTTTCTCTCATATAAAGTTATATTTTCCCCCATTCATTATGCATTATGACATGAATGTGATACACATATCTCTCTATGGGTTCCATTATGTTTATATATGAATATTTATGTATGATTATTTATGTGGAAAAAATATTGAAGAATAGGTTTAGATGGGTGAGACCAAATAGTTCTCTAATGCATTGGGTAAAGTTTTGTCTCATGAGATGTTATGTGCATGGTATTGGTGGTTAGCATTGGCATGTAATAACATTTACAATAGTCTAGGTGTTAAACCTTGATTTGTGCTCCTCTATGTGCAAAAAAGCATAAATAGTTCTAATGTCAAGATTTAGTTTTCATCCATGTTACTATTAATTTAAGTTTATATGGTGCCATTTTTATATGTTTTGATTCTATATTCCATTTTATATCATTATGTCATGATCTCTAACACTTGTGCTAAAGCATTATTCTAATGCTTATTTATTTAGTGGGATTTTTTCTCATCCATTAGTTAAGGTGATCCCTAGGGTAACCTATGAATTTCTACGGGCTACAAGGAAGTTAGTATCTGTTTATGAACATTAAATAGTGAAGTTTTTTTTAGTTCGATGTTTTTATTTTTATGTACCTAGTCTTACAAGGCACAAGACCTTGTGATGATTGGATTGTACTTTGTTATATAATTAAGCATAAAATAAGGTAATGTTATATTTAAAAGTCTTGGCTCTATATTATTCCATATAATGGGTAAAGATCATTCTATTTATGTGTACGGTGAACTACCGCCTCACAAAACCATGATTGTACATTTTGTATTTACCTCCTATCATGGTTTAAATTATAGTTGAAACTATGTTTATATATGATATATATTTTATTTAGTAGGACTTTAAGATTTCTTAATTATTTTTTAAAAAATATCTTTATACTATCCATTTGTTGTCAATATCATAATTTCATTTGAGGAAGTGTGGACTCCCACCCCCATAAGGTGATGTGATTCATTCACACACAACTTGGAATGTATTAAGGATAGGATTTCTGATATTATATGATATATATGGTATAATAATTCAACTAGAATAATGATATATATGCACACATTTATATATTTCATTTTATTTATTTCATTCAATACAACAATAAAATAGAAACAATTTTCATTCATACATACGGCATGCCATCTCTATGAACGATGTATTCCATTTTATACTTCTATATTCTATGGATTATTATACTACACATATACTGAATATAATTGATATTTATATCATGTATATCATTCTTTAATCCATGATATAAGTATAAGTAACAAATATATAACAAATTTAAATCCTTGTGTAGAATAAAGACGATATTAAAAGAAGTGAAACCGTAACAAATAAGCCATCACAAGATGTAATATAAAGTCATAAAAAACCATATATGTTATTAAATATGAGAATATGGTTTTGTATAATAAAATTATGTTTATACTATATTAGGTTTGAAAGATTACAGTGAGATCCACAGCATAATGTAATGCGATTTCTAGTCCACTTATATTCTCATGAGATTTACAACCTATTCACCACTCATCTCTTTTTTAGTGATTATACTTACAAGGAGTGTGTTATATTATTTTTATCCTTAATATAATGGCTATGTACATATACATATGATGATATCACATTCATGGGGTATATATTTGATGAGTTACCAAATCGGAAAAGTAGTTTGGTCTCAATATTCCTTCTTTGAGACACATCCTAGGAACTTTAAGAATAATGTTTTCAAAAATGTTTTCAAATACGACCTTTTATGTTCGTTTTGAAGGGGAAAAGGATTTGAAAAAAAATTTATGGTTTTCAAGAATCCTTTAAAAATTTTCATACTATTATCCAAAAAATGGTTTTCAAGACGTTTCCAAGCTATCCTTATACATTTTAAAATAAAAAGGCTTTTAGAATGTTTTCAAAGCATTATTTATTTGTTTTCAAGTTTATTTTCATCAAAATGGTTTCAAAGAGGTTTACATTTTAACGAATATTTTTCAAAGATTAAAATATATTTTCTTCAAAAATGTTTTTAAAAGATAATTCAAAATTAATTTCCATCTGAAATGACTTCTAGTAATTTTACTGATGCACTTCTGGGAAATGATGCAATGGTTCCGTTCTTATTCTTTCCCTAAATGATTTATATTTTGATGAAATTATGTATATAAACCCCATTAATCATCCACATGTTTTATGCTCGTGAAACCCACTTATTTTAATGGGTTATGATTATATTAAATGATTACAAAACCTATCTTTTTTACGTATGATAAGGTATAATTATATGTTTATGACACACATTTAATTTCAATGGATTATGATTTGATGTTCATAAAACCCATATCTTTTTAGGGTTCATCATATGAAGATTGCTTTATTATATAGTGGAATATGTATGAATGACTTTATCATTATATCTGTTGGATCTATATCTCCCTATAATGTATTGGGTAAAAAATTTATATCTCTGGAGGTAATTATTCGAATCAAGTTGATGTTCTTGACCCACTATGAGAATAGGGGGAAACCTCATCCCATAAAAGGAATGGACTGTGACTAGGGATAGTGGTGTGTCTCACCCAGTAGGTATAAGCCCCATGATGATGGAAAATGGGAAAACCTGATCCACATTGGGATGTTGGGGAATCCCAATCCACTATGAGGATATGGAGAAACCATCTCCCTTATAAGGAAATGAATCTAACTGGGGATGGTGGTTTGTCCCACCCATTAGGTGTATGTCCCATGATATGCCTTGATATGATCTTGAAATGTGGCTTGATTTACGGGGAATGATACAACATTTTTATGAATTATAGAATTCAATTCCCTAAATATACGATATGATTTAATCACTTCTGTTATTTATTTCCTTGTGATTCATGTCTTTATAACTTCCATGATTTTTCCACTATTCATGTTTTTTATCATTGATATACATGGTGTGATCATTAAATGTTATCATCACATTCTCATACCCCTATGATCATGTTTATGGTTACAAGTCTCCCATGAATAACCTTATAGATCATATGAAATGACCCCTTTTTATGTTTTCTTAAACATGTGGGGTAGATATGTTTTATGATTTATGTGCCTAATAAGTGATCTAGTCAAGAAGATCCTTGTGGGAGATAATGTAGATTACATATGTACCAGTATTTATGTTTTCATTTTTCCAAATTCACTAGACTAATATTGTCTTTGGGTGTCCATTTGTTTAATATTTTAATTATTACACAAAATTGATGTAATGTTAATGTAAGAAAACTGAGGGTCAATATAGATATTGTAGAAAATGAACCTGACTAGGTTTAACTAAAGATAAAAAATAAAATAAAATTCATCTGGGGACTTTTATAAAAGATTATTCGAATCCTAATTTATGATGAGTATATTGTTAATCACTGGATAATTTTCTATTTACAATATTGGATAGGAGAATATGTGGGGGCCTCCATTTTCCCCAACACTTTGGTTATAAATTTGTGGGGAAATGCACACCATGTGATCAACTACATTACACTAATAAAATAGAGTATTCATGGTCAATTAAGAATTAATTAACAGATCTTTGTGTTGTCTTTTGTAGCACATTCCAATGAGTTTTTATTACCGTGATCTATATTATGTATGAAGACTCCTTGATGTTAGATAATGATTGAATACCAAATATAACCATTGAAGGATATTTCCATTGATTCATATAGAGAATTAATCTATTTATTGAGTATGAAACAAACATCTAGATAACGAATATGAGTAGTGGATGAGTTTTTTTTCATAATATAGTGTCGACCAAGGTATGGTGTTGACCTGCCCATAGAAACTAATGAGGAATAGGTCCGAATACATTTCCTATGTTGACGTTTGTTACAAGGGGCTATGATTTCATTAAATATTCCTTCTTCTTCCATGTTAATAATTTGATAAGTAAGAATATATGAGGAGGTAGTTTTAATGCATTTTTTTTCAAGAATTTGGAAGTGAAGTAATGTTATATGAGGACCTATAGTGTTTTAAGGTTCATGAAGAGTAGGATGTACATGAATACATTAATTAGATTTCAGTGGGGACTATTGTAACTTGACTATCACAATAATGTGACAAAGAATACAATGTAGGTGATTTCAACTTGATAAAATGGATTCGATGAAATACCACAAGTTGTATAATTTAATTATTATAAGAATATATTTCCAAGGGGGTTCATCAAATCATTCTATAAAAAAATTATTTGATGAAAATTAGGGGACTAGAAGAGATTTAGTTGGCTGCATAAGAAAAATATTAAATTAAGGGGATATAGTTGAATAAGAAGTCAGGAGATATGAAATTCAACTCAATAGTGAGTATTTATATATCTTCTTCAATATTTTTTTCTCAATTAATTATTCTCATTCATCTCTTTATAATTATAAACAAGTTTTCTTCTTAATTTTATTGGTGGAATTAGTCATGTTGGTTTGAAAATCAATTTTATGTTCCTGAATATTTAATTATCGATTGAAATTTATAACTATTTGACATTTATTTTACCATTAAATAATATATATATTCTAATGTGGGAATTGATTAAAATAAATATTTAAGCTCACTAAATAATACATCAACTAAAATAAATAGATAGATTCAGAATTATGATTAGGTTAAATAAACATTCATTGTAAAATAAGATTTTTTTGAACAAACTCCACATCTGATCATTTCTCACTAATATGTGAAAAATCTTCATGACATAGATTATGAATATATTTGGTAGTGGAAATAACTCTCAATAATATTATAGAAATATTTAGTAATTTGGTTCTCTAGTTGAGTTGAAAAATTTCTCAAAAATCATCACATTTTCTACATGCTAATTTAATCTGTCTTACCATGATTTTTTTCACAAGCCTCTTAATACTTTACAAATCATTGTTCTAAAAATATTATCACTCCATTCTCATTTAATCCACCATAATTCACACTCATCATTTATATAACCAATTTACCAGTATTTTTAGTAGTATATATTTTATATAATCCATTTTACCACTCACCTTCCACTCCTTAGGTTCAACCCTACATGACACTATTCTAATTTGAGAATCCATTTGACCACTTTCCCTTTAAGGGATTTCGATGGATCCAACCATGGGTGCCAAAATAATGGTCATTTTTTAAAACATAAAATCGACTCACATTTTATTATTCTCTTAGGGCCATTTATATCTCAACACCTTAATAACCCTCTCTAGTATGTTTTGATTTCTCCTCTCCCCTTCTGGCTCAGCTATTTGATTCATGAACGATAGAATTGTCATGTGTTCCCTATATGGTGAGTTCTTCATCATTATGTATTATTTAACTTTACTTATCCTCGATCTAAACTGATTAGATCAATGATTTATTGATATTATCAATGGGTATTAATGTGATATAATTAGGGTTTTATTGATTGTTGATAAAATTAAAACTTGTATTAAGGGAATTGGTGTCCCATCAACCTTTGAACCACAATCATTTTAAGTAGAAGTTATTCTTAATTTCATTTGACCATGAACAACATTCACGATTTTTTATTCTAATCATTCATCATAGACTTTAAAAATCATGTTGAATCATGGTTGGTTTTAGGATTCATTTGTACTTTTTTATTCGAATGGTGAACCTTGCTTCTGAGTCACCTTGTGCCAAAGGTAGGAATCCCTTGACATAAGTGAATTTTTTTTACATCTTCTTAGCATGGTTTTTCGAATAAATATATAGGATCATGTGACCTATGATTATACTTTTTCACTTTTTTATTATCATTTAATTTCTCACATGCAGGTGTATTGTGATGATCAGTATACTTTCATGAATTAATTTGATTATTCATCTTTCATTTATATACTATATTATATTAAGGTGTTTTTCTTCTTCCTTTAAGAGTTCAGTGTTTAGTTTTATCCTAGTGTATAATCCCTTGAGTGGGATGTTCCATGAGATTGGTAAGAATTCGTTACATTATCCCATCATAGGGTATTTTTTAGCCATATTTTCAGACTATCCTCTTAAGTGGGATGTGTTAGGATACCAATTGAGGTTCCTTCTAGAACAATGAAAAATCATGTAGTGTCATTCTTTGATGAATCAATATATATATAATTATTATTTATATATATTCTATTTTCCTTCATGGAATACAGTTTTATGCTATTTTCACCAATGTTGAGTGTTTTTGGTGGACTTTTACTGAGTCTTCTACTCATCCCATAAATGATAATTTCAATGTGCTTATAGATTTCGTGGAAAAGGATTGGGTAATGGGAATGAGACCTGTAGTGGATGACTGGGAATGTTGGGAGGAGGATGTGGATGTTGTAAGATGTATTTTAGGCTAGACATATACTACTTAATTTATTTAATATCATTTCATATTATGTTGGATCTATTGATTAGTATTGGTTTATTTATACAACATGTCATAGTAATAGTATACCATCTAGTTTAGTTTTAATTTTTTTTACTATAATGGTTATTTATTTGTTCATTATTCATTAATTTTTTTATCAATTATTTATTTTACTATATTTTTTACATGTTACCAACTTTACAGTCTCCCAATGATGTTCTGTAATTCTTTAACTCCCTTCTTCAAACTCATTCATGTGGGGAGGTGTGCATGAGGTCATCTGGCCCTCTGGTATGGACCCTATGGTTTAGGTAGGGGTATTAAAAATTGTATTGGGGCCCCAATTTCACTAACTTATTTCTTCTATTGCCTTTGATTTTGGATAGGGTAGATATAATATATTATGGTGGGGAAACGAGCTTCCAAACTATGCAAGTACCTAAAAGGTAATATATATTGGACCTTCAAGTGACCATGAATATGAGGTTTTCTTTCTATTTTGTTTGATATAACCAGTAATTAAATTCACATCCGAAGATGAAAATGGTGTTATTGTATTGATTTATTTGAATTAGTGTTAATTCATGCATCATTTTAGGCTCAAAGGATCATATTTTATATACATGTCTATTTATAATATAGATCCAAAATAATAAAATTCCAATTTAAATTGTGGCGTGTTCTTTGGTGGATTTTTATTGAATTATTTTATTTGATCTTGTTTTATTATTTTCTTCAGTGTATTTATGTTCTTGTGACTAATGTATAGGAAATAGATGCCAGTACTCGGTTAATGGTAGTGAAAGTGGTTATTCCTTATTGTTGGGGGTATCCTCTTGGGTTTATCATTATTGTGAACCCTTGTGTGTATTAGAGTTATATTTTGATTATCTGTTCAAGCTGTGGACTTTTTCTAAGGGTCGTTCTTGTATTTCTTGAAATCCCACCTTATAAACATCTTGCACAACTTGTTTCACCACATTTTCTGCTGTAGGATGAATTTAAGCATATTTACTTGGTTTCAACAATTATTTCGACTATAAAACCGGTCTATCAAAGAATATTTTGACTAGTTCATGTTCAGGGAGGTGGAACCCACATGGGTGGGCTTGAAATTGTCAATTACTATCATGAATTCTAACTCTAACACCCCCTTATTTCATGGGAATTGGATACCCTTAGAGTGTAGAGGATTGAATATTGATTATTGAGAAAAATTTGACCTAGTAGAGACCCTAGATGATCATAAGGTTAAAGTTGTGATTTTCATGCTTCAAGGTGCCACTAGATGGTTGTGGGATATCTTGCTGAAAGCTGGTAGATATAAAGAGATGACATGGGTGACCATCAAGGGTCTCTTATTAAAAGAGTTTTTTCCAAAGGCATAGAAGGTGGATCATGATTAATATTTTGTAGATCCTGAGTAAGGAATGATGATAACGCCAACCAATTCATCCATCTTCACAATGTTGATTTTCTTTTCTCTACTTCTCATGGGTAATGAAGTGTATAGGGATAGAAATTTAGTTATTAGAAATCCCCCATATCTAAAACAACTGGTCATAAACGTTTATCTGATGAGATATTCTTTATTTCTTTATATGGTACTGATAATCATGGAGGGATTTGAGGAAGATAGAGCTGCCTGTATTCTTTGATCTGTTAGTGGATCAATAGGTACTATCCCTTCTATAGTCCATGTGTATTATTCTGGGAATAAGAAGGGGAATTAAGAAGAAGGATTTGTGGGTTTTATTCATTTTTGGAAGATCATAGGTTTATTGATATCCATTAAGGGGGATGACTCTGCTATGTAATGGAAACGTAAGAAAAAGGGACACATTTTTAAGAATTTTAACTATTCTCTAAAGAATTTTTACTTGTATAGAAATACCGGAAATTTGAAATGATTTTGTGATAGATCTTAGAAGATAACCATAGTAAGGGTGGCCACAATACCTCCTTATTAGGTGTGTACCACTCAAGGGTTAGTGAATTAGGGGACTCAGGAGCCTTTTGGGAGTCATGGAGTGGTTACTAGAAATGCTTATGGGGTTTATCAAACTTAGGTGGATAGTGGAGAGGGAAATATTGCAATGTAAGGCATGGTATTTATTTAATTTTATCTATCTATTCATTCATTTGAAATTAAGGAATTCCATTCATTTATATCATCACAAGTAGTTTTGAGGTCGGGGTTTATATATTAAATTATCTTCTGTGTTGTTTTCTATCGATACACCCATGGGAAAGAATGCAGATATTCATTATATATATATATATAAATTTTCTGATGGTGGTTTCAATATTTGAGTATATATGGAGATTCTTAATTATAGGGATGATAGGATTTTACATAATCTATAACATGGAATAGTTTACCAGTTACTATGAACACTATGATTTATAACAAAGTTGACTGATTTTTTTCGCCTGGGGGAGGAAATATTTTGTTGAAGGTTGAATTTTACATAATGGTAGGAAAATATTGAAAATAACTTCATTATAGAGAATTATATTCAACATATGTGTCTTATATGATCATTATAGTGTATTGGGTGGTGACTCCATCCTATTTCCCACCAATGGAAAACTTTTATTAAGATATCATTCCAATTTATTTCATAGAATTTAATCAATATAAGGGTGTTGGGTTTTAGATTGATCTTCCTTCTTGTTCAAGACCAATATTGATTCCACTATATCGCATGGTTCCATCCATGTTTAATGAACACAAGGCACAACTAGATGAACATGAGACTAAAGGCATCATAAAACTACAAAAAATTCCCTTAGAGAAATCAGGTGTTGTTCTACAAGAATTTATATTATAGACTTCAGTTTTGTGTGGACTACCAGATAATGAAGAATATCACAATTAAAAATTAGATTATTTTCCATGAAATGATGAATTATTTTTTTGATTAAGGGGAAAATAGTGCTTTGCTAAAATTTAGCTATGTTCAGGTTACCAATAACTTTGGTTTATTGAATAACATATACTAAATATGGAATTTATGAGTAGGTATGGTTTTTATGAGTACCTAATTATTCTATATAGACTAATGAATGTGCTTTCAGGGTTCATGGATCTCATGAAAAGGGTCTACCACCAATACATGGACTCATTCATCATAGTGTTCATTAAAGATATTATAATATATTACCAGACATTAGAATCATATTATATACACCATAATATCATTTTGTGTTTTCTTTAAACACATCATCATTATGAAATGTATTTTAGGCTTTATGTTAGATTGAACAATCTGTGCTTTTTGAGAATGTGTTTAATCAAGAAGGAATATCAGTTGATCCATAAAATGATGGTGAAATCAGGTCTTATGAATAGATGAATAATGTGTTCAACATCAGAATTTTCTTTAGTTACATGGGTAATAAAGGGGGATTATAAATGAATTTTCTTGCATGAAAACACCCATGATCACACTTACAAAATAGGGAATCATGTTTGACTGGATGGAAATATGTGAAGAAGTCTTCATAGAGTTAACGAAGAGGTTTATATCATCATGGATCTAGATTCTTCCTAATCATGTAGTTTGTTATTCAATTTCATTCTATTCATCTTATAACACCCATTTTTTTGAAAATGAAAAACTATTCATTATAGTGAATGTGACACGAAAAAAAGCGCCCAACCATTATAACCCACCTATTGAATTAGATGTTATAAATATTATTTAATAAATTATAAATAATATATAATGGTTTGAAAGTATATAAATTTATTACTAAATTAACAATAAAATATTACTCAATTTTTAATTCACATTTTCATCATTACCAAAAAAATACTTCAAAAAGTATTTTTATTGCATTTCATGAGAAAATATTTTTGATAATTTATATAACATATAGAAAATTTATTTTATAAAATTGAACACATTTTATGTTGATGGTATTAATATAAATATATGTATATATATGTATATATATTTTTAATGACATTTTTTTTCATTTCGTAAAATTAATTTATCATATATTTTCATACCGTTACATTTACAGAAAAATGATACCGTCTATCATGCATACATATAGATTACAACCTCTATGATGTGATTAAATTAATTTTTAATTACCATGTTTCATGGATTTTATATACAACTATATGTAAATAAATAATAGATATTTATGATAAAAATATATTTTTTATGTGTAAACTAACACTTACCTTCCTTCTATAGAGATCATTGAAAAATGGAATTGTAACTCATGAGTATGTATGACCTACCATCTTCACTATTATATCATAGTTCATTTTTCATAACAACCCATCATGATTGATTTCAAAAGTATAATTTTTGTATAAAAATGATAAATATTTCATGTATATTATCTTAAATAGGAATAAAAATAATCTCCTTAAGGTTATTAAACTTTCTAAATTCATTTTCAATATATGATAAAAACATCATCAAAATTTCCAACTTCATCCTAAATGATTATGAAATTGAAATAAAATGATAATAAATTAATTAAAGAGAATAAAAAAAATCAAAAGTTTTCATAATAAATTAATTAATTAAAACATTGCAATTGTTTATAAATGTAAATAACACGAGTGATGAATCATTCTCATGGTAAGGGATCTCTCTAAACAAACATTTCCTTATAGTTATTACCATTATCTATACAAATCAATTTATCTATATCTTTAATGCTATTAAATGATTTTAAATTATGTTTATGTATATTTCACATATATACCTATCTTATTATTCTTTCATTAAGGGGTAATATATAACTTATGCTCATTTCTAAAATACATGCATTATGAAATTTTTCTTTGATTATGGTTTGAAGAATGATTATACAACCCAATTTCATTGCATGGGTAATTATTATGTGATTATTTATAAATGATTTCCATTTATTGGGATACATAAATCTAAAACATGTTATTTTATGTGTAACCAGATAAAGATTTAATACATTGGATAAACATTTAGTCTCATAAAGTGCTTTGGACGAGATTATTGTGTAATGATAACCCATTATAGGACCTTTTCCATCATTTGAAACTATCCAGGATGTTATACTTGACTCATGTTTATGTGATGCTACAATGTTCCACCACATTTTATATATTACAATTTTTTTAGGATAAAATCTTCATTTTTTATGATTATGTGTGATTACACATGAGCCTTATCTATTATGATATCATTTTCTACCTGGGACTCACTGGTTATGTTTTCTTATCACGTTTATTCCCTTACTATGATTTTTTCACAACCCTTTTCTATATTAATTCCCCATGTAATCCTTTGTAATTCAAAAATCCTAAACGTACTTTTGAGGTCATTATAGAGAATAATATGACGATTTCATGTTTTACTTTACTTTTGATGTGTTATGAACCTATTTTTTTAAAGTCACTAGGCATCATGATCATTAAGTTTTAGTTAATGCATGTATACCCTATTTATCAAGTGATAATATGTTAAAAATTATTTAGTACCTAAATTTATTATCAAATTAAATTATTTTCTTATATTTGGAAACAAGGATGAGAAAAATTTAGGGATAACCCAAGGGATAAATATAATGATAAATTTAAGTATAAAAAAATATATTGGAATATTCATGAAATGATGTTTGATTTCTTTCATAGAAATTGCATCTTTGTATGGATAATGTAAGTGTATATAGTTTGACCATAGTTCTACTTATGATCCCTGGTGATTTTTTTAGTGTTTTTTTATTGGAAACTAAATTTTTGTTAAAGAATGCTTTTCTAAAACCAGAAAATATGATATGGTGAAAATCATGTTATAAAGGATAGAATATCATTATGAAAATAGAGTACCAAAGTTGGATAAAGAATAGAATTTTGAAAATCAGTAAGATATAATTTTCCACCATTCTAACTCCAAGTAGTCATATTATTCATTAATAATCTAAAAGTTCTCAATATCATGAAATGATTTCATGATCAATTTTTTTATGAAAATATAGTTATAGATTTTAAGACAGTTCTTTTCTGGACATAGAGATTAAAATCTTTCATTTGATGTTATTAATAGAAAAATACATAATGAAATATGTTCTAAACAATGTTGAAGGATTAAAACATTTTTTTTTCTTGAAACTTTTATCTACACAACGAAATTGATAGAGAGAGGGATGTTTGAAGTTGACAATGTTCAATGAAGAATAAAAATTCTACTAATCAGATGATGATTTTGTCAGATAGACTATGATCTTTAAAATATATAATTTGGTGAGAAACAATAGAAGAAGAATATAATGTTCTTTACACTCAGACTAATAGTGAAGTGTTTTTTACAAGAAGACCTGACATTGAGACATTACTTATCGAAATGACATGATTGAACTGACACGATGGTATAAAAAGAATAAATGATGGATTTTTATGGAATATAGAAGATTTATAAGAATCAGATCATCAGATAGATAATTTTTAATAATTTATAATGTTTTTATTATTGATATTATGTTATTCAAAAAAATATAGATGAAATAAAAATTGAATTCGAAAATAATATTTGAATATCTGAGAAATGAAAAAGGGGTATATAATCAATTTAATTGGAAATATATATCTAGACATTAACCACTAGACAAACCATTCTATATAGAGTTGTGTGATAATTATTTCAATTTATTCCCCAAAGCTGATTTTATTAGTTGAATAGGGTTTCTAAAATACTTATGATAAAAGAAGTTGATGATTTTTTGTTTTTAATCAAATAAAATCTCAAAAAATTGATAATGGATTATGTCTATACTGGATAATCATTATAGAAAACAAAATTATTTAGCAGTTTGAATAATGTATTCGACCATATTTTATTAGTTAGGAGGAATTGATAGAGGTAAGACCTGTTTTTCTGGAAATAAAGCTGAATGATGTTTTAATATTAGAGTTTTGTTATATGTTGTATAATATATGAATTCATGTGCAGTCACTGTGTTTGAAAAAATACCTGACTGAATTGTTTTTTATTTAAAGTGCATCAAGAGAATTATATGAAAGAAATTATTTTGGACATCTTTATGAATTGATATGTTCCTAACATTCAATTTCCAGACATAAATTTTGTATCATTTTTTTAAAGAACTATTTTATGTAAACATGAGAAAGTTGAAATTCTAATGAATTTTAGAATACTAAAGAAGACACTAGAAGAGTTGAATTTATTTTTTAAGTCCACAATTTAATTTTAACTATTTGATAAATTCAATATATTAATTATGGTGAGCGGGAAAACATTTCATGTTTCCCAACATTATTATTTATGAGAGATCATATAAATAGAGGTTCGAAGTTCAATGGTACTTGTGGTGGTTCTCCCATTCCCAAAATTTATAACACTTCTAATTTTTCATTCTAAATTCCTTTATGAAAAATATTTTATTTCATTTTTAAGAATAGTTTCCATATAGAGTATTCTTTTTGAATATCAAAAATTGAAAATTTTAGATGATGAGATAGAGGATAAACACAAATTTATGGGTAGATAGAGTTATAAACATAATTTGTGGGGGTTTCATGTTTTTTTAAGTAGAATAATATAATTTTTTATAGAAACATTTGCGTAAACATTAAACAGACAGAAATTACTGGATGAAGTATATTCATATGAATAAGGTCTCAAAGAAGGGAGATTGGATATAGATTCCAGAAAGACCCCATATAAAGTTGTTTGTTCAAAGATACATTATTTGTGAATAAATGTTTTTTAAAAAATATTTCAAACTAATGGGATTTGAAAAAATCTCTCTTATGAAAAGATAGGTTGTGTTCAATGGGAGTTGACAGAAAATATTTATAAATTCTTTGTTATAGTGAATTACCAAAAAATCATGGGAGTATATATAGAAATGATGTAATTTCTCACACTTGTGTTGAACCTTGTAAATATTCATTTATTTTTTACACTCCTATTGTTTCATGAATTTTATTTTACTAAAATTATATAAGGAGGAAAATCTCACATGTTCCATGGGTTATGTTTCTTAATGGTTAATTTTTTCAAAATACGGTCACTAATTTAATCCACCCCTACCTGATTCTAGGATCCTAGGGAAATTACGTTGGTATCAGAGTAAGGATATCCTATTATTTTATTATTATGGAAAATTATAATTATTTCAAAAGTATAGATATTCCTACATTTTATGTAAAAAATTATCATGGATAGAAAAATAAAATTATTATCTATATTCTCTAACTTTTCCTTGAAGTTATTGATGATACGATAGTTTGATTTTCACCGATGAAGATTGACTCTTCCATGAAATGTTTATAAAATAAAATCAATAAATTTGTTCAAACAACTAGAAATTTTATTCTTATGTCACTATTAGAGGACATTTTAATGGGTGAGATGGGACTCAAAATAGTAATGTTAATGTGGTAAAATAATAAAGGTGTCATTAATGAAAATAATTACGTGAAGGAAGAAATGTTACTCATCCAGTATAGAAGGATTAAATACAAATGAATGAGAGGTGAAAATTCTATTGAAGATTAATTATCCAGAGTGAATGAATTTGTTTAAAACATTAAAGGTTTAATAGATTACTTAGAAAATTATAAAATTATGATGAAACTTATCAAAAACATTCCAAACATGTTTGATTCTAAAAGGTATGAATTATAAGATAAATAAAAATTATCTCTTATTTAATTTCATAAGTATATTATTTCAAATGAAATGACAAAATCTGCATAATTATAAAAAAAAATATTTCAAATATAAAATGTCTTAAAGATATGAAAACAATGAAAATTTATGATGTTAAATATCTTTATCCTTATGATTTAGAAGATAATAAGGCTGATTAATTGAATAAAAAAATAATGTATATTCTCTCCATGAAATATCTCTGAGTAAGTGTAATTTTTGGGGGGAAATTCATCTCAAATGATTGGATTATGGTGGAATCATGAATTTTTCTATTAATTTCCCCAAAATGAATATTGGGGAATTTGAGTATTGTTCTAAAAAATATATATGTGTAAAAATATTGATAAAACATAGAAGAATGAAATTAGGTACACTGGTATAAATAAGTTCACTAGAAATAAAACATGCATAATAAGTAAGAAATTTAATCTGAATTAGATGATATTTCTTCATCAGAATATGATAGTTTAGAAATAATCCTAAACATATTTTTAAAAGATGAAAAAATGAAGATTTGTCAAAAATGTGATGAAGGGTGTGAATAAAATTATAGAGAGTTTCAGATCAAATCAGAATTTTTTCTATTATTGATTCTGTTATAACACTCAATGATGAAATAAGAATTATGAATGAAGATTGAGGAAAATATATTAAGGAAGAAAAGAAAAATATAAGAAAAAAGAATAATATATATTGAAGAACGTAGGATACAAAATATAAATTGTTTAACAAAGAAAGATGGAATATGACCTCAGCATGTTGAAGTAATTTAGGGGAGAAGAAGTTTAGAAATCTCAATCAAATCACCATGATTCAAAACTTACCAAAAATAAAGTAGAGTGATAGTTTCAGTAAGTATCCAGAAGAAACAATATGAATCATCTGGAGCTACATAAAAAAACATTAGATGAATTAGTTATATTATATATCTTCCAAAAATAATGTTTACTCTGATTTTTCTGACATTTAATGTGGTAAAAATTTGTTGGGAAAACATAAGTTGATAAGGGTTGCAAAAAATCCACCACATTCCCAAAAGTTTATATTTTCATTTATAAAATAATGTATAATACCCAGATAAAGATGTATTATAATGAATTTTTGAAAATCAATAAATATTATATAGAGAAAGTTCATACATCTATCAAGAACCAATATTTTATTTCATTTTTGGTGTTTTGGAATCATTAAGCACATGGTGTATAATTATTGGTATAAGTATTCACTTCCTTTAAGAAGGTATTCACAAAGGGGAAGCAATGATTTAAAATGAATGAGTAAAATTCCTAAAAAATGTAAAGATAGAAAATTAAAGTCTCCATATTTTAGAAAATTCTAATAGGAAAAAATGATTTTTTGAATGGTTTTGTAGATTATATGAGCAGGTTTAGAACCATTCTAAATAATGTATGATAACTGGACTAGGGAAAATTTCTTATTCTAGAAAAAAAGCAATCTGGAAAGAAAAAGATTAGGAAAATCATTGTGTATTGATACAATATAAAAATAAACTAAAATAAAAAAATCATATATTATTGAAATTTTTGTTCTTCATATAAGATAAGAGTTTTAAAAATAAAAAACTATATTGAAATTAGATATGGATGAGTATTTACCTTTGGGAATGATAGTTTCTTAGAGATCAGAGGAATTGGAACGACTATGATTATAAATGAAATGTTTAAATCTAAGGAAGTTATATATGTTTATGGACTAAAACACAACATACTCAATATAAGTAAAATTTTTGTTGATGGAAAATAAGATACACTTATAAATAAATTTTGTACCATTAAAATTTTGAAATATAAGAATGTTGAAACTAAAGGAGAAAGAACCATCCGAAATAATTTCTTGATAGGGGAACATTGTCACTGCAGTTATATACGTGATGATGTTAAAAACAAATTGTGGAACGATAGAATACGAAACCTTAAATAGAAAATCATTAAAAAAATAGTCTAATGTTAATGCAATTTGAAATTTTTTAGAATTCAAAATAATAAAAGATGATGTTTTCATAACATTTTTGAAACGTAAAATGACTTGTAAAATCTCTAAGATGTTGATATACATTCTACGAGACCTCTAGAAACTATTCATTATGATATTTTTTGGACTGATGAGGATTCAACAATAAAAGTAAATATTTACTTTTTCAATTTTATTATTGAATTCACTTGGATTAACAACATCATGTTTATGGAACAAAAGTCAAAAGCTATATAAATAATCATATTTTTCAGAAAAGATGTTGAGATAAGAATGGGGATTTATATAACGAAGTGGATAATAGGTAGTGGTACAAAACCCATATATAATTCATTTAAATATTATATAAAAAATCATAGAATCACTTATTAGTATAGTTCTCCACACACGTAACAACAAAATGTTTTAGATGAAAGGGAAAAATAGATGTTTGGTTGAAATGAGATATATCAGGTTAGCCGAATGCAAATAATTAGAGTTCTACAAAATAAAATCTCTTAGTACCATTATACACGTACAAAATTAATGTTTTATAATGCTAGAATCGAAAATTAATTCTTATGAAATTTTTTATAACAAAAAAATCTATGAAATATTTCTTATTATTTAGAAGTTATTGTTTAGTAAAAACAAAAAATATGTATAGTGGAAAATTATATGAAAATTACATGGAAATAAATTTCATGGGATATTCAACCAATCGAAGAAGTTAAAATAAAATTTGGAAAATTATTATGAATTTTAATGGATTAATATTGTGTGAATTTTATAAAAAATCCAAAATCCTTATAAAATGATATTTAAAATATTTTTGAAGAAAAACTAATGAATTCAAATGAAATTTAAAGAGATCCAAAAAAGATATATCAAGAATCAGAGGAATCAGGTTAAGAGGAAAGTGATATTGGAAGAGAAAATTTGAAATTTTATACCTTACCGAAATAGGATAAAACTAAAAATTGACTTTTAAATTAGAAATCTTGGATTCATAATAGAAGAATGATGAGGTAAGAAATTCCTAAATTATTCATTTCATGGATTGAACCTGAATTAGTTTTTGATGTTATAAAATAGAAAGGCATAGTAAATGTAATGAAATAAGATTTGTATCATATTGAGAAAAATAGAATATTGGAAATTTTTCCATGACTAGTTGATAAAAAATTTATGGGAAAGAAATGGGAGTATGAAAATAATTGAATTAACATGGGGAAGAATCAATAAAAAAATTGTTTGTAAAGAATATTCAAACGTGGAAGGTTTGGATTCTCATGAACAATTTTCCAGTGTTTATATATTAGAAACTATATGAATGTGTCTAGTAATCGATACACATCTCCATTATAAATTTTATCAGATACATGTAAATTAATCTTACATTTATTATGAAATTAAAGAATAATTTTACCTCGGCCAACCATTTAGGTTTCATATTGATGAAGATCGAAGCAAGGATTATAAAATGAATAAATCAGTGTATTTTTTGATACAATCATCATGTTCCTTTTTCTATAAAAATGATAATTACTTGAAAAAGTTTAGTATTAAAAAAAGTTGATAGAATCATGTTTATGAAATAAGTGTCTTGATATAATTTTTTCTAGAGATGATGAAAAGGGATTTAAATAATTTTTTTAATTGAAGAATAATTTTTAGATTTCAATACTCGGTTATTTTAATTTCTACTTTTTCAAACAAGTTTAAAAAAGAAAAATAAATTTTCTTATATAAAGAAATGTATGCTTGTAAAACTATAAAAATTTAAGAAATGGAGAAATATAAATACCTTTCTACTTTTTTAGTTTGGATGAATATGAGTTGTGATGAAGGTGGAAAAATTATGAATGAGAAATAATATAGAAAATTCAAAGGAATTTTTCATTATCTTTAATGTTTCAAGTCCTTATAATATTTAAGTTGTGAATTTTTGTTCCTTATATAATAGTAATCAGAAATAAAATCATATGTTCATAGAAAAGTGAAATTTTATATATGTTAGATGAATAACATCTTATAGAATGATATACAAAATAAGTTGTGATTTAAAATTTCATGGTTATACTAATTTTGATTGGTCTTGATATTTCAATGATAGATAATCAACATAATGTGGATCAATTTACTTATGATAATGTTGTTTGAGATATAATATTAGGAAATATAGTTCTATGAAAATGATCATATAATAATAAAAATATGTGGCATCTCCCCAAGCTAATACTCAAATTTTATGGATGAATTTTCATCTGGATGATTGGAATGATGATGTTTCAAAACCATTGATTATAATTTGTGATAACTAGAGTGAAATTTATCATTCTAAGAATCATTTCCATCACTGAATATAAAACCATATTTATATTCATTTTCACTTTATAAATTATAAGTCTCATGTTTGAGTTGTTTTGTTGGCATATATTTCATTGAAATACCAAATTCTTCATGTTTTCACAAAACATATTCCAGGGAAGATATTTGAAATATTGAGGAAGAAACATCCGGTTCAACCTCCACCAAATATATGATAAACATATTTAGGATGGTCACCCTATCATGATTTGGATAATGCTAACAAACGGGGTGTATGTGTAAAAAATTATCCAACAAGCGGGAGAGAAGTACTTTTCCTTACATAGATTCATATGAATCCATGGTTATCATAAAATTGGGGAGAGAAAAGAGAGATAAAATAAAATGTGAGGGGGTTTGTCTAAACATGGATGTAATTTTTCATGTCATAGATGGATGTAATTCCATCACAAACATTACATTATCTCGTAATATGTTTCCTGGACAGTATCTTCTAAGAAATTTTGGGTTTGTTAAATATTAAAATTCTGAGTTATTGTAATAATGAGTTGTGAAAATATTTGAGTATTGAATGATGTTAAATTGGAAAATTTGTTAACGAGAGTTGACCCAAACTCCGAAGACGAATATTAAAGATATTTTGTGATGTTTTTTTTAAAATGTTGTATTTCTACAGATAATTATTTATTAAAGATTGATTCTATATAATTGGAAAGGTTAAGATGAAAAAAATAATTTTATGAAGATTATTATGTCTGGATGCCGATTGAGTAACAATGTTTACTAGGGAATATAAGTATGAAAATAAAAAAGTTAAAAATTTCCAATATTCCAACTCCCTCATTTCAATTAATTCTTTTGTGATCTCAAATTTCTCAAAATCACGAATTGGGTTCATGAACAAATCTTTTGGAAGAAATGAGAGTTTTAGTTTTTCAGAAGAAATTTTTTTGGAAGAATAGATTCAGATGCATCTCCTGATATGGGTACCAGAAAAAGATATAATGGATGATTTTTTGTATAATATTAATGGTTATGAGCATAGTATTCTTGAAACATATCTCTTCACTATGAAATTCCAAGTGAGAAATATTTTTTAGGTTTCTATATTTTTATGAAAAAAATCCATTATTCTGATTAGATGAAATTTGTTAGAATGTCCATGTTTTTTAAAATTTATGAGTTCGTGAAAAATGAGAAAACATGGAGATATTGTTCTTTATAGTCAGACTGATATGGAATTGTGTTTATAAGAATCATTGATGTTGAAATATTTATTTCCAGACATAATTTACCACAACAACATAACAGTCTTTTAAGACCAGATGACTGCTAGCAGATAGAACAAACAACAATCAAAGAATGCAGATCATTGGATAAAATTTTTAAATAAATATCTAAAGTTTTTGATGAGTTTATTTGGTTTTGAAAAATTCATAAAAATGAAAAGTGACTTAAAAATTAATATTTTATTACATGAGAAAATAAAATGGAGGAGTTAAAATTTGGAATGCAGAAAAGGTCTTCTAACACAAAAAACTAGAGAATCCATTCTATATTGAGATGTGTC
Organism: Viscum album; assembly: GCA_963277665.1. NCBI lineage: Eukaryota > Viridiplantae > Streptophyta > Magnoliopsida > Santalales > Viscaceae > Viscum > Viscum album. The sequence goes on along the minus strand of OY728128.1, from coordinate 137,334,182 downwards.
TGATAGTTTATATTTTCTTCATCAAACATAAGTTGATCGGATGAAGAGAATTGTGAAAATATGTGTGAATAAATAAATAGAAGAGTTAAATTTGATAATTGGAAATTGAATTTGAACAAGGAAAATGTTATAATGGTTTATGTTCCTACCAGATATTTGTTTTAAGAAACTGAAGTCTCTAGATATTTCAACATTGTAGTCACCCTTCTTCTATTAATTTGGAGCAATGAACAGAGGATAAAGATGAAATTATAAATATACAAATTATATGTTATTTCAATATAATAGGTTTTCTATAGGAATTAAATATATTTAATTATGGTGACTCCATTATGTTCGAACTAAGATCAGACTACATCGGTGTTTTATTTCCCATGGGTTAAGAGAACCGAATGAATGAAAAATGTTTCAAATAGATTTATGAATAGTGAATTTCTGGAAAACAAATTTCTAGATAAATGATTTATTCAAAATTTTATTGTTCTAATTAGAGTTATGTTGATAAATTAGAAGATATAGAGACTTTAAGATTATTTTATAAGACAGAATAAGAGTGGAGGTGATTTTGAGAAGCCCCCCAATGATTTTGAAATATCTGTGAAATTTGGATTTATGAATTTTGGTGAGTAGTAAAACATTTTAGGATTCCATATTTTTTTATTTCAAATAGAAATTATAAAGAGAGGAGAAAATTTTAAAAGTACCTGTAATTGTTAACTCGTGTATAAAAGAGGAAACACTCTAGATTTTGTGTTAGAACTGAATTTCCAACCAAAGATTTACTTAATGTTAAAAATAGTTTCTGAACAGTGTCTTCTATTTGATGATAATATAGAGAAAAATTTAAAATACATGACATAAGAAAAATGGATACTGAATATGAGAGAGAGTTATGAGTATATTTTGGGAGGTTTCATGTTCTGTTATGTGGAAAAAACATAAATTTCTTTTTGATGTAGGATGATAAAAGTTTCAATAGACAGAGATTACCAGATTGATGATTTCGGGATGGAGAAGATTAGATAGTGGGTAGATCAAACCAAGATTATAAAAGAGCCATATTTGGATTAGTTTTATCTATGTTACATTTTTTTGTGGATAATTTTTTTTATAATATTTTTGAAATCTAATCGGATTCAAAATGATCATTCATATCCAGATATAGAGGGTTTCCAATAAGAGTTAACACATGTTTTTCACCACTTATTCATTATTTTTAATTTACATATACCTAAGGGATTACCAATAGAAAAGATTTAGGTTCTCAAAGTGAGGATGAACATTATAAATATGGTTTTTATATTTACATTCCTAAATTTTAATCCATTTGATTTTCATAAATATCAATAAGAAAGAAACAATCACAAATTTCAGGGTTTACGTTTCTTAAAGAAGAAATTTGTAAAAATTTAATCACTTATTAAATCCCCCCTCATATGATTCAACAATACATAATAACATCATGTACCCATAAGTAATAACTCTAAAAAGTTAAAATTGACATAAACACGATCATCACAAAAGGATTAACAGTGGGCCTTGATGCACAAATAGTTTGATGCTCTTGGGGGAAATTAGTTGGAAATTAAAAACACTTTAAAAATCATTATTAGGGGCATGAAAAAATTATCATGTTAGAAACCCTAATATGAATAATTACCATGGATAAATGATATAGAAACCTAGAAACTCATATGATAGAAAATAATTTCACATATAAGTTATTCCTTCAATGTTCAGATGTTTCCCTTTTATATGTTAATGCATTTTCATAAATTTTTTTTAAATTTGTGTAATGGATGGAAATTGGAGAAACTATTCCAACAACCATAACGATAAGTAACTTGATTATTACCCCAATGACATTCCAAACCTTATGGGAGATGTATATGAGAACATAAGGGGTGTACGTTCAAGATGTTAATAATAACTTTAAGAATATAGAACCCACTCTTCCTCCTAAAAAGGATAAAGTTATAATCGAGTCTATTATGAGACAATGTCCTTCGACTTTTAGTGGATCTTCTGATCCCATCATAATAGAATAAAGGATTAACTCCATTGATAATATATTCTATTTCCACAAATTCCCAATTAAAGGGAATTTTTTTCTTGAAATTTATCACATTGAGCGAGAATTGGATTGTTGGTGGACACATATCAAGAAAAAAATTCCAAATAAGTAATTGATTTCATGGAATTATAAGACTTCAAGAAAATATTTATCAATAAATATTTTCATTGAAATATTTTTATACAAATGAAGAATAATTTCCTTATTTTGACGTAAATAGAAGATAAAATTATTGGGGATTATGAGAAAAACAAGAAAAGGATTTCATTGTATGCCTCTAGTTTTTTCATCCACAGTAAAGGTAGTGTAGATCATTTCCATAGTGGGTTAAAGTTGATTCCAGGAAATGTATCAATGATTCCAAACATTAATATCTATGCCAATGGTGTCTGTTAATCAATAAATATTATGATAGAGATTGGTGACACTTATTTATCTTTTTGTACATGATATAAAAATGCAAAATTGACTTTTTATATGGTGAATAAAAAGGAAAATCCCATAGAGGAAATGAAATACAACATCCCAATTTTCAGAAGTGTGTGAATAATAATCCTTGAAACTATCTGATGAGAACCGAGAGATGCTTAAAATGTGGAAAATAGAGGCATAATGCTAATTAGTGTCAAAGTTAAATGAAGAAACATACTAATTTTTAAAAAGATACGATGTTTCAAATAAACACTAATATTCTGATGAAGTGTTTCAAATTCATGGAATATTTTAATTACAATATCCAACACCATAAAACATGGGTCGTCATAGAAGATCAATGAAAACAACCTCCATGGCCCTAAAATAATGGTTGATAATATTATATCACTACTACTAAGGGGGGTTATAAAAATGTTTTATTAATAGGTATTATTGTTATTCAATCCATAATTGAAAATTTTCAATTTGATTCTGTTTCTATTCATTCTTTCATAACTTGAAAGTTTAGTTCAACTAACATAACACCACCTAAAAACAGTGCTTGAGCTATCAATGAGAATACAAAATAGTGTGATGATTTTATCCCAAGTATATAAATCGCCCACAATCAATGTATTTTTTAAATAATGTCCTAGAAATTCTCATCATATTTCCTTTAGTATAATTAGGTGTTATATAGGACATAGATTAGGTATCATTATTTAAATAAATAATAAACTATCTAGAGATAGATCACTCTTTACATCCCAATTCATACTCTAATTATATATACTTTCTATTAATAGAAAGATTCTATCTTGAAACATTTTGTTATAGAATTGATATTATAGCCTTATTTGTACGTTTATGTAACAAAAATGATTGAGGAAAATTAAGGAATCATGCTGGAAGACATGACCATTGTGAAGGATTATATAGTTTTACTCCCTGTTGATATTCCTTGTATTCCTCCAAATATATATGTTGAGTTCTCAGCAGAACATATACCTAGATCTCTGCCCATATCCAATAACACTTACCGAATACACATTGTTGAGTTTGAAGAGATGAATTGGTAGTTATAATAGAATATGGAAAAGGTTTTTACATCGATGAGTGCTTCACCATGGGGTGTTCTGGTCCTCATAATTAGGATTAAGGATGGGTTAATGTTCCTCTACATTGATTATTAATAATTCAACAAAATCATGATAAATAAAAAGTATCCCCTCCCACGTATAGACAACCAGTTTGATCAACAATATGCAGCCCTGTATTTATATAATGTGGATGGTTGATAATGATATCACATATTAAAGGTGAAGAAGGGATTTATTCAAAGAAGGTGTAGACACAATTATTTACTAGTGATTCCTTTAATACTCACCAATTATCCCTCAATCTATAGGGACATTATTAATATAGTCTTCCGGGATCACCTTGAAATTGGTTTAGTAGTCATATAAATGATAGGATGATTTACCCTAAAATAATGGAGGAGCATAAGGAGTATCTGAATACTTCTGTGAAGGATTTGATAAATTCTAATATATATGAAAATTATAGTAAATGTGAAATTTAGATAATGAATGTATCCATAATGGGGAACATTTTCACGAGTAATGGGATATCTGTAGACCCTTCTAATACAGAGGATACAATGGACATACCTACAATAGTGTCTATAATAGATATGTATAGTTTCTATGGGCTTGCTGGGTATTAAAAAAAAAATTTTAGAAAAATCTTGTGATTATGAAATCCACATAATAGGTTAACCTAGAATGGAGTAAACTTATATAGACTATTGAATTAGAATAAAACATTAAGGAGACGAAAAAAGGCTTATTATAGCACCAATCCTCACAATTCTCTTAGGTGGGGAGTTTTTTAAGGTATGTGATGGTAATTAAAATAAGGGTATATGATATTGACTAATGAAAAACGATAAATATAGAGCCTATGACTCAATCCAAATTAATTTTTATGTTAATTACTCTCCCAGACATGATCTAAAGTTGGCTTCAGTGATCCTTCCATTAAAAATCTGGTAACATTATTTTTAATGTAAGACTGAGACCTTGCCTAGAAAATAGAAATCCCTTTATTAGTAGAAAAAAAACCTACAGAAATATGAAAGAAGATTTAAAAAAATCCTTCCTGATAAATTAAAGGAGATCATCTGTCACATGATCAACCCAATGAAAATCATTACCATTATCACCTTTGTTGGCAAGCCCATCTGCCAATGCATTTGGCTCTCTATAAGCATGAGTCGCAAAGTGGTCTTTTATGTAGAGAGATTCCAAACATCTATTCCAACAATTAGTGAGCTTCCAAGAAAGATGTAAAACCCCAGTTTGAATAGAAGAGACTATAATAGAAGAGTCACATTCAATCCATGTTTGTTCCAACCTCACCTTCCAGCTTGATAAACAGTAATTATAACACCAAGCATTTCTGCTTCAAGACCAAAAGCAATACTGAATGATCCATTGATGCACCCACAAACATTTCCCTGACAGTCCCTATAGACAACACCAAATCCAGAGGGACCATAATTTCCCCTCGAAGCCCCATCAGAGTTGACTTTAATCCACCTATTAAAAGGAGCTCTCCAAATGACTTCCATTGTACCACGCAGAGGACAAAATTTTCCTTTCACCCCCAACCCGATTAAGCCCCGGAAAATCATGAATTGAGTTTGAACAAAACAAACCATTAAAAGTTTCCATATCTCGGATATATGCAAGAATCCTGGAAAGAGCTGCACCGAACTAAAAATGCTGCAAGTCTTGTCTGAATTTATTTCTTGTTGTCCATATTAGATGAACATTCTCCCCTGAAATAGCCTGAAAATATTCTGGAGCTGCGATGACAGTTGTAAAGAGCTCCATATTTTTATGAGATCCCCAATTGAATTGAAAAAATGTATAAGAACTTCAAATATATCATAAATATCCCTCTACATTGTCGAAGACATAGTATAGGTGAGGAAAAGGTGGTCTACATCTTCTTTATTTTGAAAGCACAGAGCACAAATGGAGCAAATAGAAATACCACATACCTGTAGAAATTCATCAGTTGGAATTTTTTTGTGAGCCATCCTCCATGAAAGAATATACCTCGATGGCCTTAAAAAAATTCTCTGTAGGTTACCAATCCATTTCAAGTCAATTTAACTACCAATAAAGTGATAATAAAAACCTTTGGAGGTGATAATTCCATTGACTACAAGCTCCCAAGCCCAAAAATCACCCCTAGGGGATGAACAATGATCATTCATAATCGAAGTGATATAATCTGGAAGATTATCCATGTTACCAAGCTTATCCTTGATAGACAAATCAAAATATAGGTTTTAATCCCCTCCAAGAATAAGTCAAGAAGATGATTCCCAGTGAAATTGGATTTCCAAAAATGAAGAGAGGAATCCTCGGATGCATGCCATCGAGTGTCAATATCATTTTTTTTTAAAAAATCTTGAAGGTAGGACACACCGAAGAGTTGACATAATTAAAATTACCAGTCTTGAGCTTGTGGATAAACATGTCCTGAAGAAAACCATTAGCCTCAAATTTCATATTCATAAGCTTCTATATAATCATGGCTTGCAAAGAGTCATTGAAACCCAGTAGATTCTTGATTCCTAGACCACCCTCATCATGTGACATGAAAACATCATTCTAAGGAACCGCTCCAAACATCCTTTCCAAAATACTACCACTCCAAACAATGTTATTAATAAAAGTATTGGTGCTCTTGATTAAAGAAATTGGCAATTTATACATCATAAAAGAGTACATAGATTTGAGGACGATGGTTGATTTTACTAGGAAAACCCTACCGGCCATGGATAAAGATTTTCACATCCATGTAGAAAGTTATCTTTTAATCATGCTAACAATGATAGAGAAATGAAAAACCTTTGGTCTCCCCCAGATCATGGGAACTCCCAAATTGGTGAAGGGGTGTTGTCCCTCATGAATTTCCAATTCTATAATGACATCATTTTTCCTGATTAATGAGAAGCTTCTTCCAAAATAAACAATGAACTTTCTCCAACTAACCACTTTCTCCTGAAACCAATTCATAGTGAAGATGGGATCTCATTATATTCTTGACATTTCCCGTATCCCCTTTGTGTGAAATGATTGATATCATCATCATATAGAAGTTGAGTGGGAGAAATAACCCCCCTTCTAGCATGAATACACTTCAGTTTACCATTTCTAAACATAATAGAAAGAATCCTGCTAATATAATCCTCAGAAATAGAAAAAAGGATGGCAGATAATGGATCACCCTGCCTAGCACCCCTTGAACAATCGAAATATCCTTCAGGAGATCCATTTATAAGAACTAAAATATGAGCAGAACCTAATATGTTTTTGAGCCAAGTAACAAAAACATCATCAAACCCATACATGATAAGGATCTCGTAGATGAAACCACAATCAATTGTATCAAAATCTTTCATCCTCATCCTTGATTCCCTATTTAGAGGGAGTATTTCTTGCATGGTCATCCTCTTGAGCTTCCTCCTCCTCCACCATTTCCTCCCAGGTTTGCTTCATCGGGGTAGATGTGCTAGGCTGAGAATTCACATGAGGATATTCCTTCTTAGAATACAGATCCTAATTAGGATCTAATTGAGAGTTCAAAGGAATTTTGTAAGGTCCACCCTAATCCCCTAGGACACCTTCCTTTTCAGGAGGCACATTTTTATATTTTTCGCTCTTATTGAATTTAGTAAATTCCATTTCTTTGGGAACATCAACCTTTTTTAGAAGTACCCTGCAATTGGAAACCAAATGACCCACCATTTTACAAAAATCACAAAATGATGGAACATTCTCATACTCCACCCGAATTTCTGATCTAATCCCAAAAGCAATAAAAAAGATGCTCTCATGTCTCTTGATTTCCAAGTTCACATCTTCTAACATTCGAGCAAAGAACACCAATTCTCTCTCCGTGGTTTGATGATCTATTCTGATTGGTGTTCCAATACATGATGCAAGATCTTTTAGAATCACTGGGTTCCAATAAACTCAATTCAGACCATGCAACCGCACCCATATCTATGAATTTGTTTTCTTAATTTTGAAGGGATTGAAGTTTACATCCAATTCAAATAGCCGCGGAAAGCTAGGGTTCAATTGGAGATTTCCAATATTCTAGACAGTGTTCAAGGAATCCTGATATTGAATAATGATAAGAAACAATCCCCACACAATATGTATTAACCTCCAATCATGATTACCCCAGCAGTGGGAGATTCTTTTCTTGATGTCATCATAAGACCATGGCTTATACCCCATTGAATAAATAACATGTACGAGGATCGAAATAATATAGAGGGAAATTATTTTCCGAAGGGATTCTGGATCTGAAACTATAGATAATCCTTGTTTTCAATTAGTTATACATTGGAAGGTCTGTGGGATTCATCCTTGGAAGGATCTTTTGAACCAGAGAGCACTTCTGCAAAATATAGACCCTTCTTTATCAAAATCGATGTTTCTTAGGTGAAAATATCTTTATTTGGATTATTTTGTGAGCCAAAACCATCTTGGATGGACAATTCCCTTTCTAGATTTAATTATTCCATTAAATAAATAAAGATCCAATTCAGAGGGGCAAGAATTCGTCAGTGCCTGATTCAAAGAGAGCTCTGACAATCGCCAGACTCGCCATCATATAATGGCTAGTCTGATTGGTCGCGGTAACATTTTCTATATGGGGAGAAGTGTAAAATATATATAGAACATAAGAGCCTAAAATATATATTCATACACAAGGATCTTAATATGAAATATTTAATATGATTATATCTGATTACCGTCTACGACTACCCAGTCGGTTATCATCTTAGGAGTGAAAATAAAGCGGTTGGTTATCTATGTAGAAAATTTGTGACAAACATATCACTAATGATAATTAAGAGTGATCTAGACTAAATATACATTCAATGTATAAACATGAAAATATTAAATGAAATAAAATCATCATTCCATTCTCAAATTATTTCCAAACTGAATCTTTTGGAGAAGATAAATGGTTCTCAAGGTGATAACGTGGAAAACCATAAGGTGGAATCTATTTGATAATGGAAATCCTTGTAGTTCATAATTTATGACTAAAGAGTTTTTATATTTGGGTTATGAATATATCTACCACAAAATCTAGATATAACGAAAGAGAAATAGAATGATATGTATATCTCAATCTTCTCTAACCACTCATGGAGCCCAAATATGTATAGAAATCACTTAGAAAAAAATTAGTGGGACAACATGGGGAAGGAGATCACTAAATATACATCTGAGAGTCTAATATGTCAAAAGGTTATGATTTAAAGGATAAAATTATAAGGGTATGTAAATATTAACTTATTTCAATATGGTAATTGGATTACATCAACATATACTTTTTCACTAGTTTTCCAAAGACATTAAGAAGAAACAATGTCATATGGGTTGTGGTGAATCATCTTAAAAATAATCCTCACTTAATTAAAATTAGATAGGATTTTTAACTTGATCAACTTGAAAGGATGTACATATGAGAATTTGGGAGGCTATATGTAACAAAACCTTAAATTTTTTCTCACCGTGATCTATGATTTACCTCTGTGTTCTGGAAGAGACTCCAAAATTCTATAAAAACTATGTTCTACATCACTATGGATTATCACCCCCAATTTAATGGAAAATGTGAGAAGACTATTTAGGCACTGAAATACTTAATGACCACATGCTCTATAGACACCAAAAATGATGGGATCAACATCATCCTCTAGTCATGTTATCGCGAAATAATAGATTCCACTCAAGCATCCAAATGGCACTTCTTGAAGACCGTTGTGGGAAGAGATTTATAAAACCATAATGTAGGGATGAATTCAGTGAAATAAAGTTGTCTGGGATATAAATTTTTGAAGATATGGTAGAAAAGGTCCTGACCATTCAGCACCACCTCATGATTTTTAAGAGTTAATCGAAGAGGTATAATTACAATTATCTTTGAGACGAAGAGTTTTAGGTTGGGGATAAATTATTTTTATAAAAATCCCAATGGAATATAGTCATGAGATTTTTGAATAATGGGAAGAAAATACATAGGAATATCATTCCCTTTTAGATTATCGATCACATCAGAGCTATGGATTTATTACTAGAAATCCCACTGACCCTTTCTCAAGTGCATGATGCATTCCATGTATCTATCATTAGGAAGTACATTCTAGATCCGTCATACGTACTAAATTAATCTTTGGTGTATTTGGAAAATTATAACTCTTTTGAGGAGAATCTGGTGAATATCTTGGACCATAGATATAATTTTATATGCCACAAGGAACTCACCAAGACAAAGTCATATGGTGGAACTATAAAATCGAAGAGGCCACCAGGGAATTAGAGGAAGAAATGAAGAATAAGTACCCTCACATTATTTCAAAAAATTATGTAATATGACATTTCAAGGGAGAAATTATTTAAATGGTGAATAATTTAACACTCTATGTTTTTAACAGGAATATTATTCTTGGTACTGCATATAACACATAACACCAAGCCTAAACAATTGATGATTATTTATGAATGTTGTAACATAGATGTTAAATTGGTTGGTATGAATAGCACTAAAACATTTTAAAATTTATATAATAGTTATAATAGATAAATCTTTATTGATAAATTATTAGGAAATAATCACTAATTTTTTTATATAAATTTTATTCTTTAAAAAATATGGTTTCATCAAAAATCATTTTTATTTATTTTTACTAGAAAAATATTATAATTAATTTTTGGAAATATTAGTATTTTAATTTTATATAAAAAACCGATATTTTCAAGTATATACATCAAATTTAACATAAGGTTATTTTTTTAAATGTATTATTTTTCAAGGAATTATGAAAATTACTGATTTTTCAAATGTAGTCATTTAATTTAATTAAATAATGTATATTAAAAGTTCCATTGTGTTTTTTGTTTTTACATAAAGTGAAATATTGACCATTTTATTAATATTAATATAATTTATAATATTTTAATAATAAAATTTCATGACTTTGTTAAAATATTATTTTTATGCTTGAGAATGTGTTTTTCTGGTACCTTTTTTCAAGTGCATAATGCATATCCATTTTAATTAATTAAAATAACACATAATAAGGAAATTTTAAAATGAAATATTTATTTTTTATAAATATTTATATTCATTATTTTTAAATAATTATTATTACTATTCATATATTTAATGTAAGATAATTTTATGCATGAAAAATAAATATCCTGAAAAGGCATTTTTATACATGTTCTACAGATATAATTTTTAATTTAAAGTAGAGGCTAATGTGAAGTGAATTTAAAAAAAATGTTTTCCATATTTTGAATCATATTAATAAATGTTATATAATAAGTTGAAATTAATTTTTGGTCATAATGGATAGTAATAATAGTAAAAAATGATTACAACTGTTATTGTAAAAATCGTTTTATCGTGGGATAAAATGATTAGGTAAATAGAGTAACATGGTTAAAAATGTATACTAATTATTTTTAGAGGTGTCTATAAAACATATAATTTCTAAACTCTGTCATTTATCAATTTTGGAGTTTCTTTTCTTGTTAATGATTTCCGATTTTTAAATAGTTTTGGGAATTTATAAAAATGCCACTCCATCTCACATATAAAAGGGGAACCTTTTTTCATCTCCATTAAAAACATAAAAATTGATTTTACATATAATACAAGCCAATATATCATTATTATGTCCCTACCTATATCCTAGTGTCATATTATATATTATAAATCTAATCTAGGTTGGATTTGGTTATAGTCATTTTCTGGTCGTCTGAAAAAGAGGTATCATTCTAAACTGAGCATCTTCATTTTAATTCTTATTAAACCTCCTTAAAAACAAGCTCAATATTTTGGATATAATAAAATTTTTATATCTATTATATAATATTTCTTTTCATAATTTAATAACCTAAATCCATCTATAATTCCATAAAATGGGAAAATAAATTGTCCTTTCGTGTATGATGAACTAATGTCTTGTGAACCGATGTAGTTCATTTGAGACCATTTCCTCCCATTGCTATCAATGATGATGGATTTACTTTATAAATGTGAAATTAATGAAATATTATTAATTTTTTAAAATTAATATATCATATATTTTCATACATTTTCATTCATAGAATAATGATAATGTTGTTCATTCATATGTGTACATTACTATCTCCATAAAGCGATGTGATTAATTTTTAATTACCATATAACATGGATGGTATATATAAGTTAATTTAATGTAGTAATAATTTATGTTTGATATAATAATCTGTTTTCAAATATAAAATAACACTTACATAATTTTCATCATTATTGTTGAAAAATTGAAATGTTACTTATACGAACTTACAACCTACCATCTCCACGATTGTAGCATATTTCATTTTTCATAATTATCCTTAATAATTTATTTTAAAATTATAACTCATTAATAATAATAATTATTATTTAATTATTATTATTCTTTATATGATTAGATACAAATCTATTTGACATTAGTCAACATTCTAGAATTGATTTTGAACATATGAGTCAAACATTGTGAAAATGTCAGAATTGAATCTAAATTATTAAGTAATTGAATATAACATGATAATAAATAAAATAAAAGTAATAAATAACTATAATAGGTTACCCAATAAATTAAATATTTTAAATATGTTTATTATTATTGAATATAAAGACCAAATGTGATGAATCAGGCATGAGGTAATAGATATATCTAAACCATACATTACATCTAATTATGACCATTATCTCTATAAATCACATAATCTCTAAATTTAGTGTAATTAATTGATTATATATAATGTATATATGTATCTCATATTTTTACCTATATTATTATCCCTCATTTTATGGAGTAATTCATTCCTTTTTCTCATTTATCAAATATAATCATTATGAAATTTACTTTTATTAAAGTATGAGGAATTATTAGGAAAATCATTTTCCTTACAATGGTAACTTTTATGTTATTCATTATGGTTGATTTTATTTTTGTGGAACACATAAATCCTGAACATGTTATGATGTTTTTTCAAATACCCATCCAATTAATAAAGTATAGAATTAGTCTCATGAGGCATTAAATACCAGATTTGGGAATTAAAAAATCCATTATAGAACTTTTTCCACCATGTGATATTTTCAAGGTTCCTAGCCTTAAATCATATTTACATATTATTATATATTTATTACACATTTCATATATTACCATGATCTTATGTTTCCATGATATTTTTTTTATTCTTCAGTCTTATTACTCATGAGCCATATCTTTTCTGACATCATGTTTCACCATTAAATCAATCTTTATGTCTCCGTATAATTTTTGTTCCCATACAAGGATTTTTTGCTCACCCACTTTAATGATCTATCCCCCGGTTATCCTATGTAGATTCAGAATCTCAAATTGAATTAGGATCTAACTATATAGAATAAAATTATTATGTAATGTTTTAATTTATTCTTAATCTATTATGAACCTAGTCTTCTAAATATAATAGGCCCCAGGATATTTGGGTTGTAAATAATGGATGTTTATTTTAAAAACTATGTGTTAATATGGGTAAAATTATTGGGTAACAATACACCTAGATATTTTATTGGAGTTATTCTGAGGGCGATTGATAATACAGTATATTACGTTTCTCATTATTTACAATAAAATGAGTAGATCAACCCTAATCATGACTTGGAGTTAGTGGTAGTGGATAATGAATTCAAATGTTAGTTAAACAACCCCTTTCGTGAGAGATTTTTAATGTATAAAACCCACTAGAGATTGTGTTAGATCTTCTCCCAATGTGATGGAATCTTTTTCAAAGGAGTTTATTATAGTACATTGAGATGTTTTACTTTGATATAGAGTAAACACTTGTCAATGGAAATTATGGAACATATTCACTGAGAAGGAGGACACATATGTTTAGGGAGAGAACATGAGAACCTGAGTGAAAGATCATAGCTCTATTTAAAAATTGGATTTTTGGAAATAAAATAGAATAGATTCTCTAAGCATTGTGAACCATTATTGATAACATACTTATTGGAATAATTAGTGATGTATAGTCAAGATCCTCATATAGACTGTTTCATAATGAAAAATAGGTTGTAAGTAAGTTGTTATATTTCAGTATGGTTATTAAATAGATAGGGATTTCTTCTAGTTCATTGAAAGGTGAATGTAACATATTTTATGAGGGAAGATATAACGATAACATATCATGATTCATAGTGCACAATGCACTTTGTGTAAACCAAGATGTTTTATGATGTTATATGGATGTTTGGGTGGGCCAATATCAAGTGAGGTGTCACAAAAATTTTCACTCGTTGTATGACATGTCATAGAATCAGGGACAATAATAAGAGACCTAGATGGTTTCCCTAGCCATATCTATTATCAGTGTGGATATTGGATGAGGTTATAATAGACTTCTTGTAAAGGGTTTCTTAGGATAGTAAGGGGTAAAGATATATTTTGGTCGTAGTGGATCATTTGAATAAGGTGTCACAATTTATATTAATCTATGAAATGAACTCACTATAAGATATATAAAAGCTCTATGTTTGATAGATCATGTGGATTAATGATGTGAATTTTATTGTGGAATCTTACAGAGATTCCCAGTTTACCTCACTGTTTTTCAAGAATTAAAGTGGTTGATGGTAACTCATTTAAATCATAGTACATCCTTTTGGACTAATAATGAGGGTAGGTTTAAATGAATGATCCCTATAATAGATGATATTCTTCAAGAATGTATTCAATATTTCAGGGGAGCTTCAGGTGGTGACTTGGATCGTGTGGATCTTTCCTACAATAATTTTTTTTTATTAAATCATATGCCTCGGTTTGAGGATCTGTTTGGGTGACCATGTTGATCATGATTATACTGCTATGGTTCAGGTGATTCACTCAATTTTAGTTCAATTATAGTAAAAGAGACCTTAATGTGGGTTCATTTGATTCAAAAATATATGCATTCATTTTCAAAAATGTATCAATCTTATAATTAATGAAGGAGATGACCCTTCGAGTTCATTATGGATGACATGTTTTATTTTTGGGAGTCCCATAAGTTTTTAAATATGTGTTTTATGATGAAAGGTAAATTTGTGTAATGGTACATCTGGCCATTCATTATTTGTGCACACATAAGTGGGGTGTCCAATTAGATGGACCTTCCTCCACTGTGTAAATAAATATATAATTTTTTCCATGTGTCTCATCATTGGAAGTAATATCTCAATCTTTCACAAGTGTGCTACTGTGAGTATGCTTAGCTAGAGTAGGATACATATTTTTTGGGAGGACCTATTTATATAGTGGGATGAAGTGATAATGTGTTATTATGAATTATTTTTTCACTTATATTGGTTATGTGGTAGCATATGTGTGTTTTGGATGAGGCTTTGGAGTGGGAAGCTTACTTTTAGGTGTAGTTCCCTGATTTGTTTGAACATAAATATAGGGATACTTATTGAGTAAGAGAAGTCATAAAAGGTGGATAATTAGGACCTATATATTTTAGGTACAATATTTCTAACATTTAAATGTATTTTTAGAGTTTTATAAATTATTTAGTGGTGGGTTAGATTCATTTGTAATGTTATTATTTGGAAAAGGTTGTGCTAGAAGGGGATTTTTGTAACTTTATGATCTAAATAAGTCCCACCAACTAGCCCGTGGGGATACATTGAAGAAATTAATCTAGTAATCAACCATTGGGTATCCGGTAGACATCACTAGATGGACAGTGGCATTTAGAGTAGCTCACCATGGATGTTGACATATATGAATTTTTTATATCAATACATCATCTATTTAATATTTCTTATTCTCTCCCACACTAGTTATTTCCCAACACCATAAGAACCCAATATGATGATTTTAGAGTTCTCATATCCCTTCCAAAAAAATCCATTTAATACATGAACAATGGATTAATCCTACATTATTCCTCTAATGAGTTCTCCATTCTTGATCAATTCACATATAACCACTTTTATTACAATTCATTATATTTCAGATGATTTTATAATATCTAAGGGTTTTGTATGTAATATAAGGAGTATTTTGTTAATTATTTATAGAATTTGAACCCAAATTTTTGGAATTAGTGTTTGTACAACATTTATAAAAATATTTTTTTCAAAAAAATATCATATTAGGTATGATTGAAATTAACCTACATTTATGGTGTGGTTTCTTATCATATATGATCATAGAATTTATAAATCATGTCAAATTTGGTTTCTTCCTAGGATCTTGTGGTTAATTTAAATTTTTATGGTGACCCTAGGTTTTGAATCATCCTTGTACCTATATTAGAAATGACATGACTTTAGAACATTTTTTATGGGTTCTTGGAATGATTGTTGGATTGTATGTGTAGCCTCATTAGACATACGTTGATGATTGATCACATGAATATTTACATGTTCATTAGTATCTTATATATATATATATATTGTTTAATAGTATACTTATGTGATTTAAAATTAATCTTGATTTATTTTTTGTACCATCTGTTGGATATATGTATTATTCTTTTATCCTCTATATTTGGTCATGCGGGTTAATCTTTGGAAATATCAGCTAAGTTGGATTTCTAAGAATACCGATCAATATACATTGGAATATCTAATAAAGGGGTATAATTCAGCCACAAAAATTATTTTATCCTATCCAGGGGTTTGTTTTAGGATATATATTATCATTCCTCCATCCATGGTGTGGAATTAGTTAGACTCTGTCTTTGGGTACAATGAATATGTGTCGTCTTTGTGAAATGTAATTTTGTTTATATTTGTTCTATTTAATTCCCAAGAATAAATCAGTATACCTTTTTCACTTATGTTATAGGATTTTGGCAGCATCCTACATAGTATTAACAAACACAATTCAAAGTAATTTTGATGTGATTGTCGATTTCATGGTCTCAGATCTAGAAAAGGGAACGGGCCATGTGTTGAATGGTTGAGCAGGTTATTTGGAGGATGCGAATATGGATGGATGAAGTTTATGTTGGATGTCTTGTTATGAATTCATTTACTAAATTTACATTATACATTGGAACCTTTAGTTATAGTTTATTTACCTAACATGAAATATTGATACTATATTGAATGGTTTATTTTTTATAAGTTTCTAATATGATGTTTAGTTATTTATTCAAAAAATTTTATTATTTCTATCACTACACTTATTATACTATGTTCTTTACCTGGTACATAGAACATAGTATGTCCATGATGTTCTACACACCCTCACTAGTAATTAGAAACCTCTTATATAATGAGAGACATGCATGTAGTTGTGGGGAACCCATAAAACAATGTAGAGGTTTTGTTCGTAGTGTTACTATGATGATGATCAATGTCAGCAACCTCTAAAGCCCAGATACAATGGGAAATCTCATGTGATCACTATTACTAATGTGGGATATGATAACTAAGTGGTGAAATTTACATTTATAATCCTCCCTAAAACTAATAATGACTTAATTGATTTTAGATCTACCCTTAATTTTGCATCTGATGAATTTCCTAATCGTATCATAATATCATCTCAAATATTATATATTAAATTAGTAATGAAAATTCATAATAGTAATATAATCGAAACCCATGTCTATGATTCCTCTATCATAAAAAAATTATAGGAAGTTTCTTCCTATAATCCCACTAGTTTAATTTGATGTTATATTGGGCATGGATTAGCTTTCTCTATATAGATCTCATATCAATTGTTTCTTAAGGGAAGTCAAATTTTATATTTTGAACCATTCTATGACTATATATGTATGCGAGGATAATTAAGAACTATTATTTGAAATTGAATCCATTTTATGGGACTTTAATATTATTCAAATCATGTATTTATCTCAGATTGTTGAGGAGAAACATAACATCAAAGATATGCCTATTGTATATGATTGTTTGTATTTCCTTATAGAATAGATACATATTATTCTTTTGAATCTTGAAATTGAGATTTCAATTTAATTTATACATGGTGGTACACTTATTTAAAATACGCTATATAGAATAAATAAAATTCATTCATAGTAATTGAAGAAGAAACACTATGAGAATCATGATAAGGGATACATTCATCAAAGTGTATCTTTATGGGTTTCACATATTTTTTTATTAAGAAAAAATATATATGCATGAAAGTGTGTATTTATTATTGGAACATAAAAATATCATGGACAAGAATAAGTATCCCAAGCCCCATATTGAGAATTTTTTCAACAAATTAAATGGAGAACTATATTTTTAAATCATTGATCTCTGATCTGAATATTGTCAACTAAGGGTAAAAAGTGAAGTCATAACCATGTAATCTATCCATATGAGGTATAGCTACTAGGAATTTATAAGGATTCCATATATTCTTACTAATTCCCCCCATTTTTCTCATGTATTTAATGAGTACTATCTTTAGATATTACCTTGATTAGTTTTTTGAAGTATTTAAAGAAGATATTCTTATATATTCCAATAGCATGGGATAACATGAATATTTCTTTAAGATTGTACTGATGATACTAGTTATGTATAATTTGTATGAATAATTTACCATTATTGAATATTGTCTACATAATGTTTCATTTTTTGGTCATATAAACACAAGAGAGGGTATATTGGTGGATCTATACAATATAGAAGCTATTAAACATTGAAAAAGATCAAACAATGTGATTAAGAGTAATGGTTTTCATGGATTTTCTATATATTATTGATTCTTTATAAATAATTTCTCACCATTTACTTAATTTACACACAAAATTTACTCATAAGTGAGTCAAGTTCCTTTGGACCAATGAATGCGATGATTATTTAAAGTAACCAATGAAAAGGTTGGTTAGCGTACCTATACTCACAATACCCTATAGAAGGGAAGTGTTTTTGATTTATAGTGATGTATAGAATAAGGGGAGGGGATGTATTCTTAGGAATAATGATATTATCATAGCTTTTTCCTCTCATTAATTAAATGTTCAGGACAAAAATTATTTGAACCTTGAACTAGAGATAGCAGTGGTAATAATTGCATTAAATATAAGGATTAATTTTCATTAAAGAGTAGGGTATGAAGTATATAGTTATCATAAAAGTTTAATGATGATATTAACATATAGAGAGTTCAATAGGAACCATATAATACTTTTAGAGTTGATTAATGAATATGAATACTGAAAACATTTCCACCATAGGAATGGAAACAAGGTTTTTTATTCTTTATGTTGAAATAATCATTATATATTATATATTATAATTGTTAACAAAGATATAATATTATTATATTTTTAGTGGATTGACCTAGAAATCTTTCTGGAATGGGATAAATATTATCTTTCTGAAGTGAGTGTTCAACCATCTATCTATGAGAAGATTAAAGAGTTGTATAATGATGATGTTCCACTATAAAAGAAGGTGATAAATGATACTGATTCAACCTAGATTTGGTGGATTAATTAGTTTTATGAACTTATAATATATCCCATAAATCCCATACATGAATAAGGGTCCATTGGAAAAATATCATAGCTCTTCATTAAATATTATCCCTAGAAGTACGAAGATGTATAGAGATATGAAAGAGTAATTTTTGTAGGAAAATATGAAGTGATATAATGTGGATTATGTATCATGGTGCATAGTAGGTTAGAAAGATAATACTGAGATATATAAATCTGAGGGGATGCTAAAATGATTACTTATTCATGAATGGAAATGGGAAACCATCGCCATTCATTTCATATTTTGAATCCCCAAAACATATAAATATCATACAACTATATAAGTTATAGTCAACTGCCTTATAAACTCAGAAAAATAATGTATGATTATAAAATATTTCTATCTTGATCATATTTTTAGAAAATATATTATGAATGTTGTAAGGTTACATGTATTATCACATTGAACTATATTTGATTGAGACGTGAGGATTTCTTCAAAGTTAAGTGTAAGTCTTTAATAATATTTATATACAGATTTGTGCTTTAGTAATAATCAGAATACTCATATATTTGGAATATATGATAGGGAAATAAAAACCCTATCTGAAATTCTATGATCTTATTCTCCATATTACAAAGTGGATTGGGATCAACACCTTCATCTTTTCAAATTCTCTTATAACAATAGCTTTCACTCCATCATTGAAATGCATCCTTATGAATCTTATACAGAAGTAATTAAATATCTCTATCATTTGGGATAATTTTAGATAAATAAATCTAATAATAATTGATATATATGAGGAAATGGAAGAGAATTATAGTTTTATTCAGTATCACATCTTGTCACCCCAGAGTCGACAGAAGTGTTTACATCTAATAATCGAAGAGATATGGAATTTGAATTTAGTGAAAAAGAATTCTTAAAAAAATAACATGGAATAAATTTAGGATAGATTTAAATAAGTGATTTTTCATCCATGGGAATATTTTTTACTTTAGTAATCTTTATCAGGTACGGATTTGAGCTTAACACATGACACTTTTTCTAATCCTCTATCATGTTCATGATGTATTCCATGTAACATTTTTGTTGAAGTACATATATGATCATTTAGATATACTAAAATAAGTGGTTGAACCACTTGATAATGAACTTTCTAATAAATAAAAACCGGTATAAATCTTCTATCATAGAGATAAAATGTGATAGAAGAATACTACTCAACTTGTTAATGTTCACTAGAGGAATAAAAAAATCCTGGAAGTTACATGGGAACATAAAGATCTGGTAAATTAGAGTTTTATTTATTTATTTATATCATAGTGAAATAAAAAATTAATATGAAATTCATTTTAATATTGAAAGAATGTAATGCCCCAAAATTTTATATGTATTTCCTTTTAAATAAACTACAAGTATTTG
Source organism: Viscum album (assembly GCA_963277665.1). NCBI lineage: Eukaryota > Viridiplantae > Streptophyta > Magnoliopsida > Santalales > Viscaceae > Viscum > Viscum album. The sequence continues at coordinate 137,313,694 of OY728128.1, read as the reverse complement.
ATAACTTTATTCGAACACAACCCTGAGTACAAATGAAATTGTGATATAGTATTCCATTATAACCTAGTCATCGGATTAGTAAATATGAATAAGAGTAAATAAATTATAATATATATATAGTAATTGTTTCCTAAATTTCATTGTTTGGGTTAACGAATAGTAACAAATCACTGAATTTTTAATAAAATAATTTCATGATTAAATGGTTAATTTTTAATATAAAATGTATTTTTCTAGGTGTTATGAATTTTTTTAAAAAAAAATATATATTTATCACTATTAAAATGTGATTTTAATGGAATTTATTTGTAGTGTACAAATAATAATACATATATTAGTAATATAATGGTTAAGAAGAAGATAAAAATATTTTAAGGTAAAAAGAGTTATATTAAATAATATTTTTGTTTAAGTGTAATGTGTCCATATCATAAAAAAATAAAAAATTATATATTTATTAATTGATTTAATTAAATTTATATATTATGTATTCAAAAATTAATTTCACATTTATTTGAGAGTTTTTAATATGCATGGATGGAATGTAAATCCTGTATTATGCTTAGAAATAATTTTTTTTATAAAAACAAGTTCTCATTGTATTTTACTAAGTTTCATTTAATTAATTTATACCAATTATTGATATTGAAGCATATCTAAATTTTTTAATAATTAAACAGTCATTTTTTTCTTAATGAATATTAATAATAGTAATAATCTCTTACCATAGTTATGGTGAAAATGAGTGTACTATTGGTTTGAGCTAAGAGATAAGGGTATGAATACCAAAAAAAGTGTATAATTATTATTGTTTAAATATATTTTTACACTATATTATCTAAAATATGAATTTTCTTCCAATTTTTCTAGTTTCACCTATCAATTACTTGATATTATTAAAATATTTTAAGTAATTCCTTATGTGTCATCTCCATCACTTATAAATGGACACATCCTATTTCCCATTATTTATGAATCTATACCCTTATAACTCTATAATACCTACCTAGAAACTTCATAGATTCTATCCCCTCATCCTAGATCCTATATTCTTTTCCTATGACAAATATTTAACAGATTAAGGTTTAAACCAGTGGTATGTCAATGATGATGTATAAATATCAACTGATATCCATAAATTTTATTTATTTTTTCACCTTTAATAAATTATAGTATTCATCATAAAATGATGAATCAAATATTATAAATATAATAATAATTTTTTTTATAATGGTGGAACAAAAATTTCCATACTTTTTCCATTAATTGAGATGTGAAACTATCGTTGATGTGTATGTCTAGACAACTGCCTCTACGTAGCGATATGAATAATTTTACATCATTGTCCCACATTAATGTATATAATGATATATTCATTTAATATTTATGATATTTATGATATTATTATTATATTAGGTTAAAATGTATTTTTGTATCATTTTTCCATCACTTCAGTTAGAAAATGAAAATAGTGTTCATGCATACATTTGGAAAATTGTCTCCATGAAATGTGTAATACATTTTATTAAATAATTATTAATAAACTAGTGATATTGTGTTTTAAGTAAACCATGTATGGTATTATAAGTATGAATAATATTTTCTATATAATTTTTAACAAATTTATATTTATTATAAATGAGTTTATATCACTAATGATTTAATTTAAACATTATATAAGGGTTTTGTGATATAATCTATATTTTTACAAGGAATGTTTATAAATAATTTTCTAGAAATGAAATTATATGTTTCATATGCAAAAAATATTTTATGATTTCTTCTCATATGTTTATTTCTTTAAATTACATGTTTTAATTTCATTTTCACCTATAAAAGTATTCCATAGTATGAAAGATTTTTTTTAAGTGAAACTAACTTTTTCTATTTAGTAAAGAATATTTTTATTTCATTTCTATATTTTCATTATATTGTTTTCAAGAATTTTTTAACTATTATCCAATTATTATTTAAATTCATTTTATCCTTATATAAATATTTATAAAAAATTAATAGATACCAATTATTATTATCCAAATTGTTTATTTTTTTACTAAAGTAATGAATGAATTATTTATTTTAATTTATACCACACAAAACAAAATTCTCAGATTCAGGAAAAAAATTTATTTGATGCTTCCTTTAAAAGTTTTCATGGTTATTCTCAATGAAATTTTTTCCCTTATATTTTTAAGAAAGTATATTTTATATAATTTATTTCAAAATAAAAATTCTATTTACCTGGAGAAATATTCTGTTGATATTTTAAAGGAATTTCCACTTATAAAAAGTGAATAAGATAAGTAATATCAAGACCAATATACGTAAACTAGATTTTAGAAAAAAATAACCATGTGATGAATATATCAATGTGTATTTTTGATATATTATTTCAATGATGATGATTATTCCAGACTTTATGTCACAATTTTATAACATGATTGTATGAAAATGTTATTCTCTCATGGTTGATGTCTTTCATTATATTATGATTCATGTCTTTTTAACTATCGAGATATATTTATTGACACATAATTATGATCATAGAATTTCTGAGTATGATCTTAAAATTCTTACCTCATGTTCACATAGGTTTATGTTCATGTTATAATTAAAAATATGTTATTAATTTATATCTCCCTTGGTTCCACTTATTATGAATATGATATCAAAAATTATTATGTTTATTTTTCCTCATGATTAAATGTATGATTTTAAGAATGATATATTATATATTTATAGGTTTTTGAATTGAATAAAAATCTAACGGATTTTGAACATTTTTGTTTACTAGATCGTTTTTTTAAAAACTGGGCTTCATAACTTAATTTCGTGTTTTTGAACACTTTAACGTGATGATTTTGGCCTTGGGTAAATACTCGAGACGTTTCTCGTGTGTCATAGGGAGTTTTTAGGGTCCTAGACCTAGAAGAGAATGGTGTTGCAAGTATTTAGAGGTCACACGGTTTGACAGAAACCATGTGGACTATAGTAGGAAACCATGGGAATTTATTCAAATGGGGATATAGTGGTGCATTCAGACTGCACACGGTTTTCTAAACTGTTTGCCTATCCAACATGGTATTTTTTAGAGGTATTAGCCTTGCACTTTACACCACACATTTTTCACATGTTTGGACACCGTGTGAGTCAAAAAATGTAGTTGGGTATATTTTAAGAAATTATATTTAATAAAATTTTAAATACCTCACATCAACTCCCCCTCGTACCAACACAATGTGACCCCTGAAGGAATCCATGAGGCATGTGACCCCCACCCCCTCTTGGTATCTCCCGCATTCATAAATGTTTCCATTGATTTGTTAACATTTCTCAATAAATCCATCAAGGTATTATATTATCTTCCTTCCCCTCTCTATTATATCACTGATTTTTGGTTCTTCTATCACTCGGTGAGGTACGACCGAGCCCTTGGTCAAATGGGTCATCTGATTTGTGTTTTTATTCCATTATTGGGGCATGTGAAGGCACCCTTGGGACTTATGGGTTCATATTATGGAATCCACCATTGAAGGAGTGGAAAATTGGTTTGTTATTTCTTCCTTCATTGTTTTGTGTGGGGTTTTATAGCTTTTGTTTTCTTTCAAACCGTTTAATTGATAGTTCGAAGGTGTTTATTAGTCTGGGGAAATGATTGTAGGGTTTTTTTATCATCGTTGATGGTGCGCACACACATACCCAGGTATGTGACTATATTTATATATCTTCATCATGAGTATTCTCTAATGGTTTGGTTAATACATTCTTGGATTAATGGATATACATATATGTGTGGGTGTGTAAGTATGTTTTGAAATAATTGTAATTTTATTGTTTTGACATGTTTGACCCACCGTTCGGGTGTTTCTTCCGCTGATCATTATAAGGGTAAGCTTATATATAATAAATGGACTGACATATCTTTTTATTTTCATAATGTGAGGTAGTGTGCATGCCCACCACATAACTCTCTTGTGTTTTTTTCTTCAATGTGATAATTAAATATGAAATAGAAGTAGGTATATATACTAAGTATATGAATTTATCTTTTTTGGATGTAAATGAATTTTTGGTTATATGCTTGTAGTACCCCATCCATGTTAATGGAAGGTATCAAAGATAACATTAATTTTTTAATATTCCTTATATGTATTTAATAATGGTTGTCTACTACTTGGCCTTGTCACACGGATGAAAGGAAATTCATGAACCAAATGAACATATTGATTACTTGTGACTTGATTAAGGGGATGTATTCCCAATTAGCCTTGTCATGCTAATTTAAGGTAATGGAATGAACTTTATGAATTCTATATGAGTTCATTATCAAAATAGAAGTGTCCTAAATCGATATTTCATTAGATATCCAAGGGAATGCCTTGACCAGTCAATGACCACCTTATGAATTCAAGCATATGGCTAGTTTTGGTTAAGATCCACCTAGAACTTGATCATTATCTATTCTTGGATTCATGATAATAAACTATAGGAACTATCATGTAGTATTACATGATACCTTGGATACACACTTTGTAACCAACATTGAAAAATTGGTTCCATGGTTAAATCTCATCAGTCCCAATTCCTTCACAGCCTTATTTTACCTCAGATGAACTCGTTGGACTCAATAGGCATCTTTTTGTGGAATGCCTTTGAAAATTACCCTTGGATTACCATCTTACCCTTATCTAGGGAATATTTATTATTGATTTGGAGACCCTCAGGGTCTTTGTTTTGTTTGTTTTTACCTTGGAACATACATTTAAAAATCATTATAGGTTTTTTTATTATATCTTGGAACTTTAACTATTATAAACATGTCACTTATTTAGAAACTAGTAATCATCAATTAATGAATTGGTTACATGTTTAGAAACCATAAAATGTCTTAAGTTGGTATATACATCAGATTTCCCATAGGAACATGAATGGGAGATGTTTATTTATTATATTTTTTTATTATTTTATATACTTGCACACAAATTAAATTTATCTTACATGGTCAAGATTAGAGTAGAACCAGGTGGTTCTGACCAATTATGATTTATATCTCACTCCCTATTCGGGATTCCATTGCACAAGGGTACTTGAGTAGACCATATGGATCACATGGCCTTGGACCTTTCTTGTACAACTTTTCTTGTATGTGGGAAATAAAATCTATAGACAGTGCTAGAGCTCAGGATGCTCATGGAGAGAACTTTTGAACTTTTTAGTTCATTTCCTTACATGAGCCCAATATTGTACTAAATTGTATATCATGTTCTATTTTTACTAATATATATTATGCATCATAATCACATGTAAATACATGTAATGTTGTAAATTGGAATTGGCCACTATTTTTAAAATATTTTATAATTCTTCCCCTACATTGTCATTCATTTCATTACTACATCTGTTGTTGACTATTGTTTATTATATTTTTCCACTATTCTTCTATGATTATGAGGTTATAGTCACCCCATTGAAACACCATTACACCCTCGCTTCTATTCAGCATCTTCTAGAGTATAGGGAGGCATGTTAGAGGCCATGTCAACCATTTGTTCAGCTATTGGTTTAACGGTATGTCGGTCCAAAATATTACAAAGTGGTATCAAAGGTGAATTTTTCTCTTATATTACTATATTTTTTTGGTAGAAAGGAATCATGGAATTTTTTAGTTCTTGGTTAATAGTCATTCTTGGGACTATTTACCCAACATATGAGAAATGGTCAGGGAGTTATGGTAGGGAATTATTGTTCATGATATTTGGTATTATAGCTAATATGATTCCACCGTGAGTGAATGGAGTACAAAATTTTTCTTATGATTTATGTAATTTATAGTATTTTTACCCTTTTATTGTAATGTTAAGGAAAAATCAGTAAATGCATCATAATAGGCACAAAGAAAATTCACAAGTCATGCATAGTCCCATGCCATGTAGTTGCATAGTAGTTTTCTTGATGACCTGATTTTGTCCCTTCATTGATATTTGATTCTTAGTTGTATACAGGTTTTTCAAATTCATTAATATTCCTTCTGTGATAACTTCTTGTTATCGAATGCTTCAATGATTAATATTCCATGCCTCGGGGATTACAACAAATTTCTCAATGTTAACTTCTATTAGTGACATGATTTCTTGGTTGATATATTTAATTTCATTATTTTTCTAAATTTACGTGGTTGTGATTATGATATCAGCCAATTTTCAATTATAAGGTTTATATGTTCCTTATTTCATGGGAAAGTAAACAAGTGTATTTGATCCAATGTCTATGGAAATTAAAATTTAAAGGGATTATGTAAATTGGTTAGTAATATGGATCCAAAGGCCAAACTGAAAAGTGTATGGGTAGATTATAGGTTGGTAGATGGCCACCAATATTGCTGTACTGATATATATATTTTATTATGTTATAATCTATGATATTTTTGGATTTGATTAATGGGATCCAATTTTCAATCCATAAAGTGTATGAATACCTCAAATTTTTTAAAATGGAAACCCTTATTAAATGTAAAAGTTTGTTTACATTTTATCTGAAATCAAATGGTTTACTACAAAAGCACAACTAGACCTGAGTAGGTTAGTTGGGAAATTTTTTTCTGAGATGACCATTTTGGGTTTGTGAAACTTCATTAATTAACAAATTTTATTGGTCTGAATTTTTATTCCTCCTAGTTTGTTAAAATGGGACCCTTATAGGTTACCTTGTCTGTTTAAAATGAATTTATTTTGATAAATTTCCAAATTGTAATTAAATGTAAATATGTGTAATTTTTTAATGGATTTTTGTTGACAATTCCATACTTTTCAATGATGTTCCATTTAAATATTTTATTTATTCAAAGACTAAATTTTATTAAATATAATGTTCTGGGTAATAGAACCGATAGCGGTGTCCTTTTTAGAAAAACTATTGTGAAAGGGTAGATTGGTCATTTATTTTTTCAGTTACCTAAGAACAAATACCTGAGTGTTTTCCTTAGGGCATCTTGATTTTTAGAAATGTCTTATATGGTTGGATTTTATCCCTATGAATTCAACTATGATGTCTTAGTGATATGATTTATGTTTTTTGTAAGGCGATATCTCTTGGTAGGTAGCACCCTTATAATTTAAATGAATTGCTAGTTCTGTGAGATTTCTTATGTTTGGTTCCATTTGGGTGTCATTTTCTCTAGTAGGACATTCATTTTCAAATGAAACCCTTATTCGAATGCATGGTCATGGGTTCGTAGGCCTTTTTCTGGGTGTGAGTAGTGAGTGGTCACTTTTTTAGTAGGTTAGACATGCCTCAGGCATGGTCAGCTACTTCATGGGTCATTAGAACCATTATTCATATTAATCAATGATTGTTCATGTTGTCTTCTTGGAAAATTGTCGTATGAGGCAATGTGACTTTGAAATAAATATCATGGGGTTTTGAGTATGGTATCAGGTTATCTTCTAGTACAGTTATATGAGCGATAAGGAATCATGTTCATCCCAATTCTTGAAATTGTGTTTCTAAGGACTCAGGTATTTTGACAAACTGGTATCATTGTTTTTTGATTCCTTTCTATGATTATACATATGTGAGTGTGGCTCAGTGGAGCGACACATGTACAGTTAAGGTGTTTTTGTATTAGCATGCTTATGAATGGCTAGTTTATCTTCTTTCCCTTTAATGACTGGAAAACACCTAAGATAGGGCGTGGAATATATGTTTTGGTAAATGTGTGCCTTCCATATAGATGGAACACAGAACAAGAGGACCATTAAAAATGGTCAATTACTCTATAAAAACTTTTGGTTCTATTTAGGTAAGTAAATTTTGGTGCTTTCTCAACCACATGACTTTGATCTAGATTATAATGTATGGAACCTATAGAATACACCATTTCTCATTGATAAATTTGGTTGTTAAACCTTGAGTGATCACAGAAGTCCTCAGGGGGTAAACGCATGTGATTGGTATAATTGATGTATCATCATTTGAAGACAAGTTTTTTTTAAGAATCTGACAGCTTATGGTTCGACTTATCACCCTTCCGGTAGATTGGTATGTTTTATTGGAATAGGGGAATGTTCTCTTAGTGTATCCTTCTTAGTGATGAGAATGTCCCATATCCTTACATTATACATGATGTGCTAAGAGGATGTAAGTCATACAACACACTAAATATTAAAAATCCATTAATATTATGGGGTTATGTTAATTAGTGTCACACACTGAAGTGTGGTTCATATCAAGGCTTGGTATGTTCTGGGTGACTCCTAGCATCCCATGTAGGAATTTATTGGTTGGAATCCTAGAATCTAGTTGTTTATATTTAATTTTGTCAACCTACTAAGAAGAAAATAATCTAGATAAGTCTACCAAGTGGCTTGACTTATTATCTCTTCTTCTAATTCAGTGTGAATGGTTTTAAGGAAGTTTTTCAATGCACATCATCGGGTTAAGGTGGGTGTAATGTAACAAAATTTCATCTTTTTTCTATTGAGAATGATTTTGTTACTAATTTCTATTAGGTTGATCAGGATTCGACCATTATTTTTTAATGAATTCATTCCAAGGGCATCATTAGAACACTCAAAGATAAACTATATTTCGAAATTCTGATGATGGAGGTATTGTGGCTTGAAATTGGCACTTTTCAGGTTAATACCAATGATGAGGAGAACCTTAGGTCATATGTTTAAAGATGAAATGTCATGATTGTGTCTTTATATAAATGGGAATGTGAATGCTCTGTTTTTGGGTTTCAGTCGGAGAATGAGTGTTGGATCGTGCTCTAAAAGTCAATTTGAGGAAGGCATAAGAAGTGATTAAAGATGTGTTGTGTGTTAGAAATTCAATTCTACCATTTGAACAAACATCACGACCCTTGTAGGATGGGTGATGTTTTCATGGATTCCAAAGGATTCTCAAGGATGATAATTTTTAAGGTGGGGAGATTGTATAGTTTTATGTTTTTGAACAAGAGAAAAATCCAAGGAATTTTTAACTTTTTCATTTACTGGAAAACATTTTTATAAAACCATGATTCAAAACATAATTTTGAGTTTTGTAAAGATTTAACATGACGTTTTTGGAATTTGGTAAAGGCATGAGAAGTCTCCAAGGTGTCTCAGTTAGTTTTGGGAGTGCCGATCCTAGAAATTAATAATTTTGAAAGGCTGAAGTTGGCAGATGGTTTGTCTAATACCATTCGATACACTATAAAAAATTATACAGCCTTGTTCTAGGGGATTCTGTCAATATGCATGGGTTGTGTATGGTTTGATAAACCATTCACTTAGCCGGTACAATGTTCTTTTGGAGTCAATAGCCTTGCACAATACATTGCATGATTTGCGCGCAGTTTGGAAAAGCGTGCAGGTTAACCCTAAAGTAGAGTAATTTTTAATAAGTTAAATGAAATTAAAATATATTAAAATAAATACAATTAAAAATTCCTCACCTCTCTTTACCCTCATACCTGCACTGTGTTGATCCCCTAGTCAAACCCCTTACGTGCACTACCCCCCCTCCATATCTCCCTCATTCTTCAATGTTTACACTAGTTTCTTCATGTTTCTCTATCAATACAACGAGGAATGGTTTTATCTTACTTCTCCTCTCTGTTTCATGGGTGATTTTTGGATCTTCCATAACTCGATGAGGTTCGGTCGCACCCTAGGTCAAATAGTTGATCTTATTTTTGTTATTCTTCTGGTTCTAAGGTGTGTGAAGGCTTCCTCGAGACTCATGGGTTTGTATTCCAACATCCACCATAAAATTAAAGGTATACAGATTTCTTTTTCTTCCAATCATTGCTTTTGGTTAGGTTCGACACACGATGTTTTTTTGAAAGCCTTTAATTATGTTTCTGAAGGTGTTTATAAGTCCAATGAATTGATTATAATGAGTTTTGATCACCAATGATGGTGCGCACACGCACATATATAGGTATGAATATATATATATATATATATTCATTGGTTTTATTCACTCACGGTGAGGGTAATACATGCTTTAGATTAAAGGATATATGTATATATCTATATATATAAGGATGTATGTGTGTGACAGTATGGGGTGGTTTAGAGTTGTCATTACATGATTTGATAAGTGCAGATTGTCGGCTTGTTCAATTTCATGATGTAGGGTACCTCTCATTACCCCATTAATTTATATAATGAATTAATTATTTACTTATCTCACCTTCAATATTTTTTATTAATATTGTATGGTATTTACTTAAATTCCTCTTAAATGTGAATTGAGTATGTTTCAACATTGATATGCTAAATTTGATAAATGAATGGTTTGAAGATAAATGTAATAATTTTTAAAAAAAACCCCTCCAATGGGTGTTTTTTATTTATTCCATTTTTTATTTTTATATATACCTACAAACTGGTTTATTAATGCTAAACTGTATAGACTGGGATAGAAATGGGTGGTTCCGGCCAACTGAGATTTATATCTCAAACACTACTCAGGACACCACATCCATAGGGTACCTGAGTAGACATTCTAGTTCATATGGTCTTGGACCATGCTTGTGATTCATTTATTGTGTGTGTGAGGTAGGAGAAATGGACTGAGATGGAGCTCAGGATGTTCATGGAGACCGCCTTTGGGATTTTTAGTTCTTTTCCTTACATGAGTCCTATATTGTTTTGAGTTATAAAGCATGTTTTATTTTACTATTTTTTCTTATGTATCATCATCATCATCTGAACATACATGCACTATCATAAATTATCATTGTCCATTACTATTTGAATATTATATTTTTCTTCTGCTTCATTGTCTGTTATTTTATTTCTAATTCCACTATTGACTGTTTTTTATTCTATTATACCACTTTGCTACTCTAATTATGAAGGTATATTCTCCCCAATGAACCTAAAGTATACCCTCACTGATAGTCATTAGCCTTCAATATATGGGGAGGTGCCCTTGAGGCCATTTGACCCATCGTTCCGGCTGTAGATTTAACGGTTAGCTGGATTGGAATGTTAAAAACTGGTATAGAAGATTAATTTTTCATTGTATTATTATTTTGGGTTATTATATAGTAGGATTTGAATATTGTGGTGATTGGTTAATTTTATTTCCTGGTAATGATCACCCCACATACGAGAAATGATCTGGTGGCGAAGGATGTGGAATGTTGTTCATACTGTATGATATTACAGTTGATATGATTTCACATTTAGTTAATGGAGTAATATATTTTGATCATGATTTATGAAATTTTTTGTATTTTTACACTAGGCCTAGTATAGAAAATAATATTCATTTCATGCATCATAATGGGCACATAGTAAATTCATATACCCTATGTAGTGTCATGCCATGTAGTAAAATTCTAGTTTTTCTACTGGCATTATTATGTGCCGTGATGGATGTAACATTATTATTTGTATAACTATTTAGGTAATTCATTGGAATGCCTTCTATTCTTACTTCTTGATATAGCATAATTCTCTAATTAATATTTCATGCTTATGATATTATAGAATGTTATTCTGTGATAGCTGCTTGTAGTAACATTATAGCTTGCTTGATATATACAATTGGTTTCATTTATTAAATTATATAGTTGTGTTTATGACATGAAAATGTTTTTTTATAATGGGTATGGGTGAATTATAGCTAGGAAAAGGAAACCACTATATTCAAACCATTGTGAATGGTTGTTAAAATTTAAAGGTCTCTGGTAATTTTTTAATTAAACAGGATTCGAATTCTAAAATATAAAGTTTATGGGAACTTTACAGATTTTTATATGGTCACCCATATAGTTTATTGATATATATTCCATAATTTTATAATCTAATATAGTTTTAGTTTTTATTAATTAGAGAAAATTTTCAATCCATAAATTTAATACGAACTTCATGAATTTGTACGAAAACACATATTATATGTAAAAGGCATCTTAATTACGATCTAAAATCAAATTTTTGACTACTAATGTAACAAATGGACCCAAGTAGGTCAATTGGAAATGTTTTTATGAGTTGAACAGTATGGGTTCTTGAATCATTAATAATTAACAACTACAATTGGGTTTCATTTTTATGATCCTAGGTTGGTTAAAATGGGACCCTTATGGGTCACCTAGTCAGTTAAAAGGGAAATAATTTTTATAAATTTCCTAATTATGACTGAACATTAAGTTGTGTAAAATCTTTTCAAAAAGGATTCTTATTGAGAATTTTCTAATTTGATATGATGTGTTAGTTAAATCACTTAGTGATTTAAAGATTAAATTTTATTAAATATAATGTTCTTGAAAATGGAACCTGTAGTAGTGTCCTTTGTTTAAAAACCCTTTTGAAAGGCCAGATTGAGCTTTTTTTCTTGATCATACATGCAACACAAATGTGATCATTTTCTATAGGCCTTATTTCTTTCTATTATTAGCTTTGATGGTTGGATTTTAAGCCGATGACTTTTATAGGCGTGACCCAGTGATAGGGTCAACATTTTTTCCCTAAGGGGATAACCCATAGTAGGTTGCACCCTTATAATTTAAATGCCTTTCTGGTGCAGTTTGATTTGTGATGTTTGGTTCCATTCAGGTGTCATTTTCCCTATTTGTAATTTCACATTCCTATGACAACATTGTTAGGATGGGTGATCAAGGATTCATTTTCCCTTTTATGGGTGTGAGCAATGAGTGGTGCTCATTTTTATGAGAATAGAAATGCCTTAGGTATGGCCAGTTTCTTAATAGGTTTTTTGACCCTTTCATCTTCTTAGTAATAGAAGTATAGTCATTGGGTTATCCATAAAAATGTTCATATGAGTAAATACGACTCTAAAATAAATCTATTTTTGTGTTGAGTATAGTCTTGAGTCATCTCATAGTAGTGTTACATGATCAATAATGAATCATGTTCATCTGAATGCTTGGAACCCTAGGAATATGTAATACTCTCCGATATATCACAATGCCAAAAAAAATTCCAAGACTCACTGATTTTCCTCATCTATTATCACATGACTTATAATTGAATTTTATTTAACTTATTCAATGAGGAAATTGTTCTCTTCCAGTTTTACTAAGTGAAATTATAGATATATCTTTTACTTTCTTATATCCAAGTTCTGTATTTTGGATAGGCCCCTAAATATCCTCAATCTCCAAATCATTTTTCCTCTTTGAATTTCTCATGGATTTTACCATCACCTCCCATTTTTTAAAAATTTATGACAACTATAGTCATTCTGACACATATTCCATGAACAAGAAATTAAAATATTCGAGTGGACTTTGAATCATATAAAATTTTTCACCTAGTCATCCAAAAATCTATCTATTGATAAATCTTGTTGAATAATACATGTCTCATAATAAACCTATTCATTAATGAAATATTCTTATACATGTCTAAAAAAATAATCAATATCTCTACCACTATCTTTACCAATAAGATTGTAAATTAAATGTTTTAATACAATGAAATATGAATTAGAATAAGGTATTTTTTACCTAAACACATTCATTATTCATTTTCCATACTCTCTATTTTGATTAAAATCAACATAACTTCTTAGTTATTTCGTATGAGATATTCATTCCCCTAATTTCTACAAAATCTAAATATTTATGATCAAATTTCTTTATCCATACATTTTAATTTTATAATACCATTACATTTAATAAATTTAAACTCTAACTGGATTGAGAAATTTCTATAATAGAACAATGTTACCAAAGTCTCCATTCAAGTGTATGTTGTCAAGAAAAGAACTAATCATTGCACCACTTGTTAAAAATCCTCTCAATATCAAATAGTCTAAATTTATAATAAAGCAACTTATAGTTAGGAAACCATGAACCAAAAAAGATCAATACAAGTTCTTAGTTTACTAACAGATGGAATATTCTTCACACCCATATCACACCATTAATTCATCTTCAACGCACACACATCTAATGAAACTCACCAAGAAATCCTGACAAGGGAAAATAAATCTAATAAATAAAGGAACAATTTTTTTAGATGGATTAAAAATCAAGTTATTTGGAAATAAGAGAGTAATCCTCACATTTAGAATATATTGTCACTACAAAAAAATTCACCATTACAACCGATATTTGTTTACCTTTCTTTTCAACATAATAGAAGATATATAGAAGTTGTCCCACCCAGCCAACATACAGGGTATCAAAAATAATTCTGTTTGAACCACCATCTATGATTGATGGATGATCTACCATTGGAACCTAGAGACTTCCAATTATGTATTATTGTTAGGACCATAATGTTGAAAATAATTATTCTCAGTTTTCTAGCATCAGAACACCTAGTGGAAGCATAAAACATCCATTTACATTTTATGATGTCTGAGAATTATTTAGTATACAACCCAAATAGATGATGACATCATATCATAAAAATCAACCACAAATAAAGATCATATTGTCACTTTTTGAACCCCAAAACCAATATACAATACAATTCTACTCTTATTATATTGATAAAATACTTTAAATAAGTTTCACATTCTAAATTGTTTGATGTATTTTCATTAAAAATCAATTATAGACTATTATTTTTTAATTTCAACTTTTACTCTATAGTAAATCTGATTTTCAGTCATATGAATAAATTTATAATGTGTTAATGAAATTAGATTTCAATATTTCCTATGCTTATAGGATATTTAATTTTAATAGAAGTTAATTTAAAGGATATTATTATTAAGGATAATTTAAAAATTATTATTCTGTGATGTTAATATTTTTTGTGATGGAAATAAATGAGTTATTTTAAGTAAATTAAAGTGTTTTGATCATATCATTTTTCAAGAGTTTAAATTTTATAAACATTTATGCCATGTGTTATGAAAAAAATAAATATATAGAATATTTCTAATGTGAAATTTTTTTATTATAAAATTTTTTATAATAATGGGATAATATTAGCAATAGATATTGAAATATAGAATTCATAACTAGTGATATACTATTAAATATAGATAATTGACATGTTTGGATTTATTTGGACTGCTTTGTTAACTTATAATATTTTAAGGAATTTTTTATTATGTTTTAGGTAATAATGATATCATATATGATTTTTTTCATATTACTCTAGTTTCATCACACATGAACTTATAGATTACTTCGTAGACACATTTTAACTGGTCTTATTGAACCAATAACATGAAAAAATTGCTTGATTTTTTATTTGGATATTGAAAAAAATATTTTCATTAACATATATAAATTTATTTTATTTTCAGAATGTTGAGAATGATGAATTATAATTTTTTTAGTTTCCACTATATAAATTTGAATCATGTTATGAAAATTTTAACGAGGTTTTATTGGGTTATTTTTTCACTGATTTTTTCCTACCATATTTCTTCATAAGTAATTTATTATTATAGATGTTTTATGAGTAGAATTATTGTTGAAATTTCATGGTGTTGGTTGATGTGTTTTTTATGTGGGGGATTTGGTGGATAGGAAAAATGGATATTATATTTGAATTTTTTTAGGTACTTAATTTGAGTCAATATTGTTTTGGAGTGAAGGATGGTTTTGGTTAGATGTTTAGTGATACTCTATAGATGTGTGTGTCTATATTTATGAATATTGGAATTATTAGGTTTGATTGATGTTCTTTTTGTGGATTTCACTATCCTATTTTTTACTTTTGTGTTAGATCAGAGACAGGAAATTAAAATGTCTTTTATATATTGGGAATGAGAAAAATACATGGGAATCCTGGGATATAGATTTTTTTATATTATAGTGTAAAGAAGTACCAAATATCTGTAGTGGAGAATAAATCCATGAGGATTGGTAATGTCTAGAAGATATTAAAGCTTTTATTCAGTTAGTGAAGACCTCGTATTAATTCTGAGATACTTGTGTGGTTGTATTATTTAAAAAATTTCCTTCAAAATTATGTAGTATTAATTTTCGAAACCCATATAGGATGTCTTGGGAAGGTTTTTGGTGGTATTAAAAAGGGATTTGGGTTTCCATGGATAGATATAAATCATAGTTTATGGGATTAATCACATATAGCACAGAGTAGATAATGTGTGTATTTGTGATAGCCACTTAATAGATTTGATTAGACTTTTTATATGTTTAATGACTAATGACGAGGTTTAGGGAAAAAACGTTACATCCAATTTGAGGTTGAATTTCCATCGATATATCAATGCCAAGGTGTTAATGTCTTGTTATAATGTGAGGTATCCAGTTGATGTTATTGATAAAGGATGACCAATGTTGACATGCCTTAATGTATCCCATTCCCATGTTTTTTTGAAGGTTAAGATGATTAATATGACTTGTTGGTTACATAGTTTATAGATGTGGAGATTTAGGTTATCATCTATAGTTTGATCACATATTTGAGCTCTCAGTTTGAGAAGATCAAGGTGGCTGATGTTAAATGAGTTGATCTTTTTTCATTGTAACACAGTAATGAATCATCAATATGAATGTATCATGTATTTTTCTATCTTTATATCTTCAATGTGTATTTAATTAAGGTTTAAGGATATGGGAATTTTATAGGATTATTATTTTACTAATTTTATTAATACTTAATTTTTTTTGGAAGATGGAATAAATTCATGTGTTGATTTATGTTTTAGATTATTGGTTCAATTTTTTTTCAAAAAAATTTTCCTAAATGATTTAAAAAATAAGTTTCCTGTCGTCAGAATCCATAATGAATTTTTATATGGTTAATATTTTTCTTTTGTTTAAAATTTTTGAATATTTATTGAAGTGAATGGATTAGTTAGTAAGGTTTCGTTGTGAGTGGAAGTGATAAGTGTTTTATTTATCTATTTAATATTATTTCTCATGGATACTACATTCTTATTTGAGAGGAATCTTCCTTGTATGTGAGGGACAAATTTATTTAAGAGGTTTTATATTTTTTATTTCTCCTTGAGATTAGTGATGTTGGATGTGTTATATTAGAGATGTTTCATCCCTTAGTATCAATATGTTTGCATCTTCTAATTTTAATTAGATTCTCAGGGATTGTAATCATTTTTTAGGTATCAGAGGTAATGGATCATATTTTTTCAATACCTTTACGTTTTTTCTAGGGTATTGGGGGTGTTGAGGGGATGTTTGAAGTTAATTAGAAGTGGAAGAGCTAATTATCAGCTAGATTTCCCACTTAAATCTATAATCACATCAGTAACATGTGTGTTTTGGTGATATCTATTTTTAGAAGAAGAATATTTGATGAATTCTTGAACATTTTTATGATAGGTTTTTTTGTTTAATGATGATATGGGTTGTGGTGTTGGTTTTAAGCATTGAGATTTTAGTTTCACTCTATTTGACAAGGTTTTTTTGTTGCGTTGTAGTGATTTTAGTTGTGGCGTAGAGAGTGTCATGGTGTTTAGGGGTTATTTTTTGAGGGTTTTGTTTAGATTTTTCATATTTTGTAATAGTTTGAAGCTTAATTACTATGGTTTGAGGTTAATCCATTTCATTGTGGGAAGATGGGAATAATATTGCATGGTTCTAGAATTTTGGGGATTTTCAAGCGGTGTTGAGGTGTGTTTCATTTTGGTCTGTGTCTGGGTAGAATAGATTTGAGGTGGAGGTTGAGGTTTGTGTCGGGATTATGAGAGGTTCAAGTGTTGTGGTGTGGTGGAACCCATTTTACTAATATCATCCTTATTTATCTTGAATTTTAGGTGGTTTAACAGATTGATTTGTAAGTTAATTATACCATATTTATGAATCATCCCATTTCTATATCATAACCATTATTTTCCAACTTTAATACCAAATTTTTTAGTTTTATTATATATTTTTTCTGCTCATTAAATTCATTTCTATTTATCCAATTTATTCTTGTCCATAAGTAGTCCTTGGCTCTTCTTCTATTCTCCTTAGTTTAATCTTGGTGTCTTTTTTACCCTTATCATGGAATAGTTTTTAGAAGGATTTAATCCCTCATACCATATTGTTTAAAAATAAGTTTTCAAATGAATCAAATAAATATTTTAAGTGAATCATTAATCCATTTCAGATTAAGAATGAAAAAATTGTTTTAAATGATTGGAATTTATTTATAAACCTAGCTACAACAAATATTAACTACATCAATATTCAAAAAGGGATCCCAAATATTAGGATGAATACAACGATGATTGGATAATCTTAAAATATTAATCTATGAATAATATTATAAAATTAATCTTCTCTAAAATAATTACATATAGAAAAAAATACATAGCTCAACAATGCATGAAGATCGTACATCAATCAATCAATATTTGAGAAACAAACCCCAATTCCATGAAATATCTATTGTAAATACAATTAAATCGTGTAAACAACCATATATAATTCATCAATATCCTCATTATATGATTTTGTTTGAGAAATGATGGTTGTGTCTATGATAAAAATGAAGAATGGATAGCTAGAGGCACATTCCATTGAAAATCATGACTTAGAAAACTATGATCCATCAAAATAAATCATTTAGAGGAATGAAATCCATAAAATCTCCAAGAGGAGTAACCTTGGTAATGATAATATTATAAAATGAGAATAAAGATGTCATTTGTGTTACTTTCGGGTATTCAAATCAAAAAATAAGAATAATTAATTCTTGTCACATAATTTGGTTGTGTGGTTTGTCCAAAAGGACACTAATCGTGCAACCCCTTTACAGATACTAGAAGAGATGCATAGTTTGGATTCAATGATTGAAATCCCATAATCCATACAAACATATAACCAATATCTCAAATCTAAAAGATTTATGGGGAAGGTTGTACTGTTATTACTAACCGTGCTCTTAACTATGTGCCCTCCTCTAGAACTCAAACATATGGAACACAGTTTCTTAGGTAGACCCACATTGTTTTTTAATACCATTTACCAACTATGAAAAGGATCAAAAATATATTTAATCCATTATAATTCAATAAAAATAGCATGATATAAAATAAAAAAAATGTTTCCAGAAAAGTAATGTATGTATATGATAATTGGTGCAAAGATGTTATAATTATCCCTACCTTAAAATCATTATGTCACTAGAAATCCAATAAAAAATAATCCTTTGTAAAAAGGTGGGTAAATTTCTCTCTCATCACATCATGGTTATCCAAGATCTCATGAGAATTGGAACTATAATTCCATAGATTCCAAACCATATGTATGGACATTCACGAAGAACCATCATTTGATAATCGATAAACTGCCCTAACTGCTCATTCACATCCATATCTAGTTCCACTTCAAGGTCATCCAGACATAATATAAGAGAAGGTTCTAACTGATACTTCTTGGGTTGGTGCACATTAAACACATCAGGGATCAATGTCATCTGTTTTTTAATTGAAAAATGGTTTTAAACTATTCATATCCACTCAACAAACTGATATAGTCCCACACATCTAGCTACCATATTCCCTTATCTTCCAATACATCAATGACTCAACTTATTTAATATACTCAGAAACATCAGGTAAACAATTGGGAACTCCCAAAGTAATTTTTGATATTCATTAATTGACTTGTAATTTTTCTATTCCATTACCATTCTATGAAAAAATCAATTGAATCATTTTCCTCGTCTCTTAGACCAAATGAGGTCCCATAATGATAAATTCTCTAATCTGGGATCCCAAATGTAGATATTTATAATGTTATCCGAATATTGACTCAAAGGGTTCCATTTTTATGTATAAATTATAGTATTTATTATAATGAAACATAACATGAAATAAATGGAAGTCCAAATATCTTCTAAAGTCATGGACACAATCATGATGCATTTCCTCTAGAATCTCTATAGCCCAATCCATCTAACAATCTATTTGATGATGGAATATTATTCTCAACTTTACCCAGGATTCCATTTCCTCCATGAGGCCTCTCCATAAAAAATAATTAAATAGGGTATCACAATAATAAGCTATAGTATATGGGACTAAATGAAATATAACGATCACCTACATGTATGAATTTACTAATTAATAAACATTGGTAATGACACAAACAGGAATAATGTGTCAATATTTAATCCGCCATTTGATCATAACCAAGATTAAACAATTATATCAAATTTTACATGTAATAATTAAATTAATTTCCATTAATAATTCATACCACATAAAATATAGCACAAGAATTTGTTTTTTCAAACTATAAGTCATATGATACTCAAACTTAATCAACTAAGAAGTATAAAAATGAGAAAAAAATCTATAATTTCTCTTTTCATACATGGAAACAAGAATCATATCATCATATAATAAAACTTTTTCAGCATGCCTATTTGTGTGTCCCAATAATATTGATGAAAATCATCCATTACAACAACCATCATTGCCAAAAAAACTATTACTAAAGTAGAGAATATTTACAGAATATACTGACCATTCACAGATGGCCTACCCAATATATAGAGAATCCCTATTTCTTCATAACTCATCATTAATTTATAGATCATATAGAATCATCTTTAGAATAGAGGATGGAAACTGAACAATCATAAAAAAATCATGATCTCATCCTCCTAGACCCCTAAATGTATATGAGTGAAGAGGGATATTAGAATATATTCCATAAAATATTATTTCCTTCCCAAATATACAATTTTTCAACATAGCACATTAGTAAAAAAAATATCCTCACTTGGGTTATAGAAAATATCAAATTCAAAATAGTGTTGGTAATCAACCCATTAACTCTATTAAGGGTTCATATCATTTTAAATGAATATATAACTAAATATTGTATGATAAATGTATATGGTACTCCTTCATCCAAAGACTAAATATTGAAAACTACTAAGAGAATAAATCATATATGTTAGTTTGATATCATTTTTGGGGTAATAATTCATATGAGGATGAAGATAAGGATAACTATAAGCGACTAGATGGTAACCATGTACAAGAATACAAACCAAACCCAATCCTATTACATCAAAGAATAAAAAATATCCCTACAAATCCTATAAAAGGTTCAACATTGGATCTGAAGTAAAATTATTTGTGAAATCACTAAAACAAACCTAACAGTTTGGATCCTAAAATACATTAGTCATATCTATGTGAGTGTAGTAAAAAGTGAATATAACTTTAATATATCTATCACAAACCATTTATAATGACTTTGAAATTATGAGAATAATTGAATCATAAATACATTTTGTGGTTTCTCTCATGTCATGATAGCCATCACCTTCCGAGGGTCTACTAAAATTCTTTTTCAAAAACTATATTCTCAAAAAACATTAAATCTTGAATCTAGATGTTTCATTTTGAAATAATTTCAAAAAATTAGTGGTTTCTCATGATTTGTAGAACTAATCTATGTTGACACACATTTTCCTCCTATATTTAGGATTAAATCAATATGTAATGCACAAATACCATAATACAATAGTTGAGATGTTGATTTAAAATCGTATTCATCAATTCCATAAATATTAAAGTATAATTTTTCAAACCAAAAGACAAAATAAGGTACCTATAATGTCCATACCAACTCATGAATGTGATTTTAGGGATACTAGACTCGTTGATCCTAAGTTGGTGATAATAAAAATGAATCTCAATCATATCGAACCACTTCGAAAAGTTAAAAAAAATAAAAAATATGGGGAACCTGAAATATATTCTTGACAAGTACTTTATTAAGATTTTCATAATCATCACATAAGATAATTTTTTTGTAATATATCTTGGAAAAAATCACTAGAACTACCCAAGGAGAGACATTGAGTTAAATGAAATCACAATACATCAAGTTATCCAACTAAGACTTTAACATGTTTAATTTACTAGTGTTATGTGTTTAGAAGGAATATAAATAGGTTGGTCAGTTGGAATGAATCCAACAGATAAATCCACCTCCCTTACATATGTAAATCCATAAATTTTTTACAAAAACCAATATAAATATCATTATCTACTAGATAAATATTAATACACAATGATTCATGTTCTATTTTAAAATAAACCATGTATTTCATCTTAACGAACATTAGAAAAGGGGGTCCTGGTTGACATGTTATTAGGTCTCATTCTCCATTAATGAATGGTACTCTCCTTTGAGGGCAAGAAAGGATATCTCTAAAGACAACATTCAACCTGAGATTTATGTGAGAATAGTAAATTCACCCATAAAATGATATAAATAGGTTTCATATCAAAATAATTACCAAACTAGCTTGATTTATAATAATAGTAATGAAAAAGAAGTTAATTTAACACCTTTCTCTATTTCCATCATGAGAGGTGTATATAACACCATTATATTATGCATGATATCTATAGAAATATTAAATTTTTCATAAGTATGGGTATATATGAATTTATGATAATAACTAGTTTCCAACTAATCAGTCACTAAATATGAATTAATGGTAATGATAACCATCACTACCATAGGACCCACATTATCTTCCAATAGATACACTTCCACTACATGATGATACTTTATTACCAATACATGTGGTTGGAAATAATTTTTTATAAATGAATATAATTGTGTTGCAAATCCTCTAAGAACTGTTGATGCTACACCACTACACATAGTGGAAAAACATGTAAAAACTCTCTAAGTGACCTGATCACCCTTTGGAGATATAGTTCTTTGGTACCTCCATGCAACCAAACATGGAGTTATTAACTTTTCCACTTTGGAAACATCTTAGTGATCCATTACTAGATATTGTAGAATATTTATAATCATCAAGATGTTGAGATACACAACTATGGTATCCACTCTGAGACCCATCTTTCTTAGACTTCTATTTAAAGGGAAAGCTCAAGCTATCACTAGGAATAGGAGGAACTCCCTTTAACCCTGACTTTCTAGCCACGTTATATTTTTTCATCAAGGATTTATCTTGAACATTATTATATGATGAGAGATTAGACATGAAAAGAAGTACATATATTCTCTTAAACACCCATTTTAAACCTCTGGTCTTTTATTTTCACATTTTACAGAATTTTAGGAGAGAAATGATAATGTTCAAGAAAATGATTAATATATAGATTCATTTTATTTTTACTATGATTAAGGTTAAGAAGATACATGGAATTCAATAACCCCATATATTATTGATATAATTTTTACAAAATGAGATCCTCAAATTATTTACTCAACAATCCTAAATTATTTTCTTTTAAATATAAATAATAACCCCATATTTTTTAGGCCCTTCTTGTTTGAAAATTGGGTATCTAATTAATACATAGTTTTACCACTCAAAAAAAAATCTATTTCTCAATATTTTTTAACCAGTCCTATAGCTATAAGGATCATTGGTACCCTGAAAATATCGTGATTTCAATTGATTAAACTCAATTTATATATCTATATTACTATCTCTAGATGATACAAAACTACTTCTTGAATAGGAAATGGTGAAACTACATTACATTGTTCTAGGACCATATGTAGAACAACCTATGAAATGATGAGATCAAATGGAAGTTTTCTATCAATAAATCATTAAAATTGCTCACCTGAATTCTATTCAAATGTCTTCTTTATTGAATGTAATTACAAAACATTAACACATAACAAGGTAAAAATTAGTTGAGAGACCAAAAATCATCAAACCTATCAATAAAAATTAATATGGGAAGCAAAAATCTTAGATCAATCAATAGTAACCTAGATTTTGTAAATGATATTTTTCTCCTAAAATAAATTTTTTTTTATTATACTATCTAGTATTACACACATAAATCACAAAAATAAAATGATAACAATTTATTTCATTAATAAATATCCTTACATTAAACAAAAATAAACCAATTAAATTTTCAATCACTATAATTGGAAAAAATTAAGAAAAGTTAAATGGGAAAATATGGATCACCCCAATCTGCCAGAGTCATCACCCCCATAGAAAAAACTATAGAAACAAAAATATATTTATTAACCAGTGGAAAATATAGTAAATAGGAATATGGATCCTTTAGATTAATTTATTTGACTACTTAATGAATGAAAGAATTAGTATTTATAGGAGCATAGTTGACCATTGTAATGGTAATGTGACCATTTTAATAGTAACTTGACTCTTGGGAGTAGTAACCTGCCTATTTTGAATAATTAATTTTCCATTAGAATAGTAATTTTTCCCAAATATACTTTTTTTAATATAAATTATATTCATCATTAGGAATTAAATAATATATAAATATTATAATTCCAAAAAAAAATTAGAAAAATCATTAAAAATTTAAGCAATTTTTTTTAAAATGTATTTTAATGTTTTTCATAAAAATCATATTTTTTATATCAAAATTTCAATTAATTATGTGATAATTTTATTTCAATAAAATTAATATATTTTTTGAAATAATTACATAAAAATTTTATAAGGATTATTTTTTGGGGGATTTTCTAAAATACATCAATTTTTTGTTGAATTGTAATAACACAATTTTTATCGTGACCGATGTATACTAAATTCCATCATTATTATTGTAATAATAACCCAATAATTTCTAGAATATGGTATTTGGTGAAAATAAATTAAATTTTATAAATGATTAATTTAATTAAAAGAAAATTATTTTTTGAATCTAAATCGAATATTCCAAAGACTAAAGTGAAATAAATTTCCCTTAAAAAACAATTTATTCCACTTTCCATTTTAAATAACTAATGAATTTAAATTATAAAGGGGATTAACATTTTAAAACAATTTTATTATATTTATATATGATTAATATTTTCATACTTTCACTATTACTGGGATTACCTTGGATATAGTATTTTCTTCAATATTTTATTCCAAAAACATCCATCACCTCATGTATAAATAATCCAACTCCCTCCCCATTGAAAAACAATCATAGAACCTTTTACAAAGACAAATATCTACCCAATTCCCCTATATTAATCATTTTGGAATTCAAATTGACATTATAGAGTAACAAAACTCTAATTAGCAAGGCATTCAACTGTCGTACAAGGGACAAAACACCACAAAGTGGGTATATTTTCATAAACTCTTCTTGTTGTTTTCTTATTCTCTTCCTCTCTTTATCTATTTATTTTAAAACCAAATACTCTAATATTAATTTCATAGTTTGTTAAAATTATATTAACAACATTATCCAATGATAAAAAATATATTTTTGATGTATTTATATTTTATAACACTATTTCTCTTCCTTTGGACAACGTTCCAGATAACTGTAAGTTAACCACCAATGAGGACATTTACAACACCATTCATCAACACTAAACTTTTGAATGGTTAAAATAAAGTATTTATTATATATAAATGTATAAATCTTGGTATTTTTATCTTTTTTAATTTATTATACTTAAGTAAAAATTACCTTAATAAAATTAGATAAATCAAAGAGAAATGGTAAATGTTTTAGAAAAACATGATATCAAAAGTATTAAACATCAAAAAAGGAAATTATGAAATATATTACAATGATTATAATTGATAAATAGTGAAATAAAATAACATAATTAAAATTTGTTTTACTGTTTTAATTTTTCTATTTATCTTATTCAGGAGGAATAAAAATGATGAAATAAAGGGAGATTTCTGTTAGGGGGATTATTGAACCCATCTCTTTTTCATTTGGTTTTCCCTCATTAATGTAATTTTTAGTATGGATATTCCAATAATATTCCCAAAAAAATAAATTCATTATTATTATATTTTCTTTTAAGTAAATATATGTTTCCAAATTTATTTATAATCCAAATACAATGTTTTTCTCAAAAGGTTTTTCTTTCAAAAACACATCCTTTACTTCTCTTGAGTTATTTTCTCTTCACTCATGGCTGATGATGTTTATTCCAAATATTTTTTCAATTTTTTAATTTTTTTAATAGTAGCTTTATACATGAAATCATTATTTATGGAATCCTCATGAAACCCATTCATTTCAATCGTTTATTTCATGACTACGATTGTTATATGTTCTAAGTGGAATGCAAGATTTTGTAAATATTATGATGTGATGGTTGGGAATAGACTTATATATACCTCTAATGCATTGGTTAATGTAATGAATCTCATAGGATAATGGTTATTATATGTGAAATGATTCCATATTTATTTTCAATAATTATTTTTTGATTATTCACAAATGTTATTCATAAAAATGATGTTATCGTTGTTCATAAATATTTGTGGTATTTGACAACTATGACAAGATGTTTAATTGTATGCATCATTGCATTATTTGTATTTATAAAATGTTTCCCTCATGATTTTTATGATGATACCATTGTCAATATATAGCTAAGTTGATTACTCTCACCCATTTATTATATATTCATGTCACATATTCCTCCCCTTAATTGGGATGTATCTTAACCATTTATTTATATCCTTAGGTGACCATATGTACTAAGGAAAACATGGTAAATTTTTGTGGATCAAAAATATAGTTTTTAGTAATTTTTTTGATTCATTATGTATAAGTGATTTATGATCCCAACATTTAAAAAATAGTAAACCTTATTATCCTTATAAGTATAAAAATAGTTTATTTGTTTTTTAAATTAATGTAATAGTCATTTTTAAAAAAAATAGGGTTACTATTGTTGGTATCAAAGGTATAGTTTAGTTAATTTGGAAATCCGGTTTAAGAAAATGTTATATGAATACAAAAGTATAATTCTAAGTATAACTAAGTATCCAATAATTTTTTTTAAAATAATAAATAAAGGAATCACATAAGTTATGATTTTAGACTTTATTTTCACATAAAAATAAATTATTTAATCAAGGTTTATTGACTTCTAAATTTTTTAAAAAATTATCCTCCTAAGGCAATAATGTATCTAGAAACAATAAGAGGAAGTGGTAAATGGTATGCGTAATGTTAAATCATTCCATGTTTAATTTTAATTTAAATTGAGCTCTATGCATTATTTTATATACAACATGCATTCTAGAACTGGTGAATTGAATCCCTGATACCTTGAAGTATAGATATTATTAAAAACACCTAGTAGTGCACTCGATGAAACCCAAGTGTTTGACTATTATCCTATAATTTTATGTGGGATTATTGTTCTAGCTAATCCCATAATCCTTACCTTTATAAAATTTCATGCTACATTGTGCATGGATTTTCACTCCTTATACAGTCCACACATCAAATTTAGGGAAAATGAATTCTTTTTTTATATTACGAACCATCCCAAGTTCCTATAAAAATTAAAGAAAGATCATGAATCTACATTAGAAAATCCCTCAATGGTTATGGTGCAGAAAATCTGTGATGAATAATACCTTTCACAAGTGGTTTGATCAAATAATGTTATAAACCTAGAGGAAATACCCATTTTTAGGGAATACACTAATATATTTCCTAAATAGTTACCCAATCATCCCCTATATCATATGTCAGAGGTCTCAATAGACCTTTTACCAAGATCCACTCCTATATCTAAATTCCTCTATAGAGTGTCCCCTATCGAACTGGAGGAGTTAAATAAGAAGATATGAGAACATTTAGAAAAAGGGTTCATATTTCATATAGTGCATCACCTTTGGTTGTTAAAGTACTATTTTTAAAGAAAAATGATGTATCAATATGGCGATGTATCGATTTCCAAGAGCTCAATAGGATCACCTTAATGAAAAAGTTCCCCCATTCTAGGATTGATGGATTTTTCGATCTAATATGAGGATTAAAATAATTGTCCAAGGTGGATCTATAATATGGATATCATGAGTTGAAGTGGAAGAAGGAATAAATTTATAATATATGCTTCCATACATGGTATGGTAACTATGAGTTTTTAGTGATTCCATTGGAACTTATTAATTTCCCAATAAAATTCTTGGATTTAAAGAATATATCCTTTATATATTAAATAAAAAGATGGTATTTTTTATCAATGATACTCTCATTTACTCTAGGATCAAATAGGAACATGAGTGGAATCTAAGGATTTTTTTATTCACATTAATGATGGGGAAAATATATGATATGTTCTAAAAGTACGCCTTTTAGATTCAAAAACATGTAGTCTTGGGGAACATGATCACATTTGATGGAATTTATATAGACCCTTCTCTAAAAAAAGTATAAGAATTTACCAGACCCATAGGTGTCATGGAAATATCTAGTTTTGATAGATTAGTAGGGTATATCCAACCTGTTTTGATAAATTTATCATGATTTTCTAGCCCAATAAATAAGTTAACAACGAAAGAGTTAAAGTTTCTATAAATGGAATAATGTGAGGATATATTTAACATACTCAAGAACAGGCTAGTCATTATGACTATACTCACATAACTAAAAAGTGGATAAGTTTTTGTGGTAAATAGCAATGTCTCAAAGAAAATAATTGGTTGTGTACTCATGTAAAGTGATTATTTCATAGCTTATGCCTCATTCAATTTTGAATATTGATGATAAAAAATACCCAACACATTATCTAGAGTTAAAATCTATTATCTCCAACATGATGATTTTTTGTCACTAGCTCTATAGATTGAAGTTTGATATATATACTAATCACAAGATTCTAAGGTATATATTCACACAAAAGAATCTCAACATGAAAAAAAAAGAAGATTATTATAGATAATTAAGGAAAATGATTATTACATTCACTTCCTTATGGAGAATAAATACAAGATAACCGATGCTATTAGAATAAAATAACCTTATACGTTATCCATGAACCAGATTGAGAAAGAATATATAATCATAGATATGCAATGGATTAATGTAGAAAACATAATAATAAGGAATACATACTCTCTTTACCAAATTACTTCCCAACCATCTATCATATAGATTATAGAAGAGGAAAAATAGATGATCTATAGCTTAAAAAGAAGATGAAATTATTTATTTAATGGAAGCTAAATTAGCTCCACAACAATGTGGATGGTGTAATTCAATTTAGAAATAAATTTGTGTTCTTGCATCCCATAAGAAAAAATATATATATTATATAATGTTCACAACCAATATTTCTCCATCCATTATGGAAGTACCAAGATTTTTTGTGATCTTTGAGATAAATTTAAGGGAGGAAACATGATGAAGTAAATTTCAATGATCACCTCAAAGTGATTTGTATGTCATCATGTTAATTAAAATATAAATAAGACCAAAGGTATGGTCAAAAAAATACCTATAACAATTTATAAAAGGGATAATGTCACTATGGACATTTCCAAAAGTCTCTCGATGACATCTAAATTAAACAATGCGATATGGGTCATTGTGGATCTACTCACCAATAATTTCAACTAAATCTCTATTAGGGAAGATTTCTCAATTGGAAAACATTCTATGATATATGTAGATGAAGTGGAGAGGCTATAGGAGTTCCACTTTTGATCATATCTAATCCTGATCCATGTTTCACTTCTAAATTATATAGAGGACTTCAAAAACCTCTGAATACAACATTATATTTTTCCACAACCTATCTACCCCAAACTGATGGAAAATCTAAAAGGTCTATTTTGATACATTAGGAAATTATAAGTTCCTTTTCAATAGGACTTAAAGGAGGATAGGATAAGTATTCCCACTTAGATTATTTCTCATATAAAAGTATCTTCCAATTGATTATTCAGATGGATCCATATGAACCTCAATATGGGAATCAATGTCGAAATCTTACTTGTTGCGTTGAAGTTGGAGAACAAAATCTACTTAGACCTATTCATTTCCAAAGGATTATTTCTGAGGTGCATGCCATCCAACAACATATAAAGGCTACAAAGAGTCTACAAAATATATTTTCTAAAAAACATCAAAGGAACTTGTAGTTTGAGGTTAAATACATTTTTATCATTGAATATCACCATGTAAGAGATTCATGTGTTTTGGAACGTAATATAAGAATATCCCTAGGTACATTGGACCCTTTACAATTCCTGATCGCATATGAGTAGTGGCTTATCAGCTTCCACTTTAACAAAATGTGGCCCATGTTTATGACGTATTCCAAGTATCTCTCTTGAGTATGTTTATACATATCCTCTCCCATGGACTAAATCCAGAGGTTATAGAACTTGAGAATGGTGTATCATATGAGGAGAAGTTGGTGATGATCTTAGAATGAGTAGAATTTTTTTACTGAATAAGATAACCGAATTTTTTTAATTTTTGTGGAAGAACCATAATTTTAAAGAGGTGGTGTTGAAAATAGAGTAAAAATGAAGCAGCAGTACCATCACCTATTCTCAACCTAAAATATGATTTGAAATTTTAGGGTTGAAAATTCTAAAGTGGGGATGAATGTGATAACCCATAAATTATAAATAATATCTTTCTATGAAAAGAAATGCATGTTATATTTTACAATATTGTATAGACAAATATAATTCTCATAAATAATCTGAAAAAAAATTATTTCAATAATGAATACTATTATATATAAATCAATACACAGTACAATGAAAATTATAGACACTACAATGGAATAAGAACTGTTAATTAAAAAAATTATAATGGGAAAATATGGATCACCCCAATAATCCAAAATAAATACCCCCATAAGAAAAATATAAAATGGGAAAAATTATTAATAAACCTATCTAAATTATAAACTATATAAATATTGAACTTTTAGATTAACTAAGGATAATAATGAATGAAGGTATGACTTATTTTTTATTGGAGGAAATGTGACCGTTGGAATAGAAACATGACAGTTGGGAATAACAACAGACCATTGGAATGATAATTTAAAATTGAAATAATAAATAATAATATAAATAATATTTTTTGTGAGTAATTTTAGTAAATAGAAATATTAAATACAAAATAAATAAATATCAATATTAAAAAAACTCATAAAAAATATAAGGACATTTTTTATAAAATATATTTTTTGATATTTCCTAAAATCATATTTTTTTGAATTAAAATTTATAATTGAATATGTTTGAATTTTATTTTAATACTATTAATACCATTTTTTGATTCATAGGTTCTACATTTCCCGTGAGTGAGTTTTTTTGTAATTGTTTTAAATTATTATATTTTCTAGCGAATAGTAAAAATTTAGTCTTTCTCATAACAATTATAACATAAATTAAATCATTAAGGTTTTAAAAATGACAAAAAAAACTCCAAGAACTATATATTAGGAATAAAATATATTTAATTTCATAAATTATTCATTAAAATAAAATATACTTAATTTATAATTCTTAAAATAATTTTCCAAATTCTATAGTAAAAAATGTTCCTTTAAAATGACTATTTTTTCACTTTCCATTTAAATAAACTAATAAATTCAAATAATAAATTATATTAAAGTGTTAATACCATTCTCTTATATTGATATATGATTTATACTATACAAAATTAACAATGAAATGTTTTTCCTTCGATATAGTGTCTTATTTAAAAAATTATTCTAAAAATACCCCTCTCCCAAGTATAAATAACCCCCCTCCATCCCCTTGGAAAACCAACCCTCCCACCCATTACAAATGAAATTATTTTCCATTATAATCTCTTTTAATACTTTTAGAATATATAGGGATTTTATTGGATAATAAAACTATAATCCTCAATAAATTATAGTGTCATACAAGGGAAGAAACACCAAGAAGAGGGAATGTTTTCATCAACTCTTCTATGAGTTTTCATCCTCTATTCCCATCTTTCTCTATCCCTTTAAAATAATAATATTCCATTATTAATTAAGAATTTTTCTAAAATTATAATAATTATTTTAACTTGTTGTAAAAAATATATTATTTTTTATTTATATTTTATAACTCTTTTTCTCATCCTTTGGACAACATTATTGATGATGTTCGGTTAACCAACAACGAGGATGTTTCCAACAT
Source organism: Viscum album (assembly GCA_963277665.1). Lineage (NCBI taxonomy): Eukaryota > Viridiplantae > Streptophyta > Magnoliopsida > Santalales > Viscaceae > Viscum > Viscum album. The sequence continues at coordinate 137,281,901 of OY728128.1, read as the reverse complement.
CTTTACATATTACTGACCTTGTGGGTGATTAAATAATATTTTTTATATATAAATGTACAAATATTTTTATTTTATTATTCACTAGTTTATTCTTGTAATTTAAAAATTACCTTGAGAAAAATAGAGAAATCATAGTGAAACGAGAAATTTTTATGGAAAACATGATATCAAAATGCTTCAAATTAAACAAAAGAAATTACTAACTATATTAAAATGATTATAATTGAAAAACAAGGAAATAAATTTACATAATTAATGAATTATTAAATTTTAAAATAAATCTATGTTTATTATTTAGTCTGTTTAAAAGTGAATAAATAAAACATGATTTAATGTAACGGGATTCTCAAATCCAACTCCTTTTCAATAGGTTATTCCTATTTAGTTTCATTTTCTGTAATGATATTACTGTAATTCTACTTAAAAATAATTTCACAATTCTTCCCTTTTTAGGGGATATACATGATTCCACCATTATTTATAAACCATCTACAATGATTTTCCAAAAGGTGTTTTCTTTTCAAAAACTATATTTTTTACAACTTTTTAGTTATTTATTATTCAATCAAGAATAATGATGTGTACTCTAAATATGTATTCCAATTTTCATTAGGTAACCCCGTGTTTATTCATCAAATCATGATTTATTAAATCCTTATGAAACTCATGAATTCCCATATGTTATTTCAAAACTAATATTGGTATACGTTCTATCTGGTATGCATTATTACATAAATAATATGAAGTGATGAGTGGGCCATAAATTATATAGTCCTCTGATGAAATAGGGATTGTGATGTATATCTTGAGATAATTTTTATTATGCGTAAAACTGATGCTATATTTTTTCAGAGTGATGATGTTAGGATTATGCACATATGGTATGAGTGAACATAATGTTAGATTTTTTCACAACCATATTTTTTATTTTAACACTATGACATGAAGTTTCTTTTTTTATAAACTACCACAATACATAACTTTGTCAAATATTTCCCTAATAATGTTTATGATGATCTTATGATTATGATACAATCAATTTGATTATTCTCACCCATGTATTATTGAATCATTTCCCTTAATTCTCCCTTTACTAGGCTTATAGCTCTCCTCATTCATTAATGCATATCTTTAGGTGACTATATCTAATAATATAAATGTGAAATCATTTATGTACATAAATAATAATTATTTAAATAATTTTTATGATTTATTATGTATAAGTGATGTATGATCATAATTTTCCTTAGACTCTAAACCTTTTGATCCATGGATATATTCTGTTATGTTTTTTATCTTCAAAAATAATGTCATAGTCATGTAAAAAATAGGGTTCTTAGACAAGGTTTGAAAAAAGTCTACAATAAGATAAAAAAACTACTAAAATGCTTTTTTTTCTAATAATATGTTCTATATTAGATGATAGTTGGCTATGAACAATCTCATAACCAACACCTCATGTCCCAAAAATCATTCCTCCTTTCTACCAACACATCCTAAACTATATACCAATTCCAAGAAAGGTTACACCTCCCTTCTATTCTTCTTTTTATTATGACACCCTGATAACCCACATAGACTATAACTACCTCTGTTATAACATGGATCAAAGGGCATTCTCGATCCCTTTAGGCTGGTTAGTAGCACCAGAGCCTCAAAATAAGTAAAAGGTAATGATTTCACTATAAGAACAACTAATAAAGACAATATAGTTTATATAAAAAGTAATTAGACTCTATAAAAAACAATCCTCAAGATAAATCTAAAATATTTTGATAGATAGATGTCTCAAAAATGATATGTTAACCAAATTCATCACATAAATCCCCCAAATAAAACAATACAGAAACTCTTTTAAATAACTAAATCTAATGATCCACCATTCACTAATAACTACCAATTTCCTACAAATCTAGAACATACTCCACCACCATGTACATAGATTTAGTTCCCTATATCTGGTATAATAATATATATAAAATTTCAAAAGATAGTGTAGGGTGTGATAAATACACCCATTGGATCTCAGTAAGTACTTCATAATCAATCAATATCATTTAATCTAAATATGTCCAATTTTCAATAAAACATTAAAAGGATATATTTCAAAATTAATATAAAAACATGTTTTATAGAATATTTCAATGGAAAATATAAAATAGGTAAAAAATTGAATTCCCCCAAATATGATAGATATATAAATCATTTTTAAAACTATAATAAACAACCATTTCTAACAAAAATAGAAATAAATAATCATTTTCATCAAAAACTGGAAAGTATAATTATTTTTAATCATCACACCATGGTAATAAAAAAGGGTTAGTTAGTTCTAGTAAGAAGGTTCATGACAATCTATATGATATACAGATCCAATCATGCACACACTCCCTAGATCCCAAACCTATGGGAATAAGAGAGAAACCCAAAGAATAAACTACATGCCCTCAAGATAGTTTAGTATCATTGTCATCAAAAATACATTGCATGATAGTGTTTTAACTATCATTAAAATCCTTCTACCAAACTACCCTATATCAAATGTGATATTATGTAATCAGTAATATAACATGATATCATTCATTTAAATCATTCTCAAATCATTTAAATCAATATTTTCATTCATCCCCATAACGAAGTGTCAAAACATTCCACTTTATTTCCAAAAACTAAATCAAGAAGTTTTCATAAAAACTCACACCTTTATAAAAATAATTTCATTCTAAATAATAACACATTTCATTCCACCTATTTTAAAATTTATCATTAAATATATGTTTCAATTAACTTATTTCTGTTGAATATGATTTTACGAAAATCAAAAAGTTATTTAAAAAATTAATTTTCAATGGTATTTCATCATACACACCCTTCTATTTCAATTTCATTTTTTAAATGTCACAAATAAATATATAAAAAATATTTATAAATCCATTGCAAATTAAGAAACAAAAAACAGATTAAAATGATAGTAATTCCATTTCAAAAACCCCTTCCAAAAATCCTAATCTTTTCAATACCCAAAAAAAATTATATACTTAGAGGAAGGTTAAAAATATCAAGGGATAAACCAAAACCCAATACTATAAAAAAAATATTCCTCAATTCATTATCTCTAGAACAACAATATTGTAACGAAACATACATCTATTATTCTAAAATAATATACACCAAATAATGATGATTTGGGAAAAAAGCCATATTCCACAATGTATGTATAATAAATAAAATTATATCAATTAAAAATAATATATCTTGAATTAATATTCCATATCTATAATTTTTTTCATGAAATAATGTTTCGATCTAGAAGAAAAATTTATAACGATATGAAAAGAAATCATGCCCTAAAAAATCAATATCCAAAAATAAAGGATCTATCAAAATAAATCACCATGAGGAAAATAATAGTCAAAAACTCTAAGATGAGTCTCCATGATGGAGATTATATTCAGACCTAAGAATAATGATGTGATTTTGGTGATTAGTTGGACTTAAAATAAAGAAAATTAATAATTAATTCACATTACATGGTTTGGAGGCATAGTTTGTCAAAAAAAAAGTGCCAACAATGTTCCCCCATATCGGATACTAAAACATATAAAATGTCTTTAACAATGTTGGAAAAACCATTAACCTAACATGAAGAAACCCATTTTCTCAAACTAAAGAGCATGAAAGGGTCACCCACATTGTTAGTACGAATCATGTACCTAATTGGGCTCCCTACTTTGGAACTCAATCATAAGGCACACAGTTTCCAGAGAAGAACCATATTATTTTTTCTAACCATGTTCCTACCATGAATAGTACTATAACCCTTGAAAAATATCAGATGTAACCAAACACAACTATATATAATATCTAAAAACAAGTGATCAAAAAAAGTAATGTATCGAAAAGTTGGTGTTTGCATGTTACATTTTGCTTATGAGATTCTACATCAAGGATAATGAGTATAGAATTATCATTGAAAATGAATGTTGTACTAAATATTCTTGTACATTATTGGCAGAGAAGTTGATTTTTCTTATTCTTAAGAAGCCTAAACACTATATGACATAATTGATTAATTGTATTTAAGATGTGAGAGTCTTGAAATATCCCATAGTTTGTTTTTCAAATAGAAAATATCATGATTTGGTGCTTCTTATTTCTCTTCAATGTTAAAAAGATTAATTTTAATCCAATAATTTCTAAAAAAGAATATAAATACCATATGTGGATAGAGAAAAAAAATATAAAAAGATAACAGATTCCATTGAAAACTAATGTGGGAAAAATATACGAAAAAAAATTTATTTGGGTTGAAAAAATGAAAGAATATAAATAAAATCAATGATTGTAAGGGATGATATGACTATATATATTTGAAAAATAAATATAATAACATGAATTTTTTCAATAAATTATTATTTTAATAGGTTTTTATTGAGCGATAATGGGTTTTTACTCAAAAGAATGTATTCTTACCTTATAAAAAAAATAAAATAATTTTTTTTCCACTTATGATATGTCATTAATATAGTAGAATGTTTTTTTTGTATTATGAAACACACAACATATTTACCCCTTTAAGATGCAGTTATCCTAGAATTAACTAAATTCCATTAGAAAAAATTCACAACAACACATCATATAGAGAAAATTTATAAGGGACTCATGATATCCAATTCTATGTTAAAGAACTCATGATGAAAGTATTTTTGAGGTAAATCATGATTCCATGATCCATTACAATGATACCAGTTCCCAATAGTGATGGAACATGGTTAATGTGTGTGTATTTTCCATCCATGAAAAAATGGCAATGATGTGAAATTATCCCTCCCCTCTACTTGATGATATGCCTGAGGAATTACATAAAGATTATTTGTCTTCCAAAATTCATCATAAAAATAGATTCCACTAAATTAGATTGAAATAAGGATATGAATAGAACACTTACATTAAAGAAATGTTTGTTTTGTATTATTGGTTAGTTATGTGATTAGTTCAACTAATGAACCATATTACTGTATGATATTAATGAACCATTTCCATCATTCATTAATTGTAAAATTCATAGTTTTCTATTTTTATTATATCATAGTGTTTAGAAAATAACAAGATAAAAAATATAAACACTTGTGTCTGGTGTATGACACACTTATAGAAACTAGATTTAATAACATGTTCAAAATGGTCATTTTAAGGTATTTTATTGTGTTTCATGTTTTTCTATATGTGTATAATGGATAAATCAAGATTTAGAAAATGTTAATGTAATTTAAGAGCGGAACACAAAAAATAATGAAACTATGGTCAGAAATTTCCATGGATTACAATGTTTCAACATGAGGTTTTTTAAGTATTTTCGATCCAGAATTACACCTATTAATGATCATAGAAAGAAATTTATTTTTTCAAATGGGGTTGAAAATAAGAAAAATATTTTGACACACTCAAAGTCAAATTGATCACTTTCCTACATTTAATTGTACAATAATTCTTCGAATGTTTTTCCAATTGAATTTGATGCATCTAGAGTAATAATAGGTATTATTTAAGTTAGGATTCATTTAAATTTTCATACTTTTTTGATAAATTTTATGGAGTGGTATTAAATCATTAAACTAACATAAAATAAATTTATCCATTGAAACAAACAAGGAAAACATAGAAATATTACTTATTCCCTAATGAATTTATTTTTCATTTTGACCAAGATAGTATAATGTAATTTAATTATTAATGTAATTCGAATAAAAGTAACATATATTAGATGTAATTTATTGAGATGTTAACCAATGTAATAAATCACAGAATAGTTGATGAAAATGGAAAGCATTCATGAGTCACAAACTAAAGTGAAATAAAATTTTTATAAAATAATGGAAAATATTAAATGTTAGAAAACAAGCACTAAAAAAATGTTGTACATAATACTTGTGGTTGAGTACAGATGAACTTATGGAATGAGAGGTTCCTAATGAAAATAAAATCAAACCATTAAATGAGTAGATATGACATTATCCTTGTTTTGGAAAGAATCAATGATTAATTCAGTAATACTGAATTTCCTGTCATGTTTGGAAAAATAAGTACTCCATTTTATATTTCTAGAATATCTCACTTTGAATATGTGTAATTGAGGATGAATAAATTTGAGAAGGGATATGGTTATTGTAATCAAGTCACAAATATGAATCACAATGTTGGGATGGAACATGGAATCGAGGGTGGTGGGTGCATAAAAGCACAGTCCCATTTTATAGAATTGGTATCCCAACAATATGAAGGAGAATGAGGATAAGGAAATTCACATTCCATAGAATTTTTTTCAAATTATATTAAGTGGCCCATAATTCATGAATTTTATAACAAAATTATCTAGTAATCATTCTTATTATAGACTAAAAAGGAATATAAATTTTCCACCCAAATGATCTTATGAATTTAAATCAACAATCAAAAAGGGAATCTCTAAATTCAAAATTAGGGGACCTATTATCTCTGAATTCGTTTTGGGAATATTAAATGTCCTTAAGAACATTAACTAAAATTTATTTGTGAAAATACTTTCCTTTAATACATGTAAAAGTGTAATAAAATAAAAAAATTGGATTTAATCTTTTGTGAGTTATGTGTTTGACCAGTGTATCTCTAATTTAGGGATAAATCTCCACTTCCATGAACTACTTGAATATTAATTATAAATATGAGTGTTTTATAGAATTATATTCTTTTTTAAGTTGTTTTATTATTTTTATTAAATTATGAATAATTAAATGGGTGATCAGCCATTATGTAATCATTATAATTATTGTTTTAGGGGTAAGTATCTTTGGGGTCGTAATTGGTCATTCCTTACCAATTTAATTTTTACCTTCAATTTTTTTTAAAACCCTTTTAATTTAATTATGTATCATTAATTCACATGTGTTATAATGAATACCTCACCACCATTTTGTATCATATCATAGTTCATAACATGCATTGAAGAAAAAATCTCAAGAAAAAAATACATGTCGAACCTCGTTATCCATGAATAATGCATCATGAATATGAAAAAGTAAAACACCTCACCATATAAATGCAAATCATATCCATAAAAATATTATGATATAAATATAAGAAAGAATTTTTCAACCAAATATTTACACAACCTAATATATGAGGTTCTAATTTGGATATGAATTTATTTTTCACTTTGTGGATATTTCTGTCTTATTAGTAAGACAACTACAAATAAATAAATTTTTAATTTAAACAAACAAAAATTGAATGTAGAAAATGATTATAGGGAAAAAATGTTTTACCTGTTCACCTATAAGGTCTTCTCTAAAATGTATACTCTAATATGGTTTTAATGTACTAGGGTATAATAATATCGACTAAAGTGTTTACAAAGTTCCATGAAGGATTTACTACCGATCCTGGGTGCACTCTCTCCTCTCAATCTCTCATAAACATTTTGAGTTAATAATTTTCAAAATAATGAAACATGAAGGTTATTATATAACATTCAATAATAAATATGAACATAAATACGAGAAGGGTGTTGTTTTTTTATCTTTCTCTTCTTATTCTACTTCCCCTTTGATTTTAAATATTTAAAATAATCCATTTAGACCTCCAAGATCTCATTATCCCATCTAGATTCTTGATATTTCAATGAAGTAAAATTCCCTTTTGGAATGAATTACTATTTAAAATATAAACAATATTTATGATAATCAAAACACTATAAATATCGAGGTAGTTCTCTTATTTTAATCTAATTATAGTTCCCCCTAATTCTATGATCATTCTTACCAAATAATAGGATATTTTAAACATGATATTTTATTCACATGAAATACTTCAAAATATTCAAGAATTCATTATTGGTAGACCATGATCCAGGAAAAAAAATTACTTAATTTATAGCCATAAAAAATGAAAAAATGAATATTTTAATCTCTAAGAATGTCATATTAATTGTCTCTCTTTATCTCTATTTCTACAGATTTCCTTTATCACACTATATTTCAAAAAACTATTTTTGACTGATTTGATAATCATTGATTATGATTAATAATATAAAATTGAATCCATGGGGATGATTTCAATTTCAATGAATGCTTACTAGTTTTTTAGAATAAATATTATGAAATATAACCATAAAATCAACTAAATATATATCCTCCATTTTCACATTATGATATGAAGTACACTTTATAAAATCTACCCTTAACCATATGGAAAACATTGGATCACCTTCATAAGAATAATTTTTAGGCTATTTTATTAATAATTCACTATAATAAGTTGTTATTTCAAATTATTATGTCAAAAAATCACCATAGAAAGTGTACAATTCAACTAAGATTCTCATTAAGTAAATTGTTATTGGTAATCTCCCATATGATTCACACATGGGTTAATCCCAAACATTTCCACACAATATAGTCTATGATCATAGGAAGAATTAGTGGTTTAAGACTTAACTAAATTCTCTATTATTGGATATAAAAATATTTCATTTAAGGAAATTGTAAAATTTATCACAATATAATTCAATTTTAACAAAAAAAATCCTTGAAAATAGATCCATGCTCACACGTTATGATTCTAACATTTCCTCCATTGGATTTCATTTTCAATTTACATGTTTTATTTTGAAATTTTTAATATTCCAAAAATCTCACCTTCTAATTCCTCAATATACTACAAGTCATAAGTTCCTCAATTTTGATACTCAACTGGTTTTTTTATCTCCAACATTGATAATAAAATGAAAATAGGTTAGCATTATATTTTTTCCATATCAATCATCGCAACAATCAAGATAAAATTAGAGTAATGTGTCATCAATAAACACTCTAAAAACATGTGATCTGGGGATCTATGTTGGAAATTATAGATTATATTAATGATGAATAATCAATCAATGGAGTATAATAAACATTTCAATTTCCATCTAAAATTATTCATGGACAATATCTCCCCCTTTCTTGATACATAGAGTATAATAATATTACATGATTAAAAATAAAACCATCCATTTGAAATAATATATGCAATGAGGAGGGGGGAAATTTTCAAAATATCTTTAGTGTAAATGATGTGGTTGAATAATAAAAATCAATATGTGTGTCAAAAATGTTGGTTTATATAAGGTTTCATTCATAAAATCGTTTACCAATAAATTTGATCTAATAAAATCCATTTTGATAATTCATTTCTCCACTATTTCCTTAAATATATGATACATGAGTTTATTGTTCATTATTCCATATTTTGATCATTATTCTTAGTAAGTGTAATTGAACTCTTGATGTCATATAAAATATCCATTTGTTACTGTAGTTCCTCACCTAGATCATTTTACCACTACATATCAACTGATATTGGGTAAATTCCATTCTAAATGATATATTTCTAACAAAGATTTTCTAAGAGATGTATTTTCCAAAAAAAATTCCTCAACCATCACACACCCTTAGTGCTAATATATAAACCCCACACAACGAAACAATATATCCACCACATAACCCACCCCTTCAGCATTATATAAATATGATAACTCTTTCTCCTTATATATATTTAGTAATAATACATTTCAAATAGTACCTATCATATTTCTCATAATCCATCCCACTGTTTCCAAATGTTATTCTTTGGGATTACTCTGAAACTGACCTACCAAATTGGTTGCACATGAAATGACAGGATTAGTATATTTAAATGGTAAAATACTTCAAATTATTATTATTTAAATAATACAATCCACTATCATTCCATATTTATTCTTCCCAATCATTGTTCCAAGTGCAATGGGTTTTTACATTGACATCGAATCATTCATGTCAATTTTTTTAAGAAACTCAATTGAAAACTTTTACAATGAGATAAATATATTTCTCTCTTTTGGAATCACCTAAAGACCCCCCAAATATATAAGATCTCAAATCATTAACTTCTAAAAGTCTGAACTCATCAACATGGAAATATTTTCCACTAATTATTGGGTTCAAACTCAAAAACGATAGTGTTATAAATACACACAAAACCCATCAACTTCCCTTGTAAATTTTCAAAAATAAATTTTAATCAAAACTCATCATTTAAACTCCATATAATAAATATCATTCAGTTAGACCATTCCTTGACCATGTTAATTATTTTAATATTTATAATTCCTTATTCAATTATACACTTTATTCTATCATTTCTAATCAATAACCCGATTACCCTCCCAATATACACATCTTCCTTAATAATCCTAATAGGGAAAGTTGTTTAAATATACATTGGAAATATTGTGCATCCAATTTTTATTTCTACTAAAAAGAATAATATAATAGGATCAAGCTGAGAAACTATTGTGAATTTATCCTTCAAATCAACTCCTCTCACTTTATTATTACATTTATATACCATCCAAGATATATTTTAACTAGAGTTACATTTTCATCAACTTTATTCTGAAAACCCCACTTAGTTCCCAACAAGTTATGATATTTCTGTCTATTTACTGGTTTCAACGTCCAATTATAATCAAAATTATCTATCTCTAAATTCAAAGATTTTACTCATGATTTTCACTTTAAATATTCTTTGAATTATGTGGCCTCCATATTGGATGGTAGAGTTGTATTCACTTTTAGACTCATTCGTCTTCTTCCAGTTGGTATAGTTATATCTCAAATGATATGTTATGGATTAACTTATATGATACTATTAATTCTTAGTGATATATGCTCACTTTTTTTATTATATATCCTTCCCCATATTTATCTTTTATTCCATAATCCTTTATTTATCCTTTTATAGTTTTTTCATTGTTTCTTCTCCATCATCTCCTTCACATATTTCATAATTAACTATGCTTATTTATTTTTTTCCTTGTCTCTCTTTAATAACATTAACATCATAGATTTAAAAAAAAATTCAAAGACTTTTTTTAAGGACTGGTAATCCATAATCTATATGGATTATCCCAATAATACTCCCTCATTATTTTCATCACCATAGTTACCCTTGTTATCTTAATAATTACATATTTAAAACATAATACCAAAATGTGATGAAGCTTTAATGATGCATTTCCCCCATGAAAAATATCATAGAGATCTCAATCCTATCCAGGTGTTATAAAATCCATGTTTTGAAAGTACAAATAAAACTAAATAATTTATTATTATTAAAATCATTTTATTAAACATTCGATGAGAAATGTATGAGTCATTAAATTTTTGGTGATCAAGATGAGGGTACTTCATTATTGATATCATTTTTTTCATGATTATTCCCAATTTAAATGGATTTATATTCATTTACTATTTCAAATAAATGTGTATTGATGGTATGACTAATTTCATTCTTCACCCTTCTTAGGTATATCTACATGAAATTCATCAACTCTCTCATACTTGTCTTGAACATTACACGTTCCATTTTATTGTAATCATTGATGAAGAGAGGAAAATATGTTTCTCCTATCTTTATAGAGAGATTCATTAAACCACAGACATATGTGTGTCCTATGTTAGGTAAGATGTATACTTTATTCTTATTATATCAGTAAGGTTTAGATATCATATTACCTCTTATTAATGTAGTTTATGTTTTATCTCTAAAATGATTCATATTCAAGATGTCCACTTATATATTCTTCTTTGACATATTATATATGATTTGTTTGTTAATATGTCTCATCCTTTAATCCTATATATTATTTTCTTTATCAATTCCAAGAAATATTATGTTCTCTATACTATAAACAAGGAAAATATTTTCATTCATTCTCCATTATTTCTTGACAGTTTCAATTTTTCATTTTTTGATTAAATAACATTCAGAAAGTAACCTCAAGGTCAAAGTACTAAATTTGAATCAAACTCAAGAGTATTGTAACAACACATTCACCAATAAAATTTATGTATTCTTAATAACTTCTATAGCTAGTTGTATTATTTCACATTATTATATTTTTAATGCACCATAATTAATTAGTAATAAAGTTGCATCACCTATTTACTTCACATCATTTAAAATATATTTGTTTTCAGTCATGTGGGATGATAATAATGTTACTCCCCAACCCCAGAATCCCAAAGCTAGTGCATTATTTTAATACATTGGAATGATGAAAAGGAATCATGTCTTGAAGGACTGATCAGTTTAGTAGTATTGGAAATTAGATCACATACATGTATGTTACATTACACATTCTAACATATAGAAAAACATAAATAATTTATCGAGAACACCATTATTCCCCTAGCTTAACCCTACATATCATACAAAAAACACTTCTTGTAATCCTTGGAAAATAAAACATAAGAAAGGGTTGAGCTCAGATGCCTAGTAAGAGTAAATAATTTAGCAATAGCTATAAACTTATAAAGAAAGATGTGTAATAAAAACAACCGCCTTTTAATCATAAACATGAACATAATATGGAGAAAATTAATCAAACATTACCATATAAATAAGCACATGGATATTCTACAAGTTGAATAATCACATGTAATATTTAATTTCCTAATGAGTGAATTTATAACGTTGAACATCATTACCACATAGTATAGGCCTCGTTCCAATACTACAAATAATATTTTTGTCAAGGCCTTATTCCAAGAAAGTAGTTTGTCCTATGATACCTTCTAATGCATCAAGGATCTATAGTGGGATCCACCCATCACTTATAAATCCATCGGATTCGTCATTTGAAAATATTGATACATAACATAAAAACTAGCAATAAAACTACAATAAGAAATGTCAATACATTATCCATAAGCCATGAAGGGTAAAATATAGAACATTTAAAGACAAACATATCATAAATCATTCAATAAAATATAGAAGATTGTATTATAATAAATAAACCTTAATAAATAATAATATCCAATAAAGGATATTGACATAGTTGAAAATGATTAATAAAACATATTGAGTGAAATAACACTTTTTGTAAAATCATTTAAAAGTGACACATTTATAAAGGAAGTAATTTAAAAGAGATTTTTTAGTTAAAGTGTACCATACCACTTTGAAACATTTGAAAGGAATTGATATTTTAAAACAATCAAGTCCATATAAATAAATCCTTAAAACCATTTTGAAAATATGGATATTAATGAGAAATATTTAGAAGAATAAATATTTAAAACATTTAAAATGACGTTTTATTTAAATAATACATTAAATGAATAATTTTAAGTGTCTTTTTTGAATCATGGACATGGATAATAAATATTTCCCATAAAATTCTTACATAGAAACAATTTTGGATAATAATGAGATTGAGGAATTAACCCTTACCATGCACTTTCCTTTGGTCGAGGGTACGTTTAACCTTCTATATAAAGACCATTTTATGTAATTAAATTATACCAGAACCATATTAATATATATTATATAATACATGATTGATTAATTAATTTATACTACCCATTTAATTATGATTTCCATTTTAAATTAACATTTTGGGTAATAATCTCTTTCTTTATCATATGTGTTTTAACTTGTTATTCCAGATCGTATCATTTAGATAATGATTTAATTACTTTTTGAATATAAAAAATTATTTATATATAATATATATTTAGAATATAAATAGGTATTATAGATATATATATGAAACAGAAAACACCATTTATGGAGACGGTATGCTATATGTACACATAAACGCTATTTCTGTTTTCATATCGTATTGAACGAAAGTAAATGAATATGATATATGTAAGTACATATAAATATATACTGTAGAATTATTATGTCATATATTACATACTTATTAAAAATAGATTTTTTTATAATCATCATTGAATAGTGAACCAAGAAATAAATTTCATCGCGTCGTGGAGACGGTATGTCGTATGTACACACGAGCGACAATATCATTTCCTTAATGATTAAAATGTGTGGAATTGGATGGTATATTAATTGTATAGAGAAATTATAATGATATTATCAATATTTATATAAATATTACTCATCATTATATCTATAAAAATAACATTGTGATGAATAACAAATTACACCATGGCGTGGAGACGGTAAGTCGAACGTACGCACGTATGGTGACATTATTATTCATAAGATTGATAGAATAATGAGTATAATAGTATCATATGTATCATAATATCATAGTATGTAGAAGGTAATAGCGTTATTATTTTGGTATGGAAATATCAATGAAAGAGAATGTGGAAGATGAAATGAACTTTGAAAGAGTTTATAAAATAATTACATCTTATTTGGGTGTTTCCTTTTGATTTGAAAAAAATATGTCCTTATGATGGATTTATGCTCAAGGAAAAGCCTATAGGTTTATGTGAGGGAATTTGGGATGATATTTTGGCATTTTTTGCTAAGCCAAATGGATTTGGTGGTGAGATTTTGAGAGAAGGGGAAGTACCTTTTTATAAGAGAGGTGAGGGTCACAGTAGGAAACGATTGAATCATTAATTTATTATATAATCATTTTCGATTTCTAATTGCCCCAAATTAATTTATTTTGATTATTATGCATTTATGGGTCAAAATATAATCAACCAATAGGTTTAAGACAAGTTTTTGTCACATATTAACCATATATTTTTTATTTAACTCTTAGTTAAATAGTTTACCTTTTACCATGTACTCTTGTATTATTATAATAAATGGTTAATAAAAATACAATAAAAATGAAAAAGAACCCTAAGAGGGTCATTATTAATATTTCAAACCATATTTAAGTACCTTGGAAGAACATTAAATTTTTAGAAATATTATATCAATTAATAATATAGTATTTCTTTTAAAAACTCATTTACGTCAATTTTTTACACTATTTGGTATTTTGTATTTGTTAAAGTCATAAAAACGTTATCACTTAAAAAAAATTATTTTATCAACCATTACATTTCAAATTATCCTAGAAAGTTCGTTAATTTCCTCAGAAGCCTCAATTTATAGTTATTTTTATATTTATAATATCAGTTATTTTAATCTTTCATTGATAATGTAATTACAACATCATCATAGTGCCATAAATAAATTTTATTATTTAATATCTAAAAAGTATAAATCACATACCATTATGTAGGGAATCATTTTATCTTTATAATGAATATTTATAGTCGAATTTATCTTGTGTATAAACCTATATTAAAAATGTATTAGTCATTAAACTTTGAATTTAGCACTTTTAACAATTCTTTAAATAAATTAATAATAAATTTCTTAATCTAATCCAAGAGGACCAAAAGGATAATATTTTATTCCTAAGGTTGTTTTTTGGTCAATTTACACTTATTCAATAGAATTAGGATGTAACAACCCAGGTAAATAAAGAATATGAAATTTTCATATTTATCCATATTTGTGAATAAAATATTAATATGACTTTAAAGGGGACGCTATGCTTGATGGCGTACCCAACACGCAACAACGAGTTTCTTGGGAATCTTACAGTGCACTCTAATAATAAAATAATATTATTTTAAATGATAGTTAACATGTAGGCGTTGTATTGGCGAGAATGGATAGAAATAACTAAAATATGATTATATATGTTTTTAAATGTTTTTACATTTATCCAATAAAAGATAATGGCTTAAAATACAGAAAGAATTCAATTTTAGGCGTATATGCCCTAGTTTTCACTAAAGGTTCACTTATCACCTTTTGATGGAGAACCATCATTAAATATATTTTTGTTCACTCTTATACATTATATTGGACCAAATGAAACTCTTCTTAAGAATTGTGACATCAAAATTTACTTTGTGTAAATTTTTGGTATCTTTCTGATAAAGTTCATTTTTTTAATGAATAGTGTAAAATGTTGTATTTTAATTCAAAACCACTTTTTAATATAATTTATTTATATGATTAGATTATCTTTTTAATTGGTTTTAAATTGAAATAATAATATATTTTTACCATTAAATCCAATAGTGGTCATTGGAATTAATTTCACTTTGAAATCAGACATAAACTAGTGTCAATCTATTGATACTTATTGTTTCATAAAAACACGCTATTTTCTCTGACAGCGGGAATTAATTATTAAATTAATTAATGTGACTTATATGTTTTGAATTTTTTAAAATATACTTCATTTTTGAATTAGGAAAATCAAATATAGCTTAGGGTTAATGTTTGGGATTTTTCTGAAAAATTTCAATTTTTGATGAATAGTGAAACCACTAAGTAGTACTTATACAAACTGATTTTTCAGTTTAAATGAAATTTTACCATCTTTGTATTTTGAATTTCAAAAATCCGACATACATGGTTGTCATTAAGAAGTAAAATGTGGTTCAATGGGATAAAAATAATTTTTTGGTGAATAGTATCTTCTTAAGTTTTTAATCGCGATTAGAGGTAATTAGTGTAGTTTATGGTAAGAATAACGTTTTAATAATATGAAATGACCTAGAAACATGTCCTACCCTCATTGGATGTATCATGGCCGACCAATACAATCCATGGGTCAACTTGGGGACCCCATGGAGCCACTTTGGTTGGAAAATGACATAAATATCTTTTTATTTAATGTTAAATTAAAAATGACACAAACATGAGATGTTTTACTAAAACAATTTTTACATGGGGTTATTCAAGTAATATTTTTTAATATAAATAGATATTGGAAATCTAAAAATATTTCCTACATCCTAGTATTTTTTTTATAATTTTTAGACATTAAATAAATTAAATTATATATGACATCATGATGTTGCAGAGAT
Organism: Viscum album; assembly: GCA_963277665.1. Lineage (NCBI taxonomy): Eukaryota > Viridiplantae > Streptophyta > Magnoliopsida > Santalales > Viscaceae > Viscum > Viscum album. Next base: position 137,265,189 of record OY728128.1, on the reverse strand, counting down.
GACCTCATTATTTAACGATTTAAATAAAATGGAAAGATAATGTAATATCTAAGACCTAAACATGTCAAAAACCTATTGGATGAGTGTATTTCGAACCCTTATCACCTTATCCTAAAAATACATCAATGTGGGACCTTTAAAATCCGAAAATCTTTTGAAAATAAAGTAACATTTTGTAACTTTACTAGAGTGCCCCTCCTCTCCTTTATAAAAGGTCCCACCTCTACCTCCTTACCCACACTCCCAAAGCCTTTCGCTCGGCCAAACCCTGCCCATTTTGTCTCTCCACTTCCCTCTCTTACTCCTTGAAGCCAGACTTTGGGAAGATGTCTTCCCAAGGAAGCCTTTGAGCTCAAACCAAAGGGAGTTACCCGATTTTATGGTAATGTCTTCACTTGTGTCCTTTTGTTTTATTTTGCCTCTCCAACCCCTAAACTCTATTTATTCATTTATTTTGTAACAAATACTGTATATTCAATATAATAGGATTTTTTTTATAAGAATTATTTGAGCTACACTTACACACACCTACATGTAATGGTTAAAGAACATACTGTTTTCGTGGATGGCGAATTTCTGCCTCCCGAAACGATGATTGTTCAACATTCTTCTAACATCTTCAAAGGTGGCCATTAATATGATACAATATTTATATATGATATCTAATATGTTTATGTTTTACTTAAGCTTCTGTATTTTTCATTTATGGCGTACCTTTACGGTTTCCATTATGGGTAAATGTGATATCTTCATTTAAGGAAGTGCGGACTACCGCCCCCTCAAAGTGATTTGATTCGTTAATACCATATGTGGTACGTATAAAGGATATATTTAATGATATTATATATGATAACATACTGGAATTAAAATACTATTATGTATCATTATGTTTTAATTCCATTAAATATGAAATAGAAATGGAGGTTGCGTTCATGTGTACGTACGGCTTACCTTCTCCATGAACGGTACATTTCATTTCTTATCTCAAAATGTTTTGTAATATTATTAGTACATATATATAATGGATATATATGTAATATATTACATCTAAATTATGTATATAATTCTGTAATTATAACATATATATATCTCTCTCATTTTGTTTTAATTCCATTAATATGACAAAAAATGAAAGTAGCGTTCATGCATACGTACGGCCTACCATCTCCATGAACAGTGCTTTTCGTTTTTTATCTCCAAATGATATGGAATAGTACAAAATTAATATATAATGGATATATATTATATTTTAATCATTTATACTATTCTGGAAATTATTTACTTATAACTACACGGGTAATCTTTTTTCAAACAAGTTCATTTTTGACTCATGTACCAAACATCGACAAAAACGTCTGATATGAACTAACATTATTAAACAATTATTATAACATTATAATATGTGATATGAACCGAATAATAATCTATAAAGGAGGTACTTAGGCAATTATTAATTGACCAAAGTTTATTATTCCAGAATATAAAGAAACGAACAAGACAAGTTGGACTTGAGGTTAGGGATCCTACTCCTCTCTTTCTTTTTTAGTACACTCTTTTATGTCATTCCTTCTAAGATCATCTTTCTTGTTATTGGGATGTTCTTTTATATTAATATTACTGTAATTTTTATGTTCATATGATGAGAGACCCTATTCTCTCTCATCAATCCATTTTGGAAGTTTTGAGTGGCGCCGTTAGGCTGCCGAATTTTCGTAAGAGATCTAACATCTCTCTTTCTCTTTAAGTACTCTCCTTTATGTCACTTATTTTAAGCTCCTCTTTGTTATGATGGAGGATGTTCTTTTATATTCCTCTTGTTGTAAATTTTATTTTAATGTGATGAGATACCCTATTTGATCTCATCAATCTATTTTTGGAAGTTTTAAGTGGCGCCATTATGCTGCCGAGTTTTCGTAAGGGATTCTTCATCTCACATTTATTCCCGTGAGATTTATGCTACATTTGCCACAATTTCCTTTGAGTGGTGTATGTACATACCATTATTTTAATCATTGTGTAATATTCTTTCATTTATGAGTATTTAAATCAATGTTGTATTGTCCTTCTTTCACGGGGCATATGTTTCGAAAGATACCCATGTCGGTAAGGAAACATTTCACCCTCATTTTTTTAAAAGACATATTTTGTTATGTATTTTAATTCACATAATATTATTTTGGGATATATTATTCTATATCATTATTGATGTAAATTTTATGTCCATGTGATGAGATACCCTTTTTATCTCTCATTAACTCTTTTTCTGAATTTTGAAGTGACGCTGTTAGGCTGTCGAATTTTTAAAAGGGAACTTCTTAACCCAATTTCGATTCTTTGGGTTCAACATGTAGTTATTGAATATGTCACTATTTGAATATGTGTGAATGAACTTTTATTATCTTACACTTAATATCCACTTATATTTGGTGTATTCGTTTGTCACACATAATTATGTAATTGATTTATCCTTAAACCAAGGATACCATCTTTGTAAGGGACTTTGTCTCAATCTCCATTCATTGAGGCATATTTTGTTTTATACACAACCTTATTTTATACGGTGTATAAACCCCTTTGACTTTTATGTTTATCCAAAAAGGAATCTTTTTTATAAGAATCGTTTTACTAAATGAAAAAAGGGAATATTTTTGTCGTACGTATGCGGCGACAACGACTTCCCCGCCGCCGTGACCATTATTTGAGTTTCGGCTTCTTCTACAAGCCATACCTTTTTTTTAAATGAAAAATAAATACCATGTTTTACATTTCTTTTATTTTGGTATTGAAAATGGTTTTCATAATGTTTTTATATCAATGTTTTGTATTGATATCTTGTGATTGAAATGTGGAAATGTTATGTTTTCTTTATGCATGTTTTATGTGATACAATTATGTTTATGGTTCTTGGGAATTATTATGAAGATGGGTGGTTCCGTGATAAACTAAGGGCGGGTGAGCCTGATATAGCTCTCTAATGCATTGGGTAACGTGAAGGAGTGAAACATTAAGGATTCTCCGAAGAGATTTAGGGAATATACTATGGTGGGTATTCTAAACGTAACCAAGAGGGTTACTCCCTACGTAAGAATGTTATGAATGCCTCAGGTTACCTTTTATGTCTTCTGATTTCTATGATTTATTCATGATTGGATGAGGTATGTTAAAGTGCTTATGTTTTATGGGTAAAGTATGATTTCATTCTTATGTATATATGAACTCATCTTCCCTTTCCATATTTTTATAACCCTTACTGAGCTTTTTATGCTCATCCCATGTTTTTGAAATGTTTTTCACAGGTCAAGGGAAAGGTACATGATTGAATGATAGTGTCAAGGATGTGTCAAAAAAGAATCCATGTTTTATTTTAAATATGTTTCTATTAATGGGAAGAATGAATACTGTCTTTTATTTAACCACTTTGTTTAAATGTGAAATGTAATGCAAGTTTCATGATCTAATTCTCTAAAACACTAAACCTGAAAAGATCCTCAATGTTTAATCTTGTAATAACTCAAGATTAAGTAAGGCTTAAGGTTGGGGCCTTATAGTTGGTATCAGAGGTCAGTTTAGATAACTTTAGAAGTTAGGGTATTCTTTAAGCATAAGTGGCATTACCATAATGGTTAGGATTTCAGAAAGAGTCCTAGTTTTAAATAAAGTGAATGAGTAAGTATATCTTAGTGTTTATCTTCCTCATTAGTAAATGATGGTTTTTTGATATACTCACACTGACCATTTTGGTTTTAGTAAATAGATGGATCTAGCAGGCACCAAAGTAACAGTGGATGTGAAGGAAACTATGACAGTTTTTTGAGCAAGCAACTAAATGATATGGGAGCTGTAATGAGAACTCTTGTGATTATCCTCAACCAACTATCTGGAGTCATGATTGACCACCTAAACTTTGGTGATTTCTCTAAGGCATCATATATGCGAGAAACAAATCCCTACGGAAGTACAGGTAATAATCATAAAGGTAAGTGTGTTCAAAAACCTATGTGTCAATGATGTGGAAAGAAACACCTAGTAAAATGTTTCAAAGGGATAGAAATATGCTATAGATGTGGAAATGAAGGTCATAAAGCAAGAACCTACCATGGAAAAAGGAAACATCCAGTTGACTCAAGGAAAGGGAAATAAGTTCTTTCTGAGGGATCAATTGAATGTTTTAAATGTGGTGTGCATGGTCATTATGAAAACACATGTCCTATGAAGAAATTTCATGAACGGGATGACCAAGAGCGTACAAATGTTCGTTTAAAAATACCTAATGCCATTCCGATTGAGGATTAAGAAACTGACAATGACCAATCAAAGGTCTGTATTATTTCATGACTATTGTTTTCCTATTTTGGAATCTAAGGATATGATTCATGATTTTGTTTGTAGGAAAGAGGTATTTCGGAATAAGTTGGAACAGAATGGTTAATGGATCATGAAGAATGTTGAATGAGTAAGATGTCAACATGTAAGGGCTTCAAGAGTTATGGTGAAATTCTTAAGAGTATTAAGTCTATTTTGATGATGGGGTTACATTAGAAGACTTTTTATATTATGTGTAACCTTGATGTTTAATATATGAAAATTTTATTCAAGGAATAGTTATCTTTTCTTTTATAGACATAGTTATAAAGAACCATTTGGGTTTATATGATCCTTACTTTTGAGGTAATTATGGGTTACTATATGTTATGATTGAAGTGAAAGGCAGGAGATAAAATTGAGGTTAAATTATGTTATGGTTATTTTTGATGATTTTATCCCTTTTTGGGGAATGATTTGAGAATTATATAGTTTTGGAAAAAGGACAACATGCAGACCGTGTGACTACCCATCGTGTCGGACAAAGCTGCGGGAATCAAACCCACAACCAAAGTGCGACTGGTATTTATCTCCTACCATTGGACTACGTGAATTCCCTGGTTAGTTTGACTGATTCTTTTTAGTTATATGATTTTATGAATTAATAGTAAGTTGATTTTGGGTTATTTATGAAAATTATTAACCTATCATGGAGGATATGTGATTAGGATAATTACTTTTCAATACGAGACTTTAGGAGCAACTGATGTTGTTTGGAGATAAATGTTACGATTTAACATGGAAGACTATGTGACTAAATTCTTCAAATATTTGGGTTTCAATCTTAGATTGGTTTACTTTGAATAATTTTATGGAGAAATTGTTTATCGGATGGTCCTCGTTGAACTTTGGGTTTTGTTGGACAAATTTTGGATATTAAGCATAGATTTTATTTTTAAAGGGTTATCCTTTTCTGGATTATCTGAACTTGTACTAAACTTTTTGGTTTTGGTTTTGGTTAAATCCTAAATACATGGGAAGTATATAGTTCTCTTTAGTGGATTAGGTGATTCTCTAGAAGTTGATTATAATACTCTTAATGCGAACAAGTCTCCCTAAATACTCATCTTTTGGAAAAAAATATAAGTTTGATTAAGGAATCTAGTAAAAGTTGAAAGTCAACATGATAAGTGATTATGTTTCCTTATGAATAAATTCCTCAATAAAAAGTAACTTAAAACAAAAAAGTTGTCTATTAAATTTTTCTACTCGTGAATCGAATACCGTTTAACCCATCACAAGTTTGTGATTTCCTTATGGTTAACTTTCTCCTAGAAATGTTTACTATCACTCTCCCTCAAGAACATGACACTTTTCTTTTCCTTCCATGTCCATGTTTTTCTACATGGAATCCTAGTATGGGTTAACTCGGCTGACCTCTGTACTTATCTTCCTTTATTTTAAAGTGATTGTTTTTCCGACTCTTGTTCCGATGTGGGACTTTTAAGGATGTTTCCAAGCTCAATTTTAAAAATTGCAAGGACGCAATTCCCTAAAAGGGGGGAAGGATGTAACACCCTAGGTAAATAAAGAATATGATTTTTTCATATTTATACATATTTGTGAATAAAATATTAATATGACTTTAAAGGAGACGCTATGCTCGATGGCGTACCCAACACGCAACAACAAGTTTCTTGGGAATCTTACGTTGCACTCTAATAATAAAATAATATTATTTTAAATGGTAGTTAACATGTAGCCATTGTATTGGCGATAATGGAAAGAAATAACTAAAATATGATTATATATGTTTTTAAATGTTTTTACATTTATCCAATAAATGATAAATGCTTAAAATACGGAAAGAATTTAATTTTAGGCGTATATGCCCTAGTTTTCACTAAAGGTTCACTTATCGCCTTTTGATGGAGAACTGTTATTAAATATAGTTCTTTTTCACTTCTATACATTCTATTGGACCAAATAAAACTCTTCTTAATAATTGGGACATCAAAATTTACTTTTTGTAAATTTTTGGTATCTTTCCGATAAAGTTCATTTTTTAATGAATAGTGTAAAATGTTGTATTTTAATTCAAAACCTCTTTTTAATATAATTTATTTATATTATTATGTTATCTTTTTAATTGGTTTTGAAGTTAAATTAGAATATATTTTTACCATTAAATCCAATAGTTGTCGTTGGAATTAATTTTACTTTGAAATCAGACTTAAACTAGTGTCAATCTTTTGATACTGATTGTTTCACAAAAACATGCTATTTTCTCTAACAAAGAGAATTAATTATTAAATTAACTAATGTGAATTATATGTTTTGAATTTTGTAAAATAGAATTCATTTTTGAATTTGGAATATCAAATATAGCTTAGGGTGAATTTTTGGGATTTGTCTGAAAAAATTCAATTTTTGATGAATAGTGAAACCACTAAGTGGTACTTATAAAAACTGATTTATCCGTTTAAATGAAATTTTTAAATCATTGTGTTTTTAATTTCAAAAATCCAACATACATGGTTTTCATTAAGAAGTAAAATGTGGTTCAATGGGATAAAAATAATTTTTTGCTGAATAGTAACTTATTAAGTTTTTAATCGTGATTAGAGGTAATTAGTGTAGTTTATGGTAAGAATAATGTTTTAATAAAATGAAATGACCTAGACACATGTCCTAACCTCATTGGATGTATCATGGCCGACCAAGACAATCCATGGGTCAACTTGGGGACCCCATGGAGCCACTTTGGTTGGAAAATGACATACATATCTTTTTATTTAATGTTAATGTAAAAATGACACAAACATGAGATGTTTTACTAAAACAATTTTTACATGGGGTTATAAAAGTCATATTTTTTAATATAAATAGTCATTGGAAATAAAAAAATATTTCCTACATCATATTTTTTTTTATAATTTGTATACATTAAATAAATTAAATTATTTATGACCTCATGATGATGCAGCGATGACCTCATTATTTTACGATTTAAATAAAATGGAACGATAATGTAATATCTAAGACCTACATATGTCCAAAACCTATTGGATGAGTAGATTTAGAAGCCTTATCACGTTATCCTCGAAATACATCAATGTGGGACCATTAAAATCCGAAACGCTTTTGAAAATAAAGTAACATTTTGTAACATTACAAGGGTGCCCCTCCTCTCCTCTTATAAAAGGCCCCCACCTATACCTCCTTACCCACACTCCCAAAGCCTTTGGATCGGCCAACCCCTGCCCATTTTGTCTCTAAAATTCCCTATCTTACTCCTTGAAGCCTCACATTGGGCAGAAGTCTTCCCAAGGAATCCTTTGAGCCCAAACCAAAGGGAGTTACCCGATTTTCAGGTAATGTCTTCACTTGTGTCCTTTTGTTTTATTTTGCTTCTCCAAACCCCTAAACTCTATTTATTAATTTATTTTGTAACAAATACAGTATATTAAATATACTAGTATGTTGTTATAATAATTATTCTAGCTACACTTACACACACCTACATCTAATGGTTAAAGAACATACTATTTCTGTGGATGGCGAATTTCTGCCTCTCGAAACGATGATTGTTCAACATTCTTCTAACACCTTCAATGTTGGCCATTAAGATGACACTATATTTATATATGATATCTACTATTTTTATGTTTTACTTAATCTTATGTATTTTTCATTTATGGCGTACCTTTATGGTTTCCATTATGGGTAAACGCGATATCTTCATTTAAGGAAGTGCGGACTACCGCCCCCTCAAAGTGATTTGATTCGTTAATACCATATGTGGAATGTATAAAGGATATATTTAATGATATTATATATGATAACATACTGGAATTAAAATACTATTATGTATAATTATGTTTTAATTCCATTAAAAATGAAATAGAAATGGAAGTAGCGTTCATGCGTACGTACAGCTTACCGTCTCCATGAACGGTAAATTTCATTTCTTATCTCAAAATGTTTTGTAATATTATAAGTACATATATATAATGGATATATATGTAATATATTACATCTAAATTATGGATATCATTCTGGATTTATAAAATATATATATCTCTCTCATTTTGTTTTAATTCCATTAATATGACAAAAAATGAAAGTAGCATTCATGCGTACGTATGGCCTACCGTCTCCACGAACGGTGCTTTTCGTTTTATATCTCCAAATGATATGGAATAGTATAAAATGAATATATAATGGATATATATGATAGTTTAATCATTAATACTATTCTGGAAATTATTTACTTATAACTACATGGGCAATCTTTTTTCAATCAAGTTCATTTTTGACTCATGTACCAAACATCGGCAAAAACTTCTGATATGAACTAACATTATTAAACAATTATTATAACATTATAATATGTGATATGAACTGAATAATAATCTCAAAAGTAGTTACTTAGGAAATTATTAATTGACCAAATTTTATTATTCAGGAATATAAAGAAACGAACAAGACAAGTTGGACGTGAGGTAAGGGATCCTACTCCTCTCTTTCTTTTTAAGTACACTCTTTTATGTCATTCCTTTTAAGCTCATATTTCTTGTTATTGGGATGTTCTATTATATTACTCTTACACTAATTTTTATGTTCATATGATGAGAGACCCTATTCTCTCGCAACAATCCATTTTGGATGTTTTGAGTGGCGCCGTTAGGCTGCCGAATTTTCGTAAGAGATCTAACTCTCTCCTTCTCTTTAACTACTCTACATTATGTAACTTCTATTAAGCTCCTTTTTTTATGATGGGGGATGTAATTTTATATTACTCTTGCTGTACATTTTATTTTAATGTGATGAGATACCCTATTTGATTTCATCAATCCATTTTTGGAAGTTTTAAGTGGCGTCGTTAGGCTGTCGAGTTTTCATAAGGGATTTTTCATCTCACTTTTATTCCCGTGAGATTTATGATACATTTGCCAAAATTTCCTTTGAGTGGTGTATGTAATGACCATTATTTTACTCATTGTGTAATATTATTTCATTTATGAGTATTTACATCATTGTTTTATTGTCCTTATTTCTCGGGGCGTATGTTTCGAAAGATACCCATGTCGGTAAGTGAACCTTTCACCCTCCTCTTTTTAAAAGACTTGTTTTGTTATGTACTTTAATTCACATAATATTATTTTGGGATGTGTTCTTCTATATACTTATTGATGTAAATTTTATGTCCAAGTGATGAGATACCCTTTTTATCTCTCATCAACTCTTTTTCAGAATTTTGAAGTGATGCCGTTAGGCTGTCTAATTTTTGCAAGGAAACTTCTTAACCCAATTTTGATTCTTTGGGTCCAACATGTAGTTATTGAATATGTCACCCTTTGAATATGTGTGAATGACATTTGATTATTTGACACTTAATATCCACTTATATTTGGTGTTTCTGTTTGTCACACATAATTATATAATTGATTTATCCTTAAACCAAGGATATCGTCTTTGTAAGGGACTTCGTCTCAATCTCCATTCATTGAGGCATATTTTGTTTTATACACAACCTTATTTTATAAGGTGTATAAACCCCTTTGACTTTTATGTTTATCCAAAAAGGAATCTTTTTTATATGAAGCGTTTTGCTAAACGACAAAAGGGATTGTTTTTGTCGTACGTATGCGGCGACAACGACTTCTCCGCCGCCGTGACCATTATTTGAGTTTCGGCTTCTTCTACAAGCCATACATTTTTTAAAATAAAAATAAATACCATGTTTTAATTTTCTTTTATTTTGGTATTGAAAATTGTTTTCATAATGTTTTTATATCAATGTGTTGTATTGATATCTTGTGATTGAAAGGTGGAAATGTTATGTTTCCTTTATGCATGTTTTATGTGATACGATTATGTTTATGGTTCTTGGGAAATATTATGAAGACGGGTGGTTCCTTGATAAACTATGGGCGGGTGAGCCTGATATAGCTCTCCAATTCATTGGGTAACGCGAAGGAGTGAAACGTTAAGGTTTCTCCGAAGAGATTTAGGGAATATACTGTGGTGGGTATTCCAAACGTAACCAAGAGGGTTACTCCCTACGTAATAATGTTATGAATACCTCAAGTTACCTTTTATGTCTTATGATTTTTATGATTTATTCATGATTTGATGAGGTATGTTAAAGTTCCTATGTTTTATGGGTAAATTATGATTTCATTCTTATGTATATATGAACTTATGTTTCCTTTCCATATTTTTATAACCCTTACTGAGCTTTTTATGCTCATCCCAAGTTTTTGAAATGTTTTTCACAGGTCAAGGGAAAGGTACATGATGGGATGATAGTGTAAAGGATGTGTCAAAAAAGAATCCATGTTTTATTTTAAATATGTTTCCGTTTATGGGAAGAATGAATATTGTCTTTTATGTGACCACTTTTTTTAAATGTGGAATGTAATGCAAGTTTCATGATCTAATTCTCTAAAACTCTAAACCTGAAAATATCCTCAATGTGTAATCTTGTAATAACTCAAGATTAAGTAAGGTTTAAGGCTGGGGCCTTATATAGGACTTGTGTTAGGGTAATTATAATTTCATTTTGACCTTTAATTACCCAATTTACTTTTAACCGTGGTAAATAAGAGTCAAAAATTATTATTCACAAAAAAATATTTTATTCTTATTAAACCACATTTTACTTACTGATGTCAACCGTGTCTCTTGGATTTTTGAAATTCAATTCACATAGGTGGTAAAATTTCGTTTTATACAAATTTGCAAATGTGCCTAGAAGATGGGTAAAAGACGCTAAAAAGTTCATTGAAATTTTATACATCTAATTTTATTATAAAATCTCTCCAATTAAATAAATTGAACTTATATAGGTATTATATATATATATTTTTACTTAAAATAAATTTAAATAAAATAATTAATCATTTAAAAAAAATTCGGTTTTGAACAATAACGTTGTGTTTATCATTATTCATCAAAAATTGAACGTTTTTAGAAAAATACCAAAACTTAACCCCATTCTAATTTTGATATTTTGAATTTAAAAATGAATTTTATTTTACCAAATTAAAATCATAGAAGTTTCATTATTTAATTTAATATTAATTCCTGTTGTCAAAACCAAAAAACAGGGTGTACAAAAGTAAAAATAATCAAAAGATTGGGAAATGTTTATGTCAAATTTAAATGTGAAATTACTTATAATGACCAAAATTGTATTTAATGAATAAAATATTATATAATTATACATCCAAACCATTAAAATCCATTATTTAACACTATAAATTATTTTAATTAAAAAAGTTGTTTTGAATTAAAATTTTGTATTTTTTTATATTCCTCAAAATATTAAAGTTATCAGAAAAGTACCAATAATTTACCCAAACTAATTTTTTATGTCATTATTCTAACGAATATTTTAATTTCATTAAATTGAATATATAAAAGTGTAAAATATTGGTTTTAAAAAGGGGTGTCCATTAAAAGGCGTAAAATTTCATTTTTTTTAAAATACTTCTTTTATCTGAAAAAAATGAATTTATTATTATATTATATCTAAGAAACACATAACATGGATTCTAAATTTTTATAGAGTATATAAAATTAAAAATTCTGTTAATACTATTCATAGCCATTTTTTTGAATGGTAATTTCGGTAAGTCGTGGTGAGCTCGAACTCGGTGTTGCATGTAGCGCAAGTTATTGAATTACTTTGAAAAGATAATGTACTATGAAATCGTGGGGTGTTACATTATACCCCTTTCTATAAATTGAGTCCTCACAATTTGAAATTGTTTTTGAAAAATAAATGGTTAAAAATAGAAAATATCATTGTAGAAAACCCATATTTTAAATTAGGTTAAAAATTAGTCATAATAAGAGGGAAAGGGAAATGAAAATGTCACCACCAAATTATGATCTCTATTAAAAGAACATTGGTGGGAATTAGAGACACATAATTTGGGTGAAAACATAAATTTTTATAGGGAGTGACCAAGGTCATAAATTACCAACAAGTGTAAATATGTGGGCCTTAAATCCATCAATCTATGATGATTTAAAATATCATCGGTTCAAAAAAACATTAGGTATTAGGATATCACATTTTTTGTTTTAACATCCCTTCCATAAAGATTAATAATTGATTTATTTATAGAATAAGAGGGAAAATTATTTACATGATAGGTATAGTTTCATCTTTCACTTAATTCCTACCACAAACCCATGTTTCACTTTATAAGATAATTGAATACAAAAATATTCTATTTATCCTAATTGTATAGGGTTCCAAAAATAATTAATTTATAATTTATTTGTCAAAATATTTAAAAAACTACATTATAAAAACTAGGACATCACATAGTCCAGTGGTAGGTGATGCACCCTTGTCTCCCTTCGGTTGCGGGTTCATGTCTTGCGGCCTTGCCAGACGAGACGAGTTGCTGACCAACCTCTGGGTTATCCTTTTTATAATAATCCAAAAATAATCATAAGAAATCCTTTAACCATAAAAATAGTATCTAATGTAAAACATAATCCATTCTAACCTTTATACTTATCCTAAATATTTTTGTCTAAACTGCATACAGATGAAGCATTGAACATTTGAAATCTTTTTCTTACCCTTGCAAACACGTAATTGGTGTTCTATTTCTCCATAGTTATAACAAACCCTCATTCCGTTCATGAATTTACCAAGGTTATTGTTTCCACATTTACAACATATGGGAAAATCTTTCTTTCCCCTCTTACTTTTATCCAACCTTCTCTTTACTATCCTTTTCTTCTCTTACTTCCCTTCATATCCATAGGACTTAGAGAATTCTTAACATATCTTATTAGCATGTGATACTATTTCTTCATATGATGAGAATACGTGGGTGGCTATGTTCCTTCTAAATGATGGATTAATACCATGACTTATTTGATTTTTCTTACTCGTTGGATCATGCTTATTTTTGGAGTTCTCATTACTTCTACTAGGAGCCATTTCTAAACAATGACATACACTATGTTAGATTATGAATCACAATGCATAATTACGAACATGTAAAATACCTAACATTAATTGAATCTATCATGCATTTAATCTAAAATCATAAAAAAATAATTGTGGAAGTATTTAATTCTAAATACTTCATAATGTCTCTTAAAGATTATGTGAGTAATCCTATGCATATCCCTCGGGAGTGTTGTAACCAAGATTGAAGAATGGATTGTGGTCATGTACCAAGATACCACAGGTCCATCCCAAAACCCCTTGTCAATGTTTTCAATCCTATGTACATTTCTTTAGAGCTGCCCCTACCTTCTCTTCTCCAAATAGGGATTTATTTTTTTTGAAAATACACAAACTCTCTACATTACCAAAATTTTAGGAATTTCTTCTATAACAATCCTTACCAGCTATCTTAGGGTAATGTTCTCTAATCAGAGTTTTTATAAAGCTAGTTTCTATGGTTCTACTAATCTTCTTCGGATACCAACTGTAATGGCCCAACCCTAAAAGCCCGGAGTCGGTGCATTATTTTAATACATTGGAATAATTATAGTAAATAAAGTCGTGAAGTACCAATCAGTTTAGTAGTCTTGGAAAATAAATCAATACATGTTACATTACACATTCAAACATAAAACACAATAGAAATAATTCGTTGAGAACTCCATTATTCCCCTAGATTAACCATCCATATCAAACATAATACATTTTTTGAATCCAGGGAAAACAAACCATAAGAAATTGGTGAGCTCATATGCCCAGTAAGGGTAAATAATTTAGCAGAAGCTATCAAATTTTAAGGCAAGATGTGTAATAAAAAACATCCTTTTAAAAATAAACTTGAACATAATATGGATAAAATAAATTGAACATTACCATATAAATATTCACGTGGATATTCTACTAGTCTAATAATCACATGTAATAATTAATTTCATAATGAGGGAATGACTAAGGCCGGACATCATTACCACATAGTCAAAGCCTCATGCGAAGACTAAAAATTAAATTTTTACCAAGGCCTTATGCCAAGACACTAGTTTGTCTCATGAGCCCTACCGATGCATCAAAAAGCTGTAACGGGATCCACCCATCACTTATAAGACCACTCCATTCCTCATATGAAAATGTTGAAACATAAAATAAATAATCATATTAAAAAATGAATACGAAACACCAATATATATTCTATAAACCATGAATGGTATAACAATAGAAAATCCAAAGTCAGACATATCATAAATCATTAAATACAATATCGAAGATTGTATTATAATATATCAACTTTAATAAAGAATAATATCAAGTAAATGCTGTTGACATAGATAAAAATGATCTGTAAAACTTTTTGAGATAAATATCCCTTTTTGTTAAATCATTTAAAAGGAACACATTTATAAAGGAATTAATTTAAAGAAATTTTTTGAATCAAAGTGTCCCATACCACTTTGAAAATTTTGAAAATAATTAACATCTAAACAAATCATATCCATATAAATAAATTTTTAATACTATTTTGAAATCATGGACATTAATGAGAATGATTTAAAAGAAGAAATATTTTAAACATTTAAAATGATGTTTTAATTAAATATTGCCTTAAATATCATTTTTAAATGTCTTATATGAAACATGGAAATATATAATAAATATTTCCTAGAAAATATTTACACATTAACAATCTCAGATAATAATGAGATTGAGGAATTAACACTTACTTTTCACTTTCCATTGGTCGAGGGTACGTTTAACCTTATGTAAAATGACCGTAGTATGTTAATAAATTATACCAGAACAATATTCATATTTATTTTATCATACATGATAAATTTATGACTTTATACTACATATTTAATAATTATTTCTGTGTTAAATTAACATTTTAGGTAATAATCGCTTCTTTTATCATAGGTGTTTTAACATGTTATTCTTGATCATATCATTTAGATCATTATTTAAATACATCCAAAATATAGAAAATTGTTTATATATAATATATATATTTAGAATATAAATATTTTTAATAGATAGATATATTAAATTGAAAACATAATTTATGGATACGGTAGGCAGTACATACACATAAATGTTATTTCTGTTTTCATATCGTATTGAACAAAACTAAGTGAATAAGATATATGTAAGTAAATATATATATATATATATCTAGTATAATAATTATTTCATATATTACATAATTATTAACAATATATATTTTTATAATCATCGTTGAATGGTGAACTTGGAAATAAATGTCATCGCGTTGTGGAGACGGTAAGTTGTACGTACTCATGAGCGACGATATCATTTCCTTAATGATAAAAGGTGTGTAAATGGATGGTATATTAATATTACAGAAAAATTATCATGTAATATTCATTATTTATATACATTTTACTCATCATTATATCCATCCAAACAACATAGTGTTTAATAACAAATTACACCATGACCTAGAGACAGCAAGCTGTACGTACGAACACATGGTGACATTATCATTCATAGGATGTATTGAATAATGATTATGGTTGTGCCATATTTATAATAATATCACAGTATATATAAGGTATTATATTTATTATTTTGGTATGGATATGACAAATAAAAATAAATTGGAAGATGAAAAGAACTTTGAAAGAGGTTAATAAATAATCACCTCTTCTTTGGGAGTTTCCTTTTGATTTGAACAAATGGGGTCCTTAGGTTGGATTTCTTCTCACAGTAAGTCCTATAGGATGAAGTTAGGGAAGTGGGGAGGTGATTTTGGTTGGTTTTGTCAGATCCAAATGGTATTGGAGGTGTGATTTTTAGAGACGGGGAAGTACTCTTTTATGAGAGAGGGGAGGGTCAGTTTAGGAAATGTTTGAAATAGTAATTTATTAAAAAATAATTTTAGGTTTTAATGGCTCTAAATTGGTTTATTTCTAAGATAAGGCAGTGATGGGTCAGAACTATTCAACCAATAGGACATAGATATGTTTAGGTCACCATATTAACCATATCATTAAGATTTAACTCTTAGTTAAATAGTTTAACTTTTACCATGTCGTATTTTATTATTAAAATAAATTGTTAATAAACATACTATAAAAAGCCAGGAGTACCCCAAAGTGGTTCATTACTGATATATCTAACCATATCTATGTCTTTTGGGCAAACATTAGATTTTTAGAAATATTATATCAATTAATAATTTAGTATTTGTTTAAAAAACTCATTTTTTCAATTTTGACACTATTTGGTATTTTATTTTTCTTAAAGACATAAAAAATATATCACTTCCAAAAAAAATATTTAAGAAAACCTAAAAAGTCATATTAACATATAAAATTCTTCGATGGACTCAAAAGCCTCAATTTACCATAATTTTTAAATTTAAAATATCAATTATTTTAATCTTTCAATGACAAAGAAATTATTGCATCATCATTGTGTCATAAATAAATTTAGTTATATAATATCTAAAAATTATAAATAAAATACCATTATGTAGGAAATATTTTTTTATTTTTAATGAATATTTATAGTCTAATTTATCTTATGTATAAACCTATATTAAAAATGTTTTAGTTATTAAACATTGAATTTAACACCTTTATATCTTCTTTAAAAAAAATTAATAAACGTCCTAATGAAATTCATGTCGACCAAAAGGATCATAATTTATTATTAATTTTTTTCGATCTAAATAAACTTATAAAATATAATTAGGACATGTGTTAGGGTAATTATAATATCATCTTTACATTTAAAAACCATGTTTACTTTTAATAGTGGTAAATAAAAGTCAAAAGTTACTATTCAAAAAAAATATTTTTTGCCTTATTGAGCACATTTTACTTACTGATGTTAACCTTGTCTCTAATATTATAGAAATTCATTTCACATAATAGGTAAAATTATGTTTTATGGAAATTTGAAATTGTGACTAGTGGTGGGTAAAGAAGTTAAACAGTTCAATAAAATTTTTAACATATAATTTTATTATAAAATGACTAAATTTAATTAAATTGAACTTATATAGGTATTTTAAATATATTTTTATTTAAAATAAATTTAAACAAAATAAATAATTATTTAAATAAAAAGTCGATTTTTAACAATAACGCAGTGTTTTTCACTATTTATCAAAAATTGAATGTTTTTAGAAAAATACAAAAAATCCACCATAAGATAATTTTTTTATTCTGAATCCAAAATTGATTTTTAATTTACGAAAATAAAAACATAGAAGTTTCATTAATTAATTAAAAATTAATTCCAATTTTCAAAACCAAAAAGTGGGGTTTAAAAAATAAAAACTATCAAAAGAGTGACATGTATTTATGTCAAATTTAAATGTGAAATTGCATATAACGACCTAAATTTTATTAAATGATAAAAATATAATTTAATTATGCTTCCAAAACATTCAAATTCATAATTTAATGTTATAAATATTTCAAATATAAATGTTTTTTTAATTAAAATTTTGTATTTTTAAATATTCGTCAAAATATGAATGTTTTCAAAAAAAGTGACAAAAAATTATCCAAACAAAATTTTTATGTCCCACTTCTTAATAAAAATTTAATTTCATTAAATTGAGTATATAAACGTTTCAAATATTTTTTTTAAAAATGGATCTCCATTAAAAGGTAGTAAAATTTCATTTTTGGAAAAATACTTTTTTTATCTAAAAAATGAATTTGTTCTTATTTTATATCTAAGAAACACATAACATGGATTATAAAATTATATGGAGTATAAAGAAATTAAAATTTTATTTAATACTATTCATAACTGGTTTTTGAACGGCCGGTTTGGTAAGTCGTGGTGTGCTCGAACTCGGGGTTGCATGTAGCGCAAGTTATTGAATTACATTGAAAAGAAAACAATCTATGAAATCTTGTTATTTTATAAATAAACTATATATGATTCATATACTATTATTTTTAGTTATTTTGGTTTAAAATTCTTACAAATTGTCTTTATCTATCATCATTCTTTCTTTCCAAGAGATATCATATCCGGTTATGATTTTATGATGCACTTTTTTATACTCTTAATCATATGTTGTATTAAAATATTCACCTTCCTCATTTAATGAAGAGAATTTACTTCTTAGGGGATTGAAAATAAATTTCCTAGAATATATATTCCAGTAATTTCAAGATTCAATATTTCTAACTCTTCCTAGACTGCAATAAATGTATTTAGGTTGAAAGTTAAAACAAAAAAATATCCATAAATGAATTTTATTATTTATGTTTAAGGATATAAATAAATTCTCTTTACCTTAAAATTGGTTCTTCTTCACATAAATAATACTCACTCATTTGGTAGCAGATCATCATGTGGCCTAAAAATCTTAAAAACTATAATTTCATAAGTGGGAATATTTTTTTATCTTTGACTCCTCCATATAACTCTTCCTTAGTGTAGTTTAGAGACTGACATCCAAATTGTGAAACCATTTGATTGTCCACTACTTTATATTTCACAATTTTTGATAACTATGATATTTTATTCTCTGAGGTCTCAACCTCATATATAATACCATTCTATCCCAAATACCCAAGTCTTTGTTCATCCCAAAAAATGTAAACTCTATTTGTGCCTCATTTGGATATTTCCATTAATAATGTATCAGTAAACCTCCAAAACTAATATTTATTTTTTTATAAACATGAATTTAATTTAGTTTTGAAATTACCCATTAAGGTAACCACTTCCACTTCAAGAGCATAAATTATCCTTTTACTTTTACTCTAAAAAACATTGATGTAATTAATTTATTTAATATATTCATAAATTTTTTAGTTTGTATTCAATTACTTCTCCCAAAAATGTGTGAATATATTATTGATATTAAAATAATTTCTATAGTTAGTAAAATTCTAATTCAAGTTGATGAATATATTCTAATATTCATTAACCAAGGAACCTATTTTTCTATTCTTATTTTTTTTTAAATATCATTCTCTTCAATATATCCATCCAGTGTAACTTTTAGGTCAAAAATTCCCTTTATCTCTTGATTATTTTCTTCTCAAGGATTTCATTATTCAATTGAGAGAATCATAACATCCTATTTATATGAACTAAAATAATTTTATTATTCTTCAAAGTAATATTCAACAGCCTCTTCTCATTTCTCATATGTCTCTTACTTTGGAAATGCTTTGTAGATGATATTTATTTACTTAAACTATCTATAGGGGAACCATTATTCCTGTATTTTCAATTAATTACATATATTCTTCTCCATAATTAAACCTTTATAGTCATATGTATATAATATCTCTAACCAAGCCATTGATAAAATTGTAAATGGGTAGCTTTACATCATATCCACCTTTTCACCACTTAAATTTTTTATCCATAATTGAAAGAAACTCATCATATATATCTTCCTCATTACCTCCATATATATTAATTTCAATATTCTCTATTCCATTGAATTCCATCTCCTTTACGACTTTTTTTTTCTTTCTCAAGATTAACACATGATTCATAAGCTACCTAGTTGTTATATAGGTTATACAATGTAAACATCATAAGATTACCCTTCTCAAGAGCCGATAATTATTGAGAGGTTTAAGTCTCCTCAATGTCTTCTTTGAAACATTAAAATCATTAATATCACAAAAACTCTGATGGATTTATAGAACCACATTAGAAGGAGGGTGAAGAATCCATCAATATTTTTGTTAGGAAACATCATCATGTCATCAAACGTATTGTGTACTACAATAAAATTTTCTTCCTAAAAATCATTGTCACCTTCATAAATATAATTCATGTTATCCCAAATATCATCTTCCATAGTAAAACACATAACCTTATGGTATATATAATTTTATAAAGCTCTATCTAGATCATTACATGCATTGGCACCAGCATCAAGAAACATCCATAATCTTTTGATCATAGATAATTCATAAATATCACTAACATAAACTCCTTGAATTATTATATAAAATACTTCACATTTAAGAGAACTAATATGGGATATCATCCTATTATTAATGAATTAATAGTTTTACCAATAAAATATTGCAACTCTATTCAAATTAGCTATATTTTCTCTAATATTTGATTTTGGATAAAAATTAGTTAGCAATTTTTTTCCTCTAATGGCTCTTATTGAGACCATAGATCGACACAACCTAGGAGGGGAGTGTATATTCTGATATGGAATTACTTTTCACATTTTTTATTTTATTTTTATGTTAGCAAGAGTAGTAAGAATTATTATTTTATTTTTCCAAAAAAACATACTATAATTGGATATTGTAAATAAAAGTTGGGACATGGTGTTTCACTTGGTTCAATGTTATGGTGTAGTATACCGGAGTATATGTTGAGATGGTGTCGACATACTAGAGAGTAATGGTTTCCATTTATGTTATTATAAATGATCGTAAAGTGTTAACAACCAATCTTAGGTGAACTACCTCAACATTTTTTCTCATTAACTACTTAAGTCATGTATTTTTAAAATAACATGACACATGGGTTGCTACAATATCATTCAATAATAAAGATGAACACAAAAATATAAAGGGTGTTGTCATTTTGATCTTTCTATTCTTATTGAAAAATTATATATCATATAAATAATATTCAAGAACCACTAGTCTCCTATTCTACCATAAAAAATATATATATATTTGGGTGAAATATAACTCCATTTTACCTAAAAGAATTAATCCTTTAAATGAATCACATATTTATGACATAAAAACTCTATTCTGCTCAAAAAATTCCTCCTTTTGAATCTAAGAAAAGCCACGTCCTTTATTAACATGATAATCTTTCTTAGAGATTTATATATTTTAAAATAATGTTTTTATGGGTTTCCATTAGAAATATTCGTTCATGAAATATTGATAGAACAAGATCCATGGCATAATTTCAGTTAAGTTTTATACCTTCCAAACCCTACAAATTTGATATTTTAATCTCTATGAATATGGAAAAAATACCAAATTTTTTTAATGTTAATTTCATAAATAACAACATATTATAAAAAATTATTTTTAAATGATTTATTAATCTTATATAATGCTTAATAATATTAAATGAAATCCTAAGGGATTTTTTAAATTTTCATGAATGCATTTTCATGTGTTGAAAGGAATTATCATGTGTCAATTTTTCAATACTCTTCAAGGACCATGATAATTTACCTTACATAGTTTCCTGATACACCTTATGAATTTACCAAATACACATTATGATCCTTCATACACATTATGAAGTATTTCTCTCACCTAGAATAAATATATGATAACATTATGGTGTATATATTTCAACATATGTTCTATGTATTTAACCTAGTTAATTTGATCATTAAACTTATGTAACCTAAAAATCACCATAGAAAGTGTATTTTTCACCATTAGTTATCAGGAATTCACTTAATGATGTTCATTCTTCCACTGTATGCACACATGGGGACATTTTTCTTTACCACATAATACACCATATGAATGAACGAAGACTTACGGGTTTATGGGTTTTCCAAATTCTTCTCCCACCGGTCGAAAACATGAATCCATTATGTCCATTCTCAAACCTCTTCCAACATAATTAAATTTTCACTAAAACCACATTGATAATAATTAAAAATCACAAGTTGTGGTTCAAATAATAAATAAAAGTATTGAAACATTACTAATCACATCAAGTATGATTAATTATATCAACCTTTTCATAATCATTATTTTCCTCCTAATTATCAACAAATATCCATCATCACATACATGTGTAATTTATAACATCAAACCCATTTATCATGATGAATTACTAATTCAAATGAGTTAACAAAGTCATACTCAATATTTCATGTCTCATCTGAGTCCTTTCATTCATCACAATCATCATATAATTTGACCAACAATCCATGAGAAAAATGTATGAATATTTTATTTTTTTTAATATTTATCTTCTGATATTAAAATCACTTAGTAAGGGGTGTCACTATAATATTCCCATGTAAATGAGTTGTACAAAAATTTTCAAAAAAATTAAAATTCAAGTCTCCAAAAAATATGAATCCTACTAATTTAAAATCCAAAAATTACCCCTTAACCAAAAATCTAATTCCCACAAAATTATAACAATTTTAATCTATGTCAAAATAGTTTGATTTTTATTACACATTTTTTAAAAATAGACATTTGAAGAAAAATCGTCATTTTATCAAATCATCGCTTGGGAGGAGTTATGTAGTGAGTTGGGGGCCACATCATGGATAAAAATATTTCATCCCATATTGTTCTTATTATATTTCTACATTTAATTCAAGGATTCATAAGGGATATATATATTGGTTGTTCCACATGTTCCCATTAAATTTCTATTATTTTATTTGTTTATTGATTTATTTCCCCCATTCATGAAAACATTTTACCTTAATTCATCTTATCAGGAAATTTCATAGACGTATATATATATTTATATATATATTAATTTAAAAAAATAATATTTATTTTCTTGAGGGAGAATAATATTTCATTACCAATCTATGGAATTAATTATATTGAAGAACCTAGATAGTTATAAGCACATCCAAAAAAATTTCCAAGAGGGACATTAAGGGTAATTAACCCTGGATTAGTCCCCAGATTTCATTATACATTTTTAGGATACCCTAAACTATAGATTTATATTTTTTATTATATTATAAAATTATATTAACTAATTGTTCTAATTTTCATAAAAAAACTAGATTCTCTTATCTATTATTCGACCAAGATATCGAGAACCATGGGATTTTTAATGAAGTAAACTTTTATAAATGAAATTTCTTTTTTGATTGATTAAATACGTTATATTATTATACAAAACAGGCACTACATTAGTTATTTTGGAATTATAGATATTTTTGTCATAAAAATACCATTAATCATCCAAACCATTCAAAATATGTCCATCATAAAGTGGCTATTATGAAATGTATATATTAAAGGGTTATGATAATGACAATTTGGTAAGGATGGGGGAAGATATGTTACCAATCGGTTTGAACATACCCTATCAATCACATCTATTGAATCATCCAAAGGAGATGCAATCAAAATGATTTTAAATTGAATAAGCCCAAGTTAAGATTCTATAAATAATGCTCTAATGAAACCCATTACAAGGTAAGTTCAGGCTTATGAAGATCACATCCTAACCCATGATTTCTGAACCACCCTAAGAAATATCTTCCAAAACACACTATACCCTTTGGGAGAACACTAGTGTAATAAGGATTTGTTCATCTAGAACTTAGTAATAAAAATTTTATATTAATAAAATAATGACTATATTTATTTCATTTATATTTTATAAATGAGTGTATAATGAGTTTGATAAGAATTAGTATTTGACAGGATGGAATAAAAATTGTATTTTTGGGGAATATATAGATTTAATTAATACACAATTTTTATATATTCAATAAATTGTGAATTACATGATATTTTTAATAAACTCTTTATGATGTCCAGAACTGGGTTCCACTCAAAGGTGCATTGAATCTGAATGGCCACATGACCTCAAGTGCACCTCCTCATATACCAGAGGCTACCGACTAGCAGCAAGGGACAAATGTGTGAATGTGGGGAGAGAATGAAACTTGGAAAAATGGGATTACATCATATATATAAATGAAAAAATCTGGATAAAATAAAAATAAAAATAATAATGAATAAATAACATTAGCAGTGGAATATTAGTAAAAATATCCTACAACAATAAAAAAATAAAAAACAATATTATATCGTATACAAAAGGTAGTGATGTAATTTCATTTCTCTACAAAACTGGAAAATCAGTCTACATGTTATCAGTAATATAGTAAAACACTTTCTGTACAAAAAAAATAAAAATAAAAAACTGTCCATGCATCCTATGCACTGTCTTGGTCTTCCTTTTCCAAGATACTTCCAAAAAATGCAGTCAAGTTTGGTGTCCAAGGTGGGACGATTACACTTTTCTATACATATGACCGTATAATCTTCTCACTTACCAATTATGTTCTAAATAGGGTATGAGATGAATCTTTATAGGACACCAATATCGATGTCTACAAAATCTTTTGGGGGATTATAAACTAGTAGTGTGAAGGTATATAAATAAATTTGACTGAGGCATAAATTACCTTACGGGTCGGAAAACTAAAATAATTATTAGAATTAGTATAGCTATAATGTGGTTTTAGTGTAATCCAATGGTAAAACCCCATTTCGTTCAATTATAAATGTTTCTAAAGAAATCCATAGTGATCTTCCATAGTAATCTCAGGATAAGCATGACTGGTCCTGATGGGTTGAATCTATGGTTTTATGTGTTTGAAGACATCAAGATGAATTGAAAGAGTTTATCCAAGGAATCCTAATATCTAGTGGGATAGTGATGGTATCCTTTGACATCATTCTAGGTATCCTCTTATAGGAAAGGACCATGTCCTGAGGTGGATATCCCCCTTGGATACTGGCTCGTTGAATCTGAATGTCATACTCTAATAACTCAAGGAATTCCCTTGGGAGTCGAAGGCTAGCTCAAGTATGGCCATTCCTATAAAGATAAAAATTTATATATGGAATAGATAACTTATATATTTAATTATTTAATTTAAGTCCATGTAATAATCATTCCATTTTATAATTCAATTGGTTCTTTCCATAACTGTTCAACAATAAATTCATGGTGAATCAAGTATATGAATCAATTTGTCACTTTTTTATAAACATTTAATAGGTTCATTCTGTTCCCTTTCAATAATCAAGGCACGGTGAACATAGACATCAAAGTAATTAATATTCAATTAAATTTATCTAATACAAGTGATATATATATATATATATATAATTTCCATTAAACAGTTAATGATTAAATTATTAAATTAAAATAATTACCTTAGAATGGAAAAGTTATATATATATATACTTGTTCTATACATTACCAATTCATAAAAAAATTTAATAAAAATGGACTTACCATTAGTTTGATCATGCCAATACACCCGAATAGTTTTTAAAATATTTATAACAAGGATCATAAAGGAATTAAAAGGGAAACACACAACTAAGGGTGGATAGATTATAGTTCACAAACACCAAAAACATGATGAAAAGGTTTATGAAGAGATCATGAATTTTTTTCACAATGATTATAATAAATGAATTTCAATTTATGAATCATCTCCAGGTGGAACATGAATGATGAATAATGGATAAAATTTATAAAAACTGAAATACTTGGGGGAGATTCATCGAGCACATACCTTAATCTCATTGTACTCTCCTCATTTAGTTTGAACACATATTTTTCTAGATTGGATGAAAAATTAAGAAAGGATCAACACCTTGAAAATATTCCATATAAGCCTACATCAAAATAATGTCTTTTAGAGGAAAACAAATGATTAACTGAGCTTAATAATGAATAGATTTCATTAAAGAATCTAATGAGACAAACAAAATCGCAATCAGAATTCATACAGAAGAGATATCAAGATACCAAGTATTATGAAAACAATTGAGATATAACATAAAAAGGTAATCCTATACTTTTGTAAATGAGAAATAATAGGGATGGAATATTTTTTAGGAAAAATTGTATTTGAAAAACAAATAACAGGGTCACATGGTTTGGCCGCACAACTTTCCAGACCATGCACTAATCATGTGTGGATAATTTCCTATGGAGGGTAACTGTACATTTTGCACACAAGGTTTTAGAAACTGTTTCATTTGAGTGTGATAAAAATATTTGAAATGAATTATAGGAATGCGTCCATCAGAAAAAATAGGGAAAGCCAGTCTCCTTGATTTTACCTCTAAAATGAAATTCATCATTAGAAAATATCATGTACACTAGGATATATGGTTTCTACTAACCATGAAACCTAGTGTTTTATTCCCCCAACCAGGGTTTCAAGCTCCAAAAAATCCCCAAACACCACTGAAACATCTATGACCTCATTAGGAATTTATAATTGTTCTAAGATAAATAATTGGACAAAACTTTCAATGATATATACCTCATAGAAAATATGGGGTCTTATATTTCCCCCTCCGAAGGAACACATCCTCGAGTTACCCTTACATGGGTAATAAAAAGATCTCTAGGAACAGATTTGGCCACTTGGAATGTAATTTATCCACCTTATCCAAATTCTCATCCTTTACACAGATGTGATACCAAAAAAACTAGACTAATGTTACCAACTAGCTTAAAAAATAATTTATTTTCTCTTCAATGATGCATATGTTATACTCTTCAAACAAATAATTAAAATCTAAATTTACATCCTTGGGATCAAATTTATGAGAAGTGTTGGAATAATAATGGTAAAAATGGAAGAAATTATTCATGTAATAGTACATCTGACGTAATATAAACAGATATACTACTGGACTGACTATATCAAAGATCTCCAACAGCCCTACGAAATGGTGAAACAAATTCTATTTCCTCTGTATCCATCTATGAGCATGTTTGGGTGATAGCTGACTGAAATCATGATCCCCAACCTTCAACTCTAGAGTTTGTTGATGGTTATCGACATATGATTTTTGTCAAGACTAAGTAGAAGAAAAACACTTCCTTGACATTTTAACATGCTCTAAAGTCTTCAATGCTATATGAGGACCTAGTATAATTACCTCTCTTATCTCTAACTATCATAGGGGTGAACAACATTTCCTACTATACAAATCCTCATGTAGATCCATCTATATCTTCACCAGATAACTATTATTAAAGGATAACTTGATGAGAGAGATATAATTCTCCCAAGTAATTCCAAAATCAATGATGTATTCTTAGATCATGTCCTTTAACCCATGTATCATCTGTTCTGCTTATCCATTTGTGTGAGGGTAAATGGTTGTGCTAAAAATAATGTACATACCCATACATATATATATCCCCTACCATAAATTAGATGTGAAATGAGAATCCCTATCTAAAATGATAGTACGATTGACCCCATGTAGTTGTATAATCTCATAGAAATACAGTATTACTAGCTCTTTAATTGAGAAATTATCTTGAACGGAATGGAATTAGGATACATTTGGTAGTCGATCCATGACTACCCAAATTATTTCACTACCTCAAGGTGACCTTGTAAACATGATGAAAAAATTCATCACAACATTTTACCTTATCCATTTTGGGGCTAGGAGTAGTTGAAACAAGAAAGTATCCCACTTGTGGTCTACCTGAACCAACTAAAAGGTGTAACTCTTAGTCATAAAACCTTCAATTTTACATTTCATCCCATTCCATATATAATGGTAATTCATATCATGATTCATATTGTAGATTCCTCAATGAAATTCCCATTTGGAAATATAGGACCCTCATATCAGTTCATCTCTCAAGTATGTAGGATCCCATACATGCTCATGTATATTTAGGACGTTTTCTCCATTGAAAAACTAATATAGAGTATAATAATCACTAGAAATACACTTTAGAAAACCATTCCTTCATGATTTTAAAACATTCTTCTCTTCACTCTATCAAGGTGTGATGAGGTCATTTCTAAGGCCATAATAAAAGTCATCATTTGAATCTCATGAAACATCATATGGAGATCATAAAATAGGTCCATCAATTTACATTCATTATTTTCTACATCTACGACATGTTCTGGAGTCTAAACTATTAGTGCATCAACAAGCACAATTCCCTTTCTAAGCATATAGTAAAGATCAATGTCAAAGGACTGAAGGTATTTGACCAATATTCACTATCCAAGAATCATTTCATACATTATAAATATATATGTGATTCCCCATTTATCCAAATACATCAGAAAGTATTAACCCATCAGATAGAGTCTCCAACAACAGAAGTTATGGACAATTACTACTAGATCAAGTTTGGGTGTCAGTTAATTATGCACATGAGGCCTCAACTATCGATATCCATACATGAAAACTAAATCCTCCTGCCTCAGTTCAATAACTATTCTAATTCTTGATGCATCACGAAAAACATTAATTCCTCTTCTGATCTCAATACAATTAACAATTCGTGTCTAATTAAGCCTTCCTTTTATCTTCAGATAGATATTATCACATGCTTTTGACCCTGAGAACTTCACACCATATTTTTTATTATTATTAAGACATGAAAAAATATTTGGGAAGTACTATATTAAATTCTTTTAATATCCATCCAACCCTAATAATGTTGTATTCCATGCACAGTCTTAGGCTGCGCTAAGGAAACCACATCACTCACCTTCTTATGGTCAACTAGTAACCGATATTCTGAGATAATAACACACAATAAGTGAACTTTATGATCCATAAGTTGAACTTAAAAATCATAGAATAAAATTCCTTCACTCTCAATGTAATTAAAATAATTTTCATCTGTATATCATGGTCACGTCGAGTATAGAATTACAAAAATATTTCATCCATGAAACCCTTGAAAAAGGAATCATGATAGGTGTTAAAAAACATATTCATCAAGGCCATGAAAATAGTGAGAGTGTTTATAAGACCAGACAACATATAAAGATACTCATATAAATCATAACAACTTCATAAAGCTGTATGTGGAATATATGATGGCCAAAATTGCACCTAATGGTAGCCTTATCTCAGCTCAATCATCAAAAATTCTCTATATCCACTAAGATGGTAAAAGATATCATATATTCATGTAGTGGATATCAGTTATTAATTGTATGCTAGTTCAAATTTCATAAATTCATTCATAGTTTAAGGGTATCATCCACAGTCTTGGTGAAAAGAATTGGTGAACCCCAATATAAATTGTTGGGTTAGATAAAATCCTTTCATTCTAAATCCAAAAACTATCTATTGAGCTCCTATAGCGCAGTAGGTATCATCTTTTAAAGATGAATATATACATTATTTTCTCCTATAACAAGCTTTATTAGGAACTATATCTCTATATTATGTGGTAATAAAAAAATATTAGTGAAGACATCCCAAAAAGAGTCTATTACTAGAGGAAGATATGTTTGTTTTATTCCTTATTCCTACATGGAATGACTATAAATCTAGGATATCACTACACATATAATAACATGCTCTGGTCAATTTCTACCAGCCCAGACATTCCAATCACCCCTTTGAATATAATTATCTACCTATGGTGATGTAAATGACACCTTGTGGTCATATTTGTCCACATATGTGTAACAAGGAACCAACCAGTCCATTCATATAATGAAATAAAAAACTATCATATCTATTATGAAGAGGTCTCATAAGAATGGATAATTACCAATCTGAATAGGACAATCCCTGTATTTGTGTATACTTTTTAACCATACTCCCAATTGTGTGTCTAAGTTCATCACCCCATAGATGTACTAAATTTACATCCCATTACATTCTATGGTCAATAAGGAATAAAAATATTGAGAATCACTTATATTGAATAAAGAATATATGATAGTAGAGGTTTATAGATTGTTATGTTTTATAGTCAGTCGTCCATCACTCTGATCCTCAAGAAATAGATATAAGTCATGGATCTGGCTTGATCAAGAACCACATTCTATGACAAGACTTCACTGAGAAGGTCCACTCTGCTAGAGCCAATAATCATATGTTTTGATACGTTATCCATGACCTCCTCCATGGCCTTTTCTATCGGTGATACTCCACGTCCCATCATATTATAGTGAAACTCAAACATCCACTAAGGATAGAGATGGTGTGGAACCTATTCCACTTAAAACATGTGGTATGGTTCAATATAACTGTTAATGATGTCCCATATGGATACAATAACAACACTCAATAGAGTATTTATCATAATGAAACTTCAAATTCCCCAATGTTCTACACCGATGGTGCCTAATAGAGATGCTAGTGTAGATAAGCTGGCCTCCACTAACTTGATGAGAAACCGCAGAATAAGTATTTCCCAATATCTATACTAATCCTCTATGAATGAAACTTTTTATATCACTCTCGTTTGTCTTAGTGATAATATAGTTATTAATTATCTTGTTAAAAGTAGGTAAGAAAAGTTTAATCACCTGTAAGTTGATGTAATATATAATACCATCCTTGAAACATCACGTTACCGATAGATCATTACGAACTGAAGTTTTTTCAATGAATTTCAACTCCATGATAGTCACTGAATAGTCCATAATAGACATATCACCCTTATCTTGGAGCATGAACTAAATTGATTATTCATCTCTTAGTGTCTGATGGAATACTTAATCCTAAAAGGCATTCTGGAATTCCACCCAAATAATGTTATGATGATAACCAACCCAAGTAATCACATCCCATGTGCTCTTTGAGGAATCACACAGCTTATAAATGAAAATATTGACCATCCAATCTAGAAGAAACTCTAGATGCTCAATTATTGAAATTGGGCCTTTTATCCAAGAATCAATAGCCTATGGAGTTCATTCCCCCAAAAATAAGGGAGGATCCTACTACTGGAAGTCACCAGTGAGATCATCCATATCCAGTGGAGGTAATGGAGAAGCATTCATATACTTAATCAGACATATTAAAATATTAAGAAGCTTATATTGAGTTCCTAGATAGGATATAGTAGGTGGATCCTTGATTGGCACTATAGGATGGATCATTGGGGTCTCAGGTACCAACAACTCTATAGTGTGATTGTTTACACCATCCCAATAGATGACTAGAGGACTTCATGGTGTAATACCTCTATAATATCCAAGTACAATCCATAAAACATATATGAGTGAAAAAAAGAAATACTTGAGGAAGAATAACATAACAAAATTTCGGTCACTAGAAAAGGTATACTACCCCAACTACCTTTTTACAAGGCTAAGGTGTTAGTATGTCTTCAAATTTAATTTGAAGGGGTTTTAGTAGGTGAAGGGTAAATTACACCTTGCCTCATAATTTATCAGAAACCATTTCATTTTATTAGTCAAAATTTCCATTAAAAATTGTATTTTTTATATATAAATATAATAAGTTTAGATTAAATGGATCAGCATTCCTAGATAATAAATGATCATACACTTTAAAAATGAAAGAAACACCAATATAATGTTAATTAGTCCTAAATATATTCTTTCTGAGAATGTAATGAGTAACATATGATGTCTTGACTTGGTGAATTACCCATTCCATTTCCCAATGACCCATCCACCTCATGAATTTAAATTGTTAGTTAATCCCTTATATCCTAATACTAGCTCCTGTAACTAAGGATACATATATGTTATGGATCAGAACCATCTATTTATGATTCCACCATCAACCTATATAAGAAATAACTTTCTAAATTGATGATAAAAATTTAAATAACCAATTACCTTACCCTGGAGAAGATGTTTGATTAATAAGAAAATATAACAACCATGGATCACTCCACAATCACAGGAAACACCTGAAATACAAGAAATAAAATGAACCTATATGGCATGGAATATGCATTGGATGTGAATACTAGGTGTATGTAAGGTTAAATGAAACAAAAAAACATTCCAAACATGGTCCAGGAAAGTATATCTACTTTAATAGGTGAAAACAGAACAAAAAATTTCATTTCCTAGGAAACATTGTATTGAGCACAAAAGCGGGTTAGCTACTCCCAGTAACATGTCATGGAAATGTTCCATAATCTTCTAAATCTTCTATATAAATTTCCTAAAAGATAATACAAGAGAAATAAAAATTCTTTTATACAACTCTATGATATCTTGAACTACTTATTTCTCAATTATTCTAAAACCAAGTTAGCCACATAGAATCAAGTGTGACACTCCATAAACCAGAGGCTGCAAAATAGTATAGAGGGATTAAAGTTTCATTATGTAAGGAATATGGACTCAAGTCATAGTAGGTCCTAGTGGATAAATTATGGAAATAGATGGATAATAATAGTGGAACCATAATAATAAATAATTAACACTAGAAGATAAAGATGACAATAAAAAACAATAAAATATAATCAACTAAAAAGATAAACAATATAAAATAAAAATGTTGATGATGTAATTTCATGTCCCTAAAAAACTAGTAAAAAATTATACATGGATTCCAGAATACATTACAATACATGTTTTAGATAAGAACAAATAGACCAGAAACTGTCCAAGAAACCTGAGCACTGGCCCGATCATCTACTACTAAGCTCCATTCTACAAAAATAATTCAATTCAGGTGTCCAAGGTAAGATGGCTGTCCTTGTTCATACCTGTGATTATATAGTCTTAACAAGTAGCAACAACATCCCAGATATTGTGTGAGATAAATATCAGTAAGCCACCGCCAATAAAATCTATAAAATAAACTCTTGGAATATAAACTAAGCACTATTTAGGTATATATAAATGTAAATAAATTCAAAATAAATAACTCATACCTCCTTCAGCCTCATCTGGTAATGTCACTAAACAAGTGATCATTTAATTAATTCATTTATGATAATTATATATATATATATATATATATCTTTTTAAACTGTCAACCACAGTAAAATGGATCCTAATTCTTATGAAAGAGTATCCAAGGATTAACTAAGGCATACTTTACTTCAGGGGTCTAACAAATCATAGAAGTATCACATGTATTATGTCTATTAGGGGTTCTAAGTGTAATATAAGGGGACACACACAAGGAAATATACTTTAAATGATTTAAAAAAAGTCTATGGAGCTCATCCATAGTAATCATTAGCTAAGAATGTCTGGACCCAATTGGGTGAATCCATGGTATCATGTGTCTGAAGACAACAGTTGGTTCCAAGGAGTGTATCCAAGTAATCCTAATATCTAGAGAGAGTGATGGGATCCTATGGAATCAATTTGGGAATCTTTTAATCGACAAGGACCATGTCCCAAGGTTGGTATTTCCCTTGGTGACCAGATCCATGAATCGGAATGGAGTCCTCTATGAACTCAATAAATTTCATTAGGCTTCCAAGGAATGCTCATTTCTGACAATTATTATAAAGATAAAAATTCCCATATGAAATAGGAACCTTATACATATATCATTATTTTATTTAATTCTATTTTGTACTCATTCCTTTTAATTATACAATTGGTTCATTATATACCCTTTAAATATTCATGAAATGGGGTATCTAGGACATAAAGCAATTTATCACTTTAGATTATAAACATTTAATAGGCTTATTCCACTCCCTTTCAATAATCAATACAAAGATAATATGAACATGAAAAAATTAATATTCTATTACCTTTAACTAGGAAATGTGATATATATATATATATATAATTTCCATTTAAAAATTAAGGATTCATATATTATATTTAACCACATACAATAGAAGGTTTAACTGATATATATACATATACATGTGTTATCCACTACCAATTCACACTTCATTTAAATAAAAATGGAATTTACATTAGCAGGGTCAAAAAAATAGAACCAAATTGAGTATAAAATATTATAATAAGGTTCATAAAGGAATAATAACCAGAATACCCTACTAGCAGTATACAACATAAAGGTCATGAACTCTAATGGCTTAAAGAACATGTAGAAGAAGGGATATAGAATAGGAGCACAACTATTATCATAAAGGCATGTCAATTTTAGAAGCCACTCTAAATGAAAATAGCTTGTGAAAATAATTAATAAAAATAGAAATACCTTAGGGAAGATCCTTATACCACCTACCATTATCTATTATTACACTCTTAATATAGTATCAGCCCTTGGATCGGCCTAGATAAAAAGAAAATTGAAGAATGGATCCACACCCTGAAAATAAGGTATATGAACTTGAATCAAAATACAATGAATGATAAGAATAAAAATGAATAACTATGCCTAATGACTAAATAGAATAACTAGAGGAATCCAAAAATGAAGTTATAAGCTTGATTAGATATTAGATGTGGTGATATTAAGATACATCGATTGATTCCAAGGTGGGAGATCCAACGTGAATAAGAGGAAACCTATTCCATTAAAAATGAGAAATAATAGGGGTTATTTAATTATATTTTAAAGTTAAAATGGTATTCTAACCCAAAAATTACTGGGAAATTGGTTTGGCTACAGTGTTGTCCAAATCGTGTACTTGTCGTGTGTGCCCCACTACCTGAAGAGGGTACCCACACAGTTTTGGAGCATGGTTTGAGAAACATTGTGAAAACCATTCCATTTGAATCTTCTAATAACTAAATACATCAAGAATGATCGTTTAGAATTTCATGTACATTATGGGTAAGTAGGGAACCATTCTTTACACTTTGATATTCCACACACTGTTATGAGATGTCATGATGGATGTGCAGTATGTTTTATACTAACTGTGTGTCCTAGTAGTTTCTTCCACCGGTCGGGGTTCTAGGATCTAAAGAAGCACTGGGCACCCCTAAAACATTTATGACCCCATTAGGTATCCATAATAAGTACGAGATAAAGAATTATAAAAAAATTTAAAGGAACCATACCTTATAGAAAAATCATATTCTTATAATTTTTTTATTAGATAATAATTATTTAAATATAAATGATAATATAATTTAATTATGTCCAAGGTAATTTTTATAGGTGTGAGAAAGTTATTTATATTAAAAAACTTTTATTTTATTGTAAATATGGATTCTATTTAAAATTAAAAATTATTATATTTGGAAAATTATTATTAAAAAATTAATATTATATTTTAAATCATTATATCAAAATTATCCAATGGTGATTTTTTCATAATTTTTTGAGAAAATAAAATTGTTGGGTTAAAATTAAATATGGTATAAATATACAACATAAATTATAACATCATAATATCTCAAATTTTATATAATAAATGAATTGTAAGGAATCCATGACCAAATATGTATTTCCCATTTCAAATAATTTGTTCTCAGAATTGTTTTACTAATTGTATAAGACCTCAAAAAATCCTCTAGAACCATAGTATATTTTATAGTTTAAAAATAAATTCATTAGGAACATGAGTCACATCTATATCTCCATTTGTGTAAGACTATGGATTCTAGTACATGAAAATATATAATATTGGAAATCACTTTTATTTAGCCGAATCCATTAGAAAAAATCATTGTAAGGTTTGTGGTTTTAATTATTTTATTATATAGAGTCCAAAAACTATGTTTACTTAATAAAATAATTATCCTATCATTCTCTATAAATACCCTTCAATCCTTCCACTCCTATTCAATAAAAATATTTATCATGAAGTAACTATCCCTCCCACTATATAAATCCATCCCAAGTAGTTCCCTCAATTCATACGCATCCTATCATGGGAATGGTATTCCTTCCCCCTTTTTATTAAAGCACATTATTTGTATTATGCCATTTTATTTGTAATTTTTCATGAAATAATGTTTTGTAAACATACGTTTTACTATAATTATGATTAATAAGTAATAAGAGACTATATTTCACAATAATTAATCCCTTCCAAAAAATTGTTAATTACACATATTATGTTGTCAAAATTATCCATCGATTTTTCCATACCAAACATTTTTGTAGTGACTACTCATATTCATGTCAACTCAAGGGTCTTAACCTATATTAACCTCTATATTATTGATTGGTTACTTGAATATATATTACTAAAACCCATTTATTAGGTTTTTAGAAATTATTAGAGGAATTATTATGTCATATGATCTATATTGAACACTAATTCAGGAACATGATATGAATGTGACTGGTGGAAATAGAATTATAAAGCCCTCTATTGCATTGGGTAATATTATTGTCGCATGAGATTCCTTGAATGGTGAATGGGAGGTTATCCTAAAAACACAATATTATGATGTCTCTATAGTTATCCTTGAATTTGTTTTATGATTAAATATCTTATGTTGTTTCTACATTTATATATTAACTTGGTGTTATCATGTTATACCATGCTTCAATTTTAATTTTTATGATTATCACCCCTTTTATGTCACCTTGATATATATTTAGACTATAATATCTTACGTACAATATGTTATTCTATGATTTTATCCCTAATATGCATTATATATCACCCCTTTCTTATGTACATCTTTAGGTTATCATGTGAAGTTTCCGAAGAGTGATGGGATTTCATGATCTACTTCGGGAATTTAGAATAATGATATTTAATCTCTATCTCAAGTTATTAATTTATGTATCTAATTACACAAATACACTAATCCTTTTGGTATTTTGGTATTTTATTATGTGTGACTATATGTAATAAATCATGAATTAATGTGTACTTATGATATGTGTTCTCATAGAATTAAATCATAATATGGAATGTGGATTCCCTCCCTTACACAACCATTCCACATCATCATCTAACCACATAAAAACACACTTCCACATTCAATTTCTCCTACCATCACTCTTATCATTTTTACCATGGAAAGGTAAATTTCTTGAGATGGATGTAAATAGATGCCTCAAAGAACTATAGATGGGAACATGTGTCCATATGGCCATAATGTATGAGATCCATCATGGTTAACCACTATAAAAGAGGGGAAAATTATATAGGATTAAGAAGGTCTGTCCACTATAATTATCTTCAAACAGGGATAAATAAAATTGTATAAAATATGTTAATAATTTTTATATTATTATCATAATCTATATACTATAATTTTAAAACTGAAATTTTAATGTCCAAATGAATGTGGCCTGGGAATTTTCATTCTATCTTGTGGTGATGATCAGTTCCTTCCTCTTTTTATATAGATCTCTTCACCAGAATCATGTGTGAATGAGTAATCATATCGATATAAACTCCAATTTATAGAAAGATGAACCCGGATCGGTCCCATAGTCAAATAGTAACTAATATTCCAATTAAATAAATCATGAAACCAAATACATCATGGTTTTGTAAGAACTAAAATCATTGCCTTAGTTTGTGAGAAACATTAATATATTTAATTTTAACAAATTAATAAATAATTATTTTTATAATTTTAATAGAAATTAAAAATTATCTAAAAAAATAAAAAACGAACACACTAAGATAATCAAAGAAATTTTGAATCAATAGTGCCACAATAATATTTTTAAAAATTATCTTCCCTGAGATATAAAAAATTCCCTGTATTTTATTTTAAAAAAATTTGATGAAATCCTTTTAAAATATATATTTTATAAAATTTTATATTTCAAAAAAACTCAAAACTATTTAGAACTATTCCAAACATTCATCCCAAGATTAAGATTCATTTTAAAAAAATAAAATCCTCAGAAACATTTAGGGTGACTTACTAGGTTAAGTTACCATTTTACTCCTCATGTGTGAAATTGCCAATATTACCTTATGAACATCACCTTCTTTGAGACAAAAATTTTTAAATAATTATTTCAACTAAATTATTATATATATTATTTCAAAAAAACCAAAATATTTAAATAATATTATTTTTATTCCAATATTGAATAATCTCTCGTCTATAATTTTTCACAATTTGATTAAGATCACGAATCATAATATTAAATAACTTCATTTCTTCAAGATCATCCCTAATAAGATTCATCTCATCCTATGAAATTAAGCTCTTATAAATTTGGTTCGTAATATTTATTTTTGTGTAAAATTTTTCGTTTTCTGTATTAATGATATATTAAATCTCTACCATGAGACGATATTATTCCTTAGAGAGATGGGGTTAATCCTTGGTTACCAAAACACAAACTCACAGTCAACATTTTTCTTATCACAGGTTAGTGTGATTGGATATCAGTGGCGATGATGTAACTGTTGACTATGAACTAACATAGGATTAATTATATTATAAAATTTTATCCATATCATCATCCATGATATATATATAATTATTATTTCTGGAAATATTATGGTTATATGTTTAAATTCATGTAATGCCAATATCATATTTTCTGATTTAAATTATCATATTAGATAATATATGCAAATCTACATCTATGTATTCCAAATATTTTTATATAATGTATGTCAGTTGTTGAGATTTGGAATCCAATGATTTAATTACCTCATTAAATGATGGGAGTCTATATAAAGGATTGGATCTTAAAGTTGTGTGAGTGTGTGTAGGGATTCGGTCAAGCCATCCAATATCTATCTTCCAAATTATTGTTCATTTTTCTTTAGGGAGAAGGTTCTAGCACACCATTACAGTTCAATAATCCCTCTCATAGTTTACACAAATTGAAGTGGTCTAAGTAAAAACTAAGGAGGTAATAGCATGAGTTTTATTACTCAGTGATCCAATTTAAACATAATCTATCATGATATATAAAATTGGATGTGAGGCACATCCATTTGTTTTTATATTCTAAATTTACATATAGATATTATAATGATATGTATTTATTTTTATTGGGTTTCATTCAATATTATTAATATGATATTTCCCAACAAAATCCATCATTAGTATCAGAGAGAACTTCATTATTTAATAAATATATTCTTATTCTTTTTTTAAAGAACATGTATATCCTTTGATGAAAAAAAGGTGATACAGTAATGTACAATATAACATGTCTAAGTTTTAACAATTTTGTAATTCTCCAATTGATTTTGGTATATGATATCATAACATAACATTTAGTGTTTTCGTAGTTGTGGGGTATTGAATAATGAATTATAACATATGAGTGATCCAATACAGTGGTTATACACTTTATTGTAAACTGAGATATGAGTTATCATAGGCTATAACTGATATTCTAGGTTTCTCAAAATATTGATAGGTGTTATAAAATAAATTTAATGTATATCATAAAATATGACCACTAACCAATGATTAAGTTTGTCATAGTCACCAATTTAATCAAATAATTTTTTATATACTTACATTATCTATGTAAAATACAATTTTAGCAATGATTTTAAAATTTTATTATCATTTGAAAAAATTATAGTTTATAAATATTTATAAGAGATAAGTATTTGAAATTATAATTGAAATATTTTTATTCATAAATAATATATTATATGTTAATATAGATATTTAATTCTAGAAAAATAAATACAATTTTTATATATTTATTTATTCATTATTATAATAATATTATTGTATATAAATAGGTTATATGATAACAAATATTTTTTGAATTCCTTAATTTATAATATAAATTAATTTTAATGAAAACATATATAATGAATATATATAAGAATAAAGCATAAAATAATAAATATTTTCTATGATTAAATAGATAAGGTTTCAATATAATGTAATATATATTAAAATATTGAGTCTAATAAAACACCTCAAATAATAAATATTATATTCCTTCCAAAGAAAACAGTTTTCAAACATTAATAATTTTACACAAGTTACCCCAACTATTTGGTTACCATGAATTATTATTTTTAAGTCTAGAAGATTATAAATGACATAACCATTGTGTCTCTATATCTATTGTGATATTTGGGTAAAATTTTTAAGTAAACCCTAACTATTTGGATACTAAAGGAATAAATGTATATAAATCCATTTGATGGTTTTGGGAAAAGAGTTATCCACTCAACTGTAGAAGATTCATGTGTTATATGATTGACATGATTGTATACCAGATATCATCATGGATTATATTCCAGTATTAGTTGGGATGAGTTATAATGAAATATGGACCTTATCTTACCAAATTGATATGATGTATGTGGTCATCTTTTTTTATTAAGAGATTTTATTAAATACACTTACTGAATAGATATAAAAATGAAAATGACTTATTTTTGTGTCTTAGTTATATATTATGACATGAATCCTAATTATCATTGTTAGATATCTTATTTTATGCCCTAAAATATATTCTTAGATTAGTATCTATGGTTGATAAGTTTTATCAAAGAGAATAAATCTGTATATTTCTAAGTGAATTCTATAGAATTCGTTAATATAATTATAACTCATGGGGATAGGATACCAGGTGTGCATAACATATTTCTGTTGATAGATAGATTCTCATAAATATTAGGGGACTTATGTATGATTATTTATATCTTCTTTTCAGAAATAGAGATAGAGTTTATACATTATGGGTTGAATCTTACGGGTTAAGAATTAAATTTGAATTAGTCCTGTAGTAACAAAGTATTACTCAATTGTAGATATAAATTGAAATTTTTTTCCGATATCTTGTTTGATGAATAAGGTGAATTCATTCATTATAATAATAATAATATTTTAAAAATATATAAAGCATTGTTTTAGAGACCATGTAATATGGTGAATTGTTTATACATTCTAGTTTTCTATAAAACAATCTATAACATTCAATATATGATGTTCAATGTTGATCCTAACTCCACCATCATTTTGAATTTTCAAATTTGACACATAAATGAGAGAAATATCCTATGAATATATAAAAAAGAATTATTGGAATTATTTTATTATGAATTTCTTAATGCATATGAATATTTTTTAGTACCAAAAATTATTTTAGACACATTTAGTGGAAAAATTTAGAGGGATAGTGGACTATTTGATCATATATATAGTTGATCATGTGGACTAATGAATACATTGGAATGTTTTGTATATAGGTACTTCATAAACATTACTTATGAATAAATTTAGTGTGGTAATATGTTTACCATGAGGAAAAAGTTTGAAACAATTGAAAAGTTTGTGATATTAAAAATTAAAGTACTTAATCAACTAAGAACAACTATTAATATTATTTAATCGTGTCATGATAGAAAATAATTAATCTATGGATTCACTAATCATCTAAAAGTTCATGGAATTTTTTAACAAATACCTCCTCCTGAAATACCATAGAATAATGTTGTTTCTTAGTGGTGTAATAATAACTTGTTGGGCATGTTTGGATCAATGATGAGTCAGCCATACCTTCTTTTTTCATTCTGGGGATATTCTCTAAAAGTAGC
Source organism: Viscum album (assembly GCA_963277665.1). NCBI lineage: Eukaryota > Viridiplantae > Streptophyta > Magnoliopsida > Santalales > Viscaceae > Viscum > Viscum album. Next base: position 137,224,082 of record OY728128.1, on the reverse strand, counting down.
ATATTTCATTCTAAGACACCTATCATTTAAAGAAATCAGAAAGATACCATATGAGATATGGCATGTAAAGTGTCCAGATGTTTCATTTATGAGAATTTATAGTTTTAATGCATATGTAAATCATTTGTATTAAAATAAAAATAGACCTAAATCTTATAAATTACTTTTTGGATATACTAAAGATACTATGTGTTATTATTCTTATAATCATACTAAATAAAAAGTGTTAAGGCCTATTTTGGTGTTTTTCTTGAGATGGAATACATTGTTTAAGGAGTCAGTTATATGGAAGATTTGTAGTGAACCAACCCAGTACAACCTAATTCATCACCTAAATCAGTGTCCTACATGGCCCTAAAGAAGTTCCCAATCATATTGGGATAGTGAAAAACACTTTTAATTACTAATGATCACCTAGAAAAGTGTTCTCCACTATTAAAAGATCATAAACCATCCTATAAATTGTATGTCCAGACCAATTTCATCATAGAAAACAATATAAGAAATAAATAATATAAATGAAGTCATACACCATAAAAATCATGCCACAATATGACATATACATGATTTCTCATAAGAAACCCCAAAACTAAAAAGAAATTTTACAATACCAAATAATGTCCTAAGATACTTATTAATCTATTAAAAATTCCAACAATGAAACCAAAATAGAAAATCCCTATAAGACAACATCTCTTTCACAAGACACCAGATTGACGTAATCAAGAATATCCACCATGTTACATGGTGCCCTTTCCTTAACCAGTGTCTTAAATAAAGTCTACAAATTATTAAATGACCAAATAATGTTTTATGCATGAATCCCAATAGGATACTACCATAAATATATTTATGGTTTTTTACACGTGAAACTCAATAAACTCATTTTAAACCATTTTCAAAACTAAACCACTAAGAAAACATGCCATTTAAAAAATCATTTATCCTAACATCAGTTTTCCTTTCCAAATAAACCCAGTTTCCAAAATCAATTTCCAAAATTAATCAAACAAAAAAAATTAACAAAATTATTAATAAAACCAGCACAAGAAAGGAAATAAGAAAATCATCATCATGTAACCACATAAATATAAAATGGGAATAATATATCTCATTGCATAAAAAATGAACTAATCCAATTAAAAATCATATAAACTAATCTAAAATGAATAGTGTTCACCAAGGTATAAATTTAATCCTTATCATGAGTGAATAAACTAATATGATAGCTAGATAAGAAATCATAATCTCCCAAAATCATCTCAAGGCCCAACTTCAAGAGCTCTCATAGATTCTAAACATCCAACATAGAATCTCACATAGTCTTACTACCAAAATCCTCTCACTTTCCCTTGAAAAAAATGGATTATAACATTTTCCTCCCTTTGAAGGCTCACTCAGTCCCTTAAAAAAACCCTCGCTCAAATCCTGGTAAACTTATGTGTTTCTCCATTCCAATATAGTCCCAATAATTTCCCATATCAAACATGCTATTTCAAAAAAAACATGCCCATTTTATAAAAGAACCATTATCAATATTAAATCACTTATATAACCACTTAATATATCCTTTTTATACCATAAAAGCTCCTTTATCCATTTTAATAAACACTTGGTGTGCAAAAAAGCCCTAGCCATTTAGAAAAACCACATTAAATATCGATATTGAAAAACTAATTTATGTAGTACATAAAACACCGAATATGTACCAAGTATAAACAATTTCAATAAAAATAAATAAATATAAACATAGATATATAATTAATTTAATGTTATTCCTTGGAAAACCCCCTTAAATAGAAACACAAACTTTGGATTTGGTCCGAAGTTCAACACCTTTGATGATTACGACCTCAAAGAGGAAGGTCGAACAGTCATAAAACTATGCCATAAAAACCCCATTCCCACTATTATAGACCAAATATTCATCCAAAACCCCCAATAGGGCTCCATACTTCCAATAAATGGAAGAACAAGCAATTAGATGGGGAGAAGGGAGAAATCGTGGAGAAAGGCATTTAGCTCAATCCAAGACACCATGATTTTTTAGAGAATGACCACCAAAAGAATGGGATTCTCCATCATCAAAGGATAGGATATGTACATGATGGTGGTGGAAAATGATACCCCAAAATATATATTCCTTAAAGGGGTGAAATAGTAAAAACTCAATTTTTAAGTGAGCTATATAAGGATGTATGGTTTCGGTGCGAGGTTTGGAAAACTGTCCGCCAACTGTGTGAGTGTAAATGTACACCCAAAATGGGACACATGGTTCCCCCTATGGAGCATAATGGTTTGTAATACCATGTGAAAACCATGTGAATCCCTATTTCCCAACCTACAACAACCTCACATTTTTCCCACACATTTAGACAAACCATGCACTAAACATTATCCTTGGTCTCATATCCCAAATAAACCCTTTTTACAACCCCAGCACCTAGAACTCATAGAATGAATCAATATACAAATGAAAATCATAATTAAACATGTATGTTAACAAAATGGTGTTCAAAACTCCCCCCCCCCCACCCCACATTGCTTCTTCACTGGGAATGTCCATAGGAAATATCAGAAGAAAATTTGTTAGGCCACTACCCCCTCACAAAATCATCCTTCTCCCCTATCTCAAAACTATTTTCACTATGTTTTCAAAACAAATATACCAATTATATAGAAATACCGAGGATAACATTGTTCTATTTATCCATTGTACAAACAAGAAACTCTATATTGGTTGAATCAGGCTCTAACTCAAAATTATCCCACTCAAACTCCTGAGATAGGTCTAGATGGTATATTTTTAGGTAGGAAACTTGTAAGAAATCATGGATCATGTTCATACGTGTTCTATGATCAAACTAATAATCTACCATCCCAAGAAGCTACAAAACACAAAATGGTCTGACATAACAAAGAGACAATTTCCCCTTCATTACAAAACAGTGGTGTCCCAACCAAACTGACACCTATAGAAACACTTGATCACCAATCTGAAACTCCAATGGATAAAAGATATGTTTAGAATACAAATTTTGGTAGAAATTAAATATCATTACCATTTATGAATCTATTATACTATCTCAGTCATCTCCCAGATAAGGCTTGGTCCAACAAAGGAATTTTTTTTACCTCAGCCTCGTAAAATGAAGAATGGAATAGGTACCCCCAAAATTCATCAATAAAGGCCACTCTAATTGAGGCCTAGTGACTTTTGTTATAAGAAAACTCAGCCAACATTATTTTACTTTCCCATGAACTGCCAAAATTAAGGAAAAATAAACAAAAAATATCCTTTAGAATTTATATATATTTCATTGACTGAATATTCATATGTAGCTGATATACAGTTCTCATTTTTAGTTGGGTTCCCCAATCCTCCAAATGTCCCTTTCTAGAAGATATTTATAAAATGGGTATCCCATTCTGACACTAATATTAGGGGGAACTCCATGAATCCATACAAAACCAAAAACCTAGATGTGTCTATGGTCCTATAACCTCATCAACTCACTAATTGGAATAAATTTGGATGATTTGACTATAAGATAAAAAATCACCAAAATGGAATCTTTCCCACTCATGGTACATTGTATTTTGATCACAAAATCCACTGACAAATTATACCACTACCAAATTGGCATGGTAAGTGTAGACAAAAATCCAACTAGTCTCTGATTTATATTTTTTTATCCTCAAGTATTTTATAAACATGGAAATGAATTCTTCCATGTCATATCTCTTTTCAAGACACCAATACCATCATTTCAAGGTATAAAACATCTTTTTTACCTCATGAAGAATGAACTAGTCAGAATAATGTTTCTTCTAGAACCTCCAACTACCTCAGGATAAAAAACTAGACTCATTTGGAAGAGAAGAGAACCCTCGAGAGACTAATAATAATAACCCAAGGTCTCCCAACCATTAAAGGAACTGCTAAACTATTGTAACTTGGGGTTGGATACTTCGTAACTCCTAAGCCAATCAAAAAGTGAAGGGGTATCATACATAGTTGAAATGTAAACCAACCCTCTATCCTCCTACATCCCCAGCCTCAAATTAGTGAATAAAATCATCAAACCCCTATCATATGTTGAATCTAAAACATCTTACACTATGATAATTCTACTCAAATAATCAGATACCAAAATTTCCTCTCTCAACTGTATAAGAAATCTTGAAATCGAAGTATGGAAGACACTCCATATAATATATTTATCTGAGGTTCATGTCACTTTAGGGTGAAATATATTTAAGGATTTTATGACCAGAATAAAATATAAAATAGTTCTAAAATAGGTAATTTCACCACATCATTATTTTATGAATCACAGCTACCAATTCTTGGTCATGGGAGGTATAATTCTAATCATGTGTACATTTTGTTGTAAGACATATTCCACCACCCAGTATTAAAACATCAACACACATCCCAACCCCACATTGGGAGGATAAAAAACACTACATAATCTCTTCCAGACTCATGAATAATCAAAATATATGTAGATGTCAGATGGATCCACAACTTATCCAAATCTATTGCCACATTCCAAGTAAAAGAAGCCATGGGAAAAGTTAAAACGGAGAAGTCATGAAATAATGTCTATAACACCCAATTATTACTAAAAATTTTATATCTAAAACACATTATTGGGATACTCCCAATACATGACTGCTTGATATTTCTATAGATATATTGAAACTACTACCACATAAAGTCGATGCACCAAAAACATCAAATCCTAAATCCAAAAATGGAACTTGAATAATTCATAATATAGATGGTTCTCTCTCAAAACAACCAAAACAACCTCCATATGTGTAGCATAATCCTCCTTTATCATGTAATATACCAATATTTCATCCAAAACATTACTAGGAAGGAGTCTAAAATGTGATGGTTGATCAGGTTCATTATTACCATAAAAACTTTAGGAGCATTACTAAGACCAAATGGAATAATCAAATACTCAATGTATAGAAACCCAGGCTTCTCATAAAATTATATTACATTTTTATACATGAATATTAATTACATAAAAAACACATTCCATAATCCTATAATTTTTTTGTGACATTATTGATTTGGAAAAGAATCGTATAAATTTGGAACATATCTTCAGTGTCACCTATACAGATCTTATCTATTAATAATACTACATAAATCCATTATTCATAACCTGGGGAAATGAAATATAAGAATTAGTGAGCTCATATTCCCAATAAGGGTAAACCTTAGAGATAAATCATAATAACATGAGCATAAGGTTATAATAACATTATCATAACATTTTAAAACCAGACCCTACATCTCAATGATCATAACCATGAGTCATAGAAACAATGTTGGTAGTTCAGGATATATGATTCATAAGGGAATCAAATAAAATGAGAAATGAGAGTATAAAATTTTCATAAGACATAGACTTGTGGAATATACATTATCATAAAAAATATTAATTTAAGCCTAACTATTAAGACATCCCTAACATGTTAGTCTACGGATAACCACCCATGTACCTTCTTAGAGCCTAGAATGACATCCTTTCTACCCTCTTTCAAGACTAGTATATCATCCCACATACCCACATTAGGTATTTGAATAATCCCTCTTATACTCATTGAACACATATAACATTAAAAATTACTTAATTCATTGGAGGGATATATAGGTCACCACTATCACATAATGAAAATATTATATATACATTTAACAAGGTCATAAAACAATTATTATATCCCATCCCATGAATTGGAATGTGTCTCTTAAACATTTCATCATATCATAACATGTAGGTAAAAGATAGGTTTTATTATCATTTCATTATTTCACCATATCATAGCCATTTTGAAAAGAAGTGGGTTTTATAAGAATATTATCATGTTATAACTAGTTGATGATAAATGGGTTTCATAAACATATTTTCTTAGTAAATCATTTATTGAAATAATAATAATGGTATATTTGGTTTATATTACCATTAAATCATAAATTACATCAAATTATTTCATCTAAGAAAGATAATTATTTTGAAAGATCACATGGAACATTCCTTGAGAGAAATATCATTTCTTCAAAAATAACTTTTTAAAAATAAGGATTCATGTACAATTTTTAAAAATTATTTCTTTTAATATTAAATTGTATAATTGTAAAAAAAATATTCAATGAAAAGAATTTTTATTGTGGTGGACAATTCTGTTAATTCCATACACATTAAAAGAAAAATTCATTTCAAATTTTCTGTAAAATCCAAACAGGAATATTTTGGAAAATGATATGAAGATTCCTTTAAAAAACTTATTATAACTTAAATAATGGGTAAAAATTTCATTAATAAACCATTTAAATATTGTTAAAAAAATTTGAAAACATTTTAAAAAAACATGGTTTTCAATGAAAATGGGGTTTCGACCAAAAAGAAATTTTTTCTGAATACTTATTTTGAACTCATGAGTACATAATAAGAGTAAAATGAAGGAAAAACATGTATTCTCATGATTAAACTTGAAGAGAATAAAAAAATACTTTCTCAAAAGATTAATTATAATATATCACCATTTAAAGTGTAAACATAAACAATCCTATTAGACCATGAGACTATTCTGTTAAACTATTACCACTTTGGTAACACTAAATTGAACTCCACATGAAAGAATAACATTAAATGAAACATAAAATATAATTATAAAAATAAATTCATGGTTTCCCATGTAATATGGGAATTATATAATCATCATAAATGAATATAGGTGTATAACATAATATATTTCTCAAAGAAAGAAAATTGAGTCAAAAAACACTTACCAATTTGGTATTATTTGAATCATAAAGCCGATGAAAGATATATCCTCAAATAGATATTAAAATTTCCATATTTTTAAGTATAATAATCCTAAAATAAATTCATGGTTTTATATACATCACAAAATATAAGCATGTGTCAAATATGGATTGTGTGTCATAGAAAAAAAATAGATGGAAATCCATTACTACACAGAATTGTTTTTGATCACAAGCCCCAATATATAATATAATTAAATGAAACATTAAATTTAATGAAAATATGGATATTATTGATATAACATGTAAAATTATAACTATATACACCACATAAATGAAATGAATAGTGGCTAGGAATATGTCTCCCATAAATAATAATGAGGGATTGGAAATCCTATAATATAATTCATGAATTCCTATGTACATGGTCAAACTTCATGTATAATACATATAATTTTATTATAGATATATTAAAGAACATTAATTTTATATATCATACTATATATTATTTTCTTATGAAAATTTCATAACCGTTATTAACAATTCCAAATCAAAGTCATGTTGTTGGCAATACTGGTTTACATTTCATGAATGTTTAAATTTTTTAGTTTTGGTCCCCCTACATTGATTTTGGTTCCTTAAACTCCAAAATTATAATAATTAAATAATTAAAGTATTTATTAATCAATTATAATTATATGATAGATCATGGGATATGGTTTTTCGAAACAATATACAATACGATCATGGATATAGTTGGTCATACATATGCATGAGTAACATTTCCAATTTTTAATGATCTTAAAGGAAAGGAGGTAAGTAGTATTTTATCATAATATAATGATCATAATATAGTAAATAACATATAATTATTTAAAATATACATATACATATCATATTAGCTTTTTCTTGATGAAACTAGATAGTCACATCACTTCTGAAAGGTGGTGGTCTACAAATACATGAATGGTGTTATCATACTTCTGTACGTGAAAAAGGAAAGGAGTAAAATGATATATTTTATTTTAATAATGATAAATAATTCATAAATATCATAATTATGTCATATATATTATATATATTCATTAAAAGTATCTTTATTATCTTCCATGTAAATAATTATTGAATGATTGATTCACATCACTTCATGAAACAGTAATCTGCCAAAGACACAAGGGACATTATCATCTCCCCAATAGAATGGAAAGTAAAAAAATATTTCTAATATAATGAATTCTCAGGTATAAATATTTTATAAATATAACATATATATATATATATATACTTTATATCCATCATTATACCTAACTGTGAGAGGTGATAATGGAAAAATGAATTGCATCGGTTAGCGAGGCGGTAGTCCACTATACACATGAATAATGTTTTCAGTACCCATTTCATAGAATTTGGGATTTTTTTGGGTTATTACCACAACATAACAACATCTAATAACATGTAATTTACATTTGTTATTATATCATCATGTTTAAATAATAATTTAATAATAATGAGGAAGAAATAAAATAATAATTCTTGTTGAATAACATTACCTCTACTTTGGGTAACCACATCTAGTTTTAACCAAGAGCCTTCATGAGAAGGATATCTAAAAAAATCAAATAATATTAGAGGAATAAATTAGGGATATATTTTTTTAAGTAATTTTTCAAAACAAATGGTTTAATGGTTTTGATAAGAGATTATAGGGGTGGACTTTTATGAGTGAGGGGATTGTAACAATAGAAATGTTTTAAAATAAAAAGAGTAACCATGTTTTTTTAAAATAAAAAAGCATAAAAATGAAGTATTATTGATACCAATACATGATAGGGTCCAAATATAGCCATAAAATAAATTTTAGACATGTTTTTTTATTATTTTAACCCTTATCTTTTAAGTTTAATATGCCATTAAACCCATTTTTTCCTTAACTGTGGTAACTAATGTTTTTCAGTATTTATTTCGGTTTAAAAAATTCATTTGACCATATTATAAAATATAACTTATTAAGATTCCAAATATAGAGTCTATTTTTTGAAAATTAAACTCGTATAAGTAGAAAATTTTAATTTATCATTAATCATGTAGAGGTGACGAGAGAGTCTGTTTTCAAAGATAGAATGTTCCAGTGTTTACAAGGATTTTATATAAAAATTCATCTTGAAGATGATTTGAATAAAATAAATTAGATATATATATATATATATGAAATGATTATAATTTTAAAATAATATAAAATATAATTTAAATTTAAATTTTTTTTAAATTTAATGGTATTCTCAGTCAAAATTTAGATTCTTTGATTGTTCACAAAAAAAAACTAATCTTTTCAAAAAATTATCAACTATTCACCCCCAAATATAATAATTAAATTATAATTAAAACAGTTAAAATAATCTTTTAAAAATAATGTTTCAAAAGTTGTGAAAATTTAATTTTAAAATAACTTTTCACTAGTGAAAATAACTTCTTTTTATAGAAATAATGTTCTTATGCATAAAATTGTAATAACTATCCCATATATAAAAAATAAAAACGAAAAATATTAAACATATGATTGAATATATACTATATAAATTTACTAGAAATAATTCACCAAAATAATTATATAATTTTTTGAAGAAAACACATTCTTTTCATAAAAATACTTTCCTAGAGATGAAATATATTAATTTCAAATAGGTTTTTTTGTTTTATTTTTTATTCAAATTGTCACAAAAAGAATTAATGTAATATAAATGTGTCTTCATACCAAAATGATTTATTTAAGACTATTCATACCCTCCATTCTAATTGCTTAGTGATAAGTATTATTTTAGATAATAATTTTTTAATAGTATGTTATGTTTCATTTAAACTTGATGTCATCTGTAATTCAATATAAAGTCAGTGTTACTTGTATAAAAATATATCATGTGGAATAAATTATATAGAAATATATATTTCAAAAAATATCATTTTGTTATATTCTACACCCATAAAATCGATTTCAACCTCTAAATTATTTTTTTCATCAAAGGTTTACCATTTTAAAATTATTTCCTAGAAACATGCATCTTAATAAGGGTTAACAACATATACTCTTGAAAAGGGGAAATGGATGTGTGAATGTCATCTGGAACAACACATACTATGTTTTCAAATAAAATAATATAGTTGTGAAGTAAATATATATACATGAAAGAAAATACTGTAAAATTATATACTGTTATAGAGATCATTGATCACAAGAAATTGGGTGATCCATAGAAGGTCAATGACCAAAAAGCATAAAACAAAGTGGCATGAAAAAGGTCATTTATATCATCAAAAAATTTGATAGTTAGATAAATTTTAATTTTAATATCTTTTTAAAATTTTGGTGGACTTCATTTTCCGTCTACAATGATAAATCATGAAAATATACATACTTGATAATATTTTATTTCATAGGAACAATTTCATCATTTGGTTTTGCCTTGATAATTTTTTACATCATCTATTACACTAAAAGGGGGTTTTTCATCTATGAAGCACTAAATAAAATTCCTGAAATAATGATCAATCATTCCTTCTATATAAAGTTAAAAAAGTTTTACACTGGTTATCTAATATGGATAAATCTTTATATAGTAAAGTAATATGTTAATCTATAAATCCAGATTTTATATTAAAAAAACTATTATATAAATGGTTAAACATATAACCCATCCAATATTTAAAAATTTATAAATTAGATCAATAAATTTCTCAAAATCACCTTAACATTAATCCCCCATATATCATAAGGGGGATCTAGATAATCCCATACCAATAATTTGAATACCACTATCTTGTATTATTATAAAATATGGTAATAAACCAAATTACTATAAAACCATATGGAAAAATATATCATTACCCATTCCATACATAAAACATATATTATTGGATATATTCCTTATGTCTAAAAATTTTGTAAACTCCATCAATGATTACATAAACCACTTTATAAATGAATCATTAATTACTTCCAAGGAAATTATTACTATCTAGTTCACTTATCCATATCAATCATCTCTTTATCCAAAACTAGCCATCTCAACATCCAAAAAAATATTATGGTTCTTATTTACCTTAACCATGTGTCTTCCATTATTATCACATCTACATTAAATAAATTTTCTAGGTCATCCGCAGCACTCAATATATTCTTTAAAATACATAATGAGAAACTTATACTAAAAAACATTATATATTTTATAATTCTTTAATTCCAATTCATAAACAAATTAATCATTTAACTTTATTATTAAAAAACATAGTATTATTCATCATCTTATTTCTTAATGCCTTCTTCCTATCAAATATCATTTATATTCTATTCATTATTAATAATAAATATATTACACCTATAAACATTATGATTCTGATCCTGAATTTTCTCTATAGGAAATTGATTTTCATAATTTTTATACATTCCCAATTAAAATAATTAATCCACTAATAACACCTAAGAGAGACTGATATTTCCACCCAATACATTAATTTAAATTTTCATTTTTTCAATATATTTACTTACTATGTGACCTTATTTTCCACACATAAAAAATCTCCTCATCCTTTTGAGATATTCACTTGAGTGATTTTTCCACATTCTATACATATAGAAAATGAAATCTTCAGGACACCATTGTCTCAACTAATCTATATCACATCAGACTCTATCATTTTATTTCTTTTTAGAAAAATATTCAATAAATTACATAAACACTTTATGGATGTATGTTATATTTTAGTGCCTTTTGAAACATGGAACACAATATTCATAATTAATGAAAAATATTTAATGTCTCCCATAAGGATCTACCCTTTTGGTACTCCATCTTATAACATTTATTTCTATCCTGGGGGAAGGAATCATAAGAAACATTGATTTGAGATTCTCAGTAAAGGTATGAAGTATAGATACATAATCATAACATGATAATGAGGGTGTGAGAACATTAAAATAACATTTAAAACCCGTACCCCTCTTATCTTATATCTTAATCTGGAGTTATGGAATAAAAATTGGTAGGTCATAAGATATAATTTATTATTGAATCAAAGAACATTATCTATGAGAGAATAAAGTTTCCGTAAGACATATACTTGTTGAATAAAAATATGAATAAAATATATTATGTCAAGGCTATCCATTAAGACATTCAACACATGTTAGGATTTTGAATTCTGTAGTGTGCCTGCTTTGAGCTTGGGATGATCTCCCATATACCCTCTTCTGAGTTTAGAATAACCTCATATGTACCCTCTTTTTTTATTGGTATTACCTCTAATATACCCTTGGATCTTATATAAGATTATTCATTTCCCCATGCATTGGAGGGAGATATAGCTACCACCCGTCACATAATGAAAATCATATATATGTTTACCAAGAGATCATAAACATTTTCTAAAATCATAACCCATGAAATGAAAAGGGTTTTAAAAACATTTAATCATATCATAACCTATGTAAAAGGGATATGTTTCACAATCATTTAATAATTTAATCATAGCATAACCAAGGAAAAATGTAGTGTGTTTCATATGAACATTATCATGGAGTAACCTATGAAAGAGAAAAAGGTTTCATAAATATACTTTAATGATAAAGAATTCATAAAAATAATAAAAATGGTATCTTTAGTTCATATCCATAAAAAATCATAGGTTATATCAAAGGGTAACATCTTATACGGGAATGATTTTGAAATATCACTTGTAACATTTCCTAAAAAAATAAAAAATCTTTGGAAATCAATTTTTAAATATAAAAATTGTTAAAACATTTTGAGAATACATTTCTTTGAAAATAATATTTGAAACACATAATTTAATATTCAATGAAAATAATGGCCATGATGTTGGAAAATTGTCTTCATGTTGTACACATTAAAGTAAAGATTCCTTTCACATTATCAGTAAAATACAACCAGGAATTATTTGGAAAACAACATGATGATTCCTTTCAAAAATATTGTATAAAGTAAAATATGATTAAAAATATCTCTGGTAAATAATTTTAGAATTTTTAATAAAAAATTTATCTATTTTAGAAAAAAATTGTTTTTGAAGATAAAGGGTTTTTGAAAGAGTAGTTGGTTTTTCTTAAAAAGGTTTTTTTAAACACTAGAGTATATAAGGAGAGAAAAATTAAGAAAAAACGTGTATTGTAATGACATAACCATGTGATAATAAAATTAATGAATTTATTGAGATATATATCATTATATTTCATCATTGGAATAATAAACCTAAACAATACTGATAAATGATGTGATTGTACCATAAAACCATTACCAGTTTGGTATCGTTGAATCATAAGCTGAATAAAGTAATAAGATTAATTAAATCCTAAAATAAAAATATAATATATAAAATTATGATATAACATTTCATGTTTTCTTTGTATACACCTCATAAAAGAAGATATGTTCATAACATAACATATATCTCAAATAAGGAAAATTGAGACAAAAATTCATTACCACACTGGTATATTTTGAATTGTAAAACCCATGAAATGGATCTAATAAAATCTAAACTTAAATCCAAATAATTTTTAGGATTTGATTCATAAAATATATTCATGTTATATATATAAACCACAAAAAATAAACTACGGTTTAATTTTTTTTGTCTTTTACAAAATAAAAGTGAGTTGGAAATCCCTTACCACTTTAGCATTTTTCAAAATAGTTACACAAAAAAAAGAATAAAAACAATTGAAAATTTAAATTTCATGAAAATAATGATATTAATGGTGAATCATGTAAAAGGGAAATTATATATAATGAACAAAATAAATGACTGGTGAATTTTCATATGTCTCCCAAAAATAAAAGAGAGACTAGTAATCCCTTAGCATAAGTCTCGACTTCATACGTTCATGTTAAAACATAATGTATAAGAAATATAATATTATTATCCATATATCATAGAGAACTAATTTTATATATAATACCATTTATGATTTTTTATGACCGTGTATTACCTTTTATATAAACAATTCCATGTAAATTCATTATTTGTGGAATAACTTATTTAATTTTCTGTATGATTTGATTTGTTATTTTTTGTACTCATACCATTATCATGATTAAATAAACCCCATATTAATAGAAATTACATAATTATAATATTTATTCATCAATTATACTTTCAATACCAATCATTAAATATGGTTTTTGAGAAATTATGTATGTTACGATCATGGTGATGGTAGGTAATGTGTACACAATAGTAACATTTCTATTTTTCAATGATCATTATGGAAAGATGCTATGTAAAAATTTATCACTCTATAAAGACTATCATATCATAAATAACATTTTATTTATTTATGTATACTTATAAATATCATCCATATGGTGTGTTGATAAAATTAGAGTGTCACATTACTTTGTGAAGTCGGTAGTCTATACGTACATGAACGAAGTCATCGTCTTTCAGTTAGTGAAAAAGTAAGAAATAAAATGATATATAGTATTTTAAGAATGATAAATATTTCATTAATAACGTAATTATTTCATTTATATCACATATATTTTTCAACATTATCATTTTTATCTTCCATGTAAATAATTAATAAAAAAATAATCACGTCTCTTAACGAGCTGGTAGTCTATTGTACACATGAACGATGTTTTTTGCATCCCAGGTGGAATGGCATTAAAAAAAACTATACACGTTTTAATTAATAAATAGGTAAAATGATTATATGAATATCTTATAAGTATATGTATACTTTATATCCATCATTATACCCAATCATGATATGTGGTAATATAAAAGAGAATGACATCTTTTCATGTGACTGTAGTATATCGTACCCATGAAAGATGATTTCATAACCCATTTGATGGAATTAAAGATAGATTTAGGTCATACCCAAGACATATAAAATCTTTTTATATATAGTATACTTACTTTTTAAAATCATTAAGGTTATATATGAATTTAATTATTTAGTGTAAGAAATAATATAAAAACATTCGTCGAACTACCTCTTCTTTAGGCAACCTCTTTGGGATTACAACAAAAGAATTGCAAGCATCGTTTTCTGGCCAAACGAAGTCCTATAATTTTAAAAGATGAAGTTTTGAAAGTTATTTTTTCATATATTGGCCAATACCAATGTTTTTCATATTGTAAAATGGATACGAGAGGTGGTGGCCTTTTATAATTGAGGTGAGTGGTACACTTGTAATTATTTTAAATAAAAATGTGTATCAACATTTTACACACTCTGAAAGGGTAACAAATGGAGTATTATCTTTTATAATAAATTATAGGGTCTATATTTGTCTATAAAATATATTTTACACATGTTTCTATGTTTTTTTAACCATTATCTTATTAGTTTAATCCTCGGGTAAACCAATCATTACCTTAACAGTGTTTATTAATTATTACTATTTCCACACAAAAAAATGGTAAAAATTAGGTTGGAATTTTTATATAATATAATTTTTTGTTATTATAAATATAGAATCCATTTTTTAAATTCAATTCTCATATGTGGGAAAAATTAATTTAAAATTAATATCACTAACGTGAAAACAATGATGGTTTTTTAAAAGAAAATTTTTAAAAGTTTACAATGTTTTTATTTCAAAATTAAATATTAAAATGATTGAAATGGACTAAATTTGATTAATAGATTTATAATTTAACTAATTAAAAAAACAATTTAAAATATAATTTATACTTATTAAATGTTTTAAATGAAAATGAACCATTCAATTAAAATTCTATAATTTTCACTTTTCATCAAAAAATTATAAAAAAATAATCCTATGATAATTTTTAAATTATTATTACAAAAAACAAAATTATTTTTCAAATAAATATCCCAAAAGTGTCACAAATTAGTTTTAACATAGGCTCCCAAAAAATTTAAAAACTATTTTTAAGAAAATATTATTTAAATTGTAAAATTGGATTTATTATTCTCAATTATCTAGAAAACAAATAAATTGAATGGTGAAAATTTATTGAATATATACTATATCAATTTAGTTAAATTCATTCAACCAAAGTTTTTTGTATGGTTAATAGAGGAAAAACATTTTTTTACAAACGAATAGTTTTTCAAAGAAATATTTCCATTATTTAAAAATATATTTTTTTCATTTTTGATTAATTTTTCACCAAAGAATTAATTTTATAAATGTGTGTAGACTATATATTTTTATAATTTAGTTAGGATCGTTCATTCATATCATTCCAATGGCTAGGAAATTACATGAATTTTAAATAATAATTTTTAATCGTTGTTCATGTTTCATTTAAACAAAATGTTTCTTCAAACCCAAGAAAACATTAATGTTACATCTAATGAAAAATATTTAAAGTATTTAAATCATTTTATAGAAAAAATATTTCAGAAAATATCATGGTGTAACACAATTTTTCTATATTAGCTTCAAAAGGAAGTCTTTGGAACATCCACTTCTTGGAACTTCAATTGGTGGTGCCCTGATAATAGATCTATCATTGAAAAACAATGGGCCCTCTAGAAAAAATCAAATTGATCATAGATTCTAGGTAATGTTAATTGATTCTTTATTGTCACATGGTAAATCTTACGATAGTCTATGAAAATTCAAAGGCTATCTTCCTCATTCATTGAAAATGGCACTAAAAATCCTAATGTGACATACTAGGATAGATTATACCCATTCAATCGTGGTCCTATAGATAAAGCATCATCCTATACTACTCATCTAGAGCCATATGATAGGATTTCAATAAGTTTGGGCTCATCCTATAGAGAAGATCAATAGTAAACCCTACCTCCCACTAGAGTATAAATCTGGGTAAATCCACTGTAAACATGTCTGGGTACTAATCCACAACAACAAGATTATCGACCACTAATACCTACTCAACAAAATCAAGAAAAAACCTGAAAAACAACAATGAGATAAACCCCAACTCTGAAGAAACTGGCCCTGACTTCGCAGATCGCATATTCCAATCTCCCTATATGTTGTGACCTCTCCTTTAATGAGTGAGGAACTGGTTCCTTATGTGATAACAATAAACCATTTATTATAACATAATAAACCAATACATGTTAATAAAATTAAAAACATTTAGTTCCAAAACAATTATTTCTTAGAAAACTTCCATACTAGGAACCACAATACTGTATTTAGTGAACATAAAACCCCTATATAATTCCCAAACCCTACATTCGTAGAGTTAGTGCCTTAAATTGTTACATTGACATGATTAAAAAGAATCACATCCAGAAGAACTGAAGGTTTTTTATTATTGGAAAATAATATTACATACGTGATACCCATATTATATTAGGAAAATAAAATATAGCAGAACATAAGTAAAAGTTTAGAATACTTGAAACACATTCAAAAGATTCCGCTTCATAGCCTAAAGAAAGGAAACATAATAAGTGTGTGATAAAAGTATAAATTATTTTATGACAATAATATTAATTAATTAATAATAAGAAATCAAAATTTCATGTTAAATAATAGAGAATAAATTCCATTTAAATAACTTGGTGAGGAATTATAAATATGGAATGATAAATAATTGAAACATGTTTCATTTATTCAACAAACTAAAAATGAAATATATCTATAGATTTTATCACATGAAAATCTCGTGGATATTATCACCGATAACTATAATATCTATGAAAGATATTTTTAATTATTTGATGTTGTTTCTGAGGAAAATGAAAACATATAGCGTCAGGACCTTTCAAAATATGGTTTAAAACTATAGGTAGAACCCCATTTAATTGGGACATCCTATTGATATCATGAGAATATATTGATTTATCAATGTGTTATATAACTTTTAGGTTGTACATGTCACTTCTATATCAAATCATTATTTATATAAAAATTATTCAATTTAATTAATAAACAATATACATTATCAAATATCCATATTGAATAAAAGATATGGATTTATCCACAATTCCCAAGTTAATAAAATAACTGTCAAAGTGAACGTCGTATATATAAATGGAATATAGATTAGGAAATAATAATTCCCATCAATAATGAATGTCGATATTTCAATTATTAGAATATTTTGTTTATTTTAAGAGAAAGTTATTAACCACAAAAGAAACTGAGATGGTAAATATAATAATTACCGCATTGTAATTTTAAAGAAAAAGCCCATAAGGGATATAATTCAATGTGAAAATTAAAATACCATGAAATATGATATAATCTTGATACTAAAAGAAAAATTTAAATATATACACCTCATTAAATTGAATTCGTTTATACCAACAGATAAGTCTCCATGGAATGTAAATTTAGATGAAATCTATTACCTTGTGTTTCTTTTTTGGTGAATATCCTTTAACCCCTTTTATAATGGTTTAAAGAATATTATTAACTTATAATTGAATCATATTCACATTTATAATATCATAGATTATATTCTTAAAATATTTTATTACTTATTTGTTAACAAACAATCATTATTTTCACTATTTTGGGCGTTAATTGTCTACCGTTTTGAGTATGTTTTGACTTGTTACTTGTTGTTCCTATTAATTAAATAATAATTTGATCATGTAAATAATGTAAACCATGATTAAAATGTCAAATATATACATTATATTTTTTTATATAATAATACTTGATATTTTGATACAAGAACAGAAAGCATCGTTTATGGAGATAGTAGGTTATATGTACAAAGGAACGCTGCTTCCATTTATATTAAATATTTAAAATAATTAAAAGTAAAATATATATCTATATTATAATTAATGTATCCTATTTATTTCATATGTGTCAAATATTTTTATTAATACCATATTTAATAAATTTTTTGTAATGTGTGAACGAATCACATCACATTGAGGCAATAATAATCCACATGTCCACAAATAATGTTATTATATTCCCACCAAATAGAAAGCATGATTTTTGAGTTATATAAGAAGTATATAAGATTAAATACATTCCAAATATCATATATAAAATATAAAAACGTCTTCTATCATTTAAATGTGGTAAATAGAATAATGAATGACATTGTTCATGAGACAGTAGTCCACCATACAAACGAATGATGATTTCATATCATATATTGATGGTTTTTATGAAATTGTATGAAAAATATTGGAATAAAAACATATAATTATATTTAAGATACATTTTTTATTATATAATCATGATATAAAAATAATTTAAGGGGTGGAGAAGTAAATTAAACAAAAGCGGTCGTTGAAAAAGGTTACCACTTTTTTTGGGTAACCCCTCTTGTTTTTTACCAAAAGACCTATGTGGTTTGATTTCTATATAATTAGCAGGTTCTAGGATGATTATAAGTGTTTTTTAGATATTATATAGGAATATTTTGGAAGATAAAAATGGATTTATATGTGTGAATAAGTAGGAGGGGTGGGTTCCTTTTTATAGTGGAAGTTGAGTTGTATTCTTGTAAATTCTTTTAAAATAGAATTCCACAAAAGTTTTTTCCTTGTCATGTAGCTCTAATAATAATGTTCTCTACATTTTCACCTAGCTCACGTTCTTTTTATAAGATATTCTTTTATTTAGGTGTTTATATTGAACTATATTCATGACTTATTCAATGAATCTCATGATATTCCACTAAATCATCATTGTTCTATTTAATTCCATTTTATGACCAAGTTTTTCTTGTAGAACATCCTATTTTATTTTCAATACACCTCTAAAAGTGATTGAATATCACATGTGATTCTATATTTTTTGAATTCAATCTCATCATACTACACACATATATGTTCAATAAGTAATGATTTTTATTTGTATTAACTTCCATCATCTTATGGTTTTTATTATCCATTTTTCCTCTTTGATGTGTATCACATGTATTGAGCCTTTAATGATTAACATTTGAAAAAACATTCATCAATTCATCTTGGACATGATTATTCAATTTATTTGTTCACAAATGGATAAATATTCTCTGTCCTGAATGTAATTCCCTTAAATATAAATATATGATTACCTTTAAATACGATAATGTGTCTAATAGCTTTCACCACATGCAACATCAAACTACAACAAAACTATGATATTAATGTACCTTTAAAACCTAGATATGGAATTAGTATTAATGAATATGAGTAAAAACATTCTGAATTTATTATATGAATAAAATAAACTCTTCTTTTAATATGAATTAAATTTAATTTGTATAACTAAAATGACAAATGTGTTCAATTTATGCATAGAACTGTATTTTTCAAAATAATTCATTTTTATGCCCAATGTGTTTCTATTTCAAGAAACTTATTATTAATAATGATAAAATATATTTCATATCAATAATATGTTAATAGTAATTTAATTAATAAATAATAGGGAATATGAATGAAAATGTTTAATATTCTAAAAAAGATATTTTTTACAAAAATATGTTTTCATTAAATATTTAATTTTTATTTAAAAGATAAATTTCTAAAATTTATAATTTTAATTTAAAAAAAATAATAATTTATTTTTGGATTGAACGTTGAAATATATTCCTTAGCTAAATTTTTGGTATTTTTAAAAATAATGATTTTTAGGTGAATATGTAAAAAATAAATTTATAAAAATAATATGACTTTTATGGAATTAGTAGTATATAAATATGAACTATAAATTTTTAAAATATAATATAAGACCAGATTTGTATTTTATAATTTTTTTTTACAATTTTTAAAACTTTTCTTCTAATTTAAAAACCTATATTTTACATTTTAGAACTTAAATTATATTTTTTAAAAAATTATTTTTATTAAATTACTCATTTAGTATTTAAAATATTATTCTATGAAATTTAGAAATTAATATAAATAAATAAAATTTAAAAATTGGAATCCTTATATAGAAAATATATAACAAGGGTCATATTATTTTTTTTGGAAAAATCAAAAGATTCCTTACATAAAAAATAGTTTTTGATGTAAAATCATAAAGAGAAAATTAATAATTTAATGGATAAAGGGATTGAATCATGTTAAAAACATGTTTATAATTAAATAGGTGATATAATATCAACTTTAACTTACCCAAATATAAATTATTTATTATTTTTGATAAACTTGACATGTTTAAGATGTTCTCCCTTCAAATTAATTTGAAATATTTATGAAAATGATATTCTCACCACTTATAAAATGGAAATCATCCCACCTATTCTGTACAATGCTAAAAATCCAAGTTCCTACTGAAACCATTCCCTTTATCATTCACATATCATAATATTTCTCTCTCTAGTTATTATTATTATATTATTTTATCTTATTCTTTTAACTTACATGGGATCTTCCAACAAAATCTCTAACTAATCAATGTGAGTAATCATTTGCACTTAACATTCTTCATTTATCTTTTTTCCTTTAGAGGTCTAAATTTAAACACTATATGCAATTAAATCATTATTGGTTATATAAATAATACTATTATTCTTCGGTAATAATCATTAATTAATTTCTTCCTTTTCCCCTTAAGGAAAGTGAAAACGATATTTATGTGTGTGTGCGGACTACCACCACCACAAAATGTCATTTTCCCTTTTCCATAACTGCATTACACAGGTGGTCCAAATGATGAATTTAATTAATTATTATGATATTTATAACCTATGTATATTTATAAAATTATAAAACATTTTATAATTTTCTCATGTCGTATGAAAGATGAATTTTCAACCATATGTGGTATAGACTGTGGCCTCCATAGAACGATTCATTTCAAATTTTTTTTCAATAAAACCTTATACGGATTATCAAGATAAAGCGCTTAGTGTATAAATATGATTTTATTAATTAATTAATATTATATTATGTCAAATTGGATAATATATTAATTATATTATCATCAATCAATCACTTTTAATTCAACCGTCTAAAATGAGCGTACTAAGAGGAAAATGATATATTCTTTCTAAGTAATGGCATTACTTAAATTATAACATCTTTGAAATTAATTAAAATTATAATGTATCACACTAATAATCACCAAATAATATATTAATTCATCAAGTATAATGATATTACTACTAAACCACCTTATAATCATTCATTAATCAAGGGGGTTCATGTCTAGGTCGGTTTAACATCCTACTTGAACAATACTATCCATTTATGTCATAAATGACAATGACAACTTATTTTCTGATATAATAAAATATAAATAAGAAAATAATGTTTTATTGTAATTTTTTTAATATTATATAAACATTTTACTCATTAATTAACAAATCACTACTAGTTTATTCATATTCACTAAAACTTGATCGTTGTTGATTTTATCCACACGAATAATAATCAAAAATAACATGAAAATTAAATATTGCTTTATGAGATATATTTTAACATATATTATAGTTCCACAAATGATCTAATTGTTATTTAATTTGGGAAAATAGTATACCAACTCCACTATTCTGAAACTAGTTCAAAGCAATAAAGATTACTTAAAGGCGGTGTTGAAAATAGTTAAAAACTCACTAATGTATATTTGTGAATATAATTACTATAATTGAATTTTAAAAGTTGTCAAATTTATGTAAAATATTCGGGAATATATTTAATGAACTTAATTTAATTATATATAGAATTTTTTTCATGTTCAGAATCTATCATGCCTGAGGTAAGGGCTTTCATCTCAAATTCCACTCTTTGAGACCTGTTTGGTATTAGACACCGAATTCTATATATGTGGGGTATATTAAAGCTATTTCAGATAAAATATTATGAATTAAATTTAAATAATTTTATTTCATGTTTGATTACAATCCCACTCTTTCGGTTGATTTTGATAAACATGTAACTCAATAAGCAAGGGTTATTTGTCATAAACATTAATTCATTTAGACATGTTTGTACAATACACCATGTTATCCTATGAAGGGAGTATTCATTGACCCATTATATATATTTATCAAAAAAAATTATTCGTGGGAAATTTTAATTCAAATGATTTCCTTTTCATAAAATGGATTTGGACTCATTCGTTACCCAAATTTTATGGGTTTTTGGTAACACCATTTTGATTAATTGAGTTATGATAATTTCTCTTATATTTATTTCATATAACTTGGTTAAATTATATAATATTAATATATTATGTTATATTTTCATTATTTACATTTCTACCACATAAAACCTAATTTTTAAATATTTCATACATCATATTGTATGTTGCTCGTAAGGGATATTGATAATTAAAGTCTCATTTCTTTGAGTTATATTGTTTCATACGGAATTTATTTCTTCCATGGTAGGGTTATTCCACCACAATATTTTATTGATTTATACACATATATGTGTATGTTATATATTTTTACACAAATGGATGATTTTTTATCTCTTCATATAATGTGAGTTTTTCATAAAGGTATTTCAAAAATAATAAAAAGTTATTTTCCTTCAACATTCATATATTTTTAATTCACATACTCTTTTATTTAAGATGAACCATATATATTCTCAAGGATTAATTATTGGATATTATATTAAAAATTAATCTTTTTCAAAATCATTCCCATTTACTTTTTAAAATTTTCCTTGTAAAATCAACAAATGAATTTAGATTTTATACCAATGTTAAAAATGTAATAAAAATCACATTTTTTCACCTACAGTTCCCTTAACTTTTTCATGAAGGATTTACATTAACAGGTATTATATTTCATGATTTAGTCCCCAACATATATATTTATCATTTTGTTTATTGATCTTTTAGTATCAAACTATTAAATTCCGAATCTTTATTTTTTTGATACTGTTCAAATCAATTTTTTTATGAGGGTAAATATAATTTACATCAACATACCTCTAAATTTCTGTTGTTATATTAGGGATATTATATATTTCAACTATCCACCTTATTTCTCTTCATGTATTATGATCATCTTATTCTATTATTGAATAAATCATAAATAAAATACACTATATGATGTGGAGAATATTATTTTATGAAATTCATATTGGGGGATGTTCACTAGAAAATAAATATTATTTATTTGATAGTTAATTATTGATATTAATGATTATTATTGACTAATAATTTTTGTTGATTATTTTTTGACATTCCATGTTATTCATTATATGGATAATAATGATTTTATTTAGACAAAATTTCCTTAGGGAATGACATTAAATGTCTTGTTGACTCTCATGGTAAAAATAATTTCCATTAATTATAATAAACATAAATAATATTATATTTCATTTATTAATATGATTAGAAAATGAAGAAAACATTCATGCATACGTAAGGCCTACTCTCTCCATGAATAATGAATTTCATTTCTTATCTCAAAATATTATGGACTATTTTAAATGAAAATATAATGAATATATATATGATAGTTATATCATAGTCTAAATTTTTTACATGATGAAATCATAATTGGCATAAATAGAATAAAAATAACAAATCAAAACAGGCTAAAAAAACTGGGCAATTAACACTCAAAATAATGAAACTAATGAATGATTATTATCAAATGGGTAATAAGAAATTATAAGAATATTATATATGTTATTATAAATATGATTATGGTTATTATATATGTTAGTAAAATTCATAAAATCATTATACATCCTCATTAAGGATGTTCACCTAAAAGGAAATGCAAGGTAAAGGATTTCATCTCAATTTCATTTCATTGAGACATATTGTATTATTATGCACCAAATTTATTTGGTATGTTTTATATGATCACCCTTAAAATTTAATTTCATGAATAATTCATTATTCGTGGTATTTTTAGTTTAAATTTAAATTATTTCATTTAAGGGTATATGAACATAAAATTACCTTGTGGTAAAAAAATTTCATAACACAATTCCTTTTCATTGGGTTATATTACATCCTCGTTGTCGTCAAATTATATGGTTATGAGTATAAAAAATTTATACTATATAATTTTTTATTTTCACTTATTTAATGATGATTTATATTTTATATAGATAATTTATTAACTTTATTTGTCTCACTTCAATGATATGGTCTTTTGAGGGTTTACTTCACAATCTCATTTTAGTCTGGATTTTCTACACATGAATTTATATTAGAGGAAATTATTTAATTATTATTTATTTAACCCGTTAATTTTATTATCATATAGTTATTAATTACATTTTTCTTATAATAGTTCTATTTTTTTAATATTTGGGACACAATTATTTTTTGAAAATGTTTTTATGAAAACCCATCTCTGTTTCACTCTTTTATTGTAAATTTTTTTCTCTCAAATTCAATTTTTATAAAAATGTTTTCTAAAATATTTTTAGCCATTTCAAAGTGATTAATTATATAAAATTATACTCCTTGTTTACGAATATTTTCAAAGTAAAATTTTTTCCTATCAGATAAATGAACTTTTATATCCTTTGTACTCTGAAAAAATTAATGTTATTTTTACCTTTTATAGTATTTACAGAATTACAAGTCATAAAATATTTGAATCTTCCTTTTAAATTTTTTAACTAACGTTTTACTGTAAATTTTTTAAATTTTTTTTTATAGAAAATTGATTTTAATTTTTTTTTTCAAAATGAAAAGCATATTTTAGTTTCTTTTTACGGTATTTTTATTTATCAATAACATAAATACTTTATAATTATTCCACATGGTATATATTGTATTGATACCATCATTATTGTTCCTCAGAATGGTTTATGTTTTCATTGACAAATGATAGTTTTGAAATACACAACCTCTGTAGGGACCCAACCCCTGAAGCCTGAAGATGGTGTCTGGTACAAATTACATTGGAAAGATTATAATTAATTAAGCCTTGAAGAACAGATCAATTTATTATTCTTGGTAAACTATATATATACTTGAGGAGTGTCAATACATATATTCCATACATGGGAAAAATAAAAAACATTTTGCATTGTAAAAAGGTCAGAAAATTCCTTTTTCAGAAAGGTACAATAATATTCCTTTGAAAACATTGGTAAAAGAAAAAAATGGTAAAAATTTCATCACCAATTTATTTTAAAAACATTTTATAAAAAATTTAAATAAAAAATTATTCTTAGAAGAAAGTAGGTACTTCGATTAAAGAGAAAAACAAAGTTGAGTTTTCTAAAAAAACATTTTATAAATCATTTTGAGTATTAAAGTGTGGATAAATAGTAAAAATACATGTGAATGGTAATGAATAAATATAGGAGATAAAATAGAAGATGCCATTGAAAAATGTTAATATAATTTCTTTGAATTAATATACCATTAGAATATCATTAAATTTATTATTTATGAAAACAATCCTTAAATATTCCCAGGTGGCCCATACCACTTTCAAACATTTTAAATCATATTAATCATTAAGTAATAATATTAAATAAAAATTTAAAATTCCATAAAGATAATAGGATTAATGATTCAATATAAAAAATTATTCATTCGACACACCACACAAAATATGAAGGTGGTGAACATGATATTTTTCTCAAAGATGTAAAAATTTATATGAGAATCCCTCACCTTGAGTTTCCCTAATGGTGAATGTCCTTTAACGTCTTATATAATAATCTTATGTTAATTTTCTAATTTATTAAGAAACTTATTTAAGCTTATCATTAATTTTATTTCACTTATTACTATATTTTATTCAAATACTTAAACAATTATGATTACGTCAGTTGTTTTGACCAAATTCGGTTTATATGTCAAAAAAAAATTTTAGGTCAACTTTGGTCTACAGGGTCATTATATAACATCTCAAGAATAATAATTTTGAAATAATTACTATATTTATAAATAAATTATACTTTTAAAACCAATCTATAGATATTTTTGTTAAAAATGATTCAACGTTACAATCATGGAGATGGTAGGTTATATGTAACTACATGTAATGTTCATCTTTTTCAATGATCGTTATGGTTAGAAAGTAAGAAAAACTATATCATTTCAGAATAATTATTAAATCATAAATACCATTTTATTTAATAATATATACCTATATATATTTTAATTTAAAATTAATCACATCCTTTTGAGGAGGTGGTAGTCTATACGTGCACGAATTACGTTATCACTTTTTAAGTGTGTGAAATGGTAATAAATAAAAAATAAATTATATTTACATAAATGTAATTATTTCATGAATATAATATATTTGTTTTTTATGTAACATATTTTTATTTTCTAACCATACTTTGTAAATTTCATGTATCCTATGAACGAATCACATCACTTTGATGGGGCGGTAGCCGATGCTTCCTCGGATGATTTTAGCATATTAACGTAAAATTAAAATTATTAAATTTATTTGTTATAAATTTTTTAAAGAATTATAAATATATAATAAATATTTTATACAACATATATAAAAATATTTTTTATCATAATGGCCACCATGAGAGGTGGTAAAAAAATATGAACAATCAACATTTCATGAGGTAGTAGTTCACCGTGCACATAAACAATATGTCTGTTTCTCATTAGATGGAAGTGTTTATAAGTGTAGGTAGAAATATTAACATTAAAAAGTCCATTTATTTTCAGTATAATGGTTTTTATATGTATTCAACAAATAATAAGTGTATAGGGAGGGGATAATGGAAATGAAACCAAAAATTATGAGAGAAGGTGTTACCTCTTAATCATGTACTCCTTTTTGATTGAAAAATAAGATTCATTACATTTTTTTTACCAACGGGAGGCTTCTAGTATGATATGGGAAATCATTAGAAGCTACATGGGCATATCATTGTCAATCCAAAGTGGCTTTATTGGTGTGATGAAGTTGGAGGAGAGGTGGTCCTTTTATAGTGGAGGAGTTCCACTCTTGTAATATTTTTAAAAAGGAATCCACCAAAGGTTTTTCATGTTTAATGTGAATAAAATAGTAGAAACATTTGATTAAATGGATTATAGGATCAAAATATTTCTATAAAATGGATTTTGGACAATGTTTTATGTCAATTGGGCCCTTAAGAATATGTTTTATTCCCCTTTTAAGCTTAATTTTACCTTAATAATTGTAATTAATTTAAATTAAATTCACTATTTTTTTGGTAAAATATAATTTTACCTTATAAAATATTATAAATTATCCTTATTCAAAATATAGAGTCCATTTTTCCAAATTTCAATCATAGAAGTGGTAGAAATTAATTTAAATTTAATCACACAGATAGGATGATAAATACTGGTTTTTAAGGTAAAAACATCCAGAAGTTTGCTATGTTTTAAAAGTCAATTTCAATGTGAAAATGATTATAATAACCTCAACTGTATTAATTGCTAAAAATATTATCTAATTAAAATTTAAAACTAATATAAAAAATAATTTAACCTTATGAATTAATATAATTAAAAGGCAGTTTTCAATTAAGATTCAAAATTTTTTTATTCATTAAAAAATTATACTTCTTATAAAAATACCAAAAATTCACCATAAGATAATTCTAATGTTTTAATAAAAATTAATAATTTTTTTGAGCTATTAAATTTATAAATTGTTTAGAAATTTTATTTGAAATCGTTTTTCCATTAAGAGGAAATAAAACTATACCATTTAATGCATAAAATATGATTTTTTTATATTAATCATGTCAACTATGTTGGATGAATATAAAATATATTTTATTGGATATATAATATATATATCATGTTAATATATCCCACTAGTTTTAATTGATTTAATTTATTATAGTAAAACCTCTTTGTGAGTATAATATTTATAACAGTTTTCATTTATCATCAATCAGTTATTATGTTCATTTCTAATTAATTTATAAACTATGAATTCATTTTATATTTTAATAATACATATATTTTAATAAGATTTTTATTTTAATTTATAACCACTAATTTAATGGCTAGGTTAATCATTATTATATTAAATAACAGTATTTTTATGATACCTTATGGTTTGGTTAAAATTTGGCCTTGTGTGTAATGTAATATTTCCAAGAAAGTAACTTTTGCATATAACACATGATAACTCTGTGTTTTGTTAATTTAAAAATATAGAAAATAAAATTTTTATTTAAAATATTTTACTGATTTTAATGGATCAGGGTATTATATCCCCTTACATGCTTGGTGTCCCATTTCATGCTTGCAATCAGATATATGTTTCTTAATTTTTAATTTCGGGGTGTTACATTCTCTTCAACATAAATAAATTATATCCTCCCACTTTAAAATTGTTATTAGTGATAGAGGGATTGGAAATAAATAATTTTTGAAACACCTGCATCATAAAATTATTCAATATCATATATTTCTTATAAGAGATAATGGAAAGTATAATGTTCACGTAACTAGGTTCCCTAGTATGAGAACATAGGTGGGAAGTGGAAACATAGACAAAAAATAATAAAAAAGAATCATGTTATGATCGAGTGTTCTATAAAATATGGTTAGGAGAAAGTAAACAACCACGATTATATAAATCTATGATGATCTATGGGGTCATTTGATTCATCATAAACAAGGAACTAGGGAAATGTTTTTGTTTTTAAGATAATTTTTATAAGATTTGAGTAATTATTTCACTCTATATAAGTAAATATACATTTCTTATTTCACAAACACAATCATATAGTTTGTTTGTTCATTGGAATATTTATACTTATTTTATTAACATAGGATACAACATATAGTGATGTAATTAAACAACATATAATACTGTGTCCAGATATCAACATAAACCATTCCGTAAATGGTTAACGTTTCCAAATGATTATGATCCAACACTTGAGAAATAAGGACACTAATTTTCCAAATCTAACTAATCATTGTGACTTAATAA
This sequence comes from Viscum album, assembly GCA_963277665.1. Classification (NCBI taxonomy): domain Eukaryota; kingdom Viridiplantae; phylum Streptophyta; class Magnoliopsida; order Santalales; family Viscaceae; genus Viscum; species Viscum album. The sequence goes on along the minus strand of OY728128.1, from coordinate 137,194,516 downwards.
ATATGAAGAAGCACTAATTATTCTCATTCCAAACATGTGAATAACATAATCATGTATCCTTATGAGATATGGTAATAACTCTAATTACCATAAAACCTTATTGAAAACATTCATTCTTCCTTATTTATTATGTATGAAAAATGTTATTGTATATATTCCTTAAATCCAAATGTTTTGTAAACTATATTAATGATATCATAGACCCCTTGTCGACAATTCATTAATTAGTTTGAAGGTAGTCATAACTTGTCCAAATAAATCATTTCCTCATCATTATCACATAATCAGAAATATATTAATGGTTGTCTTTTACACAATCATGTGTTTTCTAAAATTCTTAACTTTCTACATAATATTTTTTCTTGGTACCATTGAACATATGATCTAAAAAAAGGTACTGTAGTAAAATCATCACATATTCAATAATTCTTTTAAATAAAAACAAATTGATAAAATATTCTAATGATGTAATTATTGAAAGGGGATTTTAGTCATTAATCTTTATCTATGGAAATAGCATAACTTCACCTTTATCAAACAGAATCATTTGGTATATATTCTATTGATACATGGGCCATTGATATTAATAGTGATATATCTCCTTATAGTTGAATCATTGTACATTAGAAACCTTTTTCTTACCCTTTCAATCAAGAACTATGTGTCCATTTTCTCCATTTATATAACAAACTTCCATTTCATTCAAGAATATCTGGGAGTGTTTCATTCCACAATTATCACATTTTATAAAACCCTTCATTCCCTTCATCTTTTTTGACTCGTTCCCTTTTTTTGTTGTCAGATAGTCTCTTCTTGTCTTGGTTTCCTTCGAAGAAATAGTAATTAAATAATTCATTACCCATCTCATTTTCACATGATATTATGTAATCATATGATGAGAATTTTTAGTAGATTATATATGTTCGAAATATTTTCTTATGACTATGAAATATTTTTTCCTTCTTACTATTTGGATGAAACTCATCGATGATGTTCACATTCCTTATACTAGGCATCATTTAAAAAATTGGTATATAGTGGATTAGCTTTTAGGGTAATAATCATTGTATAAATATAAATATGGTATATCACATAACATAAATTTATGCACCGTAAATCCTAAAATCATAAACTTTTGTTACTTTAGGGGAATCATTACTTTTAAATCCTTCATAATGGTTGGTATATAAAATATGTACTGTCATAATAATATCCCCTGAGACTGTTAAACTAGCTGCGTAGTAAGGTCCATTGTTTTGTTGAAGGTTACCCTGAGTCAGGCTCATAAAACATTGTGGAATTTGTTACTCATATATATATTTATGCCAGAATGACCTCAACTTGTAGTATCAATACATGAAATTATTAATAGGCATACCCACACAATATTTATATTTTCAAAATTATATGACATTATTTTATACTTTTCCTTAAAGTCTACCTTAGGGATATGTTCTATAATCTATTTTTTCTGGAATCTAGTCCCCAATATTTCTACTAAACTTAATTTGATACCAACTATAGGGAACCAACCCCGGAATCCCAAAGCTGGGGTATACCACTAATTACATTTGTTTTAAAACAAGGAATCAATCCACAAAGGACCTATCTATTTAGTAGTCCTAGTAAATCAGATATATACCAGATAAAAGAATACACTAATTAGAACCTAATTTTTTTATTATAAATAAATAAATACAATGATAACTCTGATATATCTAGTAAATCCATGAACATAATTCATATTACTCTTCTTGGATTCCAAAGGAAAAAAATATAATAAGGGTGATCTCAAATTCATATTAAGGAAAAAATATAGCAGAATTAATAACAAATCAATGGGAATAGTTATTATATAAAGGTAAATAATTGAACACAAATTCCATGTAATCAATAAACATAATGTAAATGCATAATTAGTATGGAAAGGTAATAATTTTAAACACGTTCCATTAAAATAACATGATTTCAAAAAATAAATATAGAAAGGTATGAAACTGAAACAACTTCCATTTAAATAACTAAAAAAGAAGTTTATCTGCAGATATGTCAATGCAAAATCTCTTGGATAAAAAATAACTGAAAATGATATAAGCGAAATTATTTATTAATGTAAATCAGGTTTGAGCTACAAGAAAACCTATATTTTTATGACCTTTCACAAGATGGTTCAAACAATTCTGATTTGTGTTACTAATTCTTCTCATGATATCCTATTAATATGTCAAGGAGAAATATAAAATTCGGTCTCTAAACCACTTTTCCAGTCTAAAACATTCCACATATCAAATAATAAAAATAAAAAATATTCCTTATCAAATATATTAATTAAATACATATACATAATTATAAATATTTCCACAAATAATTAAATTACTATTAATGTATACACCACATGAAAAATGGTATATGGTTTAGGAAATATTAATATCCAGGATGAATGAAATAGATAATTTGGGAGAAATTAAATGTTCAATTATTATAGGTGATTCAATATTTAAATAGGATTAAAAAATTAATCGAGGAAGTTAATGTGAATTCTACCCTTGGAAAGATGAATCATAAACCATCCATGGGAATATTATGGATAGTGTTAATACAACAGATCCTATGTAAATTAAAATAAAGGGTTATTGTTATTGATGAATGGAAATTTTCTAAGAATATATTTTAAAAACATTCTTCACAAAAATATCTTTTAATTTTGATTTTTTTTTAAATATCCTTTTAATAATAAATTTAGAAAAAATGATTCAAAAATTAAGATTTTAAACATGAAATGGATGCTTCAAGGGAATGGCGGTGGGTAAATCTATAAATGTTTTACAAGGTAAAAAGACTATTCCTTTTGCATAATAAAAAATATAATAAAAATGCCTTGATTAAAAAGTTACAAAAATATTCCATTGAAAAAATTAGTAAAAAGAAAAAAGTGAAAAAGAGAAATCCAAAAATCTTTTAAAAAACAATTTTAAACACATTCTAATAAAACAAGATTTTAGAAGAAAATAGATCCTCTAACTAAAGAGGGAAACAAAGTCGGGTATTATAAAAAACATTTTCTAAAACATTTTGATTACCAAAGAGTTGGTAAATGGTACTAATACATGAGTATGGTCATGAATAACTAGAGCATAGAGAATTAAAGGCTTTATTGAACAATGGTAATATAAATTTCTCAAATTGAAATACCATTAGAATATCATTAATGTTATTGTTGAGGAAAATAATATTTAAACATTACAAAGTGTCTCATACCAATTTGAAACATTTTAAACCATATTTATCATTAAATAATACAAATAAATTAAATATTCAAATACCATGATGGGAAAATCATTAATGGTACAATTTTACAAAATAGGCATTAAATACACTACACAAAATTTATAATTAGTGAACATGAATTTTATCTCACGGATGTAATAACTGAGATGATAATCCCTTGCCTTGAGTTTCCTTTTGGGTGAACATCCATTAACATCATATATAAAAAAATATTTTAATTTTATAATTTATTGATAAACTTCTTCAAGTTTATCATTAATATTATTTTACTTATTACTATGTTCTTCTATTCAATAACAAAAACTATTATGTTTACATTTGTTTTTTTAATAAATTCAGATTGTATGTCAAAAAAACATTAGTATCTCAATTATGGTCAAAGGGGTTATTATTTAAGATATCCATAATAATAATCATGAGATAATTAATATATTCGTGTATCAATTATACTTTTAAAACCAATCATTAGATATAGTTATGAGAAATGAATCAACATTACAATCATGGAGACGGTAGGTCATACGTACACATAAGTAATGTTTTTATTTTTAGAAGATTTTTATAGTAAGATGGTAAGTAACACCACATATTTCTAGAATGATAATTAAATCCTAAATATCATATTATATAATCAGATGTAATTATATATATAATTCATGTGATGTAAATATAATCACATCGTGTCTCGGAGGTGGTAGTCCACACATCCACGAATGACACTATCACTTTTTAAGTGTGTGTAAATGGGTAGTAAATAAAATGGAATATTATATTTTGATAATGGTAATTATTTAATGAATATGAAATATAATATTTTTATTTCAATTATTTTTAAAATCATCCTTTATACATTTCATATATCATGTGAATGAATCAAATCAATTTTAGGGGCAGTATTCCACACTTCCTCGAACGATGTTATCGTATTAACGTAAAATGGAATGTTTGAAATGTATGTATAATAAAAGTATAAAATAAGTATAAATAAACAAAAAAATAATATATAACATATATAAATATATTTTCTATCACAATGGCCACTATGATAAGTGATAAAATAAAAAATGTACAATTATCATATCATGAGGAAGTAGATCATTGTATAAAGTAATAGTTGGTTTGTTACCCATTATAGAGTGATGTTCATTCTTGTAGGTATAAATACTAACATAAAAACAATATTATATAGATGAAATTTCTGTTTTAATTTAATCATAAAATAAAAATATTATACATAGTGTATATTGATAATGAAACTACAAATATTGAGAGAAGGCGTTACCTCTTAATCAGGTAACTCCTTTTGGTTTGAACCAAAATATTCTGTGGAATTCATTATGTACAAGGGGAGGATTCTAGGATGGGAATAGAAAATTTGATTATATATTTGTTTATATTTGTTTCAGGAAAACGTGGCTTTATATGTGTGAGGATGTGGAAGGAGAGGAGGTCCATTTTTGGTGGAGGAGGTGTGGCATTCTTATAATATTTTCATAATGCAGTTCTATCAACGTTTTTCATGTTTTATGTGGATACTATAACAAAACCAATTTTACTCAAGGGAGTATTAGGTTTAAATATTTCTAGATAGTGTATTTTCAAAAAAATTCTAATTTGTTGGGGCTCTTAAGAATGAGGTTTAATCTCGTTTAAGCTTAATATTACTTTTATAATTGTAATTAATTTTAATTACATTCAGTAATATATTTATTAAAAAATAATTTGGATTTATTAGACGTTATAAATTATAAAAATTCCAAATACGGGAACCATTTTTAAAAATTCCAATCATAGAAATGGTAGAAATTATTTTAAATTTAATCTCGCAAATGGGATGACATCACAATTTTTTAAGGTAAAAACGTTAAAAAGTTTGCTTTATTTTAATAGTCAATATCAAATTGAAGTGCCCAGATCAGTGTGAATCACTGAGAGGGGGAGGGGGTGAATCAGTGATCCTTTAAAACTTTTTACTAATTGATTCTTAATCAATTAAACCTCTATGGCTTGTTAAGGCCTCGATCCACTCTTCTTGTATCTCTCACCTTTCCACGAATGATGCAGTAAATGTAAAGGCACTGGACACAAGGATTTACAAGGTTTGGCACCAAAGGCCTACATCCTTGCCATGCTCTCCAAGCATGGATTCTTCCATTATAATCGGTTAGTATTACAATGGTCGATACAGAGTCCCACTGTATCTCTCCTGAGTCCCACAGGAGGGTCTTTATACTGCGTCCCACAGTGTTACCAGAGTCCCACTGGCCTGCTCCAGAATCCCACTGAAGACTTCTTCTCCCTGAGTCCCACAGGGTCTTCTCCTGGCTCCTCGAGTCGCACGAGTAGCTCTTCTTCACTTTAAGGTCTTCTTCAAGTATCCTCAGCAGTCTGGGATAAAGACTGCAGGCCTTGCTCTGTACCTCTGATCACTTGTGATGATCAGGGTCTTCTCAATCTACTGAAAACTCAGACAACCAATCTCTTTAACTTCAGTCTGGCTCAGTCTCAGTTCACTTCAACATCCTGCACTGACTGCATGGCCTTCTCAATATCTTCAAGATCTCCTGGTCTTGGACTCCTCAAATGCACACAACCAGATTTGGCTTTGTTCACGTGTGCACGTGCATGCATGCATGCATGCACTCTCCTTTCCTCTTCTTGGTGCAGTAGACCCACAAAGGGTGTAACACTTTAAGCACACACCATCTTATCAAACTTCACACTCTTTATGCAACTTGTTCACACACTTAAAAGTGTGTTATACTTTGGTGTGAGTCTTCTTCTTCTTCTAAGTGTGTCCACTCCTCTTAGAGCACACACAAAGGTTCGGCCACTTCACTTTGTTGTTTTGCACACACAACTTTGTTCTTTGCTTTGCACACACACAATGAGTGTGTATTCGGCCTCCACTATTTTTGCACACCCCAAGCTATGCCTCGGCCTTCCTCTCAAATGCACACACACACAAAGTGTGGTCTTCACTTGATGCACACACAAGGCTACGACCTTTCACTTCCTTTGCACACACACTTTGTTCTTTTTATTTTAATCTTCAAGTGTGCACACCCAACAAGGGCTACGGCCTCTTCTTATTCTTTTTGCACACAAGGCTCAAAGCCTTGGCCTCGGGTTCTTCTTCTCCACTTGGCACACACACAAGGGCATGCAAGCCTCGGGTCCCCTTCTTGTTTAGCACAAGGCAATGCCTTGGCCTTCCACTTGCACACACCCGAATGCCAGCTTCAAAGGAGGCGCGCAAGGGTGCGGCTTCTCCTCTTCAACACTGCCGCACAAGCCACAACAACTTTGAGCACGCAAGAGGATGCGGCTCGGGTTGTGCAGGCCTCAAGAGTGCAAGAGCACCTTGGGTGTGCAAGCTTCTCCTGCCGCGCAAGTATGCGGGCAGGGAGAGCTCTTCCTGTCGCGCAAGTGATGCGCGCAGGGGACTTCCTCCTCCTCCTTCTTCTTGTCGCGCAAGGGAGCAGCGCGCAAGGAACTTCACGAAGCCAAAATATGGCTCCGGGCTTCTCTGCCGCGCAAGGGGCGCGCAGGCTGTTCTTCGCGAGGCAGAGCTCTCGCGGGACTCCCAAAATTTTCAGCAGCGTTCCAGCAAGCTTCTTGAGGACTCGGCCTCTCTTTATATAGGCAGAGGAATACCCCATATCTTCCGCGTGATTTAACTTCAAGATCCCGAAGTTTTCGGTTCTTTAAAATCTTCCAAATATTTATATTTATCCTCTGTTTCACGCGGGATCTTTCTTCTTCGGTTTCCTCCACATGCATGCGATTTATAACACATGCATGGCCTTCGTTTAGGCACAAACCATGCACAGCAATAATCCTCATGGCCTCGGCACTTCGTTTGCCTTCGGCCGAACTTCAAAATCTCCATACATTGCATGCACTTCCATTTTTACGCATGGTTGTGTTCAGTACATCCAGACGAACTCAATGGAGCCTTCGGCGTTGGAAATGGTGGCCCGGAGCTCGAAATCGGTGCTCGGGTGGCCTCTGGTTTGACGGCGGCTGCGGGTGGCTTCGGGGAGACCTCGGACGAGCTCGAGGTAGAGGACGAGCTCTCGGCCGTCGGATCGAGCGATCAGAAGACTTTGGACGGCCGGATTAAATCGGGGGCGCGGCGGATCAGATGAGCGGTCCAGATCGAGCGCGCGATTGCTCGGACGGCGGAGATTTGCTCCCGGTGGAATTTGCGCGTCCCACATCGAAACGCCGCGGGATTTTTCCGCGGTTTATTACCCTGCCGCTGCCCGCAACTCCTCAGTTGCATCTTCTCCCCTCTCGGTGCCGCCCCGCACCGAGTTCTTCTGCGGGCGCGCTCTGCGCCCACTCCTGCCTCCTGCGGGCGCGCCACTGGCGCCCACTATGCTCCCTGTGACACTCCGGGCGTGCCCCTGGCGCCCATGCGGTTGTCTTGGGTGCTCCCCTGCCTCAAGGATATGCTGCCTTGGCCTGAGGGTTCCCCATGGGCGTGGTGACCTCGAGTCCCACATGAGCCTTGGGTGATGACCCTCGGCTGGCCTTCCTTGGTGGCTATTTTTTGCTAGTGTAAAACACTAAGTGACTTTGTATAAAAACAAAGTACCAAGTGTAATATGCCAAATGCCACTTCTCCTTCAAGGCTTTCTTTTCCTTCATCTTCTTCTTGAGAATTCAAATATTAATATTCTTGATTAAAAACAACTCCTCAATTTATAATTCTTCTTCACCATCTCATTTTCAACTTAGGAGAGAATTCTCAAGGATCTTCATCAACCGAGCTACTTGATCAATTATTTCTTCTTCATTAGAATTCCTCCATTCTTCTTCAACATTTATTCATCACTTTGTAATGGAATTCACGAAGGTTCTTCATCTTCAACTGAGCTCCTAAATCACTTAAACTCTTCAATGTGCTTCATTGATCTAATCAGAGATCAATTGGATCATATTCTGATTCACATGCACTAAGTGATAGTGCATGGACTTATTTAGCTCACTTCATCCACTTAGAAGTCGTGGATGGCTCTCTTCAACTCCTCATGCATTGTGAAGACAATGCATGGTCTTCAATCAATGTTGTGACATTGTATCCAGTTGATACAAGTTCTTGGAACTTTAAAGATCAGTTCAACAATCGTCTGATGTTCTTAGAGAATGTTTCAAACCATCATCTCAAATGCCACTTAGTGAATCTCCTAAGTGACATTCCTCTAAGTTCCATGGCCATTCTCCTTTACCACCAACACCATCACATCCTTTGACATTCACATCTTGACTCCTTGACATCCATTCATTCCAAGACAACTTCATGCCTCATTGACAACAAATGCAACACAATGCACTTAAATCTCCCCCTTTGTATTTGTTGTCAATACACTCCATCAGCACATATGAATGGGTCAATATGTGTGCCAATATTTTCTCCCCCTTATTGGCAATCAAATGCAAAGGTGTGGTGTGGTTCTCTTCAAAATATCACTTCCTCCCTTTAAAAAGTATTTTCTTGAAAAACACTAAGAGAGGGATGATGTCACATGTTCTCTTTGGCAAAGAACCTTTAGTAAATCAGCTCTAAGTCTACTTGGGCTAACCCGGTGTAGAAAACAAGAGTGATATGACCAAGGAATTCAAAGCTGTCCTTAATTCTCTACACATGTGAGATCATGCTTAGGGGTTTGAATTTTTTCAGATATTCAATGAATTGCTGAATCCTGCACATACTTCACAAAACTCATTAGAAAGTTCACTGCAAAGATAAAGCTCCCCCTTTCATCCATTTGTCTTCAATCCATACTCCCCCTTAATTGACAAGATAAACTCAATTAAGAAACAAGGGATGAAAGTAAGATTGGAATACCTTCAGCTTTTCTCAAGATAGTATTAAATCTTACAATACCATCTTCTCCAGATTGGCTCCCCCTCAAGGGGTGCACTCCATTCAATCAAAACCATCCTCCAGCTGAGAATGATCATCATCTTCAATTCCCTGCATTGTTAGCACATGTAAATACCAATGTATAAGGGAATAAGATGGAACCTCCTTGGTTCATCAATGTGAACAACAAGGTTGAGAAGATTCTCTCAACCGAGATGTCCCATTTTCACCATTCTTCACACTTGCACATTTGATCTTCATTGATGATTGTGCTGGTGTGGTTCTCAAACCATCTTCATGTGAAACCTTTTGTTTCCTTTTTGCCTTAGCAATTGCCAGAACTTCATCTTCAGCTCTCTGCAGATCTTTGGCAAGTTGCAACTGATTTGGCCATATGACAAGTGAGTCACTTGGGAGTGTGGCCTCAGTTCTGGATATTCCACATGGTTCCTTTGATTCTGTCAAGCTACCTCTCCTAGGCAACTTGTTTTCAATCAATCCCTTCTGCTTCTTCTGGATTGATTGTCTTTTGGAGTTCAGTCTGCTTCTATTTAGTTTCATGGCTTCTTTACAAAGGTCCATGATGTGTCCCTTCTTTCCACAGTAGAAGCATGTCTTCTTGGTGGTCCTACTGGATGACTCACCCTTCTTGGACTTAGACTCCAAGGTCTTCTCTTCCTTTTTCATAATCTTCTCGGGAGTATCTTCCACTTTCTTCTGCTTGCTTCCCAAGGATTCTCTCTGAGCCAGGTTCTGTGATCTTTTCTTCTTTTGAGCTCTGGATACAGCTGGAGACTGACATGTATCTTTTTGACCACTCTTGCAATCATCCCAGATGTTATCATGTAATCCAAATCTATTTGCAGTAAACAGATGTCTCTGGACCTGTGGATGTTGCTTCTTTTCTTCTGGCTTGCTCCCCCTAGGCATGGTCTTTCTCTGTGCTTTGGCATTCAGTGGATTGTACCAACAATCCTTTGCACAATGCCCATACTTGTTACAACACCAACATTGACCCACAAATCTTGACCTCTTGATTCCTTCTGATTGTAGGGTACTTTTCTTTACCTGTTGTGCTGTTTCAGGAGAGCTCTGCTTCTTTACTGTCTTCATCCATATTTGTTTGGAATTATTCTTCCATCCTGCACTTTTTGTAGAAACACTATTAGAAGCATCAGTACAAGATGGGATGGATGGTACCTTCTTTTTAGAAGTTGTTGCACTTTCACTAGAGGATGTCTTTCTATTAGAATCATCCTTCTCAAAGCATACTTGAGTAGCAACATTTATCCTTTCAGTTGACTGGGAGGCTTTGGCTTTGGGTGATTGCTGATTTTTCAATATCACCTCTAATTCTAAGCATTTCATATTGAGGGAGTTCTTCTCATCCTCAATAGTTCTTAGCCTTCCTTCCCATTTCTCTTCCAGCTGTTTTATCTGGTCTTCATGCACCTTCTTTAATTCTTGCAATGAATTGTCCAGCTCCTTCACCAATTTGACTTTTTCTTCAAGTTGAGCATCTCTGACAACCATTGATACTTTATGCCTCTTTTCCAGTGCATGGAAAACATCTTTGACCACAGTCTTAAAGAATTCTTTCTCAGAAAGGCTTCTCTGCAATTCTTCAGCAGTGTCTTCATATCTTTCATTACAAAGAGAAACGGTTTCATCTTTGGCATTTACCAGCTTTCTGAGAGTGTTGGTTATGCCAACCCTTTTTGCCAATTGGACTTCTAGAGAATTGGCTTCATCTTCTAGCTGTAATTTTTCTTCTTGAAGATCAAGGAGGCCTGTAGCTATACACATTGCAATTTCCTTGGGGACTCTCTTCTGAAGATATTTGATTGCATTTAGAAGATCATTGTTTCTTCCATCTTCATCACAGCTAGAGCAGGCTTCATCAGAAGAATGATAAAAGGAATTGTCATCTGATGTGACTTTCACATTTCTTTCCATAGAAGGAGTTTCTCTGATTGCAGCAACCTTCTTCCTCATCTTCTTTGCCTGTTTCTTCATTCTGTTTTTCAGAGTCTTGGCAGATATCTCCATTTGAGGCTGTTCTTTCATTTCCTCAAATCTGCACTCCATATAGACTCCCTTGGATCTTTTAGAGGTAACCTCCCTTTGATACCAATTGAAGTGCCCAGATCAGTGTGAATCACTGAGAGGGGGAGGGGGTGAATCAGTGATCCTTTAAAACTTTTTACTAATTGATTCTTAATCAATTAAACCTCTATGGCTTGTTAAGGCCTCGATCCACTCTTCTTGTATCTCTCACCTTTCCACGAATGATGCAGTAAATGTAAAGGCACCGGACACAAGGATTTACAAGGTTCGGCACCAAAGGCCTACATCCTTGCCATGCTCTCCAAGCATGGATTCTTCCATTATAATCGGTTAGTATTACAATGGTCGATACAGAGTCCCACTGTATCTCTCCTGAGTCCCACAGGAGGGTCTTTATACTGCGTCCCACAGTGTTACCAGAGTCCCACTGGCCTGCTCCAGAATCCCACTGAAGACTTCTTCTCCCTGAGTCCCACAGGGTCTTCTCCTGGCTCCTCGAGTCGCACGAGTAGCTCTTCTTCACTTTAAGGTCTTCTTCAAGTATCCTCAGCAGTCTGGGATAAAGACTGCAGGCCTTGCTCTGTACCTCTGATCACTTGTGATGATCAGGGTCTTCTCAATCTACTGAAAACTCAGACAACCAATCTCTTTAACTTCAGTCTGGCTCAGTCTCAGTTCACTTCAACATCCTGCACTGACTGCATGGCCTTCTCAATATCTTCAAGATCTCCTGGTCTTGGACTCCTCAAATGCACACAACCAGATTTGGCTTTGTTCACGTGTGCACGTGCATGCATGCATGCATGCACTCTCCTTTCCTCTTCTTGGTGCAGTAGACCCACAAAGGGTGTAACACTTTAAGCACACACCATCTTATCAAACTTCACACTCTTTATGCAACTTGTTCACACACTTAAAAGTGTGTTATACTTTGGTGTGAGTCTTCTTCTTCTTCTAAGTGTGTCCACTCCTCTTAGAGCACACACAAAGGTTCGGCCACTTCACTTTGTTGTTTTGCACACACAACTTTGTTCTTTGCTTTGCACACACACAATGAGTGTGTATTCGGCCTCCACTATTTTTGCACACCCCAAGCTATGCCTCGGCCTTCCTCTCAAATGCACACACACACAAAGTGTGGTCTTCACTTGATGCACACACAAGGCTACGACCTTTCACTTCCTTTGCACACACACTTTGTTCTTTTTCTTTTAATCTTCAAGTGTGCACACCCAACAAGGGCTACGGCCTCTTCTTATTCTTTTTGCACACAAGGCTCAAAGCCTTGGCCTCGGGTTCTTCTTCTCCACTTGGCACACACACAAGGGCATGCAAGCCTCGGGTCCCCTTCTTGTTTAGCACAAGGCAATGCCTTGGCCTTCCACTTGCACACACCCGAATGCCAGCTTCAAAGGAGGCGCGCAAGGGTGCGGCTTCTCCTCTTCAACACTGCCGCGCAAGCCACAACAACTTTGAGCACGCAAGAGGATGCGGCTCGGGTTGTGCAGGCCTCAAGAGTGCAAGAGCACCTTGGGTGTGCAAGCTTCTCCTGCCGCGCAAGTATGCGGGCAGGGAGAGCTCTTCCTGTCGCGCAAGTGATGCGCGCAGGGGACTTCCTCCTCCTCCTTCTTCTTGTCGCGCAAGGGAGCAGCGCGCAAGGAACTTCACGAAGCCAAAATATGGCTCCGGGCTTCTCTGCCACGCAAGGGGCGCGCAGGCTGTTCTTCGCGAGGCAGAGCTCTCGCGGGACTCCCAAAATTTTCAGCAGCGTTCCAGCAAGCTTCTTGAGGACTCGGCCTCTCTTTATATAGGTAGAGGAATACCCCATATCTTCCGCGTGATTTAACTTCAAGATCCCGAAGTTTTCGGTTCTTTAAAATCTTCCAAATATTTATATTTATCCTCTGTTTCACGCGGGATCTTTCTTCTTCGGTTTCCTCCACATGCATGCGATTTATAACGCATGCATGGCCTTCGTTTAGGCACAAACCATGCACAGCAATAATCCTCATGGCCTCGGCACTTCGTTTGCCTTCGGCCAAACTTCAAAATCTCCATACATTGCATGCACTTCCATTTTTACGCATGGTTGTGTTCAGTACATCCAGACGAACTCAATGGAGCCTTCGGCGTTGGAAATGGTGGCCCGGAGCTCGAAATCGGTGCTCGGGTGGCCTCTGGTTTGACGGCGGCTGCGGGTGGCTTCGGGGAGACCTCGGACGAGCTCGAGGTAGAGGACGAGCTCTCGGCCGTCGGATCGAGCGATCAGAAGACTTTGGACGGCCGGATTAAATCGGGGGCGCGGCGGATCAGATGAGCGGTCCAGATCGAGCGCGCGATTGCTCGGACGGCGGAGATTTGCTCCCGGTGGAATTTGCGCGTCCCACATCGAAACGCCGCGGGATTTTTCCGCGGTTTATTACCCTGCCGCTGCCCGCAACTCCTCAGTTGCATCTTCTCCCCTCTCGGTGCCGCCCCGCACCGAGTTCTTCTGCGAGCGCGCTCTGCGCCCACTCCTGCCTCCTGCGGGCGCGCCACTGGCGCCCACTATGCTCCCTGTGACACTCCGGGCGTGCCCCTGGCGCCCATGCGGTTGTCTTGGGTGCGCCCCTGCCTCAAGGATATGCTGCCTTGGCCTGAGGGTTCCCCATGGGCGTGGTGACCTCGAGTCCCACATGAGCCTTGGGTGATGACCCTCGGCTGGCCTTCCTTGGTGGCTATTTTTTGCTAGTGTAAAACACTAAGTGACTTTGTATAAAAACAAAGTACCAAGTGTAATATGCCAAATGCCACTTCTCCTTCAAGGCTTTCTTTTCCTTCATCTTCTTCTTGAGAATTCAAACATTAATATTCTTGATTAAAAACAACTCCTCAATTTATAATTCTTCTTCACCATCTCATTTTCAACTTAGGAGAGAATTCTCAAGGATCTTCATCAACCGAGCTACTTGATCAATTATTTCTTCTTCATTAGAATTCCTCCATTCTTCTTCAACATTTATTCATCACTTTGTAATGGAATTCACGAAGGGTCTTCATCTTCAACTGAGCTCCTAAATCACTTAAACTCTTCAATGTGCTTCATTGATCTAATCAGAGATCAATTGGATCATATTCTGATTCACATGCACTAAGTGATAGTGCATGGACTTATTTAGCTCACTTCATCCACTTAGAAGTTGTGGATGGCTCTCTTCAACTCCTCATGCATTGTGAAGACAATGCATGGTCTTCAATCAATGTTGTGACATTGTATCCAGTTGATACAAGTTCTTGGAACTTTAAAGATCAGTTCAACAATCGTCTGATGTTCTTAGAGAATGTTTCAAACCATCATCTCAAATGCCACTTAGTGAATCTCCTAAGTGACATTCCTCTAAGTTCCATGGCCATTCTCCTTTACCACCAACACCATCACATCCTTTGACATTCACATCTTGACTCCTTGACATCCATTCATTCCAAGACAACTTCATGCCTCATTGACAACAAATGCAACACAATGCACTTCACAAATTGAAATTGACTATAATAAAATAAACTGGTTTAATTGATAAAAATATTATATAATTTAACTTTAAAACCAATATAAAATATAATTTAAACATATAAATCAATCTAATGAAAAGGCAATTTTGGATTAAAATTCAATATTTTTCATCATTCATTAAAAAATAAATATTCATAGAAAAATACAAAGAATTCACAATTAGATAATTTTTCTATTTATATTAAAAATAAGAATTTTATTTATACATATTAAATTTATAAAATTATAAAACAAATTTGATTAATTTGGGTTCTTTATTAAAAGGCGTTAAAAATGTAGTATTTTATGCATAAAATTTTGTTTTTTTATTTTAAGCGTGTCAATTAAATTTGATGAATATCCAAAATATATTATCGGATATACCATATATATCACATTAATATCATTCACTTATTTTATTTAATTTAATTTATTACAGTAAAATATCTTTGTGAGCATTATAATAATTAAATTTTCTTTTATACTCAATTTGTTCTTATGTTCATTTCTAATTAATTTGCAACCTATGAATTCATTTTTTTTAATGATAGATATATTTTAATACGATGGTTAATTATATTCATAACCACTAATTTAATGGAAATTTTATGTCTTATTATATTAAATAATAAAATTTTAATAATATATTATTGTTTGGTTAAAACTTGGTCTTTCATGTTCTGTAATCTTTCGAAGAAACTCTTTGTTGTGTGTAACGCACAATAACTCAGTGTTTTTTGAATAACCAAAAATAGAATATAAAAAATTATAATAATAAATATATTTTAAATTATGAGGTTATTATATCCCCTTACTCTCTTTGTATCACATGTCATTCACACTATCAAATATTAATTTCTTACTTTAGAATTTTGCGGTGTTACAACCTTGATTATTTATTTAGTCCCCTAGAAATATTAAATTCCCTGTGATCAGTAGACATTAAATTTATCCTCAATATCTATATAATTTGTTGTGAATATGATTATTTCCTAAACAATATTCCATTTTAATATACGATGTGTAATTTAAATTTATTTGTTTAAATGGGAAGATATTGATAAATTTGTATCTTTTATTAGACACAAATATTTTATATGGCACATATTTCATCAATGAAATTGATTATTAAATATGAGGAATGCTTTTGATAGGTACAAAATGGTTGGGTACTGGTTATAGATAGCCCCTCAATGCATTGGTAGTCTCATGGGATGGTTCAGTTGGCTAGTCATAGTGTGATTTTAAACCAGTATGTTTTAAACATTCTTTTGAATGGTATTGAAGGTAAAGGTATCATGTAACATGGAAACATGGTTTCCAATAATTATTCATTTCCATTATTCATATTTAGCTATTATTATCAATGAGATTTCCACTATGAAAAATATATGGATGTATGTTATTCTCATTTTATTGACTAAATGGAATTCTTGTTTATTAATTGATGTTGACATATTGTTTTCCACTTCTTTATTAGTTTATTGATTATATGGAATGATTATTCATTTAGTACCTTACTATATTGACTATTCATATTGATTCATTATTTCTTGTGTTGTAATTAACCCTTATTTAGAATTTTATTCTCACCCTTATTTTTTACACTTCCCTAGGATTCGATGAAGTTTACTATGAAATATATAGAAAGATATTCTAGATTTAAAATTTTTATCCTATAATGAGAAAAACGTTGTGATTATTGTATTCAATTTTAATGTAAGGCATGTATACGTATTTGGTTTACCAAGAATTCTATACTAATTAATACTTTGTAATATTATTCCTTTTACCAATTAAAATATAATGGTATTACACCCTAAATTTGGAATTTTGGATTTGAGGTTCTGGAGTTGGTATCAAAGAATGTTTAGTAGTAACCTTGGGAACTGGATTTATGAAAACATAGATTAGGTAACATAACCCTAAGACTTAATTTAAGGATTAGGATTGATGAACATATGTATTTATTAACATAAGATTTATGGATCCCATCATAGGATAATAATATTAAGGTTGATCGTGTGTTATAAGTCTTAAAAACCTCTCTTTTGGTTTTATATAATGGGTGTCTACAAATATTAAGGATATTTTGGATAAAATTTATTGAAGTACAACTCACTAGTTCCATAATTGATTAGTAGAAATTTTACTTGTGGAATAATGAACATAAATTTTAGATAAATGATATTAAATTTATTGTTAAAATTTAGTGTGATTATGATTATTAATGATATTATAATAATATTAAAATTATATTTTTAGGCTTTAAAAAATTATGTTGTATTGAACACCATAGAGAAAATTTTATTTCATGAGTAAATTTAAAGGATCCCTATCATTGATATTTTGGAAATTATTTGAATATATTTTTAGAAAAAGGAAAATATATAAGGTATTTTGGATTGAGCCCCTGAACGAATGAACATAAGCATTTCATGCCTACCATTGGACGACGCGATGTCCTAGTTAATGTGTAATTATTTTTTATTAAACAATTTGATGAATAAATATTAATGATGAACATGTAGTTTTCCTTTTTAGGTTTATATATTGATGTATTAACCACATTAGATTTGGAAAATAGTCATAGAAAAATGGAAGGCCATGTCTATCATTTATGGTCCATATGATTTTTTCAAAGTTTATTTCAGGGCTTTAGGCATCAAAGTTGATTTTTGGACTTCCATTTCTTGATGTAATTGATGAATTGGAAATTGATCAAAGAAAAAAGGGAGTAAATTGTGTTTATTAAGTATAAATATGTTGGGTAAGTATATTTCCTTATATTCTTATGCAGTAAAAGTATTTCCCAGCCTTAGGAAGATGACCTAGAAATAAAAATTTTTCATAATACCTTAATTTTTGTTGAACTGATGATCTTTTAAATCATGACAGATTTAGGAATTAGATGATTTAAACTTTCCATTGATCATTCACTTGTTTATAATCAATGACCTCAATAACTCCCAATATTTATTCATGATTTTATTCCATTTCCATATTTTCACTTTCCACTAATGTTAACCTATGTAGAAACCTAGTAATAGGTTTTTTCTTATAACATTTTAACATATCATTCTCACTTATTAAGAGGATATTTTATAAACTCTTTTATGATGTGGTTTTTTCAAAAAGGTAATTTTCAAATATCAATACCTATAACACCGAGAAAAAAGTTTAAATTTTTTGGATAAAAATTAATTAAAGTGGTGAGAATGTAACACCATAAAATTATAAAGTGAGAAAATTGTATCTAATAGAATTTATGACATGCCACACCAAGTTTAAAATGGAATATAACATCACAATACATTAAAATATATTATGCACCAAAGGTAATTTATAAAAATAAATTTAATAAATTACTATTATTTAATTATATAAATAAATTTATATATTATATATTAAATAATATATTTTTTATATTAATCCAATATATTTAATTAGAATAAGATAAGAATAACCCTAATTTTATGCATAAAAACCTATATTTTTTAATGGAAATTTTGTCACCTTTTAATGAAACACATTTTTTAAAACTGAATTTTGTAAATCTAATAAATTTTATATATTAAAATTAAATTCAATTTTGTAAAAAATATAAAAAAAATCTTAGGGTTAATTTCTAGTATTTTCTGTGAAGCTTCATTTTTTGATGAATAGTCAAAATACTAAATTTTAGTTGAAGAATTATTTCCTCTAATTTATTTATAGAGTTAAATTATATTTTAAATCTATTTTATAGAATATTTAGTACAATTATACATAAATTAATTCAATTAAGGTCATTGAAAATAATTTCACTTTTAAATTGGATATTACTAAATTTCAAACATTTGAACATTTTTACTTAAAAAACCTTCTTTCTCATCCTGTTTTGCGAGACTGATTTTAAATTAATTTCTAAAAATATTTTGTTTGTAATTTGGATAAATGGAATAAATATTTTGAATCAAAATAATTTATATTTTCTAATGAGGTCAAATAAATTTTTGAAAAAAAAATATTAGCGAAATTGATTAAAACGGGTTATCATGATTTGTAGAAAAACTAGCTTAACAAGGGACTAACCCTTAAAAATAAGGGCCAAAATAACCTATAAACAAGTAAAAAACCAATGTTATGGAAATATTTAGAATATATACTCCCTTTAATCTAATTTAGATCATTATTGGGGTATATTATGTAAGGGACAACCCTAAATAGTGTTTATCAATATGTATTTATAAGAGTTACACTCCACATCCACTGTAAAAAGTAACCCAACCCTCTAACTAATTCACACACCTAAATAAGTTATTCACTTACAAAAACAACAAAAATAATCTCCCAAAATCCCTCCCATAATCCTATAATCCTCTATTTGGGTATATATAAATCTGAGATATTATTTTGGTATAATCCAAAAGGAGTTACACAAATTGAAGGTAACATTCTTCAACGGTCAATTTTGATTCATTTACTTCATAAACCATATATTTATATCATGATTATATAATAACTCAATATATCTTAAATATAATGGTTTTTTATGCTAATATTTTCACCTATACTTTCACACCCATCTATCAAATGGGTTATTCAATCATCATGCATGTGTAAGGTAGGCTACCACATCACTAACTGATGTTATTGATTATTATATTAACCACCTTTAAATGTTAAAAATAATGATCTATAAATAGTTTTTATATGAAATATATGATATTTATAAGGTATTTATTTTTATTTATCCATTTCATAACTCATACCTTCATTATTTTCATTTTATGAGAATATGATAACATCTTTGTGGACGTGTGGACTACTATATCCTCAATGTGATGGGATTCGTTCACACAATACCTAGAATGTATAAAATATGGGTTTAACTAAAATATGTTATATGTATGATTAAAATATTTTAATTTAATTATTATAGTATTGTATACAATTTAATTTTCATTCTGTTAATAAAATAAGAATATGAAAATTGCATTCATTCGTACATAAGGCCTACCATCTCCATTAAGGGTGCATTTCATTTCCTATCTCCAATATATTATATATTACACTAGATACATATATACTGAATATATATGAAAATTAAATCATGATTTAAATTCAATTGATTATGAAATCATGATTGACATAATAATAACAAAAATAACAAGTCAAAAAATACTTGAAAAACATGATAATTAACACCCAAAATTGTGAAAATAATGAATGATTATTAACAAGTACATAATAATATATTATACAAAGATAATATATGAAATTATAGATATTATTATGTCTCTTTTATAAGTTATTTAAAATCTTAAAACCACTATATATGAGTTTAAATAACAATTACCCAAAAGGAAATACAGGGGAAGGTATTTTGTATCAATACATTTCATTGAGGCATACTGTATTATTATGGACCTAATTAATTTAGTATGGTGTATATAATACCCCTTTAATTGTAATGTCATGAATAATTCATTATTCACGGTATTTTTATTTTAAATTTAAAATATTTAATATAAGTGGATATCAACATAATGTTTCCAAGTGGTAAAGAAATTTCATAACTCAGTTCTTTTTCATTGGGTTATATTACTTCTTCAATGATGTTAAATTATATGATTATTAATATAATTAATTTTTACTATATATTGTTTTATTTTTATAAATTATTTTGGATTTATAGTTGATACACATAATCTATTAATTGTTTTAGTCTCATTTCAATACTATAGTCTTTTCAAGCGTTTACTTCAAAATATCAATTTATAGGGGATTTTTTACACTTTAATTTACATTAGAGAAAATTAATTGATCACTGTTTAATAAACCATTTAATTTTATTATCATATATTTATTAATTTCCTTTTTCATGTAATATTTCCTTTTTACACACTTTTGTACTAAACAAATATTTATAATTTTTTTAGAAATTATGACATTATTTCTCTCTTCGGTCTGATATTTATTGTCTCTAAAAACCATGTTTAATAAAAAAATCAATAATGTTTTTAACCTTTTAAAAATTATTTCTTAAATTAATTTGTACCCAGTTTTTTCATTTGAAAACTTTTTCAAATGAATATTATTTTATCATTCCAAAATGTACTTTTCTAAACTTTTATTGTGGAAAAAAAGAATGTTATTTTTATCTTACACGACATGTATGGAATTACCCACCATCATTTCGATGATGCTTCATCTTCAAATTTGAAAAGAAATTTTTCAAGAAAATGATTTCAAAAGTTATTTTTAAACTAAATATAATTTCAAAAGAATCAAATTAAAAGGGAAATTTTGGTTTCCTTTTATGGTATTTCTATTCATCAATAACAAAAACCCTTTTATCCTTACACCACATGGGATATATTATATTGATACCAACCTTATTATTCATTTGGATGGTTTATGATTTATTTTTCCAAGGATAGTATTGAAATTCACTACATTGAATATTTTTTTATTCCCCTTGAAATGTTCAATTTCTTATTATTGATAGACATTTAATTTCCACTAAATATCGATATCATTTATCATAGATATGATTATTTTCTAAATTGTATATCATTTTTACATACAGTGTGTACTTAGAAGTTATTTATATAAGTTGAGAAATATTGATAAATATATATATTTTGTATGATATAGATATTTAATAAGGCACATTGTTCTTGAATTAAATCCATTATAAGATATATTAGGAATGCTTTGGGTAGGAACGACATGAGTGGGTCCCAATTATAGATATCCCATCGGTGAATTTTCATTGTCATGGGATGAGTTAGGTGTCTATACTTAGTGGGTTTAACCACAAGTGTTTTAAACATTCTTGTGAATTTTATTAATGGTAAAGTTATAATGTACCTAGGAAATAAGGTGTCCAATAATTAAGCATTGCCTTCATTTAGATTCAATTATTATTATCCATGAAATTTTCACTGTGAAAAAATATATAGATTCATTTTATTATTAATTTAGTTATTAAATTTCATGGATGTTAAGTAATTTACCATACCTAATAATTTATTAAATTTATTCTTAGTTTATTGATTATATGGAATGTGTGTTTATTTATTACCTTGTCATATTTATTATGGTCATTGATTCATTACTTCTTCAGATGTAATTTACTCTTACCAAGAGTTTGAGTTCAACCTTATTTTAACCCCTTCTATAGGATTCTACAAAATTTTCTAAGAAAGATATCAATATGATATTCTAGATGTAATAATGTTATCCTCAAAAGAAAATATTTATGTTGTAAATAGTGTATTAAGTATTAATGTAATGATCAAGTACATACCTTGTTTACTAGGATGACTAAACCTATTGATCATTAACGGGTTTATTCTTTGTAATCATTTAAATTTAATAGTATGAGAAATTGGCAAAGAGAATCTGGGATTGGGGATCTCCAAAGGATAATCTACCTTTGGTAAAAACTAGTTTCCACAGTAAAATATTAAATGACAATGAAAATTAATATAAAGGGCTTGAAACATGTTAAAAACAAGTTTCTAATTGACTATTTGAGATATACATGACCTTATCTCACACTACTCTCAATTAATTTTTAGTTTGTGTTCCACTTCACGTGTTTGACATGTTATCCCCTAATATTAAGTTGAATGTTTAACAAAAAATTGATTTTCACCACTTGTAAAAGGTTCCTATCACCACCCATTCAATAAAAATTAAAAAAATTATGGGCCCTTTTCAAACAATTAACCTATTACATTCCCATAAAATAATATTTACCTATATTTATCTTTTTCACAATATATTATCTTATGGAATCCATTCCTAAGGTATACACCTAGAAAATCTCAATGTGGTCAACCTGACTAATCATTTCTTGGTTTAATTTGTCTTTTAAACTTTTTTCCAATTATAGTTTTACAATACCTGTATAGTTTTATTATTATTATTAATATATATAATTTTATTATTCTATGGGAATAATAATTAATCACATTATAAGGACTCATCCTTAAACATTACCTAATATTGTTATTTTAACTAGATTTAACTTTTTTTCACTCCCAAGGATCTTTTTGGTTTTGAGTTTTATAAAGTTATGACATAAATTATACATATAAACCCAGAAGTATACAAAGTGAGTACCATTAAATCAGTATCCATTTCATCCAGAACATAAATGTTTTATCACAAAATAACATCATGATTTCTTTAACAAATCTTGACTTATTTCTTTTTCTTACACATCCTTATAGACTATGAATAAAACTTTAAGGCATGGGATGAGCATATAAAATCTCAGTAGTGGATATAAAATGAACTAAATAAACCATTAGTCAATGAATACTTAACAATATATGTAATCATTTTCACAAAGACGCACTTCTCACTCATATATACTTAGTTTTTGAAAAATTATATTTCTATAAATCATTAAAGAACATATTTAAAACCATTAATTTATATTTAGTAATTAATTACTTATATTGTAACCATAATGGCTACCTTATGTTTTATAAACCTCACGACTACCTTACAATGTAACCCACACGGCTTCCTTATGGTGTAACCATCACAGTTACACTTTGAGTAACCATACTACCGACATCCAAATTACACATACACAATGAATTAGATGAATATATAGATACCCCTATTATAAATAAACAATTCCCAATAATAATAAAATAGTCATAAATCATGGATAATTTCTTAAAAACATTTCTTTTAAATTTTCTAAAATAGAATTTTAAAGGATAATTTTTAATAAAAATTCTCATAAAAATATCATATAATTGATGTGAGAATTAAAATATTGAAATGAATATGTGTATACACTATAAAACCATAAAATTGAAAATAATATAACAATATCACTACAAATAATAATTTTAGTACCACATAATAAATGAAATATATAGTTAACCCATAGAATGGAAACTGGGTTAAGAATTCCCATACCACAAGTTCTTCTTACTTCAAACATGTTTAAACCTCATGTATAATGGTTAAAATGGATTTAATAATATTTTAGATAAACATATTCATATTTATAAAACCTTATATTGTCGTTTTATAACATCATTCAACCCATTTATTAATAATATTTTGGTATTTCCATTATTTCAGGTGCATTCATTACCAGATTTCCATTGTCATTTCATAAAATATTTTCTTGTAGATGGAAGAGAAACTCTAGAAGTTTAATCAAATGGTGTTAAGATGATTTAATAATTTCAAATTATTCCAAAAATAATTTTTATTATATGGTATGTATATGAATCATTAGATAAATTATTAGTTATATTTTTTTTGATCATTTTGGAAGTTCATCGATAATCACAAACATGTTTCATGATACACCATTAATAGTATGCATATAATAAAATTCCAGAACATAATAGAGGTCATATAACACACTTTATTAAAAATTAATCATTAAAATGTTTTTACATAAACTTTATAAGTAAGTAATGTAAACTAATGACACATCCTCCACGATGTCGATAAATCAACACATCAAAGACGGTGTTATTATTTTTAGAATAAGAGGAAGGGGAGAAGAATAATGATGATAATTTTTTTCATAAACATGATAAAAATGTAGAATATATATATTACTAAATATTTAATTCATCTTGGATAAGGTTAGGATAAGAGGTTATCTGAAATTAAAAGAGTTAAGAAGAAAACACAAGAAAATGAAAGATGATCTTTACCTCTTGATCTCCTCCTTGAGATCCTCATTCATGACTTTGGTTTTGGAATTTCGGTGACACCATCAGGACTCAGATGTGTGGATGATTTTTTTGAATGAGACTAGGTAGAATGTAAACAATGATCAATGTTTAGAGGTGTGAGAGGAATAGGGGTGAGGGTGGTATTTATAGTGATAGTTGGAGAGTTTTTAATTAATTTAGAAGGACTCGTCATTAGTTGTATTTGAAAAACCATGGGCCTAACCATGTTTATTGACCATGGTATTTTCCACTTAGGACACCTCATATAATATTTTAATCCTCAAGAGTCTACTAGAATGATTATAATACTATTTCATCCCTATGATGCTATCAAACACACTAAAAACATAAAACATTATTTTAACAATTCACCAAAAACTCAACTATCTCAGAAAAATACCTAAAATTAACCCTAACTATTTTTGAACATGTAGAATTAATAAATGAACATAATTTTTTGAACATAATTTTATAAATATGATTAATTTAATTTTTACATAAATTTATAATTTCTTCAAAAAATAATAACTTTAAAACAATAACACATTTTATATCACCTTGAAAAATTAATCAAGATCTCATTATCATATAACCTTTAGAAAATAAAATTATAATATGATTTACTATTAAAAAGGGTCATATTACTATTCATATTACTATTCACAAGGGTATGTTTCTATTCAACAGTAAACAAGTTGGTTCTTTCAGACTCTAAATAACTTAATGATCATAATAATAGATGTTTGTTTTTCGAAATTCAAATCATAGAAGACAAAAAATTATATTTAATTTCTATTTAATAACTATCTATTTGAAATAAAGTTTCATCATGTAGAGAATCAGATTTTCATGGATTTCAATTCATTTTATAAACCATGGGGTGTTACATTCTCCACGCCTTCTGAAAATTGAATCTTAGACATTTTATTTACTTATTAAACAAATGATGGAACCTTTCCCTCATATCATTTTTAGATTCTCATGTTGTTTCTTCAACCATGGGGTTTATCCACAAAACTGTTACATCGTGGATTACCTTATTCCACAATACTCGTTCTCTTCGATAATGAATCTCAACAGGTTTCTCTTCATAAGAAAAATTCTCTTCCAATTGCACTGCTACTATGATCTAAACATGAGATTAATCTGGCACAAAATTTCTCAATATTGAAACATGAAAAACATTGTGTACCTAATAAATAACTCGGATAAAAATATACTAGGTAGGAAACTGTTCTAACATTCTCCAAGATTTCATAAGGTCCAATGAATTGTGGACATAGAATTCCTTTCTTACCAAAATGCATAACAGTTTTCCTGGGTGGGGCTCCATGTAAAACAAGATCACGTACCTCAAAAGAAAATTCTTTCCTCCTATAATTTGCATAACTTTTCTGACTACTTTGATCTGCTCCCATGTGTTTTTAGATCATCTTTACTTTCCCATCCATTTCCTCTACTAATTCTAGTCCCATAAATATCATTTCCCTGACATCTTCCCAAAAAAACTGGAGTTCGACATCACTTCCCATATAATGCCTCAAAAGGTTCCATTTGTATAATGGAATGAAAAAAATCATTATAATAATAATCAACTAATGAAATATACAAATCTAAACTTCCTTAGTAGTCCTTTCATTATGGTCTAATAATATCCACCAAATTCTGAATCATTCCTTATGACTTCCCATCTGACTAGGGATGTAAAGCTACACTAAAATTTAACTCTGTTCCCAATGACTTATAAAGGCCATTACAAAAGTTATAAGTGAACCTCAGATCATGGTATGGTACAATGGGATGTGGAAATCTTTGTAACCAGATAATCTCTTTGAGGTATAGTCAAAAAGGCTAATCCAAAGACATAGTATCTTGAAAATGAAGAAAATGAGCAGATTTTGTCACTCAATCAATAATAAAAAAGATTTCAATATTTCTTTAGGAAGTTTCTAGTAGTCCCAAAAAGAATCTCATGGATATTTTTCCCACTTCGACTCTGAAACTAGTAAAGGATGAAGCATCCCCTTCGGTATATACCACTCTACTTTAACCTGATGACATGTCAAACATTTCATGGTGAAATCTATAATTTCTCTTTTTATTCTATCCCATGAGTAATACTTTGGACGGTATCTATACATATTAGTAATTCCAGGATGGAATTAAAATAGAGAACTATAAACTTTGCACACAAACTCATTCTTAAACTGAGAATCACAAGGAAAACATAATACCTTTTCAAATCTCAAAACACAATCTTTATCTACGTTAAATTATAGAATCATACCCATTTATAACAATTCTACCTTTTTCTGTAACTCCCTATATTCCTTTTATACTAGATTAGTTCTATCTAACAAATATGACTAAACCGAAACCTGAATCAAAATAGTGATATTTTCTACAACAACAACTTATAATCCAAATTTTATTAAATCATTAATCAAAGGGTCTTGTTCCAGATATAATATAGTTAATTACGCATGATTTTTTCATCTCAAGGAATATTCTACTTTGTTTAATTTTCCAAGATGGTAATTGATCATGAAATCATAATATTTTACCAATTAAAGACATATTCTATGCGACATATTTAATTAGTTTGGAGTGAATATATAGTTAAGACATTTTTGGTCATTATATATTTTACACTTCTCTCAGTATAAATGATGCCTCAAAATTTTCAAAGAAAAAATCACAACTGCTAGTTCCAAATCATGTGTGGGAAAATATAACTCATGAGGTTTTAGATTTTGTGAAGCATAATAAACTACCTAGTAATTATACATCATAACACAACCAAGTCCCATTAATTATGCATCCTTAAAGATGAAAAACTCTCCATTTCTAGTAGGTGGGGTTAGAACTAGATAATTCACCAATCTTATTTTCAATTCTTGAAAGGAATCAAAACATTATTTTGTTGATTTATATTTAACTCCACTTTTTATTTAACATAGTTAGTAGACTAGATTACTATGCAATTATTTCAAAAAACCTCTATTAATATCCTTCATAACCAAGAAAACTATGAGGCCTAGTTTTATTTGTGGGTCTTGTCCATTCTTCAACAACATTTTTTTAGCAAGATCAACAGTTATGCCTTCTTTAGAATCAATGTTACCAATGTAAAAATGTGTTTCAAACGTTATTGAAACATTCTGAATGTTTCATATAGTTTTCTTTCTTCTACAGTTTTCAAAACAACCCTTAGATGTTTTTCAATCTCATTTTTACTTCTAGAATATACCAAGATTCCATTAATAAACACAACCAAAAACGTATCCATGAACTAATAAAATATTAAATTCATAAGATCCATGAATTGAATAGGTTAAATAGTTAACCCAAATCGTATAAAAAAATTCATAATGACCATATATAGTTTTAAAAGCTGTTTTTGGAATGTCATCCTCCTTCACCTTCAGCAGATGCTACTCAGATCTCAATTCAATCTTGGAAAATACTGAGCTCCAAGGAGCTGATCAAACAAGCCATCGATGTGAGGTAGATGATACTTATTCTTAATAGTAATGTTATTCAAATCTCTATAATCATTCCAAATACTCATGGAACCATATTTAATTTTAATGAAAAAATAAGATATCCCCATGGTGAAGTTCTAGGACGAATGAATTATTTATCAATAAAATCCAGGATATAATTTTTCAATTAAAAAAATTCTATTTGAGCCTTTCAATAAATTGTATTTGAAATTTGATTAGTATCAGTAACTCATTCAATTGTGAATTCAACTTCCCCATAAGGTATAACATCAGGTAACTCATCTAGTAAAACATCAAGGTATTCATTTACCAATGGCACATCATTGATCTGAATATTTCCCCTATTTTCAACAATATGATAAAAAAAACTTTCATTTTCTTCTGTCAAAATTTTCAAATCATCCTAATACTTATCAATCATATTATTACGTTCTTTTATTCAAACATAAACTATTTCTGAAAAAAAAACTTCATTTTCTCTATAATCAATCATAGCATGATAAACATAAATCCAATCAAAACACAAAAAGACATAAAAATATACTAAGTTAAAAACAACATGGATTGATGGTAATGTCTTTCCAAAGATAACAATAGGAAGATCCTTAAAAGGCCTTTTTACTATAAAATTTCCCCCTTGTATTTTAACAATATGTTCTGGTCTCATTTATTGAGGTGATATTTCCAATTTAATAAAAATTACTCCGCAATAAAAGAATTTGTATAACCCATATCAAACAAGAAGTTAGAAAAATATGAGTAAATAAACAATGTACCTAGTACAACAACATTGTATAGCCCGAAATCTTATTATGTAGTCACCAAGTATCTCACTACACCTTTCTTCTTACAGTCTGGTTGCTTCCCATTACTTGAATATTTCTTTGGGTAGGCATTTTCATAGTGACCCATCTCACCACATTTGAAACATTTTATAGTTTTATTATTAGAATTTATCTTAAGATCATTTTCATTATAATCTCGTTTTATATAACAAAATATTCCACATTGAAAATACTTCCTTGTTTTAGTAAGGAATTTCCTAGGGTGATTCTTACCACACTATTCACAAACTAGAAACTGAACATTCACACTATAAAATTTCATTGATTTATTCTTAAAAATATCTTTCCATCTAGGCCTCTTCTTCTATTTGTTCTCAATGTACATGTGATCATCAGAAAACATCATTTCAACCCTCTCATCAGGTCATACTTGTTTTACATAAAATTTTAATTATATTGAGTCGAATTCCATTCAATATATTAGCTTCAATACTGAGTAAAATGGTTGATTTTTCTATCAAGATCCATAATATGTTTTGGCTCATAACTTGAAAGTTTGATGAGGTTTCCTTCATACACGTCCACTAAATATTTTTTCTTTTCCTCAATTCATGTAATTTCTTATCCATCCCAATTCAAACCACCTTAGGAAAATATTTTTCAAGTAAAAAATATTTAAATTCATCCCACTCTAGGCATTCAATATCCTCTCTATCCCAGATATTCTTGAAGATTGACCACCACTGATCAACTTCACCTTGAAAAAAAAATGGAAAAAATAAAATTTTGATTACCTAAAAATCCCATTACATCGAATATATATTCAAGTGATTTAATCCATCCTTCATCTTCTACTAGGTTATAAGATCCACTGAAAGTATGACGGTGTGGCCTCGTAAAATGATCAACTCTCATCATGTTACTTTGTTGTAGCTCTAGTTTTTCTATTACATGGATGACACCACTATTTATTAACTATGTAATGTGATACATAACTATAAAAAACTACTTATTTCCAATTCCCACCATTCCCACTTGCCTATTTGGAAAGATATCAGCCTCTCAGTTCCTTTTAACTTCACCATCCTTGTTTCTTCGGTGGAAAAACATTCTGAGCGAACATATATTAGATGAATCAACATGGTATTATTTAAATTATATACTATTTTAACATAAAATTAATGTAAAATTCATTTATTAAATTCTATTAACTTCATCACAACCCTTAAAGTTGTCCAAATTGTGCTCTGATACAAACTATAAGGACTCTGCCTTAAACCTTACATAATCCAGATATTTCAACTATATTTCACTTATTTTAATTCCTAAAGATCCTTTTTTTAGAGTTTTATAAATTTATTACAAAACATGCACATATCAACCCACAATAATACAGAGTGGGTATTATTAAATCAGTATCCATTTCATCAAAAATATAAAATTTTAACACAAAACAACAATATGTTTTCTTTGAAAAATTATGATTTCTTTATTTAACTTACACATCCTTATAACCTGTGAATAAAATTTAAAAACATGGTTTTACAATAAAAATATTATCAAGGGTATAAAAATATTGAAATAAACTAATATTCCAATAATAATTAAAAAAACATATATAATCTTTTTCATTGAGACACAATTATCACCCATATATACTTACACTATGAAACATGAGATTTCCATAAAACAATAAAGAACATATATAAAAGAATAAAGGTATATTATATAATTAATTACTTATATTTTAACCCTTTTTCTACATTATGAATTTTAACCCTCAGGTCTACCTTATAATGTATCCTTCACGGCTTCCTTATGGTGTAACTAGCACAGTTACACATGGATTTACCATACGGACAACCTCCATCTTACACATATCCAATGAATTGGAGGGATATATAGGTCCCACCCTTTAATATAAAAAATTCACAAGAACAATAACATAATCATAAAAGAAGGATAATTTTATAAAAAAATTGCTTTTGAATTTTGTAAAATATAATTTTAAAAGATGATTTTTTTAAAAAAGGCAATTACAAATATCTTATAATTGATGTGAGATATAAAATAATGAAAGGAATTTTTTAATATGTAATATACCACATAATTAAACATATTATAACCCAAATTAATTACAAAAATCATCTTAGTACCACATAATCAATGAAATAGAAGGTTAACCCCAAGAATGGAAACTAGGTTATGAATTCCTTTACCTTAGGTTCTTCTTACATGAAACTTGATTAAAACATATGTATAATGGTTAAAATGGTGTTGTTAATATTTTAAATAAACGTTTAAATCATTATAAGACCTTATATGATCATTTTATGACATCATTCAACCCATTTATTAATAATATTTCTCTTTTTCAATTGTTTCAAGTTCATTCTTTACATGATATCCAAGGTTGATTTGTAAAGGATTTTCTTGTAGAATGGAAGAGAACTATAGAAGTGGAATGAAATGGTGTTAATATGATTCCATAATATTATATTATTCCATAAATAATTTTGATTATATGGTATGAGGATAAAACATTAGATAAATCGTTATTGATATTCGTTTAGATCATTTTGGTGGTTCTTCAATGATCTCAAACTTGTTTCATAATATAACATTAATATTATACATGTAAGGTAATTCTAGAAAATAATAGAGGTAATATAATACACTTTAAAAACTTTTTTAAAAATTAAAACGGTTTTATAACCATATTTTATGAAACTAAAAAAAATTGAAGACACCTCGCCCATTATGTCAGTAAATCAACACATCATGGACGGTGTTTTTATTTTTAGAATAAGGAGAGGAGAGGAAGAATGATGATCAATTTTTTCATAAACATGACAAAAATACATAACATATTTAATATTAGAGCTTTCATGTATCTTGAATATGGGGATTAGAAGAGATTATAAGAAAATTAAAGAACCTCTTGATCACTTCTTCTTGAGATCCTCCTTAAGGCCTTTGGTTTTTGCATTTTTGTGATACAAGAAGGTCTTGGACATCGGAAAGTACCTTTTGAAGGGATTTGGAATAATCCAGGCAATGATCAAAGCTTGAGAGGTGTGAGAAGAAGAGGGGGTGAGGGTGGTATTTATTGTTAATGTGAGGGAGTTTTTAATTCTTTTCAAAGGAGACACCATTAGTGGTATTTGAAAAACCATGGTCTTGAAAATTGTTATTCACATGGTATTGGACACTTGGGAAATCACATATGATATTTTAATACTCAAGAGTCGACCATAATTATTACATCATTATGATGTCATCAAACACACTGAAAACATAAAATTGTATTTATACTATTCATTGAAAATTCAACTCTCAGAAAAATCACAAAAATTCACCCTAATAATTTTTCAATGTGTAGAATTAAAAAATGAACTCCTTTTTTTGATAATAATTTTCAAAATATGATTATTTTAATTCATAAATAATATCATAATTGATTCAAAAAATAAAAATTTTAAAAATATAACTGCATTTATATCACCTTGAGAAATTAATCAAGTTCCCATTATATTATAACAATAAGAAAATAAAATATTATTATAATTTATTATTCATTAGGGTAATATTACTATTCATATGCGTATGTTACTATTCACAAAAAAAATAAGTTGGTTCTATTAGACTCCATATAACTTACTAATTTCAACCATTGATGTCTTTTTTTCAAATTCAAATCATAGAAGTGGAAAAATCATGTTTAACATCTAGTTTATAATTGTCATTCTAAAAAAAGTGTCATTAATTATAGAATAATTTTTTAATGCAATTCAATTTTTTTTAAACCATGGGGTGTTACACACATTTTCCCTTTTCCCCTTAAGAAAATTTTGAACAACATTTATGTGTGTGTGCAGATGACCACCTCTACAAAATGTCTTGTTTGATTTTACTTAACCACCTTGAAATAGTGGTCCTAATGATGAATTTAATAAATAAGTGATAAATTTATATTATATTTTTTATTCTGGAATGGTACAAAAGATTATCCTTTTCTTCTATTATAAGAAAAATTAAATCATCAACCATGCATACATGTGGACTACCACCTCAATAGAACAATTGATTTATGTTTTCCTTTTATTCATCACATTACATGGCTAGTCCTGATAAATGGTTTAATGAATAAATATTATTTTTATGATATATTTTATGTTATAGTATGAAATAATGTTTAAACTATTAAAAATATGACCAACAAATTATTGTTATTAATTATTAAAAACTACGATATATAAGAGGAAAATGATCTTCCCTTTCTATGTAATGACTTTATATAAATTTCATCTTGTTTATAATTATTAAAAACTACGATATATAAGATTAATAAGAACCAGATAATATCATTATTCTTTTGGCATAATTATATTACGACTAAACCACCTCATAATAATCCATTAATCATTTTATGTTCATATGTGGGTCGGTTTAACCAACTACTTGAACAATATTATCAGTTTATATCATTGATAACTATGAGAAAATATTTAATTTTATAATATGATATAAGTATTTAAATATATTTTTTATTTATAGTAATTTTATATCATAATTTAACTCATTAATTAAGAACTATCCCTTCATTCATTAGGAATCATAGATGCATGAATATGAGCAAGTTTATGCTCACATATCATAACAAAAAAATCGATGAGATAAAATTATAGCTTTATAGACTATCATTTAATATAAATTAAAATTCTAGAAATTATCAAATAGTTGATTAATTATTCAAAATAATAGATACGAGCACCACTTTTATGAAACTAGTTCAAATCGATAAAGATTACTTGCACCCATTGTTGAAAATAGGTAAAAACTGACAAATATATATGTCTATAATGATTATAAATAAGGAGTATAAATGGTTATAGTTATTAATTTGGTTCTTGGGTATGTATTTAATGAACTTAATTTAATTATTTAGGATATTTGGTGCAATTTAAGGACAAATAAAAATCAGTGTATGGGTTTTCATCTCAAATACTTCTAATTGAGACATGTTTGGAATTATACACCAAATTTATTTAATATAGTATATGTACTACCTATTTGATATATCATATCATCTAACAATATTTTAAAATATATATTATAATTTTAATATCAATACCTCTCATTCAAGGGGTTTTGGGTAAAATGTTATTAAAGTTGTAAGGGTTATTTTTCTAAAACATTTATTCCATGAGATATATTTATTTTATGTGGAATTTTTTCCATTAAATGGTGTATTCAGTACCCATATGTGTGTATTTATTATTTTATCATTCATGGTAAATACTAATCCAAATCATTTCCTTTTCATCAAATGGATTTTGACACAATTTATACCCCCATTGTAAAGATTTTTTGTAATTCCATTTTTATGCACTGTGTTTTGATCAATTTTCATAAACTTATTTCATCTGAGTTGAGTGAATTCAACCATTTTATTTTCATTTGATTTATTATTTTTTAAAATACATTTATAACACATAAACCCCTTTTTTAATATATATTACTTCAAGGTGTATGTTAGGTGTAAGGTATATTGATAACTCAAGTCTCTTTTCAATATGACGTATTGTTTCATCTTTAACTTTTTTATTCCATGTTTGGGTTCTTCCATTCTAATAAATTTTTTTAATTATTTTTTCTACCTATATTTGGAAAAAATATATTTTGATAAAAATTAAATTTTTATTTATCTTCTTACAACAGGATATATGAAAAAGATATTCTATAAATAATAAAAGGGGTTTTCATTTCACATTAATGTTTATTGTCTTCCTTTAATCATTTCTCCAATAACATATTTCTATCCTTTCAGCAATCCATTATTAGAGATTATTTTTCAATGTAAAATTATTTAAAATATTTCATGTCACATTTTAAAAATATACCATGGAAGGTGATGTGTAATTTTTTATTATACATCAAGGTTAAAAATATTTTTTAAAATATCGTAATTTTTCACTTAATTTACCCTTATAATTTTAAAACTGATTTATCCTAATGGGGTTTTTGTTTTATGTTTTTTGATTTATTCCCAATTAAATATATTTTCATTTTTTGGATTTAACTCATGTTATAATGTAATTAGATTATTGATCCCTTATTTTGTGGTACCTATCGAAGCATCCTTTTTGAGATGGTGTCTTTAATTTAGGTCAATATCCCTTTATGTTTCTTTTGTTTCATGAGGGATTTTTTTTAAACATCCACCATCTTTATCTTTATTTCTTGTGATCATGGTATTCTTGTACTAAGATAACTATATACTCATTACCCTATACAGTGTGAACATCTCATTTTACTAAATTCATAATTGAGAATGTTAAAATAGAATGAAATGTTATTTATTATCTTAGGAAGTCATTAAATTGTAGATGAATATTGACTACTAACGTGGGTTGATTGTGTAGTTAAATTAAATATTTTTCATTATACATATATCTATATTTTTATGCATCCAAATTTTCATTAGGGTATGGTATGAAATTTTTTGTTTACTCTTATGGTGAATGAATTGGACTTAATCAAGGGACTGGGGGCCACATAATTATATATACCATTGATTCATTGATAGGTATCATTAGATAAAACTACATGGGTTTTGGTGTATACATATTCCCCATATTAGTACAATATTTTGGTACAATTCTGTGACAACATGTTTTTTTCTATAATTATGCATTTTTTTAGTATGAGATACATAATTATTTTTATTATCCATGTTTTTATTTAATATCATTGATATATCATGCTATCTGTTATAATTGATTATGGATTTAGGTTTTTTATTTATTACTTATATATTATGTATACTATTCTTATTATTTGGATAGATCTAATTATAAGTTTCCCTTATTATGTGTCTTTGATGTCCCCTTTCATATGTTTCAATTACCTAGGTTATAAAAAAAGTTTTATATTTGAAATTTTTATAAGGATAACACATGTTGAAGAATTTGTGGGATATATTATAGAATCATTATGAATTAAATAATTTCTTATATACTGAGAAAAACTATTACTGATACAAAGAAAGTGGGGTTTTTTAAATAGTTTTTTCTCTCAATTTTTTAAATCAACACACATAAAATGTATTAGGAATATACATAATGATTTATTTTCTAAATGTCATGTAATTAGGAAATTTTTTGTCTTATAATCTATAGTTGGTATCAAATCTAGTATGTAAAGTTTATGTTTTTGAAACTGGATTGGGGAGTGAGGGTTTGAGGTGTCACAATAGCTAATTTTTCTCCTCCATACACATGTATCATGTGTCTTGATCATTGGAAAAATAAAATAGATTATCCCTTTTCAATTTACCTTAATTATAATTACCCTATCCTATATTATTTAAATGACACTTTCATTCCTCCAAAATATCACTTCATTCCCATTATCACAAAGGTAAGAAACGCACAGGAAAATATTTTTATTTACTCTTACTGATCATGGTGAATCCAAATCCTTTACCATATATTGATGCATCATTATCTAAAGTAATAAATTCCCCATAATAACTTTTTTCATTAAACATAGTCTTGTTATTGGTCATGTGTATTTAGAAACCACTCTCATTTATCCATTGATGGTCACATTTTCTATATTTGTAAGAGTTATTAACCACTAAAACATTATCTAAAATTATTCTCCTCTTAATATATTTATATTTGTACTTTAAACTCAATTTCTCTAACATCAAAGTGATATACTTTTTGGTGGTGTATCTAGGTTGATCAAAAATCATCCATGTTTCCTCAAGATAATTGAGAATATTTTGTAATTGTACCCTCTCTTATTGATTTTTCACTAACAATAATCTGGGAACATCATGTTGAATCACCTAGTATTCTTAGGCTCTTATTGATTTGGAAGGTGAAAATTGTACTAGGACACATAACCATTATTCCGAAACACTCCAAAATCCATCATCTTACTTCATGTTCAAATCTCTTTAAGAAATAACAATATTCCTCAAAATCTATTCTCTCATGTGACTTTTAATTTGAAATTGTTTTCGCATTTTCATATTTATCATATTATGGATCTTTATATTTCACTTTTTTCATTCCCTTATGATTAACATTGGTATTTTATTTCTTCCATGCGTAAATATTTTTTTTATTTTCTATACTGTGACAATAACTTACAATGGGGTTTTTCTCCTTTATAGGTGATGTAATCACCCTTTTATTTTTATTGTTACTACTTCTACCACATATGTTACATTCTTGAGTGTAAAATATGATATTATATAGTAACATAGAACAACATATATATTATTTTTTATAAGTATAAACTTATTATACTATACTGAATCATTTACCAAATTCATTAATATAATTTTGAGATGCAATTTGAGTTCTCCAAGAGCAATTTCCAGCATCAAACAACTTTCTATTAAGATACATTAAACATTCATTCTTAAAAATAATATTTTTTACGGTAATTCAATAATTCATATACCTATAATCTTGGATTTAAATTATATATAACAGATTTTTTTCAAATCCACATGAATATCTGTAAGGTATTTAGCTTTTTTCCATGAAATTTTTTTAATGAATCATTCTCAAATTTCAATTCATTATTTTCTCACTTATCCTTTTTATTTTCCTTCTTGTAGAACAAAAAATATCCACCTTCACTAGAACACATTAGATGTTTCCTCATCAGTAATTTCTGTATATTCACTACCGCCATATTCTTCTTTATTTAAGGGATATTTTGACTTATTTGACTTATCTATGAAATTTTTTCCATTCAACCTATGAATCCTATTACTCTCTTTCATTTTCCCCATAACAAGATGTTTCATCAAGTTTTGAGATAATTTTCTTTTTATTTTTTGTATTTTCCATTCTTTTTTTCCTTTGAAATACATTCCTTTAATTCTACAATAATGGTCCATGATTTTCATTCATAAATATTACATATTTTTATATGAATATGCACTACATTTCACAAATACAACCCCAATAATCATAAAGGTTTTAAATATTTGGGGAAAATATAGAATATCTTTTTATTTAAAGATTAGTATTTAACATCTCCCAAAAATATATCTTAATTTAATACTCTTCATTAGAACACCCTACTCAAAACCCTTCTTTATAAGCTAAGAGAAGGAAACATAAGAATGAATGATCTTATATGTTCAGTAAGGGTAAACATGGGAGATATCAATTCCTGATCAAATTAATGTGCAAGATAAGAGTAAGGATATGAAATCAAAACCATAACCTAAAAATTTCATACCCAATATTTAAAACATCATAAACATGAGTCATGGAATAAAGATTTATCATTTCAAAATACATGAATCATAATAGTGATAAAGAATCATAATTCAATCATGAATCATATATTCATTTCATAAAATATTAGCACCATAATTTTTATAGAAACCATTTCATGTTACAAGGTTAAATATAGATATAATTAAATCATAACATGTTAGAAATTAATAAATGTTTCCCATAGTGGATTATGAAAATCGAATTTTTTCCCATAACACATCGAGAACATTGACTTTCCTTCTATAGTGGATCAAGCACATCAGCTTGTTTCACATAATTACCTCAGGAGATATTATAATTATAATTATGAATTGGAGGGATATATGTTTTGAATCGATCCCATCATAGAATTAAAACCACATATGTTTCGTCATCATGATCATAGTAACATTCATCATATCATTACATCATAACCTACGCCAAAAAAATGGATTTCATAATCAATTTAATGATTCAAAAAATAATAACACATTAAATGAAATGGGTTTCATAAAAATTTAATCATCATAGACATAAAACAAATATATAAATAATAAATATGATATCATTGGATCATAACCCAAGTAAGTCATAATTATCCTCAAAGTATGTTACCGTAAATGAAAATTATATATAGGGTTCTAGTATAATTTAATAAAATAATATGTTCATTATACAGGAGGATAAACCTAACCTCGACTAAAGGAAAAGTACAACGTAAGGGTTAATTCCTCAATTTAATTATTATCTGATATTTTTTGTGTATAAGTATTTATTGGGACATATTTAACATCCATTTCCATGTTTCAAAAATATGTTTTCAAAATGAATATTTTAATTTTGTGTGGAAGGGACGCTTTATAAAGATCATCATTTTAAATGTTTTAATGATTTATTTTTCTAAATCTTTTTAATTAATGTCCATTTTTTCAAAATGATTTTTAGGATTTATTTATATGGACATGATTATTTTAAAATGTTAATTCCATTAAAAAGATTCAAAGTGGTATTGGAAACATTGATTCAAAAATATATTTTAAATGACTTACTTTATAAATGTGTGACTTTTAAATAGTTTCACAAAAAGGGATATTTCTCTCAAAGCGTTTTACTGGTCATATTCAACTATGTCAACATCCTTTACTGGATATTATTTTTGATTATTTTTTATTTTTTATAATAAAATATTCCATTTTGTATTGAATGTTTTATGATATTTTTTACTGTGGAAGTGCTATTTTTATACCATTCATGGTTTATAGTTAAAGTATTGACATTTTGATTACCAGTTTTAATATGAATTTTTATGTTATGTTTCAATATTTTCATATGAGGAATGAATTAGACTAAGTAAGTGATGGACGGGTCCCGCTATAGCCCCTTAATGCATCGATATGTCTCATGAGACAATGTAATGTCTTGGTACAAGGCCTTGGAAAAATTTATATTTAGGGTCTTGGCACGAGGCATTTAATTTATGGATAACATGTCCGACATTATGAATTCCATCATTATGATTTTATTTATTAATGATACATATTATTATTCGACTAGTAGAATATTCATGTAAATAATTAAATGGGATTATTTGATTTATATTTTCAATATTATACTAAATTTGATGTTAAAAGGGCTTGTGTTTCGATTTTATACCTTTCCATAAAGGTTTATGATTATTTATGATACCTTCTGCTATATTGTTTATCCTTTTTGAGCATCTGATCTCACCCCTTTCTTATGTTTTATTTTCCAAGGATGCCAAGAAGTGTATTATGATTTTTATGCATGGTTATTCTAGGGGAATAATTAATTTCTCGAAGGATTATTTATGTCGTGTTTTATGTTAGAAAGTTTAATTTTATGTTCATGTATGTAATCTATTTTGGAAGACTACTAAATTGATCAGTCCTTTGTGACATAATTCCTTGTAATCATGCCAATGAATTAAAATAATGCACACTCTTTGGGTAACTGGGGTCGGTGCGATTCAATTGGTTTTATAGGAAGTTTATAAACAACCTTGGAAATAGATATAGATAAAATATAATTAGAAAACATTACCCTAAGATAGACTTTAATGATTGGTGTAGAAGAACATCCAAAAAAATTTGTAATGTAGATATTATGTCGGTTTTCCAAGTAATACATCCATGTCTGGATAATACAAGTGGAAGTGGTTCTAGAACAGATGTGCCAAGGAGTGAAAACTCTGACAAGGAGTTTCAGGCTCTACGTGGGGTCTCCGAGTACACGATAACAGGCCTTACTACACACCTGGTTTGACTCTCCTGGGGGATATGCTTCAGATAATTCAAATTTTATTTAAAAGCCATTGTTAAAGATTTTTTAGTAAATATTTCATCAAAGAAACCATTTTATTATTATGAGAGTAGAGGTGTGAGAATTTTCATTTAATGCAATTAATTTTTCTAGTTTTTAGATTATAAATTATTATAAGATCTAACCTAGTGTATGTTGTCATTTAGAAATGGTTCTTAGTAGAACGAATGAGAACTCCAGCAATACACATGATCCAATGTGTAAGAAGGATCATATCATTCATGGTCTTAAGGAAACATTTATAAGGTAAATAGTCTCTCTTATATTCTTATCATATGAAGAAATAGTATCATGTGTTAATAAGATAAGTAATGAATTCTCAGAGTCCTATTTCTTTGAAGGTAAGAAAGGGAAGAATATGATGACAGAGAAAAAGATGGATAAAGGGAATAAGGGAAAGAAAGGTTTTCCCACATGTGATAACTGTGGAAATAATCACCATGGTAAATGCTTGAAGAGAATATGAGATTTTATATGTTTGGGGAAAAGGATCATCAGGAAAAATAATGAACAGGGATTGAATAATAGTCTAATATTCAGTGTGTCAATTGTAGTGAAAGGGGGAATTATAAAAATAAATTTCTTAAGCGTCAAGGAAATATAGCTCAAAAGAATAAAAGTGTTCAAGGTCAAGCATAATATTATACTAAATTTGATGTGAAATAAATAATGTATTTGTTCTTTTAGATTAAATAATTATGTCATTTGAGTGTTGTATAAATGATTTGTCGGTAATATGAATAATGGGAATAAATAATGATTGTAGTTCAGTATTATTTGATTGAGGATTTGAGATTGTATGGTACTATGAAAAGAAACTCAATAGAAAGTTAATTTTTTTGAAAATACATGGTTAAGGGAATAATAAACCTTAATATGGACTTGATTTTGAGATAATTGACTTGGATAATGGGAATAGGGTATTATTGAAATCCTGGGAACTGATTAATGGTTTGTTTAAAAAGAAGTTTATACCATCATTATTGGGAGTTTTCAACATTTTTGAATTTAAGGTGTAGATCTAGTATTCTGTGTTTTACAAAATTAATAAGGAAGAATGAGCCTATTCAATATGGTTTTCTAGTAATTAATTTTTTTACCATGATTTAAGATAAAACATGATGAAGGTATTTAGAAGTATGTTATATGGCGTTCCTTATAAATTATGGATTGTGAGTTTGAAAAAAAGTATGTTCTATAAGTATATAGGTTGGAATGGATTAGGTTGGACATTGGAGACTATTTTTTAAGGATAAAATATTTATTAATATTATTTTTGGATTTTTATAAACATGAAAACCCAGAGGTCAGGGGACAACCCATCACGTCCGGCAAGGCCGCAAGACTTCAACCCACAATCAATGCGTGACAAGGGTGCATCACCTACCACTGACCAATGTGATGTATTGGTTTTCATAATTTAGTTTTTTATGTGGATTTATAGATGAATTATAAATTCATTTTTTTAAAACCTATAAATTTAGTTTGAATATAATATTTATTATTTCTATTATCTTTTGTAGTAAAGGATTAGTTTTTAGTATAAATTAGTTAAAGGATGGAACTCAACTTGTCAAGAATTCTTTTTTTTCTAATTCTATGATGAAAATAATTCATAAACTTTAAGGAAAGGATCTTAAAACCAATAATGTTTTTTCCAAATACCTTATGTTTTATTAAACTGATGGTATTTTAAATCATCATATATTTATGGCTTTGAGTCCCTCAATTTTACATTTATTGATTACTTGTTTGTGATTAATGATCACAATCACTTCCTATAAATATTTATGTTTTCCTCCAATTATGTGTCCATAATTTCCACCAATTATATCAAATTATAAATCCTCATTTGGTGGTGAATATTTCACTTCCCTTTCCCTCAAATTAAAAATAAAATTTATTAGCCCTATTTCCGATGTGGGTTTTCTAGAAAGGTATTTTATATTTTCAACCTTTTATTTTCATTGGAAAATTTCAAATTTTGAGGACACAATTTATTGAAGGATGGGAGAATATAACATCCCATTATTTACTTGTATTTTATTTCTTTAATTTAATTTAAGAGCTTATATTTCACGCAACAATGACTTGGTTTGCATTATACGCAAGATTGAGTTTCAGTGAAACAACACATTAGTATTCAGATTAATTAAATGATATATTCATTTACTAATTAGATATTGTAATATTAATAGTAAATAATATAAAATAAATTTCATTTATAAGGTTTTCATAGAAATGAAAAATATTTATAATGAAATGTATATGTTTTGTTAAAAAATTTATAAATTTAGAAAAACTATTTTCTTAAAAGTACTACATTTTATGTCTTCTGGTCAACGATAATAAAATTAATTTTAGACACTCATACGGATTTAATTTGGTAAATTAGACTTCATTTTGGAATTCATAATATCAAAATTATATTATTCTGAATTTTTTTTATTTTTCTAAAAACATTCAATTTTTGATGAATAGTGAAAAATAATACATAGTACAAAAAACTGACTTTTTTATTTAAATA
Organism: Viscum album; assembly: GCA_963277665.1. Classification (NCBI taxonomy): domain Eukaryota; kingdom Viridiplantae; phylum Streptophyta; class Magnoliopsida; order Santalales; family Viscaceae; genus Viscum; species Viscum album. Next base: position 137,151,593 of record OY728128.1, on the reverse strand, counting down.
ATTATTTTTAATTTAAATTTATTTTTAAAAAAATAGATACATAATACCTATATTATTACAATTTAATTCATTGGATTAATTTTAAAATAATATTTGATATATCAAATTTTATTGAACATCTTAATGTCTTTTACCCACCTTTTAGGCACATTTGCAAATTTGCATAAAATGTACTTTTACTACTTCTTTGAATTAAATTTTAAAAATCCAAGACCTATGGTTGACATGAGTAAGTAAAATTTGGTTTTATTAGTTGAAAATTTTTTTTTTGTCAATAGTAACTTTTGAATTTTATTTACCACAAATAAAAATAAATATGGTAATTAAAGTTAAAAATAATATTATAATAATATAAAATAACCCCAACACATGTTCTAATTCTCTTGGAGAAGTGTTTTTAGACCTAAATCAACATTAGGAAGAAATTATGATACTTTTTTATTCACTTGGGTAAGATATGGACATTTATTATATTATATTTAAAGAAGAGTTAAAAGTGTTAAATATAAATTTTAATAACTAAATAATTTTTAATATAGGGTTATACATAAGATAAATTAGACTATAAATATTATTTATAAATATAAAAACATTTAAAAAATCATGGTATTTTATTTATAATTTTTAGAAATTAAATAATTAAATTTATTTTTCACACAATGATGATGGAGCAATTACCTTATTAATGAACATTTAAAAAAAGTTATTATAAATATTAAAATAAAAATAATTTTAAACTTTTTATGCCATAAAATAATTTTATATGTGAATTTGAAATTTTAGTATATAATCAATGTATTTTATTTGAATGACTCAAGTTGTTATGACTTTTAATAAAATCAAGTATTAAATAGTAACAAAATTGACATAAATGATATTTTAAATTTTATAATATTTAATCAAATAATATAAAATTCATAATAATCTATTGTTCTAACAAAATAAAATTTATATTGTTAAACTTTCATACATTATCTAATTTAGTTTTGTTTGGAAACATATAGTAACTATATTAACCTTGTAATATAAAAATATAAGAAGACATGGTAAGGGTTAAATTATTTAACTAAGGGTTAAATCATAATGATAAGGTCAATATGATGACCTACACTTGGAAAAAAACTATTGGTTCCAAGTATTTCGACCAATACCCACCTTATCCTTGAAATAATTCCATTTTGAGCTATTAGATTCCGAAAATAATTTTATAATAAATTAATATTTCAATCTTTTTCTAAAGTACCACTCACCTCTCTTATAAAAGGGTATTTCCCCTTCTCTTAAATTAGAACCTCCAAATCCATTTCTCTTGGCCAAAAACTACTCAATTATCATCCCAACCTCCCTCAATTCAACTTAGAGGCCTTACCTGGAGCAGAAATCCATCCTAAAGAGCCCCTTTTTTGAATCAAAAAGAAACACCCGAAGAAGAGGTAATTATTTTATCACCTCTTTCAAAGTTATTTTCTTCTTATTCTTCATCTTTCATTGTTGTAACAATAATAAAATAATGACCCCAGTACCTTATACATTTTTATATTTTATTATAAATAAGATACAACAATATTAATTATTCTATATGTCCTATTAATGAAAAATTCACCATACGTGTGTACGTACAGCTTACCGTCCCCAAGTCTTGGTGTAGTTTGTTATTCTAAGATACTTTTTTAGATGGGGATAATAACGAGTATAATTAAATTTAATAATAAATATAACATGTTTATGATTCCCTATATGTAATATAACATCCAATTAAACACCATTTCATCATCAATATAGTAATATTGTTGCTCGTGTGTACGTATGGTTTACCATCTCTACGATGCGCTGATATTCATCTTCAGCGATCACCCTTAAAGAATTTTTATAAAAATATATTTATCGATTAATTATGAGGTATGTTAAATAGTATTTATACATTAATAATATATATTTATGTATATAAATATAGTTTTATTACTTACTTCAATACTATACGATTAGAAAACTGAAATCATGTTCATGTGTACATACGGACTACCGTCTCCATGAACGGTGTATCCATTTCATATATCTATATATTATACATATTTATATTCCAAATATATATGATATATAAATAATTTTTTATATTCCTTAATTATGTAAATATGGATCTAAGTGATACAATAAAAAATAACAAGTTAAAACACATTCGACAAAGAAGGCGATTATTACACAAAATGTCTCTTAAACTTGGAAATTATTTTTAAATGGGAATTATAAAGTCATAAATGAAACATATATGATATCATAAATATTGATATGGTTATGGTATAGTTTAATAACATACAATGGTCATTAGATAAGAGGTTAAACCTACCATCGACTAAAGGAAAAGTACAAGGTAAGGGTTAATTCCTCAATCTCATTATTATTAGAGATTTGTTTATATGTAAGTATTTACTGAGAAAAATTTATCATCCATGTCAATGTATCATAAATAAATTTCAAAAGTAATATTTTATGGTTTTTTTAAAGGGAATAATTTGCAATATAATCATTTTAAATGTTTTAATGATTTATTTTTCGAAATATTTTTAATTAATGCCCATGTTTTCAAAATGATTTTTAGAGATTTATTTATATGGATATGTTTATTTTAAAATATCAATTACATTCAAAAGTTTCAAAGTTGTATAGGACACTTTGATTCAAAAATATATTTTAAATAATTTCTTTTATAAATTTGTTACTTTTAAATGACTTCACAAAAATGAGATATTTCTCTCAAAGAGTTTTACTGATCATTTTCAACTATGTCAAAAAATATTTAGGTGATATTATTGTTGATTGAGGTTGATTTATTATAATACAGTCTTTAATATTGTATTGAATGATTTATTATATGTCTGATTGTGGATGGGATATTTTTATACCATTAATGGTTTATGGTTAAAGTATTGACATTTCATATGCTAGTTTTAATACGAATGTTTATGTTATGTTTCATCATTTTCATATGTGAAATGCATTGGACTTATTAATTGATGGGTGGGGCCCGCTATAAGCCCTCGATGCATCGATTGGTCTCATAATACAAACTAGTTTATTGGAATATGGCCTTGTCAAAATTTATATTTAGGGTCTGGGTATGAGGCCTTGACTTTGTAGATAAGATGTCCGTAATTATGAATTCCCCATTATGAGATTATTTATTAATGTTACATGTGATTATTCGACTAGTAGAATATCCTTTAGAATAATTAAATGGCATTATTTGATTTATCTTTGACATATTATGCTGATGTTTATCTTTGAAGGTCATGTGTTTCAATTATATACCTTGCCATAAAAGTTTTTGATTATTTATGATACATTCCACTATATTGTCTATCCTTAGTGAGGATCTGAGCTCACCCCTTATGTTTTATATTCCCTGGATGCCAGGAAGTGTATTTTGATTGTTATGCAGGGTTATGCAAGGGGAATAATGGAGTTCTTGACTGATTATTTATGTTGTGTTTTATGTTAGAAAATTTATTGTAATGTTCATGTATGTATTCTAATTTATAAGACTACTAAACTGATTTGTCATTCGTTACATGATTCCTTGTAATCATGCCAATGTATTCTAATTTCTAAGACTACTAAACTGATTATTTATGTTGTGTTTTATGTTAGAAAATGTATTGTAATGTTCATGTATTTATTCTAGTTTCTAAGACTACTAAACAGATTTGTCATTCGTTACATGATTCCTTACATAATATATATTTACATACATCTATAAAATTTATTGAGAAAAATTTAAGTGCATATTTCATAAAGATAGCATACTACATGTACACATGAACTCTCTTTTTACTTTTTGAAAGATGGGAAAAAATAAATTTAAATAACAAATGAAAATTATATAATCACTTTTACATAATATAAATCATATTTATTTTTAAAATACATACATATTATCATTTATGTATGGCTTAGATGAAAAAATAATCACATCTTATTGTGGAGGTGGTAGTCCACACGTACACATGAGCGGCGTTATCGTTTTCCAATTGTTTGTAAGGTAGAAATTTTGATATTATATTATCATTATATAAGAATAATTATCTGATAAATATCATATTTATACTTTAAATCCATCATAATAGCCAACCACTAAGTATGGTGATATAAAATGAACTGTATCGGAATGTGGACATGATAAATCATACATACAAATGAGTGATACATTCACTTCCCATTTGAATAAAAATATGGTGAATAAAGGTTATTTAATAATCATAATATAATTAAATTAAATTTATTGTAATAAATTTCTATTTAATAAATAATATAACATATTTAGAATAGGTAAAATAATAATTAAAAAATTGATTAGTTCAGGTGATTAACCATTCTTTAAAACAAGTCCTTTGGATCTCCTTATAAAGATAATAGGGATCCTCTTGAAAATAATAGTACCTCTAAAATGTGTATAGGGAATTTATAAGTGGTTTATTAAGGATATGGTTGATCTATAAGGCTCAAGGTAGTTTTAAGATGATAAAGCATGGAGTCCTTTAATAATTTAGGTGTACAGAACTTTTGGGAATTTCATAAATTATTAAAATAAAATAAATTCATCATATAAGGAAACATTTCAGAATGAAAATATATTTTAATTTAATGTAATATAATGTTTATATATTATCAACCAATACGATTATGATAGGTTTATGTGGTATTTTAAACAATATATTTTGGTTTAATCACTTAGTTAACTTATTTTTACCTTAACCATGGTAACATCTTTATCACTCTTACCGGGTTATAATTTTACTTATATATTGATAATTGGGTAATAAATGAAAAATAGATGTATCTTTTGACCATTAATTATCCAACTATTCCTCTTTAAATATTTTTATGATGTGTAAAAAATATATTAAAATATTATTTTGATAAAATATCATTAATGTCAATATTGACACTATTCATTTGGTTTAACATTAAATACATAAATAAAAAGAATAAATTAAAATATAATCTGTTACCATAATATAGATATTTTTTATTCATGTATAAAATTATGTAATATTATAACTCATTCATATTATATCCCTCCAAATAGTTTCAAAATTATTTATTTCATTTTTCTATTAATTGAATAAATAATACATCGGTGTTGCATATTTATTTATTTTAATTATCTAATTAATATGAATTATAAATAAAGTTATAACATGAAAATAATTTCATTATGTTCAAAATAGACATTTATATTCATTTATTACTTTTGTTTTTATCTATGTGGAGACCTAATAAATATTTAAATACAAGAGAGTAACATTTTATGTTTTTCTTTATATTAAATTTTACACAAGCCATTTTCATGGAAAATTTCCATTAAAAAAATAAATTTATAAGCTTATGTGGAAAGCGTTGAATTTCGTTCAACCGATAATAATTATGATGAAAAATTATGTCTTTACTATTTAGTTTTAACCCCGATTGTCTTGATTTACTGTTTATCGAGGTGATAAATTTTTTCCACAGTTACAATTCATATTGAAAAAAATGAAGGGGCCAATATACGAATTTTCAGCCTCATAATTTCAAATATGGAATTAATTTTTTAGGATTAGATTTCAATAATTTATATAGGTTGTTTTTAAAAATATTCCTGAAAATCATGGAGAAACCTTCTTTTTATAAAAATACATTTTTATGCATAAAACTTAGTTAATTCTTATCACAAGTGTAGAATGAATATTAAATGAATGGTAAAACATTTTTTTCAAATATATAATATATTATTTCATAATAATTATTCTCCAATAGTGATTAATTTAATTTTTTAAGATACAAATTCATTGAAGGCATAAAATATTTTTTTATAAAAACATCTCTTTTATTTAGAAATGATTTTTATTTTCACTTCTAATTAATTAGTAACCAATAAAATAATTTTATTAAAATGTAAATAATAAAATTTCCATAATTTAGTTAGTACTATTCATATCCACCAATCCAATGGCTATGTGATAGCTATTACATTAAATAATAATATTTTAATAGTGTCTCATGGTTCGTTTAAACTCAATGTTAAATGTAATGAAAGATACCAAAAAATGAAATTTATTTATATATAACTATTTCATAAAATATAGGGTGTTAAATATACCACTTACCTTATTGTTTATTTTTAATAACCTTCTATATTGTTTATACTTTAAATATTATTGTTCATTCTTATTTAAATTAACTGAAATGTGACCAATCTTTCTGAAATTGAAAAACATGAATGTAATTTTACCTACTTATTCATATTTTCATCACTATATGCCTTTTGAAAACAGTGAGATAAAATAACTAAAATAAAATGAATCATCCTTGGAATTTTCTTTCTTTATGATATTTATGAGGCATATGATGTTTCAAACCATTTAAAGCTTTAAAACCCTTTTCCTTGTCATATTTTCCTTTTCTCTTAAAATTTTTCCCTCTACAAATCTCATTACCAATCAAAACATTTTTCAATGTATCAATGGTCAACTGATTTATATATTGATCCTCAAAGAAAGATAAATTTTTCAAATTTATCTTTTAGTATTTTAATCAATTTATCCTCTATGGTGTAATCTTATATAAAATCACTATAAATATGATTCAATATCATAATTTTGTTCACCCGAATAAAAAATCATCAAATTTTTCATCTTAACTTATCTGGATATTCTAATAATGTGGGGTAATTTGGTAACCATAATCCTTTAACCTATTTCTCTCTAGTATGGGTTTAGTGGAAATTAATTCATATTTTATTCATTATTTTTGTACCCATAACTCATGTAAAGTAATTATATGATAGGGAAAAAGTAATATACATCATGATCTCCCATAGGATTTAATATCATTCTATTAATGAAAAATATAGTTTGTCTCAAATTTAGGAAAATGTCCTCTCTTATTAGTGATGTAAATGACATATAATCTAAGATATACAATGTAAAGACCCAAAAATATCATATATAAATATTAAATATTAATATATTAATATTCATTACATAACATAAATATCCATAGTAGAACTGTTTATGACTAGTGCCTTTAGAAACCTGAACTCATAAAATATTGGTCATTAAGTGAGCTATGTCATCTCCAACTACGTTCTTCATAAATATCACCCTTCATAGACATATTAAACATTATACATTTCATAATGACCTAGGTAAATGAACAAATAATAAATAGTGTTCTAAGATTCTCAGTATGGGTAAAAAATGAGATATCAACAAATCACAAGCATAAGGGTATAAAAACATAAGAATAACATTTGGAAACCATACCCTCAATATCATAGATCATAAACAATAGTCATGGAATAATTTATGGCAGTTAATAAGAATTGAATCATAATGGAATCAAATAACAATATCCTTGAGAATATAACATTGGCCTAAGGCATAGATATATGAGATATGCATATATATAGAAAATATTTTTTTCATGGATACCCACCAAGATATTCATAACATATTCATCATGGGATAACCACCCATTTACCTATTTCATGCTTTGGGTAAACTCCCATGTACCCTCTTTTAGGAATGGGATAACTTCCAATGTAAATTCTTTCAGGCTTTAGATAACCTCTAATGTACCTTATTTCAGGCTTGGGATAACCTCCCACGTACCCTTTGATCTCATACAACATTATTAATTACCCAATGCATCGGAGAGAGATATAGGTCTCACACAAAAAAATAAACATTTGTATTCCATAAAACCATAAAACATTAATCATATCATATTCGATGAAAAGAATGGGTTTTATAAACATTTCCTCATAAAATAACCTATGGAATAGACAGAGGATTCATAATAATTTCATCATTAAATAAAAACAAATCCCAACAAAAAATAAGTGGGTTTCGTAATCATTTTATCATGTTATAACTCATGGAAGATAAATGGGATTCAATAACATATGGTCATCATAAAATTAAACCATTCAAGAAAAATAATAGTACTTGTTTCCTGGGATCATATACCTAGTAATGTATAAGTAACATCACAGGATGTCATCATAGATGGATAAAGATTTTGAAATAAAAAAAATCATTAAATATTCCTTGAGTAAATTACATTTACACTTTTAATAACCAATTATTCAAACATAAAATAATTTTTAAATCCTTTTTTATAATCATCCATTGAATCTTATAAAGGAATCATTAAAATATAGATTTTATATTTTTAAGGAAATAACATTTCACATAGAAATAATTTATTTAAAATCTAATATTATCCCAAATATTAATCAAAAAAATTATTTTTAACAATCCTTGAAAACCTATAAGGGTATCTTGAAATTATTGAATGGTCATCATGGTATGAAATTGTCTTTACTCTAAGTATGTTAAAACAAATATTCCTTTCATGTTTTTATTCAAAACAAAATAATCATTTTTTTGAAATGATAGGAGGATTAATTATTTAAAAAAAAAAGAATGTAAAAAATGGATAAAAATGACTATAATAAATCATTCTTTTAATGTTAAAAACATTTTTTAAAATAATTTTTGTAACATGGATTTAGAATAAATTTTGTTTTTAACTGATGAGAGAAGCAAAGTTTCTTTTCCTAAAAAACGTTTTTTAGAAATCTTCTATACATAAGTAGAGGAGAATGGAGTTAAAACATTTATTGTTAATTAAATAACCATATTATAATAATATTAATGAGTTTATTTATATATGGATCAAAAGATTTTATCATCATAAATATATTCATAAACAATCCCAATAAATTATGAGATTATATCATAGATGTAATGACCCAAACTTTTAATAATAGAAATTATTATTGATCTAATTAAATGTATTATTATGTGAAATGGTTATATAATATATGAACTTATTTGGTTTTATGATTTTGGATTTTTAATATACCATTATGGATTGTGATTTTTGCTAATATAGTTGTTTAACAATGATCACATGATTAATATAAATATAGGGCTTTAGAAAATCCAATTTACTGAGAAAAAGGAAGTGATGGCCTCATCCAATAGACTTTCCCCATATGATGCACATTTTTCAGAGCTAGGAAAGGAATTTGTGTCATTGGGATTTGTTCTTGACCAAACCCAATCTGAGCATCCACATGTTCAGCTCAAACAGAACTTCCTACGGGAGAAGTGTAAGTTGATAGATATTACCACTCGAGCGATGTTATCCAACCCACCCCAAGATTATATAACCATCGCACACCTTACCCTTCGGTCCTCTACTGGTTTTATAAGGGGTTACATAACAATTCCTTAAATCTATTATTCTATGAATTATTTTTTTATATAATAAAAAATATACATTCATTTTTTTATTGTTATGTTGTAAATAGTTTTTAAAGAAAAAATAATATTTTTAGTTAGTATTCAATTATCCAATATATTTTTATGAATTAATATATTTTTTAATTAAATAATATTTTAATAAAACATTATTACCAAATTAATTTTTAGTAAATATAAATGATCATATAATTTTTAGGAATACAATTGTACTATTTATTAAGGATTAAAAGCTGTTTTTTTTCAAAGCCCGTGACTTTTCGATAAGTGGGGGTTTGTATTTTTAAAGTAAAAATTCACATATTTAGAAAATTATTTAGATAAAATGAATATTATTTTTGGAATCAGGACCATGAAATTATCCAATGGTGAATTCTTCCAAATTTTCTGAGAGAGTTTAATTTCTAGTAAAAAATTAAATGTCGTTTAAATATATAATGTGTTTTATGGCATTATAATAACCCTATAATGGGGTAATAATATATTATTAACATTATTATTGGACAATATATGTTTTACCATTAAAATAAAGTGATTTAAATTTTGTTTTATTTATTTTACAATGCCTTAGTGGACCCTCCATGACTTATAAAACATTTTATCTTTTTAAATTGATTTTCTTGAGAGTGTGACTAACCTCCACATAAGCTACCCTATTATTTTAAGACATTAGGCCATTGGACTTATAAAATATTTTTTTTATAATAACCTTTCAAAAAAACTTTTGTAAAAAACCATGGGCTGGTTTGTGGTTTGGATTAGTTTAATGTGTGGTGACCCAAACCTAAATAATATTGAATTTCCTCTTTTTTCATATATAATCCCACCCAAGCTCACACTTCCTCTTCAATAATGTCCTTTTAAGTTTGTTCAAGATATTCTGTCCTTTCTCTTGTATCCTCCCAAGGTTCCCAAATATCCATATAAGTCTCTCTCAAGCCTTTCCCATGTCATTGGGATCACACTTACAATTAAGAGATTCCTTCCTTTCTCATTTTATACATGTTTCTTAATATTGTTTTACCCTTTTATTTTCAGTTATAAATGTTGGGGTATGATTTATCACCTCCCCTATACTTTCCTCTGTATGTTTGATTGGTGAGATACCCCTTTCTCACATCAATTCCTTCCATGTATACCTGTTACCATGCTGAAATTCTGTAAGGAATTTCTCTCTCCTCATTTATATTCAAGTAATTATTTTTTATTATGATTCAAAATTTCATTACTTATGTTGGAAAATGTATCAATATTATCCCCTTACATTCCATTGCATATATATATGATGATATACCTCTTGATCTCTCATAAAACATTTTTATTAAGTCTTATGTCACGCTGTTATGGTGCTGAAATTGCACCGCAATTTTCCAAGACAAAATAAGTGTGTAGTGAATACCATGCCCATTTCTTTATCAAGGGTATTCACCATTATGAACATTTAATTATTGAAGAAAGAGTTTCAAGTATTAATTCCATATTCATTTATCATGGAATAAATTATGACGTTTAATGAATCCATGTTTTATGATCTTGTGGCACACTTATGCATGAAATGAAATGTTTAAGAAGGGTGTGCCCTAATAGTTCTCCAATGCATTGGATAAAGATTAGTATCATGATACATCAAGTTCAATAAGGATTTAAAAATGCTAATTTAAGTACAATGAGGATTAAATCACCCTAATTCATGTGAAATGAGGGTTTACTCGTGCTCCATTTTCAATGGGCCATATCTCATTCAAATTCCATGTTAAGTGGTGTTGCCACATTTCTATGTTATGATATTCATTTTATACCATACCTTTATGTTAATGTTTTTTTTAGGATCCATTGATATTACTACTTCCTAAAATGTATTGTATTATTCATTTTATTCCTTATTTACTCCAATACTGATCTTTTTATCTTACCCTTTTCACTTGTATGTCCTCAGGTTATCCCATGCAATCCTAAGTACGAGGGTATGTCGTGGTTATGTAAAGGGATTTTTCAATAAAGATGTTGTGTGTTTTATATTTTTAGTTGGTATGTAATGTTCCTAATCCCCAAAGACATTATACCTCTCGGTGTTCCTTGTTGTATCAGGTGAATATCTTATGTAATAAATCATGTTTAAGTTTGTAATAAAAGAAGGGTTGTTATAATAGAACCATTACATGTTTTGTAACATTGATTCGTGAGACAAAATAAGTTAATATCCTTAGTTTTATTCTTAAAACACAATATCTATTAGTATAATTATAAAAAAACATTAATTTTCATCATATACATTCCATAAAAGAAACATGCGGTGATTATGGTATATGTCTCACGAAAGTAAAAAGTTATACAGAAATCTCTTACCATGTTAATAATATTTAGAAATGTAAGCACCAAAAATTAATACAATATATTAAAAATTAATTTTCATTAAAATAAGTTAATTCATTATATAATTTGTCACAGCGGTAGTATATAAATCACATAAATAATACGAGTGGTGAATTGGTATATGTCTATTAGAAATCTCTTACCTTCAATCTCAACATAATTTGTACACATTAAATACTCATGAATATTAAATATATGTTTATTATAAATAATTTAGAAAATAGTAATTATATATATTATCATATATGATTTAATTATGATCTTTTATTGTATATTTATTGACAATTCCTTGTTAAAATCATGTTTCAGATAATAACCATTTTTTGCGAATGTTTTATATTGTCAGTACTCTTATAGAGAATATAGTTCCTTAATCTCCATAATTTTATCCATGATAAAAATATAATATATATTCAACATATATGTATTTATATTAATCCATAAAAGTTAGATATAGAGAATGAAATTCCCAATTGGAGACGGTAGGCCGTAAGTACATATGAACGTTGTTTCCATTTTCTCTATGGATTGAAAGAATGAAATGTGAATAATATTATTACCATTAATGATTAATTATTATTTCATATATATATATATCACATATTTTTATTTAAATATATCATTACAACATTCTATTTAAATCGTATGTGAAGAACAAAACACATCACTTTGTGAGGTGGTAATTTGTCATACTCATGAGTTACATTGTCATATTCCCAAGGAATGAAATGAAAGAAGGTATAAATTATATAATAATTATATAAGATTAAAAATGGTAACAATATCATATATATTTATTCAATATATCCTTATTACCATCCATGTAAACTTGAAATGAAAAGCACATCACATTGGTTCAATAGTAGTCCACCGTACACAGGAGAAACGTTATTGTTTTCCAACAGGTTTAGAGGTTAGAATATAGATGTTTTATTGTAAGTCCATAGGTATAATAATATATTAAATATCATATATAAAATTAACCCTATTGTTATTTCCATTATTTAATGGTGGTGATGGAAAATAAATAACATTGGTTCATGTGGTGTTAGACTTTCATACACAAAAATGATGATTTCAGATCCCATTTGATGGAAGAGTAAATGAATTTAGTTTATTATCAAAACTACAAAATCAGGATATAGCCATAGTTTTAAACCATGACTATGGGCCCGAAAATTGTGGCTGGTATTGGTGTGGCTATAGGGTAAAACCTATAGCCATGGTTCCCAACCATGGCTATAGAATTTTATCCACGGTTTGAACCATGGCTATAGCCCTATATCCACGGTTCCAACCATGGAAACAACCCTAAAGCCACGGTTTTCAACCTGTGGCATGGGCTAAAATCACTCATCTCCTATATCCACGGTTGCAACCGTGGATATAAACATATAGCCACAGTTATGAACCTTGGATATAGACCTATAGCTGCTGTTTAAAACTGTGGCTATAGGCCTACACATTTTGTAAAAAAACCATCACCGTTCAGCTGGTGCTGGCCCCTTGCATCCTCCCAACCACCCCTACAAATCCCCCCCCCCCCCACTCTCCCCTTGCACCCCACCTACACCTGAAAGCCCCCCCCCCCCATGAACCCCTCCCTCTGTAGCCCCCCTTTCCACCCTAGACATAACCCACTCACCCCCTGGGACAGACCACCCCCCCATTCTTGGACACCCCTCCCAGGACAACCCCACCTGGACATCAGCCCCCCCCTGCTGGATACCCCTTGCCCCCTGCTGGACAACCCCCAGGACAACCCCCCCCCTACAAACTCCTCCCTCCTAGACACCGGACACCCCCACCCTACATAAACCCCACCTCCCCTGGACAGGCCCCCTGCAATTCCCCTACAAAGCCCCCCCCCCCCTCCTTCTAGAAAGACCCTAGACACTCCCCTCCCATATAGACCCTAGACACCCCCAGACCCCGACACCCCTCCCCCCATAGACCCTAGACCCCCCCCCCCCCCCCCCCAGACATACCTTGGATACCCCCCAGACATACCCTAGACACCCCCCCCCCCCCCCCGCCCAGGACAGACCCTGGACAACGCCCCAGACCCAGGACACCCCCCATACCCTAGACAAATCCCCCTAGATAGCTCAGACCTCCACTCCCCTGGACAGCCACCCCCACCCTCCTTGATAGACCTTGGAACACCCCCCCCCCCCCCCAGAACCTGGACACCCCCCATACCCTGGATACCCCCCAGACCTTGGACAGATCCCCTGGACATGCCAAACCTCCACTCTCCTGGACAGCCACCCCCCACCCTCTTGGACAGACCCTGGACCCCCCCCCCCCAGAACCTGGACACCCCTAGTCCTTCCCCTCCCTCCCCCACCCATTTCCCTCCCCCCTGCCCCTGCCAGCCCCAACTTGCACCCCCTACCAGCCCCCACATGCACCCCTTCCAGACCCCTCCCCCCTTCCAGTTTCCCCCCTGCTCCTCAGCCATTCCCCTCCAAATTAAATTATACACGAATTCTAATTACAAAATAAGAATTAAACAAATCCAAATATAAAAAAACACATAACTACACTAACATGAATCTACCTATAAGAGAAACTATCAAAGCAGTCTGGAATCAGCTCCAAAGTACCTACAACCAAAGGTATAACATAGTAGATCTCATCCCCTAAAATTATGGTAAATCAAAACATCTTAGGATATTCACAAAGAATATAACTCAATAAACAAGAATAGAGCCCCCCTGCTGGACCCCCCTAGACAGCAGCCCCCTCCCCCCCTGATGGACCCCCCTGGACAGTAGCCCCTAGATAGAAACCCCCCTACCAGACCCCCTAAATAGCTCCCCCCCCTGCTCGACCCCTCTGAATAGCATCCCCCCTTGTTGGACCCCCTGAACAGCTTCCCCCCTGCTAGACCCCCTGGAAAGCTGCCCCCTACTTTGGATTCTTCTTAAGGTTGAGGATGGGAGATGCTGGTTTTATCCAATTAAGACTTACAGATATTCTCATAGTGGGGTTATATGTTTTTTATGGAGGATTTAGAAGGTGAGGTTGTGAGTTTCGTGTTGCTGTTGGGAATTATAAGACCTTCGAAGATGGGATTCAGATGGGGGGCTACTGTTTGGATTTTTATAAATGGTGTAGTACATGATACACTTATATGGTGCAAGGTTCTAGTTGTTTTGTGATTTCTATTATGGTCGGTAACATGTTTTGGGTGCATAGGGGTTGGCTTTCTGGTGTTTCTTCTTTGTTTTGGATTACTAATGTAGTCTTCTGGTTCTCTCGATTGTCTAGTGAGGTGGATATTGTTTGGGTTAGGTCTTCTGGTGGTGGTTTGGAGAAAGTTCTGTTGGCTTGTTCTCTGTTTCCCCATCTTGTGTATTCTATTTTTTGATGGTGTAGGGATTTATATGGGGGATGTTCTAAAATTACCTTGAGATGTTGGATGTTGTAGGTTGGGAGGCTTGTTTCTGGTATATGGGTGGTTCTCTTTCTAGGGTGGGTCCATGTTTACTACTTGGTGGGTCTAGAGGTGTTGGATTCAGGGTGGCTATTAGGTCACATTTGGATTAGGTACTGCTTGGTGATTCTTTAGTTTGTATGATGGGTTAGGCGTCGATGATGCGGGGCACTTCGGAATGATGGTACTAGTTGAATTCTGGGTTTTTATACTTTCTTATGGTGGGGTGGTCCATTTTGATGCAACATGTTCAGATGGTGATGGATGGGGCTAGATGGTGGTCTGGGGATGATTTGGTTTCTACCTAATATTTTGGGTGTTGTGTCTACAATAGGTTCTTATTGTGGTTGTCTGTGGTTTGGTTTAGGGTTCTTGTGCAAGTAGTTGTTAGTGTAGTGGCCATTAGTTGGCATGGATTTCTGGAGTACTTTCACTCTAGGCTTATTTTTTATAGGGATGATAGTCTGATTGGTTGATGTTGGTTGTGGGGATGAGGGTTCAGTGGTTCTATTTCATTGGATAAAGCTAGAATTTTGGATGGGTGATGGATTTTGGAAACTTGTGTGTGGGTGGTGGGTGTGTGTGGGTGGGTGGGTGGTTTGGGTGATTTCATGAATGTGTGTGTGTTGTTGGTTTCTATCATATGTGAATGCTTCTTTTTGGGTTTTTATATTTCTCCTTTACCTGCTTTTTTTCATTGGTTAAACTTTCCATAGGATTGCTTGTTGGTTTTGTGCATGGGAGCTTCTTTGATTCCTTCTGCTAGTTTGTAAGTGGTTCATATGCTGGGATCTTATACTATTTGGTGGGTTTCTAGTGTGCTATTAATATGATACAATATATATATGGGGTATTCATTAGATGAAATGTGGGAACACAAGTGATGGAAGTTGTAAAAATGGAAATTAAAAAAAGTGAAAAGGAAATAAAATGGGAAGGGGGATAATCAATTAGGACCCCAAGGATACCTTCTCTTTAAAACCCTAATTATAAAGCACCAAAAAGGATGACTACTCCATTGATGATCCTTAAATGAATTCACCTAATAACACAAGAAACAAAAACATAATAATTTTAGAAAATCTCCAAATTCGTAATTAACCTTTAATGGGTACAGAGAGGTGTCTATTTATAACAAAATGTGAGGGATACATGTCAAAATACCCGGCCCAAAAAAATCAAAACTGAAACCCATGATTTTGAATTCCTTTACACATGTAAATGGATTTAGGGGACAGTATATCCATCGAGATGACTTTTTGACATCACCATAAAAACATTATAGATTCCCACCATGACATTGGAGGCTGGGGGCTGGTGAGGGATAGAACTGGTGGTTGGGGCTATTTTGCAGGTGTCAGAGGGCAGGCATGAGTGTTTTTCTGGAGGATGGGGGTGGTTGCTAGTGTGGTGGCTGGTGCGGGCAGGATTGCAGGTGGCTGGGGGCTGGTGCGAGCTTGAATGCATGTGGAAGGGGGCTGGAATGCTGGTGGAAGGGGTTGGTTGCATGTGCTGGGGGGGATAGTGTAGGCTAATTCGAATGTGGGAGGGGGTGTTGCGGGATGGAATGCTAGTGGCAGCGGGATGAAATGAAGGTGGAAGGGGGCTGGTGAGGGCTGGATGTGGATGGAGAAGGGCCAAATCACGGCATTACCACGGCGTGACCGCAGCGTAACCATATCGTGTGGGCCCTATCCTACGACATCCATAGGGCAGCATCTTCCGGCCAGGAGAAAAGGGAGTAGGAGGAGGTCGGGAAATATTCTGTCCATCACAATGCTGGCAGAAATTGTGATTAGTTAGTCTCAACATTTATCACAAGACTCATGGAATACTATCACTGCGAACAGCCATGGGGTGTCGTCTTGGAGCAGTGCCAAATCATGGCATTACCGCGGCATGACTATGGCGTGACCACGGCATGATCGGGCATGACTGCAGCGTAACCGTGGAGTGACTGCGGTGTGTCATCCCAGTCCAGCGACATCTGCGGGGAAGTATCTTCTAACAAGGACTGAAAGGAGTGGGAGGAGGCGGGGAAACATTCTTTTCGTCGCCCCACCAGAAGAAATTGTGATTAGTCAGTCTCAACATTGATCACGAGACTCATAGAATACTATCACTGTGAACCGCCGCAGGGTGTCATCCTTGAGCAGGGCCAAATCACAACATTACCACGGCGTGACTGCAGCGTGGCCGCGGTGTGACTG
The DNA here is from genome assembly GCA_963277665.1 of Viscum album. NCBI lineage: Eukaryota > Viridiplantae > Streptophyta > Magnoliopsida > Santalales > Viscaceae > Viscum > Viscum album. Next base: position 137,134,260 of record OY728128.1, on the reverse strand, counting down.
TGGCGTAACCATGGTGTGTTGGCACGGTCCAGCGACATCCATGGGGCAACATCTTCTGGCCAGGAGCGAAGGGAGTAGGAAGAGGTGGGGAAACATTCTGGTCATCGCCCCGCTGGCAGAAATTATGATTTGTCAGTATCAACATTGATCACAAGACTCATGAAATACTGTCACTGTGAACCATTGTGGGGTGTCGTCCTGGAGCAGTGCCAAATCACAGCATTACAGCGTCATGACAGCGGCATGACCGTGGCGTGATGGCCCGATCCTGCGACATCCGCGGGGTAGCATCTTCCATCTAAGAGCGAAGGGAGCGGGAGGAGGAGGGGTAACATTCCGATCATTGCCCCGCCAGCAGAAATTGTGATTTATCTGTCATAACATTGACCAATACTCATAGAATACTATCATGGAGAAACACCGCGGGGTTTCATCCTAGAGTTGAGCCAAATCACAGCATTGCCGCGGCGTGACCTCGGCGTGTTGGCCCTATCCAGCGACATCTGCGGGGCAGCATCATCCGGTCAGGAGAAAAGGGAACAGGAGGATGTGGGGCAGCATTCCGCTCGTCACCCCGCTGGTAGAAATTGTGATTAGTCAGTCTCAACATTGATCACAAGACTCATGGAATACTATCACCGTGAACCGTCGCGGGGTGTCATCCTGGGGTAGGGCCAAATCATGATGTGACTGCGGTGTGACCGCACCATGTTGGCCCGGTCCAGCGACATCTGTGGGGCAGCATCTGCCAGCCATGAGAGAATGGAGCGGGAGGAGGCAAGTCAACATTTCGACCATCACCCCACAGGCAGATGATATAACAGATCAACTATTTAATATGCTATAACAAGGGATCTCCATATAAGGTTGTAGCGAGCAGCTCAATGATGCAACGTCTAAAGGGAAACAAAACAAAGGAAAATAATCACACTCCCTGCACAAACCATTTACAAATTCATTAAATTTACCTAAACATGGAAATTTTATTTATAATATTCAAAGCGTTAAAAGGAGTGTCATGGTCAAGGAATATGCCTACTCGGGAAATTTCATTTGAGTTAAGCGAGTATGATAAGCCAATTTATATTATTCAAGAAAAAACAAAAAACTAACTATCCACAAAACAAACACCAACAAGAGGTATATGAAAGACTCAAACAAAATCTAAACATGATACAAATATCTATCAGTACTCTTTGGTTTAGAAGACAATGCACCTCTGTTTGAGGGGTTTTATTATAAAATAATGGCATTGCTTTATCACACAATTCATTTAATTATATTTAACATTTATACAAAAATTCATTCATCACAAATCAAATGCAATAATTTAAGCAACTAGATCAACATAACAATCACTGTGAGTTTTCGCAGATAGTGCACCTTTGTTAGAGGGGTTTTATTATAAAATAATGACATTATATATCAAATGAAACAATTATATTAAATAGAACTTATTCAATATATGAAATTCAATATAATTAAGAAAAATTAAGAAATAAGATAAACTCCATTTAAACCATTCTTGAATTAAAGAGGCTAGAAGAGGGATCCTTCCTCAAGGTGGAACCAAACCGTCCACTTCGGCTCTTGGAGCTTTCTAACTAAAAGTTGTTGCCCCCCCACTGGGTATACGCACCTTCACACACATGCAAGGACACATAGCCCCTATGCACACGCCCACATGGCCATGAGCATGTTCAAGGGGATCCTTACACATATGCTTATGCAAATACCAGTCTCCACTCACCTGCATATTCATTAATATATATATATATATATACATGGGAAAACATAGCCCCATATGTGCATAATCACTGCCATGGTTGACTATACATGTAATGGGGGAACCCACATACATATACTTTCTTACCTATGCACACACAGGCGAGTCGCCCTTAACTTGGCTACTCGAAACCAATGAGCAGTGATCAATGAACTACACATTGGATATTAGGAACTTTAAAACACATAAAGGATGTTACATAACTAGTGAGAAACCAACAAACAACATTAACGCCTTACCTTTATTGGGAGAACCAATTCCACCCGAATCAATACGAAATGATCGAACACCCTACTGAAAACATAATATGGAGTCAAAAACACTGAAATCCCCAAATACATGTGGTGAGAGACAAGTAGTAACCATATAATCTTACCTCAGATCAAAGCTGGCAGACTGAATCAATATGAACCCCATTTTCCTCACTTCGTAGAATATAATTACCCTTTGTCCACAGAAATAAGTAAATGACCAAATTAGCCAATGCGATAAAGAATATAAAATAAAAACTAAACTAAAACATACCTCTCTCTTATGACTATACATGTCATCACCCATCATATAAGAACCACAATGCCCCATGGGACAAATCATGTTCCTGCAAGAAAGGGGGAAAAGATCAATGTTTCAAAATGATACAATGAAATATTAAATTCCTATTTATTGAACATTATTATTCCTATTAATGTTATATAATTAGTTTGGCTCGAGTTTCATCTCAATTTGGTTTTGATCAATACATCTTTTTATCCCACCCGATAATAAAATTTTATGAGGAGACACAATTTCTAATCAAATAGAATATATCATAACAAAAATTGGATCTATACCTGTGAAGAAGGATGAACATGATAAAGAATGAATGTTTTCTCATATAGTATAATGAGTTATAAAAGGATAAACCACAAAAACGAAAATCATTGAGAGTTCTCTAATTGCTCAAGTGAATATTCAATTTTCAAACAATAATAAACAAGTGAAAGAAGAGAAAAGTGGACATAATGGCCTGGATTTTTAAAAGAAAAGGTGTTAAAGCCATACCAATAACAACTAGTGCTATCATACAAAATCTAATTTATTGCAACTAAAATCAATCCATGATTTAGTGAAAGCAAATTGTTGTAAATAGGAGGGCATATTTGAAGAAACCTAATAATGAACAAATGGGGGAGTTAGAGATGGATTGTAACGGTTATTCAACTTTATCTAAGATTAAAGAAACCTATAAAGACTAACTACACCCCCTGCCCCACCCCCTAGCCCCACTAACCAACCCCCTCCCGCTGTCGTGCAGACCACCCTCTTACCCCCCTGCCCTGTAGACTTCCCCCCTCCACCCTGCCCCCTCAACCCACCTGCAGACCACCCCCTGCCCTGGAGACCTCCCCACTCCAACATGCCCCCTCCACCCACCCCTCCCCCCTCCACCATGCCCTATAGACCTCCCCCCTTCCCTGTAGACCTCCCCCTCCCCCTCCCCCATGCCCTAAAGACATCCCCCCTACCCCCTGTCCCCCTCCACCCTACACCATGACCCTCCCCCCTTCCCTCCTACACCCTCCCCCCACCATTTTTCCCTCCCCCACTGCCCCTTCCCCCCCCCACACACGGACAGAAGACAAATCCAAAAAACCGGTATAATATATATATAATCCACTGAACAGAAGATAAATCCAAAATACCAGTAGAATATATATAATCAACTGAACTGTATATAATATATTCAAGAGACAGTAGACACAAATGTATATCACATGAGATAAATACAAGGAAAACAACACATATATATGAAAAATAAATAGAAGATGAAGTACTGAGAAGATCCTCCACATTTCACATACTATTGGATAACTCTTTATCTATATTATAGACCACTACTATCACAAATCCCCATGCTCCATAATGAATCTCCTAGAATCCCTGGGCATTTTCTCTGAACAAGACACCTCAAATCTATGTCTATCTACGCCATACCCCCCCCCCACCCCATGTACTAGACTCCACCCCTAAACCAGTCCCCTCCCCCACAACCATCCCCCCCCCACACCCCTAGCCTGAACCAGCCCCCCAACCCCCCCTCCCCCCCCAGAACTAGCCCCCCAACCCCCCTGCACCACCCCCACCCTTACCCTATACTAGCCTCCCCCCAAAACCGGTCCCCTCCCTCCAAAACCAGTCACCCACCCACACACCACCCCCCGGCCCCCTAGCTTGCACTAGCCCCCCGACCCCCTATCATGCACCAGCCCCCCTGCACCAACCCACCCCATCCCATGTACTATCCTCCACCAAAAACTAGTCCCCTCCCCCCCAACTAGTCCCCTCCCCTGAACAACCCCCCCCCCCCCAAGCCCTCCTAGCCTGCACCATCCCCCCTAAAATTTTCAAAACAACAGTTCAACACAGGTATTATTCTGTAAATAGAAGATAGAATTATGAGTACTTGAATAATACCACTCCTGAAATGTATTAAAATAAAATGAAATTTCTAAATATTGATTCAAAAATATAAACTCACAAGAACAATACATTACATGGAAAAGATTCAGGGAAAAATTATGGCAGCTTAACATGATGAACAGAAACTAAAATAACCATTTTCATTAACACCAAATAAAAAATCATGATTAGTATGATAAAAGAGATCAAATAGAAGTGATCTCCAACAACACCAATCAATATAAAGTAGTAAATAAAACATAAAAAGGACACTGATATTTTTATGTGCTTCGTAGAATTGGAAAGAAATAATCACCACAACCGAGTTTCTCCAAACATAGAAGAATAAAAGATGTTAACCTCATGGGCCCTCAGTGGTGTTGCATTTCCCCCTCTTAACCTATTTTTCATCATCAGTAACTCATCATTTTCCATCAAACCTGGTTTAGGTTTAACAATATATCAATTAAAAAGTTGAACTTGTATAGGCAGAAAATTATATGTCAAAATTCCTCTTTTGAAGCCAGCAATGAAAACCATAGACCACAGGCTTCACAACACCCATTTTAAGCTCTCTAATTCTGATAGCTAAATATTCAATGAAAAAAAATGAACTACAATAGTGAAAAAATAAATGAGTTGGTTTTCCAACCCATTCCCCAGAAAAAATTGAAGGTTCAAGATACAGTGAAAACATGAGGTGGAGTGAGCATGCACCATCAAGTAATTAAAAGACGATATAAACATGACTTAAAATAAAACTTCATATATTGAGGAAAATTAGTCACCGTATGAGCCAGAATGCGCAAAAAAACTCCATATAGAAAATCCTTTTGCAACATCTAATTTTTCCTCTATTCCATAATTATAAGTGTTTCACTTGATCAACAAAAAGTCTTCATATTCCTCTCAAACCAACGTAATAATCAAGTAACTAAGCATTTTCCAGCCCTTTTTCCAAGTTAATCATATATAGATTCAACTAAGCATGATTATATGAAATAGAAATTTAAATCATTCTATTAGATATGAATTAACAGATAGTCTTCAATAAGAATGTCCTTAAACAAAAGCATGATTCTAAAAGGATGATCAAAGTACATCATAAAAAACAACAGTGATTTCTAATTCAATAGGTAGATCTAATTATGAACTCAAAGCATAATTTACACTAATTTGCAAATCCAATGTATAAATTTCATAAAATAGAAAATTTAAAATACTACATGTTATTGTGAAAATCGATAGGGAACCAAAACATTATTGACACTAATTTGGAACTCCAATTTAGAAATGTAATATAATAGAAAATTAAAAATACTACATTTTATGGTGAAAATAGATAGGGAACCACAAGTGCATGGAAGGATATAATCATTCATTCTCGTCGCACCTACACTAATATAACACTATAAATTTAAAAATAATTAAATAATGAAGGATTGGAACCACAAGTTCATGGAAGAAATAAAATAAAATTGAAAAATGATGAATATAATGAAGGGTGCCCTTATATAATTCTCTCATTAATCATATAATAATCTCTTATAAAATAAATTCACCCCCTGAATAATAACCTGGAATGACCCAAGATCCCAATCCATTAACTCTCTCTTTAGTTTGTTAGGTTTGGTAGTGAAAAAATTTGATTTTTGGTATTCTACTTTCACCTACCCATGGTAATTGAGAATGCTTAATCACTCATTTATCACCCCTCACACCCCTACATCATATTAGAAATGAATGAAAATTGTGGTATTATTATGTGTAAACCAAATTAATAGATAAAACAATGACAAAATTTAAAGGCACATGGATGATAATTTACTACTCATATGGATAAAAGGATGCCTACTATGCCACTAGGGTACAACGAATGGTGACTCCTTAGACCCCTAAATGAGGATATCAGTAGCTTAAAATGACATCCAACACATAAAAAAAGTTTTTTAGGTTTTCATGATGAAAGGGAGTGTTCTGAACAAAAATATCCACATAAGTAGCAAACATCAGAAGAAGTTCCTCAATGGTCATAAAAGAAGATGAAATAGTACCAGATGGAAAATGTATCTAATGTTTCTTTGAATGATATATACATTCCCAATTTTTTGTTTTTGGAAAGAAGATGTACCTCACACAAGACCTAAAATACAAATCTTATTACACATATCAAATATGATAGAGGTGGATTGGATCTGTTTTCCAATGATGAATAAATCCTGATTCAAAAACTAGTTTTTAAAATAAATGAAAGAGTTCTGAGAAGGTACAAACCAATTTTAGAAAAGAATCAAACAAAGGGGATGACAAAAAACTCTCACCTGGAATTATGTTGGCCTGTAATGGTGATGATCAAGAGAATCTGTGATGAATAGCTTTTCCCCCTCCCCTGGAAGTGATCTGAGACCTGCAAACAGAGTAACCTCTTGTTCATAATTCACTTTTGAACATAGAATTTTCGTCATTGTGTTCCTTTCATGCCAAGCATGAAGAACCTCCAGGTTGTTTTTCATAAAAAAATTTCTTCTGCATATGGTGTATTCAGTGTTCCCTGCTATGAGACCACATCCATGAATGGAATTGAAGACCATTGTAGAATCAGTCTCAATTTCATGAAGAGCGATACGCTTCTACCTGCAAATGGTGAGACCGTTGAGCAGAGGTCGTCAGGGAGGAGGGCGCCGTTGTGGGAGAGTACATCGTGGAGGAGGGTGCCACTGTGATAGAGGGATGCATGGTGGGATCATTGTGGAGATTTTTGGGCGGAGGAGAGTTGTCGGGGAGGAGGGATGTGTGGTGATAAGGTTGCGAATCAGGGGAGGAGGAGGAGGGATGTGGGAAGGAGTAGACGCCGTCGAGGAGGACGGTTGTGCAGTGATAGGGTTGTGAATTGTGGGAGGATAGGAGGACTGTGGGGAGGAGGAGACGTCGTCAGGGAGGAGGGTTGCGTGGTGATAGGGGTGAAAATCAGGGGAGGAGGAGGAGGACCCCGATACATATTGGGAAAAAAACGATTCCCATGGTGTAATATTGATTTAGCCATGGAGATTGAATTAAACTGTGGCAATAAAAAAGCTATAGCCATAGACCTATAAAACTGTGGCTATAGGTCCGTGGCTATAGCCCAAATTTTTAGTAGTTTATATTAACATAAAAAATCTCAATATATTAAATATAATTATTTTATTATATCATCAAGTTTTAATAGTAATTTATGGAGGTGTAGGATGAAATAATATTGAATGCTCAGTTAGGGATATTACCTCTTATGCGGACAAATTATTTTGGTTCTTGCCAAAACACATCATAGGATTTATTTGTGAACTTACTAAATAATATATGATAATATTGGGGATTTTAGGAATTTATGTTTGTATTTATTGAAAACCCCAATGTATTTTAGAAATTTGATGAGGAGAGGAAAGGGGGTAGCCTTTTATAAGTGAGATGAAGGGCACACTTGTAATTTTTATAAAGAAAAAGTTGTACCCATGTTGTTAACTATAAAAAAAACTCCAAAATGAATAATAATAAAAAATATATAAGATATAAGTTCTAAATATTCCTAAACATTTGTTTTTTTGTAATATTTGCATAATTTTTAACCTTTACCTTTTTAGATTAACACCCATGTAAACCCACATGTTTTTTAACCGCAGTAAATAATTTTTATAGTTTTAACTATTCATTGATTTAAGAAATTAAGTTTACATTATAAGAAAATATAAATTATTATTCTTCAAAATTTATAATCCCATTTTATAAATAAAACTAACATAACATCCAAAATATTATCTAAAATTGAACCCCTAAATGCGATTGGATTGTGGGTTTTCAAAGGGAACCTTTTTGTAATTGAAGAATGGTTTAGTATAAAAATTAAATATGAAGTTGAATATAATTAAATAAATTGGATTGATAGATATATATTAGAACTAATTTTACTTTTAAAACTATATTAAATTATTTTTTATGTTTTTAAATTCTTCAATGTAAATGATATTTCTTAAAAACACATGTATTTTTCATTGTTCATTAGAACAATTATTTTTTTAGAAAATTATAAACAATTCACCCTATGATATTTTTTATATTTATATTTCAAAAATGAAGTTTAAATTTTCAAATATATTTCTAAAATTTTATAAATAATTAAAATAATCATGAAAAATTTGAAAAAATTGTTTTTAGCAAAAAAACATTTTTCTAGGAGTAAAATTGGATTTATATTTATATTTGTTATTGAATGAACAGAAGATGAATTTTAAAAATTAGATTGAATACATAATATATAAATTTATTTAAAATATTTCCAAAAAATTATTTATTGATGTAAAATGTGTTTTTCACATAAAAATAATTTTTCAGAAAAAAAAATTCATTAATGTTAGATTTGTTTTTATATAGATTTAAAATTAATTGGTCACCAAAGAATTAATTTTATATAAATATGTAAAAAATATATTTTTATAATGTATTTAATACTATTAATACCCTTCATTCCAAAATCTAGGTGATAATTATCATATCAATTCATAATATTGTAATAGTATTTTGGGTTCCATTATCACTCAGTGTGGTGTTTAATGACAGTCATTAATTAAAATTAAATTTAATTAGAATAAAATATTTCAAAAATGTATAGGGATGTTACATTCTATAACCCTTAAATGGAATTTATCGCTTGAAAGTTATCACTTTGGTACTAAAAATGAGTGTACTTTTGCATCATTACATCCACAGGTTCCCATATATCATTTTTAAGCAAGTGGTTTTTGTTGAGTCAAAATTTGTTTCAACTTCCCCATTAATCATTTGTTTTGGAAATCACAAATCACACATTTTTTTAATCACATATATTGTTTATCATGTGTGTTGTTTCACAATTTTAATAACTCGCATTGCCTTTATTATAGGTTGTATTCTTATCATCATCATGTATGTTGTTCACTCACATTGTTTTATATGTTGTTTCACAATCAGAAACAGATTATATATTTCATCATAATCAGGAATCGTAACAAGATTATGTACTACATCATAATAAGGTATTGTAACCCTATATTATATTGCATCGTAATCTAGAATTATAATCACCTGTATCGTAATCTAGTAATGCATCTTAATCATCTTTAATGTAATCAGGTCATGCACGGTAACCACATGTATAGTAACAATGTGCATCATAACAAGATTGAGTACTTCATCATAATCATGCATCGTAACCAGATTCAGTATCACATCATAATGACGCATCATAACTAGGTTATGTATCATACTCTTATTATGCATTGTATTCAAGAATCATAAATAGTTTAAATATGGTGTATCGTAATCATGTTAATAATCATTACCAGGTTATAAATTGTAATCACGATATGCATTGTTATAAGTATAAGCCTATTAAACAAGTTATGTATTGTAATTTTGAAAGGCATTGCACTCTTATCATAACACCAGTACTAATTAGATGTTACTCATACTCATTGTTTCATATCATTGCACATATTATTTTCTAACCTAGAATGATGTCATTTCAGTTGGTTTTTTACCAATAAAAATGATATCGTGTATTATATTTGTTTTGACTATTGCAATTATAGATTTCAAAGTCCCTCCGAGCATTTTGGTTAAATATGATCATTGGAGAAAATATGACCATTAGAACCTTAGGCCTATATTTAGGAGTTCATTCAAACCAGAATATACAAATTTTGATTATATCACATTCTAGAGAGAGATGTTGGGACTTTTCTCTTGCTTCATGTGAAATCCATGAACATAGAAGAAGTGAAAAGCTTGATCAATGTTCTTGTATTTATATAAGTTCTTTTTTTTATTTGTGTGATTGATCTTTGTGATAGCGATTGAGGGATTACGGGGATAGGAGGACGTGATGTTGATCATCGTATCAAGGGATTTCAATTGCTTGAAAGAAAAATTTGTTGATTACATTCTTAATCATGGACTTCCTAGAATAGGAAAATAGTTGTGTCGATCATCGTATCGTGGGCTTACCAAAGTGGTGGTGAGATAGACATTTTATCCTTTTTGAAAGGATACCCTACTCTTTGGGGAAAAAAGTGTGATACTCTTATATTTCCACTGATATTTTTATTAGAAAAGGTAATTTTATTGCTTCCAATTTCTATTCATATTCATTTTAATTGTAATTGGTTCAATTAAGATTAATTATTACATATAGTATTAATAGATTCTATACACTATATGGTAGAATCATTTACATTAGTATTACTCTGATCATTGTATTCAATTCAATAATAATTTTTTTACATTACTTATAGTATTACACCATATCATAACCATATAATCCAAGACCTATATGGTCAATTGTATTGATTTTTAATGGTATTAGTTCAAGACCTTTCAAACTAAGATATTCTATTAGTGTTTAAATACCACGTTTTTAAACTGAATACTCACCACCTCTTTTATTTTATAATCTAATATACATATACATCTGTATTATGATCCAAAAATTGGTATTAGAGTAGGTATCTACAATTTTTTCCATTATTTATTTCTTTTTATCTCAATTTAATTAACTTAAAAAATCTATTGTTTATAACTACTTACTATATTAACGTGTGAAGTAGAAAAGTTTTGTTTTATAAGATGGAAGGAGTGAATATTGGATCAATTGAAAACATAAATTCAATTAGACCATCTATTTTTTTGGAAATGATTATGATTACTGGGGAGATCGAATGAATTATTTTGTTATTAATACTAGTGCATGCGACTTGTTCATGCTTACTCGGGGTTACAAAATAGGATACAAGGAAATAAGCACCTTCACCAACCAAGAGAAATAAGAATATCATTTAAACTATAAGGTACACAATACTTTGTTATGATCCACGACCAGAAATATATAAAATCTGATAATATTATGTGAAGTCTCCAATTATATATAGAATAAATTGTAAGTCACAAATTTTGGTACATCTAATGTAATATAAATAAGAAGATCCATGCTTTGAGTAGAATATCATGGGTTTTTTCCTTATGGAGAACCAGTATACAGTGTGAAATAAATATTTATAAAAAATTTCAATAGTCTAAAATCTATGGGTGATCTTGATGATGATTCACATATGGAAAAAACACTTGATATAATGCCAAATGAATGGGAATATAAAAGGAAAACTATTAATGAAAAAAAGAAAGTTTCTCAAATCACTCTTGATGAGTTATTTAGAACTCTTACTCAGCTCGAGAGAAGATTTAAAAGAGATGCGGATTTCAATAAGAAGAATAATTATATTGGGATTGTAGGTTTTACTACTACATCCAAAGCTAAAACACCCGAAAGGATAACTAGATACAAATCTAGGAAATCAACTGTCATATCAGAATCAAGAGATTGTGATCATTCAGAGAATGATCTATCCAATCATGCTTGAAGGATGAACACAATTGTTGGAAAAAAAGACTTTCAATATAGATTCGAAAATAAATATAAGAAGGGAATGAAAGACTCAGATGTAATCTATTATGAATGTATAAGGGATGGTCATATTAGACCAAATTTTCCTTTACTAAAAAGAAAAGACAGGAAGGATAAACATTATTAAATAAATACGAATATTTATTACAAGTAAAAGATTATTAATTTCTTGAATGAAAATTATATTTGGAGTGCAAGTGGTGGTGATTCATTAGATGAATCCTCGGAATATAAATCTGTCATACATGACAATATAGGACTCATAGACATACTACAAATTGAAAATCATTGTTTCATGGCTATGGTACACATTGTTGAATCTCTTTTAGATATATTTTTAAATGATATTTACTCAGATAGAAATAATTATTACTCTTTAGATGAATAATCTACCTCAGTAAAAGAAAATTTACCTTCTTTTCAAGAAGTATCCAGATTTTCCAAATTACATGAGAATGAAAATTCTAAACTGAAGAAGAAGCTTGATAAGAAAAATTCTAGAATATTTATTCTTACAGAAGAAGTATCAAATATTTTCATACATATTGATAAAAAACTCATGATTTTGGAAATATTTCAAAATCCATTATGGATGTATGTTCTTAGATGGATAAAAATTCTAGAGACATTGAACAACATGATTTAATGAAAAATGTATTTGAAACTAAAAACAATCCCAAAACAATTTCTTGTGAGAATGATAATTTTTTCATTAGACTAATATCTGAAATATTTCATCTTAAGAAACATATATCATACTTTACTAGTTGAAGGAATGAATTTCATAATTTTATTCTCAAATTCATCCTCTAAGGAATAGTTCTAGAATTTTTTATACTCCCTCAAAACAGTTTTTTAATCAAACCTATTTTGTTCCTTAAAATGCTTCTTTCTGCACTAAATGTCAATGTGGTGGGCATTGGGAAATAAATTTTTCTCTTAATAAATCTGAATCATCAATATTCATAATGCCCATTTTTCAAAACAAATGTGAATTCCTAAAATTCTTTTATCTAGCATTTCTAGATCCAAAACTTTTTGGGTTTCAAAAAACTAATTGATTCTATTTCAAGAAAACAAACAGTGTACCAACAACAAGAACATTTGGTACATGGATAGTGGTTGTTCATGACACATGACGAGAAAATAATTTTTCTTTGAAATTATTATTGAAATTTAAGGTGGAATAGTGACCTTCTGAGATAATTCTTGGGGAATGATCATTGGTATAAGTAATATTTTTCTTTTAGGAAATTTTTTAATTTAAAATATGTTGTTTGTTAAAGGTCATAAGAATAACCTTATAAGCATAATTAATTTGTGTGATTAATGTTACCTTATGAATTTTAGGAATGATAAATGTTTAGTTAACAATTCCAAGGATGAATTCATTCTCTCCTTTCATAGGAATGAGAATCTATACACAATCAACTTAGAAGAACTTTGGAACCAAGACTTACCTTGTTTAAGTGCAATGGAATACCATTCTTGGTTACGAAATAGAAGGTTAAGACACTATAATATCAGGAAACATTGTAAAATCTCAAATAAAATATATATTAATGATCTACCAGATCTAATGAATGATTCTTCAAAAGTTTTTGACCCTTGTCAATATGGAAAGAAACATAAAACCATATTTTAATCAATAAATGAAGTTTCAACTTCTAATGCATTACAGTTAGTTCTCTTGGATATTTTTGGTCCTATAATAACTGGAAGCATTGGAGTCATGTACTATGTATTTTTTTATTTGAGGACTACACTAGATTCACATGGGTCTATTTTCTAGAAAATAAATCTGAAGCTTTTCTCTATTTCAAAAAATTTAGTGCCCAAGATAAAAATAAAATAAATCCAACTACTGATAACTATTCGTAGTGATCATGGTGGATAATTTAAAATTTTATAATTTGAAACATTTTGTATTGATAAATGTTCTACTCACAAGTAATCAGCTCCAAGAACCCCCAGTAAAATTGTATTTTTTGAGAGAAGAAATCATATTCTTCAGGAAATGACAAGAATTGTGTGGATTGAATACTCAATTGCTAAATATTTCTAGGTTGAAGTTGTTAGTACTCCATTTTATACAATAAATCATGTTTTAACTAAACCTTTCCATAATAAAACACCCTATGGATTGTGGAATGGATGAATACCTAATATTTCTTACTTCAAAGTGTTTGGATGGAAAGTATTCATTTTCAATAAAAAATTGAATTTACATAAATTTGAACCCAAATCTGTTGAATGAATCTTTCTAGGTTATTCTACAACTCTAAGGTTTATATATTTTTCAATAAAAAATATTCTACTATTTAATAAATAGTTCATGTCAAATTCTATGAATGTGACCCCATTGTTTTTAAACAATCCTTACCTTCATCAAATGATGTGCTTTCTCAAACATATTATCAAACTTGGTTTGAAAAAACTTCTGAAAAGGGAAATACAAAAGAAAATTTTTCTGAAACATTTTCTCCAAAAGATTTTCTATCTTATGTTGATGAACAGGTTTTATAAAACCCAAATTAATTGTTTCATAGGAATCATTCTAGTGATAATGCCATTATTAATGTAAATAAACCGGTAAGGAAGAAAAATTCCTTGAAAAATGAAATAGAACATATAGATTTTATATCTCAATTCGAACCTAAAACTTCTAATGAGGCCTTAGGTGATGAATACTGGATTAATGAAATGAAATATGAACTAAATTAATTTGATAGGAATCGGGTTTGGACTTTGGTTAAAAGATTAAAAGAAAAAAATGCAATTCGTGTAAAATGGGTTTTGAAGAAAATAATTGTGATGAAAATGGAGTCATTATAAGAAATGAAACAAAACATATTTCTAAGGGATATAATGAAGAAGAGGGAATATAATATGATTCAACCAATGATCTAGTATCTAGACATGAATTTTTTTGAATTCTATTATCCTTTACATTATACTTCAATTTCAAAATTTTTAAAATGGATGTAAAATGGGATTTACCAATTTTTTTTCTACAAAAATATGTTTTTGTTGAAAAACATCCTATTTTTATAGATTCAAAACATCATCATTATGTTTGAAAACATACCATAGATTTCTATGTCATTAAACAAGGACCTTTATCATAGTATGACAGACTCACATGTTTTCATTTAGAAAAAAATTATGAAAATGGTACTGTCATTCCAACTCTTTTTATAAAAATAGAAAATACAATTATCATTTTGTTTTTAAATATACCATATATCTTTATGTCCTTAAACAAGCACCTTGAGAATGTTATTATAGACTCAGATGATTTCATTTTAAAAAACCAATTATGAAAAAGGTAATATCGTTCGTACTCTTTTTATAAAAATGGAAAATAAATATATTTTTATTGTTCAAATATATGTTGATGACATTATATTTCGATCAACTCATCAATATTTAACAGATTATTTTACAAATATAATGAAATCTGAAATTGAAATGAGTATGAGGGGTGAGTTTACATTTTTTTTAGGTTTTCAAATATCTCAAACACCCGAAGGAACTTATTTATCCCAACATAAGTATACAAACAACTTTTAGAGGAATGATGGGAAGTTTTTTATAATTCACTTCTAGTCATCCAGACATAATGTTTTCAGTGTTCTTATGTGAAAGATACCAATATAATCCAAAACAATCTCATTTAAAATAACTAAAAATAATTTTTCTATACTTAAAAGGAACTATGGACTGAAGACTATTCTATTTTTCAGGAAATTATTTTTTTTAAAGATTTTCAGTTGATGACATTGGTGGTTGTATAATGGATAGGAAAATTACTTCTGAGATGTGTCATTTATTAGGATATTATTTGGTTTCCTGGTATTTTAATAAGAAACACTCGGTAGCACTTTCCAATGTTGTGGCTAAATATGTATCAGCTAGAAGTTGTTGTGCTCAGGTGTTGTGGATGCAACACACACTCACAAACTATGGCATTAGTTTTTTTGAAACTTAAATACTATGTGATAATATTGATGCCATTGTGCTTAGTAAAAACCCCTCACATCACTCACATGAAAAACACATAGATATTTGGTATCACTTTCATAGGGATCACACACAAAAAGGGGATATTGTTTTTCAATTTATCGGAATGCAAGAACAAATTGCTGATATTTTCAGAAAACCATTGTATACAGAGAGATTTGAATACATTAAAGAGAAACTAAGAATGATCATGGTAAATTAATAATTTCCATATATTTCTTATTTAACCCATATCCTTACATTGATTTACTCCTTTTCAAAGGGGTGGTATACATAACTTTTTCTGTATCACCTATAAATGTTTTGATTATCGGATTTCCCCTATTTTTTCAATTTTATGTTTTTTTGTTTTACTCCTTCTGTCTTTTCGTTATTGGTTTTTCATTTACCAGTTGTACATGAATATTTATTTCACTATAATTGGTTTTCCTTTTTATTTTTAAATTTTACCTATTACATAATTTTATCAGTTTCGTGTCTTTATCATATTTATCATTTTATCGATTTCATGACATTGTCGGCTTCATTATTTTATTGGTTTCATGATTCTATCAGTTTCATGTATCAGTTTCATAATTATCAGTAATAGATTATACTATCTATGTTATGATACTTTATTGATACTAAACAATCAGCATTGAAATAATTTATTCGTACGGGGTTATTGATGTTGGATTGCCTTATCAATACTAGACTATTGGTTGTAGTATATTCTATTAGTTTAAAAAATTTAGTACCAGACTATTAGATTTTATTGGTTTTAGAATTTTTATTTGTTTTTTATAGTTTGTATTGATTTCATAAGAATAATATATTAAAACCAATACATCTATCTCGCTACTCCGATAGGTACAATTTCTAATGTCTTATTTTGGTTGCGTCAATAGTTGTTTCTCAATTCTTTTAATTCTAAATTTGTCTCTGTCTAAATACAATTTTATTTAATGGAAAACCTCAATATTTTAAAATCATTCTTGACCATTGAATATTCTAGATCTAATCATAGATGTCAATTTCCTTTAAAAACCTATCCCATATCGATATCATCCGTTTTTCTATCAAGATTAGTTTCTCTATAAATAGTCTGCATGGTTTGAAATTGGTTCCTACATCAATTTTTATAATTTGAGATCTGCTCAGCTTTTGTAATCAATAGGATCTTTTGGGGGAGAGTTAGTATTTCATGACTGAGTCTACTTCTTCATCTTTGAAAGAAATTCCTCCAAAAGAATTCTCTTCCGTGACCTTTCAGGGTGAAAGTTTAGTCTCCCGAGAGTTTTATGAGTCTTCTGATTCATATTTGAAAAGAATTATATATTTTCAAGGCTGGGAATCAATTTGGGTGGAATGAATAGATTCTGATCAAGATTATGTTTATCGTGATGAGTTGTTTCAATTCTATGAATTAGTAGAGATAAACAAGTCTCTTAAGGTTTATTTTATGTTGTATGATAAGAATTATACAACCTACTCAAAACAGGCAGCTACGTTTCTAGGTGTTCCATTTGAGGGAGATGTTTTATTTTCTTCTCATAAATTACCAGAAGCTGATGGAACATTTTATAGGTCTAGATCCAAAGAAAAACATTTTGAGATTCATGAGGACAAGAGAAAATTAATCAATTTATAAGGATATAATAGACTTATATCCCTCTAGATGAAAGGGTTTTTTGTGCTGAGAAAGGGTGACAAGGAAACAATAAATGGTTCATATGTCTATGTCCTTGATTATTTGGTAAACATTAAAATGTTAAACCATATGGGGTTTACCTTCCTAATAATCAAGAATATCAAATATAGTGGTATAAACTCACAACTGATCATGTTTCCCACTATTTTTAGTATGTTTTTGAAAGAATTCATGAGATTATATAATGTTTCAATCATGTTAGATCTGACTTCCTTCAAGGATCCCTTAATCTATAAGGATACAATAAAGAGGCTCAAGTTATGATTCAATATTTAATTGAAATTTTTTGAGAAAGATCTGGATGCTGAGAAAGAAAAGGCAGTAGTGGAAGGTAGTGACAAACCTTCTAAGCCATCCATGAAATATTCAAATAAAAGAAAGGTAGTTAAGACTAAAATGAAAAATCCATCAAATAAATAGCAGGCTTTATCTGATGATGTTTTTGCTGAATGGAGAAAGTAAAAGCAAGAAATGAAATAAGGGGTTCCTCATTTTGGATTGGATCCTACTGAAACCATGGCATTGAAAGTAAGGTCATAAGAAACCTTTAAAGAAGAACAGATCTAGAAGAGATTGAAGAAGAGAAATGTTGAATCTATTGGAACTAATAGTCTTATCAAAATAGATGGGAAACTAAATGCCAAAATATAAATTAGTGAGCCATCTGTTAAGACTCAATCCATTCCAGAAGATAATGTCAAGGAGAAAAAAGTTTATGAACAATCAACTACACAATATTTTTGCTAAAGATTTTGAAGAAGAAGATATATAGAAGGAGGAAGAAGGGGAAGAAGAACATGGTGAAGAAGAAATATAAGTGTATTAAAAAGAAGATAAAAATAGGAGAATTCATACCACAGAATCCTCAAAAGTTCCATCATTCAATTTTCCATCTCCAGATCCTCATTATTCTAAGAATTATTCTTAAAATGTTTCCTCTAAGAAATTTATTCAGATATTAGATAAAAATAGGAAGAATCTGATAAGAATTAGAATCATCCAGCTCATGTTATCATCACGGAAACTCATTTTGGTGATCTCCCACAATACACGGAGGACACAGATTCTAAAAGAACAATCACTGTGAAATAATTTTAATACATTGAAAATGCCTTGAATATTTTGGAGAAGTTTTTACCATTTAATCCAAATGTTTAAGTGAGGATAGAAATTCATTCAAATTCTCATAATGATATAACAGACTTTGTCACGTTTTTGATGGATGAATTTCTAAGACTTGAATATAATTTCATAATTTTCAAGGAATGTGCTGATGAGCAATTTTAGGCTTGAAATAAAGTTGTGAAGTGGTCTTACACTGTTGATGAATGCCTGAAGAATTTTCTGGATAAGCAAGAAAAATTAGTACTTCTGGTAAATAAAACCAAATCTCTCTATCTAATGTTTATTGATGGTTTGAATAAAGAGCTTTAAGACATTAAAAGACCTTGTACCTCAAAAGGAGTAACCTTGGTAGAGATTGAGAGTTTAATGGAAAAGTTAGGGAATGAGAGTAATGAGGTTGTTTCACTCTCAAATAGATTTTTCATCCAAGAGAAGGCCCATAGAATCTAGATTGATGGTTTCAATAACCATGAAGCAAGGATTAAAACCCAACAATTAAAGCTTAATTACCAAGAAAAAATCAATTGGCTTCTATAAAAAAGGCTCCAGAAGAAAAAAATGGTAATTACTAAACATGATGAGAAGATGAAGGCTTAGCAAGAAGATATTGATAAACTCATGGAGGATAGAAAGTAGTTCAAAATGATAAAGATTACAATGTTTAATCTTTTAGAAAAACCAAATAAGAAAGAATTATTTTTGAACTCTTGTTGTAATGAATTTTGTTTCAAGTAACAATTATTTTTTTGTATGTTGTTTCTTAAAACAATTACAGGAAATAAATAACTTCCCTTATTTTTTTTGATAAACATAAAGGGGGATAATGGTTTTTAAAAGAATGATTTTTATGATTGCCTTATTATGGGGGAAAATTCAAGTAAAAGTAAAGAGAATATGATCCCTAGTTTTTTTGTTTAAACCTGGGGTGTAATTAGTTGTATTCAATATTACTTTCAGAAGAGTTATTAAACTATGGGGGAGTTAGGTATTTATATTTTTGTGCTTTCCAAAATGGGGGAGATTGTTGTGTAAAAACGTGTTTTGACTTTTCCATCAATCACTTGTTTTGGAAATCACAATTCACACATGTCGTAATCACATATATTGTCCATCATGGGTGTTGTTCCACAGTGATAATAAATCAAATTGCTTTTATTATATGTTATATTCTTATCATAATCATGTATGTTGTTCACCCACATTTCTTTATATGTTGTTTTTCAATCGGAACCAGATTATGTATTGCATCATAATCCGGAATCGTACCAAGATTATTTATTTCATCATAATCAGGAATTGTAACTAGATTGTGTATTGCATCATAATCAGGAATCGTAATCACATGTATTGTAATCTAGCTATTCATCTTAATCCTCTTTATCGTAATCTGGTCATGCACCACAACCACATTCATAATAACCATGTGCATCATAACTAGATTGAGTTTCACATCATAATCATGTGTCGTAACCAGGTTCAATATCACGTCATAATCATGCATTGTAACCTAGTTAGGTATCATACTCTTATTATGCATTTTATTCAAGAATTGTAACCAGTTTAAATATCATGCATCGTAATCATGATAAGAATCATAACCAGGTTATAAATTTTAATAAGGATATGCATTGTTATCATGATAAGCCTGGTAAACAAGTTATGTATTGTACTTTTTAAATGCATTACACTCTTATCATAACACCAATACCGATTTCATGTTATTCATATTAATTGATTCAT
Source organism: Viscum album (assembly GCA_963277665.1). NCBI lineage: Eukaryota > Viridiplantae > Streptophyta > Magnoliopsida > Santalales > Viscaceae > Viscum > Viscum album. The sequence continues at coordinate 137,113,986 of OY728128.1, read as the reverse complement.
ATCTTTTCACTAATATTTTTAAGTTAGAACGATGTCATTGATTTGGTGGTTCACCGATCAAGACGATGTCATGAATTCTGTTTGTTTTGACCATTGTAATGCCAGGTGTCCATGTCCCTCTGAGTTTTTTGGAGGAATATGATTGTTGGATAAAATATGACTGTTGGAACCTAAGGCCTTTAAATAGAATGTCATTCAAACCATAATATACAAATTTTTTCTTCTATCATGTTCTAGAGAGAGGTTGTGACTTCTCTCTATCTTCGTGTGAAATCCTTGAAGATACAAGAAGTGAACATCATGTTCCATGTTCTTGTATTTCTATATGTTATTTATTTATAATTTCTGTAACCAATCCTTGAGATAATGATCGATGGATTATGGGGATAGAAATATGTTCTTCCAATCATCGTATCGAGGGTTTTCAATTACTTTAAAGATAAAGGTGTCAATTGCCTTCTTAATTGAGCGATTCTAGGGAAAGGAAGATAGTCGTGTCGATCATCGTATTAAGATCATACAAAGGTGGTGGAAAGATAGACCTTTTATCCAAGGTGAAATGATACCCAACTCTTTGGGATTAAATAATTGTAATACTTTTACATTTACACTTCTATTTGTATTAGAAATGGAATTTTATTTTTTCCTCTTTCTATTCATATTCATTTCAATTGTAATTGTTTCAATTACGATTCATTCTTATATATTGTGTTAAGTGATTTTACATGTTATATGGTAGAATCATTTACTTTTTTATTAATATGATCATTACATTAAATTCAAATACAACTGTTTTACATTATGTATAGTATTACACCATATCATAACCATCAGATCCAAGACCTATATAGTCAATTTTAATGATTGTGAATTGTATTAGTTTAAGACCTTTTAAACTAAGTTATTTATTATGCGTTTAAATACAAAGATTTTAAACCAACAATTCACCCCCCCACCCCACCCTCTTGTATTATGCAATCTAATATACATATACATCTATATTTTGATCCACCAATTTATCCACAATACATTGACCATGTGAGTTGTCTAGTTTGGTAAAACATTCTCTGTATGGTCTAGAATATAAACTATTTGTTCCTTATAAAAAACATAATTATCAAGTGGTATAACCACTAATTTCAGTACATTTGAGGGATTGGGTATATACTTACCCAATAGGGATACATGGAACACATAATGGACTTGATAGAGGTTTGGTGGAAGTGCCAATTGATAGGTTACTATCATAATGTGATCAATAGTTTCAATGGGACAATAAATCTAGGGCTTTTCTTTCCATTATATCATAAGAACAATTTCATATTTTGGTTGTGCTTCAATAATTTTCCACTTCATCTCATACTTCATGAAATGAAGATTAATTTTATTATGCCTAAAGTAATAGTGGATCATAAGATCCATAAAAATGATAGGTTATTCCTTCATTCTATAGTTTATATCAAATATATAATTATTGTCATATGTTGTCCCATAACATCAAAATTTAAACTTAATCCATTCCATGGATATTTATCCTTAATTATCCTACATGTAATCCCAAAATGAAATCCAAAAATTTAGAAATAAGGTCACTAAATATAAAAAATACACTTATGATTAATCCCCAAAACCACAGGAAATATCTCATAATGCCACATAGCACACTTGTGAATACATTGATCATATATTCTTCTTAATCATGATAATATACTAAATTACCAAATATCCTTAATGAAAGCATAACTACTTTCAAAAACTAACTTTTTATCATTTATTAAAAACAATCACATATTATTGATTGTATTCCATAACTAAAAAATGTTTTAAAATCTATAATGATAATAAGAAATAATTTTTCATCAAATCATTAATACATTCAATGGTAGTCAATACTATCCAATTTAATTTATCTCTATCAATTATCTTTTTATCCAATCTAAAATCAGTTTTCTTAACATCTGAAACATATTAACGTTTATCTATCCTTAATCACAATATCACTTTTCCATTAAATAACTTATCTACTTCATCAGTACCATTTATAATATTCTTAAAAATATTTAATGAAAAAATAATGTGGAACAATCCAATAATTTTTCATGTTTATAAAAACCATAGTACTCATGATAAAAATATAATTCATTGAATAAAAATACCTAAATAATTCAAATTTTTTAAAATACCATTAACTAGGATTTGTTGTCTTATACATTAACACTTATTTTATATCATATTCCATTTGTATTAACTTCATTAGTTGTAATATAACCATTAAATGTATAACATTACTAATTCTCTTCATGATCATTCCAATTAGGACATTGAAATGAATAATCCTTATACCGTCCACACAAAAGTATAAAAATTTTCAATATCCACCATCCATAACATTGTCAATAAGAGTTAAAAATTGATCCTATAAGCTATAACCATTATTTTAATGGGTCTTGGTTCCTATTAAAGTGGTTATTGAAAAGATTTATAGCCATGGTTCTAAATCCAAATTTCCATGGTTGTAACCATGGAAAAAACACCTATAACCACAGATTTTGGAAGCATGTAAATATCCCTCCCAATTGTCCACTATGGTTATAGGGTCAATTTCCACGATGTTAAACCATGGCTATAGCCCTTTAAACCATGTCTATAAGGGAAAAATAAATTCCTTCCAGTAGAATTTGATCTCCATACCTCTGATATTAGTAAACATATGCCTAAAAACTACACCACATCTAAAATATGTTTTATATATATATATATATATATATTTCAATACTACCTAAATATGAATATTACCCATTAAAATAGTTCTTCCCTCAGAATTCAAGCGAGAATGTTTATTCCCCATGCTTATACAGGAAAACTATAGCCACAATTTTCCTAAATCGTGGTTACAATTGAATGATTTAGCCATGGTTCTTTGAAAACCATGGCTATAGAATTTCGGAAAAATACATATATATATGTGGTTTAGGAAAACTATGCATATAGGTTAAGGCTATATCCATGGTTCAATGAAAATTGTGGATATAGCCTTTAGAAAAACAATATATATCCATTGTTCCATGAAAACTGGGGCTATAGCCTTCAGAAAATCTTATATCCAAAGTTACGTGAAATTTGTTGCTATAGACATTGAAAAAACTACCTATATCCATGGTTAAATGAAAACTGTGGCTATAGGTATATGATATAGCAAATGTTTTGGGGAATCGTGGCTAAAGCCTTCAAAAAAATTACCTATAGCCATAGTTTAAAAAGATTGTTACTATATGTGCATGATATAGCCACAGTTCTATAAAAACTGTGGATATAGCCTTGAAATAAATACCTCTATCCAGGATTTTGGAAAATCATGTCTATAGGTTCGTCTCTATAGACCAGTTTTCTAGTAGTGATATTTGAAACTTTCAGTTATCGATGATATTTTAGGGAGACCATTATTCTCATCCATTGTGTTAACCAATATTTTAATTTTTCACTTCAATCACATGATTTGTTGTGTTCTTGTCCTCACTAAATAATTATTCTTATTCCTCTAATACAACTACCATGGGGATTCATCCCATATTCTCCAAATAAAGGATACTGAATCATCATTCGTCCAGGTCTCCACCACCCGAACTCCAAATGGACTCTATCCTTCTCTTATTTGGTGCGCCCAAGTGTTGGTTAAGGTGACATTTTATAATAATATATCATTATAAATTATTAAGAATTTTAAAATATCCATCTCTACAATAATCATCCCATTTGGTTTCTCATTAATAAATTTCATTTATCACATTCATTGTTCATCCAGTTCATTCTGGTTCTCGACATTGACTAATACTAAAAGACATAGTGTGAGCAACCATAATCATATTGGGAAACCACATAATCATAAAAATTACATATAAGATGTCTAAATAATGACTTATTATTTATACACTGTGGAGCCTTTAGTTTAACATAGGTCATCCAAGGTCATTATTCAAATACTTTATGATCGTTTGTAAAGAGTTTTTGAATTTCCAAAACATATACCCAGAGAGTGTCAAACCAAGTTTTAATCAAGGGTTGTTTTCATGCACCAGGTGAAAATTGAGTCTATATCAATGCACCCTTCTGGAGTTATTACACCAAGGAATATTTGTGCTAGAGCCACATAATCTTATAGTGTTAAAACAATGATATAATTTCTTGAAAATTTCCGCTCTATATTTTAACAAAATTCATTTTTGTATGATTTGAATCATCCTTATACTTATATGTAGATGTATCCCTAGATATATCCATTGAAATATCCCTAGTTATATCACTATTGTTTTCTTATATTAGTTTCCAAATGTTAATAAAACCTTGTTCTGATACCCACTATAATGACTCAGTCTTCTCATACATAAATATTACATCTTAAAATAAGAATATTCATTACATAACATAAATATCAATTCTATAGTCTTTTAGGTCATTCCCCTTTAAAAACATATACATGTAAAAATTGGTTCCTTAAGTCTATTATGTCATATCCAACTATGTTCTTCATACCTAGAACCCCCTTAGACATAATATACATAATATATTTCACTATAACCTTAGTAAATGAAACATTATAATGGGTTAGATCAAATTATCAGTAAGCATAAAGAACAGAGATATCGACATTTCATGAGGATGAGGGTGTGAGAACATGAGAATAAAATCTTAAAACCTTACAATATATATCATTGATCATAAATTGAGTCAATTCATAAATCATGGATGTTCATAAGAAATTAATCAGAATTGAATTAAATAACATGAATCAAGAGAAAATAAAATCTTCATAAGGAATGGATTTTTGGAATATACATAAGCATTGAAAATATTATATAAATTCTACCCACCATGGAAATAATAACATGTTCATATTAGGCAAAACACCCATGGACCTACTTTGGTATTGGGAGAACCTATATTATACCCTCTCTTATGCTTAGAATAACCTCCCATGTATCATCTTTTGGGCTTTTTATAACCTCTCATTTACCCTTTTTTTTATTTTGGATAACCTTCTGTGTACCCTTTGATAAAAAATAACATTAATCATTGACACATGCCTATAATAGGACATGGAAAATCGTATTTTTATATTTTCCTAGTGCAGTGTAGAGGCTCACAAGGGTCGTCCCACTTGAGAAGCTTTTTCAGTTCGTTCACTCCATTAATAAAATTCACCTTAATTACTTAATTTTGGATGTTTTTATTTACTCTGTGAATGTAATGTAGTTTATGAATATAAATAAAATTTTAAAAAAATCAATTCAAATTAATATTAAATTCTAAAAAAATGGAATTAGTAAAAAAAGAATTTCTCCTAAAAGAACTTTCAGGGAGCACCTTCATTGGCCAGCTTCAGATATTCTTAGGGAACACACTCTATCATATGTGTGCACACCTTAGTCCACCCCAGTTATGAATGAATATAATACTTAGTGATCTCCAAGCACACCCTCCATCCACATCCTCAATCGAGAGAAAATTTTTGTAGATTATGAAGTTAAACTTTAGACAACCACAATTAGGATTACACCCACTATAAATTATCCTTAAAATTAACTCAACGAATATTAAAAACATGGTCTTGGGTTCAAGAACATGATTACTCCCTCGGGATATTCTTCATATTATTTACCCATGCTCATGAGTATTATAGTTCATGATGCTGATATGCGAAGAAGAAAATACCATGCATGGGTGGACACAATAAAAAAATAATGCATGAATTTATTAGAAATCTAAATTACAATTGAAAACTAAAAATAAAGAAAATTAATAAATTAAAAGGAAAGGGGGAATATTTTCGGACGGCCTCCCTTGTTGGATATCTCCTCCTTGGTTCCTTGAAATAATGGATGGGGAATGGGATGCTTTGAGGGGGAGGATCTCTCCTCCTTTTATAGCCATATTTCTGTCCTCCGCTTGTTGTAGGGGTTTTGACCCACTAATTTGCCACTTCACGCATAGAACCCTTCATTAATGTTGTACAATAATGTGTTTTCTGTCCATCCTCCAAATTTCAGCTCATTTTTTCACCATTTGTAGGAGTTATGGTTTTTTCATTGTCGGTTTTTGATTCTAGATGAAGCATCTAGGCAGCTTCCTTTAAGAATATGTCGTTCAATAGCCACCTTAATTGATTAAAAATTCCATGTAATTTATTTTGTGAACTCCTATTTGAGTCCTATTTTATCAAAAAGTGGAATAAACGCATTTTAAGGTCTGTAGACTGATATGGATGTCCGTTACGGTGGTGGTGTCCACGCTGCCTGCCCGAAAAATCTTCAATTTCATTGATTTTGTACGGCCTCTATATGATTGATTCGGCCCACGGTCCAGAAGACAAAAATAAAGTAAATCAACAAATAATTCTAAAAAAATTTTAATCAGAAAATTGGGAATTATATTTTTCATTAAATGACCAAAATACCCTTGAAGTAACAATCTGTCAAAAATCCAGAATTAAGCACTTTTCACAATTTAGCTCATTTTTATTCTATAATCCAAATTGCCCATTATTTTAATAAAACATTTAAATACATGTATTTTATCATTTAAAAAAATAAACAATTAATTATTATTATATTAAGAATATGAACACAAATTTGCTCTTTCAAATACCCCCACACTTAAACAATGTTTGTCCTCAAGCATAAAATCTCAACATGGAATTCAATGGGCACCAGTGTTATATATATTTGATTGAATGTAGTTGTTTTATTACATGAATATATTTTAATCAAAAAAAATTTGGTTTTTCTATCTATGAATTAAATTAATTGGCTTTAGTATTTAAATTTCTATGGTGATGTATTTCCATTGACTAGAGTGATTTCAATTAGGTTGGATTTCTTGGAAGTCTTAAAGTAAGTGGATCACTTATATAGGAGATAAAAAATCATATTGAGTTATATATATGATATATATTAAAAAAATTGTTCACCTAGGGGCCCCTTGGTGGGTATTTATAAGATCAATTGATATATATTTTTAAACAAGGAATAAGGGAGTGTCCAAGTGGGTTGAGCTTGCTCACAACTACTATTTTGATTCTAATTTCAAACAAATTTTATTTCCGTCCAATTTCCTTTCTTATTCTTGAATTTTTTTCACTTTATTTTAAATTTATATTCTCTATGATAACTTTTAATAAAATCCTAATGTTTTTTTCTTGTGAAAACAAACAAAACAAATGTGATAGTTTTGAAAAACAAATTGAAACCTCCTTGAGAGACAATCTTGGGAATTCCATATTTCATTTATCTAATAGATAAACAATTTGATCGAGTTTTTCATGAAAAAACCCATAAAATCAATTGTTTATACTATTTGGTATGTTTCCTGAGTTCATTTTATTTAAATAGATATTTCATGACAAGAATTTTGTCCTGAACTTGTCACTATTGGATTCTTAAATTGATAGAACATTTCAATTTTAGGGTCAGTGCTACTAGAAATACACCATTTTCCATAGTTTTGAATTTTCAATAACAGACCTAGAAGTAAATTTTTTGAAAATTAAATTATGATGGATGAGAATAGATCCTTGAATGCATTTGATTAATCCTATGATGAAAATCAAGAAAATCCAATGGAATATCCTGATACGCCTACTGGGTTTGAAATTAAATCTGGTTGCATTCACTAAATTCCATGATTTAATGGGTTTCCAAGTGAAAATCCACATAAAAACCATCAATATTTTAGTTATCTTTATTTTATCTAAAACTTCATGAATTTGATGTAGTTCAAATAAAATTTAGTCCATTTTCCATTTTCTTTTGAAGGAGTTTCCAAATAATGGTTTTTCTATTCAAATTCACTATTGACTAGATATTAGAATAAAATGAAGACACTTTTCCATGGAAATTTTTTCATACCTCTAGAACTAATTCCATTAGAATGAATATTTTTTGAATTAGGAACACTTAAGGAGAAACATTGCATGAGTTTTTGGAATGATTCAAAAGACTCTATTTTAGTTTCCCCCATTGTGAAATTAGTTACCAAATCTTGATTCAATATTTTTATAAAGGATCATATATCAATGATAGAATCATGATTTATTTTGCTACAAAATGGGATATAGTTTTCAAAACACCAACTACTTATAGGACATTAATTGCAAACATGAATCAAAATTCTCAATAAGTTGGAACATGATTCCTTCTTCATGTGAAGTCTTTTCGAGAATTCCCCATTTCTATTTCTAAAATCAAAATGATTGTGAGTCAAATATACAATATTACCACTATGGATTAGTCAATGATGTCTTCCAACAACCTACCAACATCACCCCAACCAAAATAAAGATTTTAAATTCAAGTCCATTGTGTAATTTTTTCATCCAATAAACATTTTAGTGACCAATACCCACAACTGTGAAAGCCTTTTGAGAACTAAAATAATTATTTCCCGGAAAACCATTTCAATCAGTACAAAAAAAAACTATTTAAAACCAAACAAAATTTCAATTAGGGCTGGAATAACCACTATAATGAACAATTTGAATATCCTTAACCACCTATAAGCTTCTTCTAAGGAAAATCAATTAATTTTCCTCCAAGATATTTCAATGATAAATTCAATGCTCATTATGGGAGAAACATTATACCTTGTCATCCTAATCAAAAGTCATAGATAAACCTTAAAAAAGAAATAAGGAAACAACAAGAGAAAATGATGAATTTCTAATATGCAATGAGGAAACCACAATAATACTAAAAAAAACAAAACATGATGATTAAATTAATGACTCAAATGGGTTGACTTGCCTCTAATATTAGTTGCATGAAAAATAAAATGAGTGCAGGTTTTTCCCCACTACCATAAACATATCTGAGACATAAAGTTAAGTAAAATGTGAGTACAATTTAACATAGGTGTGTAAAAATATTGAAGAAACGGAAACATGTTGTTGGCACTGTTGATGATAATCTCACCACTGATGAGAATTCATGAAATCCTGAATTTTCTTTGAACTGAACCCCAGAGTCAAAAAATGAAAAAAAAACAAGTATTAGAAGAGGAGGTATTATCCTTTTGTTTCTTAAAGAGAAGCTTAAAATTTCCCAGAAATATTCAAACAACCATTACCTTATCCTAAGAGTGAACCACAAGGTGGCGTCAAGTGCTGAAAAAAGAGTTGCATAATGAGGTTTTGGAAAATTTTATGAATGATTATGTAAAAATACATTTTCTTGAAGCTGACAAAAAAATTCTATTATATGATTTTTTTTAATGATATATGTACCCACAAGAGGAAATTCAAGAGGATAAAAGGTCAACGTAGTGTGGAATGTTTCATCCATAATTTAGCTTGTTTTTTCAATCAAATGTGTATACCAAATAACCATTAATATTCCGTACACCATTTTGAAATTTGAATTCAATGATTTCATACCTAACATAGGAGCTTCCATTAATGTTGTAACACATATTGTTTACTCATCTCTTTAGGGTGGAGAACTGATACTCTCTGAAAGTTTCATTCAATATTCCAATTAAAGTAATACAAAAACAACTAGAGTTATAGTGGATATTCCCATTAAAGTGAGATACATGATTTTTCTTATGGATTTATATGTTTTGGATATATAAGATGATACGTTTGTTACCCATGAACCTCTCATTCATAGGATACCATTTAGAAAACTACCAATGTAGTCATCAGTGTTCACAAAAGAACCCATTCACTGGAATTTTGAGGTGATGTTTAACATTTCACTATTTTTCAATTTGTGAAACACCATATTGGGGATCATTTATCCAACCAATTAGACATGATTTATAGGTTTTCCACTTAGATGTTCCCTTATTTTTTTAAGGATGAAAAACAAACTACTATTTTAAAATATGTAATTGTTTTTGCTAAATCTGATCAACAAGAGTGAAGCTGAAGCTTGTAATGCATCTTGTAATATTGAAACTTCTTTACCAGAGTCTTTGGATCTCATAATTTATGAAAATGTCTATCTAGAAACCCTTGAACCTAATGGTGGTATACCTAGTGTAAATTCCAATTATTTACATGAAACAAATCATAGGAACATGGAAACTAATCATCATGATGAATTTCCATTAAAATATAGAGCATCATTGAATAATCACACATGTGAGCAGTGTCCTTTGATCAATGAAAATAACCGACCATATTAAGAGCTGAATCCACCTCCTTATAACCTGAAATATACTTTCTTAGGTGAGACTGAACAATTCCTTATCATTATTTCAAAAATATCTACCAAGATACCAAGATAACTAACTATTTGGGGACCTAAAAATCCACAATAAATCTATTGGATGCACTCTATCATATTTAACAAGAATATATACCTTAGAGTTCAAGCATATAATTTTTTTGTAGGAAAATTCTAAACAAGTGATATAACTTCAAAAGAGGTTGAACCCAATACATTTAATGGTTTTCAAGAATGAATTTTCCATTCGGGTGGCTGTTGGGATTATTTTTCACATCTCTAATAGTTATTGGGTGAGTATATTCCATTTTTTTCCCAAAAAATGTGTCTTTAAAATCTCAATGAACGAATTTGGTGATCTTTTCCCTTTTAGGATTCCAAAACAATATAGAATGTTCTTTAATAATAGAAAAAATCAATTTTATAACAAGAAAAGATCACTTTTGATTTCCATTTCATGATCATGTCCATCAAAGACTAACTAGGAAAACCCATTTTTATTTTCTTGATAAATTATCAGGTTATTTTCAAATTCACATTACACTAGAGAATCAAGAGAAAACCATGATTACATGCCCCTTTGGAAACATTTATTATAGGTCGATTCCAATATGTTTTTGTAATGCTCCTAGAAGTTTTCAAAGTTGTAAGATGAGTATTCTCTCTAAATTTCTAGAAACATTCATGGATGTTTTTATGGATGACATCAATATTTATGTCTCATCATTTGAAAGTTATTTGAAAATTTTGACTCATGTCCTTGAAACCTATATTTATAAGAATCATTTCCTCGATTATGAAAACTACAATTTTATGACGGTTATGTGGATTTTTCTTAGTCATGTAGTGTATCATTATAGAATGAATGTTTATCAATCCAATACTGATGTCATTTCTTCATTTACAAATCCAAAAATAATGACATATGGGAAATTCTTCCATAATCATGAATGTTTTTATATAATATACATAAAATATTTTACTGTGATTTCACTTCCATTATTCATATTTCTCCAAAAAGATGCCATAATTGTCTATGATGAGAATTTTAAAAAGGGATTTTGGGAAGTAAAAGAAAAAAATGAATAACCCATACCATTGTTCAGCCTCTTAATTGGGACTTTCCCTTTGATATCATTACTGATTCATCTGAATTATCATTAGGGGAACTATAGCGTCAAAGGTCGGAAAAGAAATATCATGTTATTTCATATGCCTATAGAACATAATATCATTCCTAATAAAACATCACAATAACATAAAAGATACTTCTTTCTATTTTGTTTTCTTTGTACAAATTAAATGTTATCTATTGGGATCTAAAGATATTTTTTCACAAATCATTCTATACTCTGATTATTTTATGAAGAAAAATGATTCAAAACCAAGAATATTTAGATGGATCTTGTTGTAATAGGAGTTTGATGTTGAAATAGAGGATAAAAGGAGATGTGAGAACCTCATTTTTGAACATTTGAGTAGGATTCCGTCTATTTTGATTGGGAAATGTAATATCATACCACCAATTTAAGAAAACTTTCTAGATGGCGATTTGTATGTTTTTTAGAGTGAATTACTAGGGTTTCCCATTATTTTGAATAATTGGGCTAATAATGAAGTTCCGAACTAGTTTTCCAAGAAACAACTTATTTTTGATTCAAAAAACTATATATTTGATGTTTCTTACTTGTCAAATGTTGGTAGTTACCAAATGATTTGAAGATGCATTCAAAATTATAAAATTTCAATAAAACCTAAATTTTTCTCACACTTTGAGTTGAGAATGACACTTTGGGCAACAAATAATACCATGAAAGGTTTTTGATTCTAGTTTTTATTGGAACACTATTTTTAAAGATTCTTTGGAATTTTTTATAAACTGTACGTATTTTAAATTTCAAGGGATAATTTCTAAAAGGTAGAAGATTCAATAAATACCTCTTTTGTTTTGGGATGCATTTGATGTATTGGGTACTGATTTTATGGGACCTTTTCCCAATTATTTTGGATATATATACACATTTCATACTATTGACTATGTGTCTAAATGGGTGGAGACTATTCCCATGAGAGCTAATGATGGTAAATCTATGTTAAAGTTTCTGGAAGGAAATATTTGTTCTAGATTCATATTTCTAATGTTTATTATTACTGATCAAGGTACCAACATTTTTAATTGGAAATTGGAATCTCTATTGAAGAAATATAAAGTTCATTATATTTTACCTATATCCTACCATCCTAAAAAAATAGAATTTATGAGTTGTAAAATAGAAAAATAAAAAAATTATATAAAAAATTATGAACACAGACAAAAAGGATTGGAGTGGGAGACTATATGATAGACTCAGTTCCTATAAGACTGCATTAAAAACCCATATTGGAATTCCACCATTCATGTTAGTATATGGAAATGTTTTTCTCCTGTCATTTGAGTTAGAGCACAAATCCTTTTTAGTAGTTAAAACAATTAACATGAATCTGTTTTCTACTAAAAATAATGAAAATTTTGATTGTAAGAGCTAGATGATATTAGAAATAATTCATATGAGTATTCCAGGTTGTACAGGGGAAGAACCAAATATTTTTATGATGTGATGATTCTCAATAAAAACCTAAATGATGGAGACAAACTGTTATTATTTTATTCCAAATTGTAGTCGTTCCCATGTAAATTTCATTCAAAATATTCTGGACATTTCATTGTTACACATTTCATTCCATTCAATGTAATATTGATAAAGTAACCAGATAAAGGGTCACCATTCATTGTTAACGTTCATAGGTTAAAGTGGTTTAGAGAGAATTTTCTAGATCTTATAGGGGAGGAAATCCATATTCATGAAGTTTAATTTAATTAAATATTTGTTTTTATATTTCCTTCTCACTTATTTTTTGTTATGTCTTTAATTTCATGAATTTGATTCCAACAAAAAATAGATATCTTTAGTGTGGAAATTTCCCAAAATAAGTGTGGGGTGGAAATGCCGGGTAAATAAGGATTGTAAATTATTTTATTTAATTTTTTTCTTTTAATTTTTGGTTTGTTTATTTTATTATTTTAAAAATTTTATTTATTTCTTTTTCAAATTTTGTATTCAAAAAAACTACAGATCTTGAATGATGATATTTGTCACTTTTTAAACCCATATCAATAATTAAATCAATTTATCCCTTAAAACTAAAAATAAATGAATGATGAAAATGAAATTTTTTCAAGTTCAAAAAATTGGTAATTTCTTGAAAAGACCTTTGAACTTTTAATCTCATATCACATATAACTACTTATATCTATTAAATTACACTCTTATAAGGCTTTTGAAATCTTTTTTGACATATTACTAAAATTCACCTTATTTATTGAGAGAACCAAACCATGTTTGTTTGAACTAAAACTTGATTAAATTTTATAAAAACATGAGGGCGACAGAACTTGTGATAAAAATAATTGAGAGATTTATTTGGATTTCGAAGATCATTTTTCAAGTGAATGCTCTTTAATTTTTCTTTCCTTATATATTTGATTTTTCTTATGTCCTTAGTAGCCATGTACTTCCAAACAGGTTGGCCACATTACAAGCCAATTTTCCCTTTCCAAACCATCTCTCTAAGTACAAATGCATGATATAATTGATCATAATTGTGGGGAAAGATCACTTATGGTGTGATAAATCATTTGGTCCTACATTGGGTTGAGAATTTATATTTTAATAGGTTTTTTTCTACTAAAAAATTGTTTTTATTCTGAAATTTGTGCCCTTCTAGAAAATTCAAGGAGAAAAGAGGTGTTACTATCTAGAGCTCTTAATGGAAAAGACTTGTTCCTATCTTGATATTTCCAACAAAAAAAAGAAAGGAAAATTTCTTTTTTTTATGTTGAAATATTGATGGAATGAGATGAAAATGAGATCTCAAACACATTATTTGAGATTATTATCTTCTAATTAGTGTAAGGTGGAGACCATACTTGAGTGAAAATTCAAATCATGCATTTTCTCATCAAAAATATCCAAACACTCCTTATTCGGCCTCATAATTATTGTCATTAAAAACCCACCAACCATGATACATATAACAAACCTAAAAATTACTCATGATTATTTCATGTTATTGGCTCACATCTGGTGGATATGTATAAATTTAAAATGAATATGGTTATTCTTTCAAGAGTTTGGATGAGAAAAGCCTTGTTGAAAATCAATACTTATGTGTGTGGAGAAACTTTTTATGGGGTAAGTGTGATTTGTGCATGGTAAGATAAAAGAAGATGAATTGATTTAATGAAATGAATTGACAACATAAAATATTTATTTTTTATGAGGCGTCATATCTTTTTCTTCTTGGTGATAAATTGGTGAACCTTGTTGGATGTGTTTTGAATTTGGCTTGATTTTATTTTTATTCTCACTTATCTAGGAGTCAAAGTGTTATGTGTAGGGGAATTGATAATGTTAATATTTACACTATTTTTTATTAGTAATTAAATTTTTTAAAACCCACCAATTTTTAAATTTGAGCTGAATAGCATGGTTTTAGGATTTAAGAGATGTTTTGTGCTTAAAATTGATTATTACACAATTTTATAAATTTAATTATTTTCAATAACATATTTATTTTGAGAATACAATTTTCCACATTGATCCATATTTATTAATTATTTTTTTAATCTTTTTATGTTTTTGGGATACATATTATTCAACTGGTTAAAGACTTCATTCCAATGTTTGGAGACCCAAATAAATTAGTCTTTGTTGAAGGCTGTTATGGCATATAAAAGGAACCCCACCTCATTGAATTATGTATAACTCCAGCTACATGTTTCCAGATTCATGTATTACTGTTGTATAGGAAATAAGACTAAAATATGCACCTTAATGATGAATTTAAATAGAAAAATCTCTCATTAAATCATTCTTTGATCATATGAAAACTTGAGGAATATGAAAGGTATCTTTGGGAAGAAAGAGATATATTCAGTAATTAATTTATAACTTTTGAAACACATTCAAAAATAATAATAAAATATGGACAATAGGTGAGTTAATTTTGAAAAACTATATAGAAGATAGTAGAGGGAGATTCTCTCTAGGATTTAGAGAAAATCATGATAAGTTAGGACTTACAGAAACTGGATAGAATATTTCCACCCCCTCTCTTTATTTTTCCATATCCTCAACACTTCCAGGGGTTTTTCATTAGAGAAAAATTTAAATAATAAGATAGATATATTTATATTTATTCTATTCATTCATGATATAAAAAAGAATATAGAGGATGCTAAATTGATGTGATGTTAAGCACCAAGTGGTTGTGTATGGAGACAATTGACACAATCTCTCTACTAAGGTTTGATCTTCTTGTGAAATCTATTTTTTTATTTTTATTCAGCTTATATTTTCAAATCAATGTAGATGTTTTCTTTCCTGGATAAATTTTCATAAAAAAATTTATTTTTTTAATCTTTGAAATAAATAAATTGACTTTACTATTTAATTTTATTCAATGAGATCTTACATTGAGAATAGCGATTTCTATTAATTTTAATTCCTTGGGGGGATTCAAGTAATTGAATATATTATATAAGAAGTAAAATAATAATATTTATCTCTTGGTATTATATATATTCAAATTTGGGTGTCCACATAGGGTTCTGTTGGTGGGAATTGAGAAATTCAATTGATATTTATTTTTAAATAAGGAAGAAGATTTCCCTAGAGGTTTCAACTTATTCACAACTGTTTTGATTCTTATTACAAACCCATTTAATTTTTAGTCAATTTCATGTCTTATTCTTGAACTATATTACACATAAGATTAAATTTATATTTTGTATTATAACATTTAATCAAATACCCATTTTTTCTTCTTATAAAAATAAACAAATCCAAAGTGGCAATTTTGCAACACAAATTACAACCTCATCGAGATTCAATCCAGGGACTTATATATTTCATTTCTCTTGGGGATAAATTTTTTTATTTAGTTCTTCAAAAAAACCCTAACTTTAAGAACTATGCTTCTTATGTAAATCATAATGCTAACATTAGAGAATTATATCTCTTTATCATAGCCATGCAGAATTTTTTTGGTAATGCTGTCTGTAGAGAATATCTTACAAAGGCCATGAAATATAGTCTATTATGACATGGTATCGTAATTGTAATTATATTTTTCACCACACAGTATAAATTTTGTTTTTCTTAAATAGGAAGAGTGAAATGGAAACTATGTTTTTCATGACCTTCACATGAACAATGTATTAGCTGTTACTCTACTCATAATGAGCTCGTAAAAAAATTTATAAAGCCTTTACAGCAAGAAAATGGGATTTTACATAACACAGGAGTCAAACTAAGGAAAATATCTTCTACATCTAGAAAATTTACTTTAAGGAGTTAACATTTTTCTTTTTCCAATACTAGAATAATATTTATTGAATAAGTAGTGTAATAAAGATAATATTGTTCATATATAAGAATTATATTTTTATTTTAATATTAAATATTAATGTTAAGTATTTTAAAATGAATTTAAATTCAGTAAGTTTATTATTTTAATAAAAAGAATTTTTGTTAAAATTATAAAATAATTTATAATGCTTATATAAACTAAAAACTAAGGGTTAATATAAGAGTTTATATCTATTTATGAAATTTTCATATCTTATAATATAAATTATTCATATTAAATACCATATTTTATATGTTTCTTAAAACCATAAAATATGGTTTTGAATAATTTTTTTATAGGTTGAAACAAATATAAATTATATGATATTTCAAATAGCATAAATTTTTTACATTATTAATATGAAATGTTCTTAGAAATTTAAAATGTCAAAATTTAATATGACATATTTTTAAATATTGAGTTCATGGATTTTTCAATTAAAAGATGAAATTTTAAGATTTTAATTTTGTGATATAATTATAAATTTTTATATTTATATCCATTATATAATGTTTAAATTATAAATTCCTTATTTATGAGATTATAATAATTTTATATTTCATGTTTAAATATTTTAATAGTTAATTTGTAAATTTATTCCTTGTTTCATATTATTGTTAAATATAATTTTTTATATTGTGAATAGAGGTGTGATTTATTTTACATTTTTTAAAATAATTATTATAAATTTTGTAAAATTTATATAAGGAATTACACCGTAGGTATGCCAAAAGATTTAGTTACATTCAACTAATACTATGATTTCATTTAGTGATATGAGTTCAACAATAAAGGTTGATAATGATTTATAAATCCTCGGAATTACAATTACATTTTAATTAAGTTACCTCTTGAGTCTTGATAAATGAATTGTGTGAGTTTGGGTTGGGATTCACACGAAATTATGAGTTTGAACTATGTTTAAGAAAAGTAAGGGCTAACTTCCTATCACATGATAATTTCTCTGTTATAGATTTTTCTTTCATATGATTTTATTCCATTACATTGAAGTGTTTCATGTACCATATACATGAAATGAATTTGGATATATATAAATATATAATTATCTTTTATTTTAGAAATTAAAAAAATCATTAGTCATCTGTAATGTTATACTTTATTGTTTTTAGAACATATTAATTAAGTTAAATGTATAGAAAAATAAAAATCATTAGAAACATGAATATATATATAGTAAAAATATGAGATAATATTGTATGATTTTAAATAACCTTCAAAATACTAAGTGTTTGAATCTTTTCAAAGAAAACACTTATCAAGCTCTTAAATAAGAAAATGGATAGTTTATGCCAAATTTGGGAGCTTATGCATTAATTTCTATAAGGCAAGAAAAATATGGGTGAACCTAATAGGATTAAGTGTTTTTATCTTTCATGATATTTATGTCTTTCCAGGTTGGGAAAACAATATATTTAGGATACAAGGGGAATAGAGTTAAGATAATCCGTATGTTGGATTTTGGAAAACAGTTGTCCACTCATCAATTCAGAGTCATATTAGATATGATTTTCATGATTTTCTACCTAAATAACTAATTGATGAGAGAAACATAAGAGAGGAAATAAATTTTAAATAAAATATTGATATTTAATCAATAATAGACATGAATTTATATTAAAAGTATTCATCATTTTATTTGAATCACATTTAATAAAAGTTGATATCCAATATAGGTAAAGCACGATACTCATCTTAGGAAAGATACTATTTTCGATAAAATAGAAACATCATCAAATATTAATTTAAAATTAATCTTTTAAAAGAATAATATGAGTGTAAAAAAACATTTTAGAATCAAATAAAAAAATCAAAATTGTTCATATATAAAGAATAAAAAATTAATTTTTTAGAGATACCTCTTTTTGTATAGTTTACTGATGAAGCTATTCAATAAGAAGATATTTATACTTATCAAAAACATGCGAAAGATTCAATAAAAATGTGTTCAAGAACGTTTTAAGGATTCAAAAAATTATTTTAATAAAAAATTTCCAAATGAACTTATATATCTACTCATAAAATCAATATGATTATTTATTTCAATGATTTAGAGATATTGGGTCTTATTTAAAGTTAAATATGAAGAGTTTATTCATTCTAAAATCATTTCTAGAAAAATTATGATAATTTATTATGGTTTAAAAAATTAAAATTTTCAACAAAAGTTAATTTATCTCTTCAATGTGTTGTGGATAACTGATTTTTTTATGGGAGGTTGAGGCTTTAGTGTTGTGTTGATAGTTCAAATTGTAAAAATTTATGAGGTAAGAAAAGTAAATATATATGATGGTAAAAAAGTCAACATAGGTCAATAAAACATAATGGAGGTGTCACAAAGAAGGTAAAGTGATTCCAATGTGAATATTTTATACATTAGAAATAGAAATTCTTAAAATATCTAAAGGAGAGTAAGAAATGATATGGGGAGTCCACATCATTTTTTAATGTCATCGAAATTATTTGTTTTATTTTAAAAGAAATATGATACAAATTGTATATTGAATAATTATTGTAAGAGAGTAAAAAATTTTAAAGATATCAAATGATTTTTGAATCTTGAAGATTGACTTCATATAAAGTGCCAATATTTTTTTTATTGAGATATATAATAAAAATGAATACTTTATGACTAAAGAATTTTGTATTTATAAATAATAATCTTCTTTTAATCTCATTTTTCATTATATGAAAATAGTTTTATATTTTTAAAAAATAGTTTTTATCAATAATTGACAAGAATATTTTGCTATACATTATTTATAATTTTATTTATTCTATAGAATATTTTTAAAATATTGGATAATAGAATTTATTTTCATATATAATTATTTATTATCCATGTTATTTGTTAAA
Source organism: Viscum album (assembly GCA_963277665.1). Taxonomy (NCBI): domain Eukaryota; kingdom Viridiplantae; phylum Streptophyta; class Magnoliopsida; order Santalales; family Viscaceae; genus Viscum; species Viscum album. The sequence continues at coordinate 137,094,442 of OY728128.1, read as the reverse complement.
ATATTTAGGAAAAGTTCCCACCAATTATAAATTTTATATTATAATGAATAAATATTTGTATTAAAGGATATGTTTATAAAACATAAAATTTTAAATGTTATATAATTATTAATAGTATATCTAGTTAATATTATCACGTAGTAAATAAAATTAATATTATTAATCTAAAATGTTATGTGACTTGGAAATGTATTTTTGGAAAATATAACTTCTAAATTTTAACTGAGATTATATTTGAAATTTGATAAGTCTAAGAGGTAATAAATACATAAATATACCAGTCCAAATTCGAAGTGAAAATTACATTACATCCTATAGTATTTTAAGAAATATTTAAAAAGAAAAATATAAATATAAAGAGGTATTTTTAAATATTTTACCAAATGATCTCAATGAATAGTTACATTTTAGAAAAAGTATCCATGATTATGATATTATAAATGATAGAAAAATAGAAATGATTTTTAAACAAATTTGTAACATTAAAAAATAAGTTTTTGTTAAGAATATAAGATTGAATATAATGTTTAAATGGTTAAAATAATGATTATGAATCCCATATCTCCCTATTTATAAATAATTTTTTCTTTATATGGTATCTCATTATAGGAGTTTAGTGGTATGGTTTATTAAATGGTCATATTATGATGTGAAAATTTTACATAAGATATAAAAATATTATCAATACCAATAAAATATAATAAACCTTAGGAATATTTTGTCCATTAAAATTAGATGCATTAAATATTGATTCTAGTGTATTATTTTGATAATTATTTTTAATAAAGTTTAAGAATTTGAAAAATGTATTGCATTATATAAATTTTATCTTTATTTTATTATTCACTTATATGGGTAAAGTATTTCATTAAATGGAACGAGGATTATACTCTATTAATTTACATCTGGTATGATCACTCTATGTCTTGGATAAGGGTATTATGTGAATATACATGATGTTTGAGGTAAATAGAGTGGATATATATATGGAGATAATGTGTTTGATCAATATTATCTAGACCATTTTGTCCCTTGATTATCCATGATTATTTTTTTAGATTTTCATCTTTTATTAATATTATAGATTAGGTTATTCAAAAAAAATCAATGATATAAAGTCCTACAATGTCAAAAAATAGGATGTGTGAATGATTATTAGTTTTATTGGAATGTATTTGTACAAAACTATGATAGCATTATGATATCTTATTCAAAATAATCGAATGATATATAAAAGGATTTTTTTAAAATGGTTTCATAAGTTATTTAATATGATGTGACATAATAAAAAATAATGATAAAATTCAAGTGACTTTAGTGAAACATATATATTAATGGATTTTGGTGCAAAATCATGTAGCATGGGTTGAGTTGTACTCATAATTTTGTTTGCATAATTATTTTGTTTTTTTCCTACTACATGTCCATCATAGTGGGTGTGGCACTATCCATAGTGGGATTCTGATAGATGATATACCTTTATTTATTCCTAGTTATTTCATAATCACATTTCATATATTGGTTATAATATTATATGGTTATGATTAGTCTATTTTGAGACCAATTTTTATGTTAAATGGTTTCATCAATGGTTGGTCAAATGTTACAAAACAACTATAACACGTTTCATTATTCAAATATTTCATAATCTCTAAAAAATGAAATAGGATATAAATTATAACTTTTATGAAATGTTAGACATGTTGATGGAGTTTTAAAATAGTATATTTGATGTAGATAAATTGATTGTGAAACCATGGAATAAGTGTAATGATCATCCTATTAGTCTATACCTTATCAAAAACAATATAAAATACCAAATTTGGTTCTATCCTACACCAATTGGGGATTTAATTAACCCACCAAGCTGATATATAAGCCAAGAATTCTCTCTCAAACTAATGTAGTATTATGTTTGAACCTAAAACCCCTCCACTCAGACCAAATAACACACATATGGGTCATTCTTTCAATGATAATCAAACTAATCCAATCACATTATTCCATTAGTTTTTTAATACCTATACATGTTTCCTAACATCTATTATCAAGAATATTTTCAATAGAGGGCACCACTATAGATCCACATACCCTAATAGAGATACATTTATCATTATAATTTCAAATTGTGGATATTTCATTCATATCATAATTAGGGTCAACCATAGCTCTAATACCACTTTTTTAGGATTATACACCATTTACATACCTTATAAAGCCTAAAAGATAATCCTAAATGGGTTTACAACTTAAAATTAATTTATTACAACAGTATCTCACTAATATTTAATGGTATACAATTATTCTCTCTCAAAATTCTATGGAATTGGTTATAAAAAAATACTAAGGTGTACATCTCTATAAATAAAAAAATCATGTAATTTTCAAAAATATTAACAATAAATTTTCATGCTGATTTAAATATATAATGGATACATTTAGTGGTGGGATTCCATTGGATTATACTATTAGATTCCCTTAACTGGTGTCTTAGTATACCTTATTAATGATAATCATGAAAAATTAAAAATTCTATTATATATAAGGAATCGTTATTATTATATATGATAAAAAAATTACAATTCACAAATATCTTCATAGGACGCATTATGATATATTCGTTCATAGGTTGACTATAATGTCTATATCAGTATTTTTGGGAATTTCTCAAGATATATGTTAGACTCGGATACAAATTGGGATACCCATGAAGACTTTATGTGGTGTGAATTTTTATATTCCTCCACTACTACAATTTGAATCAAGGATGTTTGGTTGTACTATAGAGATATTACTTATTATATTTGATGATGTATTTCTAGGATTCAGTAGATTTTGTGTTCTGGTATTAATGGAGTTTTATATCCCCCGTATGGGGGATTCAAGATAAATTAAAAAAAATCATTAACTCAATTTGATGTTGAAGTTATATTATTAATGAGTAATAATTTATTTTCTTCTTGGTGAGATTCTAACACCATAGTTGGATTTCTAATAATTATGAGTGAAGATTTATTTTTTGTATAGTTTTCTTATTCCTCTGATCAATTATTCTACTTATTTCTGCGTAATCCTCAATAAAATTCAATATGGATTATGAGTACTGCTTCATTAGACACTTATTTTTGGATATGTTTGATCCTCCATAGATTGAATGTGTACATTTGGTATTCCACTAGCTGACCCTTCCTTTAGTGGTGTGGGATCCACCAAAATGAGATTTGTGTATTCCTTTGATTGATACATCTCCTTCTAGGTTCAGGATATCACATATGATGTGCAATAATTCCTTTAATGGACAATGTTGTAGTTTTTTAGACCACGTGTTTATTTGTGTGTATTATATAAATTTTAGTGCATGTGTAATATTAATTTATGATAGTTATTTATGGTTTCAAATAATTATATTTTATGTGTAAAAAATCATTGAACTATCACTATATCATTACACTCATAGGAATCGGTAAATACACATGATATTTAATAATGTATACTCTTTTAACTAGGGTAACCATATTTTACAGCTTTTTTCACCTATGTGTTGGAATATTAAATTATATTTAAGGTACTGGTCTCTATAATTATGGGTAGGAATATTTTTTTTGAAATATTCATTATCCTAGATGAATTTTATGTTTTCTGTATATTGATCTGGTAGGGTTTATTATTTGGAATAATCCTACTAAGTACTTTTTTACTCACATACAGTCCCAATGTGCATCAAAATTATTTTTTTCATTTGGGTTGTGTTGTAATGTTTTTTAATTCATAACATTATAGGTGGAGTTTTTATATTGAAATATTTTGAGTTTCTTTTTAAGTAGGTGTTGCAGAACCAAGTGATTGTATTTGTATTTCATGAATATTAAATTATTTGAATATTAATAAAACCTATTATTTTATATTTCTCGTTATTCTAGATGAATTTAATGTAATAATATACTAGGGTAACTATTACCATTTATAAGGTCGTATTATTTCATTTATTTGATGAGAACCTTGATGTCCCATGATGATATTCTTATATATAGTTATATTGTCTGATAATAGACTATGATAGAGAACATAGTATTTATATTGGAATTTGTTAGTACTCATAAGAAGATTGGACTTCTTCTTATGAAGTTTATTGACATTAATCTTGAAGATGGTAGATTATGATAATAGAACCACACATATAAATTATGCAGGTTTTGGTTTCATTGGATATTCTTATCTCCGAGCAAGTGTAAGGTTCCTTAGACATTAATATTATCATTAATTCATTTATTGACTCATGAACTTGTATTTACTAACAAAAATTGTGATTCCATATGTTTTCAAGAAGTATGTCACATTTGGTGTGTCATGAATGACAGGTTATTAATTGAAAATTAGAGGAAGGATTTTTTTCCATCTGTCATTACTTGAGTTGATATCTCACCACATTTATTAGAATAGAACTGTCAGATTAAATTCTATGGTCATGTGTTAATCACATGTTTATTGCAGATAGACAAATAAAATTGTATCGAGCATACAGGAAAATGATAAGGATGTTAAACCTACTTCATCAGATATTGTGACAAAGGGACTATATTACACAATGATAATTCATATGTTGTTTTTGATGTTTCATGTAATTCCCTAACTCTAGAATCCGAGAGCCGATACATTTTTACATTAAATTTGCATGATTATAAGGAATCAAATCCCAAAGGACCAATCAGTTTAGAAGTCTTTGAAATCTAGATTACAAACATGATACACATAATACAATGGGAAATCAAAATTACAAACATGATACATAAATAAATGAAATAAACCAAATCCTTGAATGATTATTCCAATATTTCTTCAACATAAACTGGGTAAAGTTAACATAATAAGGGTGATGTCAAATTCTCAGTAAGGTTATGTAATGTATAATCAATAATGAAAAAATATGAATATATTTTCATAGAAAGGTAATAAAATGAAAACATATTCCATTAAAATAAAGAAATATCTAAATGAAAAGGTACAAACTGAAACTCATGCCATCAAAAAAAATAAAATGAGAATGAAATGAATCTATAAATAAGTTGGCGCAAAATCTAATGGATAAATAATAACTAAATTCAAATGAAATGTATCCATATATATGTTGAATAAAATATCATTGATAAATAATAACTGAAACTAAATGAGGAAATTTATAAATTTTGGACACTATGTTTCCTAGGTATATGGTACCATAACCCTTATGACCTTAGATAATATGGTTTACATCCTATATGATAAAAACCCATCTATGTTGGCCATGTGATTTGTCTCTTTATATTACTGATGCATCAAGGGGATATCTATAACTGGGCCCCACCCATATCATTCCAGTCCAAATCATTCCATATATATCAAATAAATAGTCATAATTATTAAATAACCACATTGAATAAATAATATGAATTTTTCAATAATACCACATAGGAGGATAAGTAATGAGAAGGGTTGTTGACATTAAATCATTCTTGAGGAAAAATAATATTTAAACTCTATAATGTGTCCCTTACCAAATTGAAACATTTAAATAATAATTCCCTGTGATTTAAATGAAACATATAATATGATGAGAATTAAATATTCATGATATAATAGGTCAAAGGGCATTATATACACCTAATAAAATTGAATTTTCCCAAAACAAAAATAAGTCTCAATGGAAATGAAAATGACATGAAATATCTTACCTGAATATTCATTTTATTGTGTGGAATTTATCCTCATGTATAGAGGTTTAAAATATGTGAAAAATCATAAAATAACTATAATTATTTCAATAATTTCATATGATAACTTCTTAAAGTATTTTTTTACGTGTTTTTTAACACTCATTTGTTATTTTAAATATTTAGGGTTTTAATTTCCTAGTTCTCTCAAGATTGTTTTGACCTGTGATTTTTTGTTCCAATAAATTATATCATTATTTCATCATCTCTAAAATGTTTTCCAATACTTAATTATCATATATATTTATTATATATTTATTTATAGTGTTCCATTATATTTTGAAATTATAAATAAAGTGCATCATTCATGGATACAGTAGGTTGTATGTATGCATGAACGCTACCTTCATTTATTTGTCATATTAAAATAATGAAAGATAAATGATACATTTCTATATTATAATTCTATTGTAGTATATATTTTATATATATTACATTTTTTATTATAACCACACTTTATATGTTTCATGTATGGAATGAATGAGTTATATCGCATTTAGGGGTGGTATTCGACACTTGCTCAAATGAAATCATCATATTTTCACAAGATGGAAAGCATAAAAATATGTTATAATTAAAAATTATAGAATCCTAAATAATTTATAAATATAATATATTACATATTTAAACATAGTTTTCATCATAATATCCACCATGAGAGGTGATAAAGGAAAAAACTAATAATCATCGTTTCATGAGGTAGTAGTTCACCACACACAGAAATAGTGTGTTTATTTCTCATTATATGGAGGAGTGTGTAATTGTTTGTATAAATATTAACAAAAAACATCATAGAATATTTTGGATACAATTTTTGTTAGTACCAAATGGATTTATTTTATTACTTCATACCCAAAGGTATGAATATAGTTCTAGGGTTTGGATTTTAATTTATTATTCTGGTAGAATTTTGATGAGCCAATTTTTCTTGATAGGTTTGTGGAAGGGGTAGAGTGTTTTCATTTTTATAGTGTAGGGGGAGTGGCACTCTTGTATATACCTAAAGGTATTCATTAATGGGTAGTATACCGTACTTAAACTACCTCAAAAATTGAAAAATAATTTATTAAATGGTAATAATAGTCTATTTAAATCTTTAACTCAAAAAAATATGTGTATTTTAATAATTTGGTTTCTCAACTTCTACGATTCCTAATTTTATCATTTGGATTTTTATTAAAGAATATAGTTTTCTAATCTAATTAATTTCACCATTAAGACTAAACTATAGTGATATTTTTTATATAATACAGATTAACTAAATATATGATTTTTATTAATTTTAAATCATTTAACAAAAATTAATTTATTGTAAAATAATAACAATGTCAATTTTGACATTATTTGTTTATTATTAATTATAAAATATCAATATAATATTGGAATTCAAATATATTATGTGTATAGATGATTAAAATGATATATTCATCTAAAAATATATAATAATTAAACTAATTAACTTTAATTTTAATATTTATAGTATCATTTATTTTAGATAATTATTAACTAAATAATCACTACATTTGTGTTTTTTAAGAATTTTAAGTAACTAAACTATGTATAAAAATTATTAATAAATTTTCATAATAATAATAACCCATGTATATTTCAAAAGGATATGTATAACTAAAAATATGATGATTTGTGCATATCTCATAGTTTTATATTTGTTAAAGGTAAGCAAAGTTCTCTTTTTGTCTTTTTCCTTACATATCCTTTTATATAAAGATAATCCATTGAATAATATCCCATTAACCCATTAAATTTGAGCCCATTGGGTATATGGTTGATATTTGGTTATTAAATTTCTTTTAGACATGTCTCTAGGATATTTTGGTTCTTAAGATTAAGGTTTAGTCCCTTATTAAGCATAATTTTACCTTAATCACCATAATTAATATGAATCACTTTCACAAATATTTTTTGGTCAAAAATTAAATTTATATTATTAGAACACTAATATTGGACAAATTATAATCATTTATGTCCATTTTTTCAAAATTAAAATCACATAAGTGGGAAAATTAAGATTAACGCAGGTGGTGAGAAAGCAGGTGTCTAAAGTAGAATCTTTAAAAAGTATAATATTTTTTATATCTAATTTCAAAATAAATATGATTCTAATGACCTAAATTGGATTAATATATGAATACATGATCTATTTTGACTTTAAAAACCATTATATGTTATAATTTGATATTAATCATTATTTAAATGAAAATGTTGTTTTTCACTAAATTGTTGTAATTTTCAGTATTCATCAAAAACAGTTGCTCAAAAAAATACCAAAAATTCACCCTAAGATAATAGAGAAATTATTAATTCAAAAATTATAATTATATTAAAACATAAAATTCATTGAAGTGGAAAAATTTATTCTTAAAATAGGTTATCCATTAAAAGGTTGTAAAACTCAGTCCTTCATGTAATATAAGCTAATTTAAGGTTGTGTGTACCATTAGTTAAAATTTTTGTTGTGTATAAAGAGATAAAAATAATATTTATTCTAAAACAAAAGTATTTTAAGGTATTTGGGTGTTAAATTATCCCCAACTTATTTAAATTTTATCCTCACAATTTGACCTTGATCTTAGAAATCAAGGGAATGATATTTGAAAATAAACTATTGTTGAAAGGCCCACATCGTAAAAAGAGTTAATATCAAATATTTAATAATACGGAAAGGAAAGCACAATGGACGAATAACTTTGTTCCCTAATAGGATAACATATGTGGTAAATTGAAACATGGATATGGAATAAAAATTCCAACACTCAAGTACTGATTGGGTGGGCGAGAGAACATGTTCATATGAAAGTTGTTAACCAGAAAACCATAAACCATGTGTGTGAATAAAGGTCATTGACGTCATCAAAAATGATAATAATATGAAAAAATTTCTTTTTCAAAACCATTTTTATATATTTAAGTAATGCATTCACTCTTTATAAATATAAGGAAATATATGTTTCTATAAAAATATATTTCTTTTTATCACACCCTAAACTATTTCTACTTTAGCTCTGATCACAAAATACATTATATAGTGATGTAATACATCAACGATTAAAATATCATCCAATAATCATCTTAAAAGATTTTATAAATGGTTAAATTTTCTAACATATTATGATCCAATTACTTCTAAAGGAGACTAACTGAATTTCCAAAATGAACTTATCATCATCCATTAATTAATATTAAGTAGGTATAAATTTTTAGATTCTAAATATGTGAATAATTTCATCTTGTATCCTCTAGAAATATGGTAAAAACATTAATCACCATAAAACCTCATTGGAAACATGAATTATTCCTTATTCCTTATGTAAGCCACAAGTTATTGGATATATTTATTAAATCCAAATGTTTTGTAAAATATATCAGGGATAGAATATACCACTTTTCAAAAATTATTTAATCTGTTTTATGTTATTTACCGCTTTTCCAAATTAATCATTTCTTCATCACTATCTCAACATCAGGAACATATTAGGGGTTGTTTTTTCCTCAATCATGTGTTTTGTAATAATTTTAGCTTTATACTAAATAACTTTTCTTAGAACCATTTTGAATATTATCTCAAATCCTTAATGAAAAACTATTATATTAAAATCCACATATATTTCATTATAATTATAACCAGTGCATTTCTAATAAAATATTCAGATTAATAGTCATATTTGTAATTTATCTTTATCTATAGGAGTTTAATTACATCAACATTATCTAATAGCATCATTTGGGTTTTATCCCTTTGATGCTTGAGACATTGATTTGTATAGTATCTCATCTTCTTTTAGTTATAACACGTTATAGTTTCCTTTTAATTTTTCCTTTACATTCTTTATAATGGTGACTCTAATCTCTACATTTATAAAAAATTCACATTCCCTTTAATAATTTTCTAGGGTGATTCTTTTCACAGTTATCGCATGTGGGAAAATCATTATTTCCATTTTCCCTTTATCAATATTTTTCTCTGCCATCTTCTTCTTCTCTTTCATCCATTAAAATCACCAAGATAATTATTCACTTATCTCATTAACAAATGACACTATTTACTCATATGATGAAAATAATTGGGAGACAATATCCTTTAAAAAAAATTTCTAAATACCCTCAAAGATTTGACTCTTATTAATATTTCGATAATGTGCATCGGTGGAGTTATTGTTACCTCTACTATGTTCCAGTTCCAAACAATGGCATATACTAGATTAAATCATAACATAATTTATAACATAAAAATGATATAACACATAAATTTATTTATTGTGAATCCTAAAATCTTAAAAATTGGGTTCTTTGGGGAAATATTTACATTAAAAACCATCATAATAGTTTGTAAAAAATGTGAATTATCCTAAGAGTATCCCCTAGGATTTCAATCTTGGTGCGCATTAAGGCATGTTGTTGTGTACCGGGTTACCCCATATTAGCCCTGGAGTTCCTTGTTGTAGTTATTACTCCTACTTACATCTATCCAAAAACCACATCAACTTGTAGTATCCAGACAGGGATGTATTGGTAGGAACACCCATGTGATCTCTTTTTTACCAAAATTATTGGATGTTCATCTATACTTATTATAAATTTCTATCATGGTTCGTTATATCTAATCTATGGTTTCTAAATAAAGTTTATTTTGTTTCTGATAAACCTTCTTTCATAGAAAATATAATGCCCCAACCCTAGAATCCAGGAGCCAGTACATTATTAAATGGAATTTTCATGATTACAAGGAATCAAATCCAAAAGGACTGATTAGTTTAGTAGTCTTACAAATCCATATTACATAAATAATACACATAATACATTGGGAAATATAAATTAAAAACATGAAACATAAATAAATGAAATAAATTATATCCTTGAATTCTTATTCAAATATCACTTCTTCATAATCTGGGGAAAGGAAACATAATAAGGGTGATCTCAAATTCTCATTAATGGTAAGTAAAGTAGAATCAATAATGAATCAATATAAATAAATTAACATGGAAAATTAAATAACTGTTAACACATACCATTAATATAATTAGATAAAAAAATATATGTATGGAAAGGTACAGAATGAAACTCATTCCTACTAAGTAAATAAATTAATAATGAAATTTATCCATAGAAATATCGACGTAAAATCTCATGGATAAATAATAACTAAATTAAATTTAAATTTACCCATAGATATGTCAATGGAAAAGATCATGGATGAATAATAACTGAATCTAAAAGGGGAAAATTCTTAATTATTAGATTTAATGTTTCCAAGGTACATGGTAAATTTACCATGAAGTCCTTTAATAATATGGTTTACAACATGTAGAGTAAAAACCCATCTGATTTGGCCAAGTGATTCATCTCATGAGACAACTGATGCATTGAGTGGATATCTGTAACCTTGACCAACCCGTGTCGTACCAGTCTAATGAATTACTCATATATAAAATAAATAATATTCCTTATCAAATAACCATATTTAATAAATCATATGGATTTATCAATAATTACTCTTGGGAGGATAAGTAACAATAAGGGTTGTTAACATTAAAACATTCTTGATAAAAAATAATTTTTAAAGACTCCAATGTGTCCAATAACACATTGAAAAATCTAAATCATAATTCCCCATTATTTAACTTAAACTTATAATATCAATATAATAAGTTTATTAATGATATAACATGTAAAAGTTAAATATATACACCAAATAAAAGTTAATTGGGGCATAAAAATAATAAGTCTCAATGGAAAGTAAATTGAGATGAAATCCCTTTCCTTAACATTCCTTTTGGCGTGTAGTCTTCATTTTTATGTATATTGATTTAAAATATGTTACTAAATATTAACATAAATATAATTAAGTTTATAATATCATATATTTACTTCTTTAAATATTTTATTACATGTTTGTTAACACTTTTTTCTTATTTTAGCAATTCTGGTGTTAATTTCCTAGTTTTCTCAAGATTGTTTTGACTGGTGATTTCTTGTTACTGTTAATTAGATAATTATTTAATCATCCAAATAATGTAAAAAATTACATAATTATAATATATATTTATTATATATGTTTTTATAGTTTTCCATAATATTTGGAGATTAGAAATGAAGTGCACGGTTCTTGGAGACTATAGGTCGTATGTACGCATGAACACTACTTTCATTTCTTTGTTGTATTAAATGAATAAAAGATAAATTATTCATATATATATTATAATTTCATTATCATATATATGTTATATATATTACATAATTTTATTAAAACAATACTCTATATACTCAATGTATATCATAAACTAGTCATATCGCTCTTTGGGGGGGGGGGTTGTCCACACTTTCTCAAACAAAATCATCATATTTGCACATGATGGGAAGAATAATGTTATGTTATAAATAATAATTAAAAAATACTAAAGAAATTATAAATAACATTTATAACATATATAAATATATTTCCCATCATAATGGATACCATGATAGGTCGTAAAAGAAAAAATGAATAATCATCGCTTCGTGAGGCAATAGTTCACCGTACACAAAAATAGTATGTTTGTTACCCATTAGATAGGGTGTTTGTAAGTGTAAGTAAAAATATTTAAATAAAATCATCCAAGTAAATTTTTTATATGAGTGTTTTTATGTAATAATATAATAAGGATATTTTGGGTGGTGGATAATGGAAATGAAACTAGAGATCTTGAGTGAAGACGTTACCTCTTAAATAGGTAACTCCTTTTGGTTTTTACCAAAAGGATTCCTTGGATTACATCCTGACCCAAAAAAGGATTCTAGGTATATTTTGGGAATTATTACAGACTATTTGGGAAGATTTATGATGATCTAATGTAGAGACCCCAAAGCATGACGTACATGGACATTACATTACGTTAGCGGAATACTTAATACATAACAAAAATAGACACACAAGAACCGTAATAGTTTAGTGTCTTTGGAAACATGGAACGTAATCTTCTAATCGTGGTGAAAGATCTTCAACATTTCCCATAAAGATCTTCCCCTTTTTTTCTTACCTAAAACCTTTCTTTATATCCTGGGAAAAAGAAAACATAAAAAGGGTGATCTCAAATGCTCAGTAAGGGTAAGCATGGATAAAATAACACATACCATATACATTTGAACTTAAAAACATGAACATAATGTTTAAACATCAAAAGGTTGAAAAATGACATAAAACATGGAAGTACATAAGGCATACATCATAAAGAAACATTAAGAATGATAAAATTTCATGGGAATAAAACATTTAATTGCGGAAACCATTAAGCACATGATATGATTTCCATAATAGCCAAGGCATTGCTGCCAAGACCATCTTAGTGGACAAAGTCCCTTTCTGAATCAAGTTCACTCCTCGTTACAGTCCTGTATTACTGAACCAGTTTAACTTGCCATTCCATCCATGTCTATATCATGAGATATAAAATCTTTACCCAATGCATTGGAGGGAGATATAGGTCCCACCCATCTCATAATGAAATCATTCTTACTTGTTCCACAAAATAAACATACATCATTCATAATAACCCAACGAATAAAATGGGTTTCATAAACATCATCCCATCATCACATAATCAATATAAAAGAAATGGATATCATTTCATAATAATAAAAGTTAAAACATGTCAATAATAGAGACATTACACTTGAAACATACACATATGAAATAATTTCATCTTAGATGGAAAATGGTTTTGATAAAACACTTGTAATTAATTCCTGAGGAAAATATCCTTTCTTCTTCAAAATCAATTTCTTTTCACAAAACGTCATGAAATTTTAAAAGAAAGAGATTTTGTTTAAAATATTCATTAAATCTTTTGGAGGAAGATTCATGAAAATAAGGCTTTACAAAACAGTAAAAATCCATTCGTTCCGTATAAGTTAAAAAAACATTCTTTTCGTACTTTTGCCGGAAAAGTAAAAAAGTACCTCGTAATGTAAACAAAAGAAAGATTCCTTATATACCATGTAGTAAAAGTCAAAAATGGGTAAAAATGAATTTAAACATATATGAAAACACTTTTATAAAACATGGAAATGGATGATAGAAATAACCCCAGTAAACACTTACGAATAAGTAATCTCGGATAAAAATGAGATTTGCACAATTATCCCTTACCTTAGGTCTGATATGATTCGTACGTATCCGAACCTCCTGTATAATGATTTAAATAAAGTTATTGACTTATTATATTATCATATTAATTGTTATGATATCATATATGGTTCACTTATGACTTTATATTACCCATTCTTTTGTAAATTCCATGTTAAATAGTGTTTTGGGTAAAATCGTTTCATTTGTCGTCCGTGTTTTGACTTGTAATTATTCATATGATTACTTAGATCATGATTACTTACATCCAGAATGTAAAACATGATTTATATATAATATATATTCAGAATATACATATATGTAATAGATCGATAAATGGAAATAAATACACTGTTCATGGAGACGGTAGGCCGTACGTACGCATGAACGTTGTTTTCGTTTCCTCATTGAATTGAATAGAATTAATTGGATGACATACATATATATATATACATAAATCCAGTATCATTATAATGTCATATATTTCATGATTACTTATTATATATACTTTATAATCATTTATGAATGGTTAATCATTGAGAAAGAATCTCATCGTGTCGTGGAGTCGGTATTCCGTACGTACGTACGAGCGATGATATCGTTCCCATGATCGTGTAATTTTATTGGAGTGTATGTATACTATTACAGAATAAATATAACTTTACAATAATCATATATAGTTATTATTTACACCATTATACCCATCCAAGTAAGGTGGTGGTGGAAAATAGATTACACCACGGCGTGGAGACGATATTCCGTACGTACGCACGCACGGTGATTTCATTTTCTGTAGGATGAATAGATGGTGAAATAGGGTTGTTTAATACTTATAATAACATATCAGTATATTATTGATACTGATGTTATTACTTCATAATGAAACAACCTAAGAAGAAGAAGTGGAAGAAGAAATAAAGGTGAAAAAATCGGTAACGGAAATTACCTCTTCTTTGAAGAACCTCCTTGAGACCTCCTCTTAGGGCACTAAAATTGGGCTTTGAAGAAGACCGTGACCTCTAGAATGTTTCTAGGTAAGTGGAGAAGATAATTTGGAAGGTTTTGGACGATCTTGAAGCCTCAAAGTGGTGTGTGGAAGAGAGGGAGGAGGTGCCCTTTTATAAGGGAGGAGAGGGGCACCTTTGGAATTCTCAAAAATATTAATTTATAATAAATCTAAACCCACTGAAAAACCTCAAAAAATGACACATATTCGAATATTAGATGATATAGGGTTGTAATCACATCAACCAATCAAATTTAGACATGTTTGGATCTTATTTTAAACCTTATCATTTTGATTTATCCTTATTTAATCTATTTAAGTTTATTTGTGATAATAAAATTCTAAATTTTAAATTATAACAAATAATTACTTATTTGTTGTGAATTTTCCATAATTGTTTACGTTATAACATTATAGACCATATAAATTTAAATTTATAATTTTTAAATATTTTTGTGATTTCGAAGCAATTTTATAATATGTTATTTTTATAAAATAACAATAGTGTTTATTTTGACACTATTCATTTATTTCAATTTAAATAAAATATATACAGAATATATGTTAGAAATAAAAGATTTAATAGATTCATAAAAGGTCATATGTATCTATAAAATTAGTGGATCACATTAAATAGTTCATATAATATTTATTTTATTATTTTTAAAACCATTTATTTGGTTTATCTCTTAATAAAATAATTACTAAAACATTATTGTATAATTATTTAAAATACTGATTTGTTGCATAAAAATTAAAAATAAAATCCTATGATGAAGATAAATCTTTTGACATTCATAATAATACTTTTACTCTAATTTTTCATCTTAAAATCAAAATATTTAAATTGTTATATTTATTAAATTATGAAGGTGCAACTTTGGCATCATTTAAAATAAAATAATATAAGTGTCATAATCGCTTTTATAAGGCTCACAATGATCCAATATTTTACCATTGGATTATTATGGTTTAAATGTACATGAAAAATAAGTTTTGGTCAGGGTTTTGTGCATTTTATGGTCACTATTAGTTTAATAAAAACTATATTCTTGATTTTTCACTAGATAAACAATTTCTACATCACTATTGTGTCATAATTAATGATAATTATTTCATCCCTAAAAATTATAAATAAATTCATATGATGTATATAATTTTATTAGATTTCTGGAGACTAATCATGTTCGAAGCTTCATGAATTTTATCACTAAATTAAAATTAATATACTTATAATATTTAAGAGAGTGACATGTTGTCACTTTCATTGGTTTTCATAATAATTAAGTTATTTTCATGGGAGAAAGTCCATTAAATGAATCTAATCCGACCCTTAGGTGATATTGGTATACTTTTAGCCATCCAATAGAATTTTGGCATGTGTTAGGGTAATTTTATAATATTATATTTACCCTTAATTACCTGATTTACCTTTAACTATGGTAAATAAAATTTACCGTAGTTACTATTAATAATTCCCAAAAATAAAAAGTTGCTTATTAACAAAATTTGGACCCCCTAATTCCAAATATGGAATCCATTTTTTCCAAATTCAATAAACAAAAGTTGCCTAAATTAAATTAAAATTAATCCCATTGTCGAAAGAAAACGGGTTTTTCTTTAAAACATTGCAAAAGATTGAATTGATTTAAACCTACGAATTTAATGTAAAATCAATTCTAATGAAATAAATTGTATTAAATGGTAAAAATATATTCTATTTTTACTTTAAAACCATTCAATATTATAATTTAACCATATATTATATTGCGATGAAAAAAGTTTTTTTTAATTAAAATATATCGTGTTTTTACTATTCATCAAAATATGAAAGTTACCAGAATAATATGAAAAATTTATCCAAAGTAAATTTTTATTTCTTGATTCCAAAGAAGAATTTTATTTTTTTCAAATTTAACTTTTAAACATGAAAAAAACTAGATTTAAAGTGGGTGCGCCATCAAAAGGCGGCAAAACTGCATTTTTTGAAAAATACTTATTTTACCGGAAAATTTTATTTTGTTCTTATACCATGTTCTAGAAAATGTGTAAGATTAATAATAATGTTATAAAATTAAAAATTTAGTTAATACTATTCATAACAGCTAGTTCATAATAATATTATAATAATATATCGTTGTTTAGTAAAACCCGATATTGCGTACAACACACGCTATCGAGGAAGGTCGCTATTGCGTGTAATGCAAGCCAAGTCAGGGTTGCGTGTTTTGCAAGAATACTTCATTGTTTCGTATAACAGAATACAACCATATTTCATTTATAAATTGAATATATATATATATATATACTCAATGTTGCCTAGAATAACTATTATCAAAATTGTGTGTAACACGATCCAAGAATAGTGTTGCGTATACTACAAGCTAATATGGTGTTGCGTATAGCGCAAGGTAATCTTGGTGTAGCATACAAAAAAAGACATTAATGAAATTAAAAGAATATTTTTCATAAAATCTTGGTGTGTTACATCCAATGTGTCTTCTGATGTGTGAGTATAGTGTAGAGTGTTTCCATTTTATAGTGGAGCGGGAGTGGAACTCTTGTAAATACAAAACAATATTCATTAAACAGAGGTACACCTTAACTAAAGTTCCTATAAAATGGATAAATAATGTATTAAAAGGTAATAATGATTTATTAATACCTCCAACACAAAAAAACAAGTGCATTTTAATATTTTGGTCCCTTAACTTCTACGATTCCCCAGTTTTATCATTTCAGTTTTTATTAAAGAATATTGTTTTCTAATCTAACTAATTTAACCATTAAGAACAAAATAAAGTTATATTTTTTATAAAATATATATATATAAATATATATATATAATTATTAATATTACATATAATTTATAAAATAAAATTATAATGTGCTTTGGAAATTAATTTTAAAACAAGCGCATGTGACGCGCTAAAACACTACTTAACCCAGACCATGTTAACAACAGTTTTTCAATATGTGGGTCAATATGTTAATTATAAATAAAAAATTGATATATTAAAATACCATATTTAATATTTATTAACTCTTAAAAATAATTTTGAATAAAATATTATTTTTATTATTTTTAAATCATTTAATAAAATTTCATTTATTGTAAAATTACAATAATGTCAACTTTGACATTATTTATTTAATGTTAATTTTAATATATCAATATAATATTGGAATTAAAATATAATTGGGTTAAATATGTGTAACATAATATATTAATCTAAGAAAATAAATAATGTTAATCATTCAATCATTTAACTTCACTTTTAATATTTATAGTTTAATTTATTTTAGTTAATTATTAACAAACAAATCACTACATTATCATTTTTTAAGAATTTTATGTAAGTAAACCATGTGTAAAAATTATTTACAAATTATTATGATAAAAATAATTCATATATATTTCAAAAGGATATTTATAACCTGAAATATTATTTTTTCTACAAATCTCAAAGTTTTATAATTTTTAAAGGTAAGGGAAGTTCCATTTTGCATTTTTTTTCCTTAATTAACCTTTTATATAGGGAAATTCCATTTAATAATATCCCAAAGACCCATAACATTCCTACCAATTTGTGATACGATCAAATTATTTTCATGAAATGGATTTTATACAAGTGTTCAGGTCATTTTGGTTCTTAAGATTATGGTTTAATACCTTATTATGCTTAATTTTACCTTAATCACCACAATTAATTTTAAATCACTTTCACTAATATTTTTTGGCAGAAAAATATGTTTATTTTATTAGAAAAAAAATGTATTAATTACAACAGTGTATATACATTTTTGAAAATTCAAATCACAAAAGTGGGAAAATTAAGATTAATGCTAATCCCACAAAAGCGGTGAGAAAGCATGTTTTTAAAGTAGAAACATTCAAAAAATCGATAGGTTTTAATATCTAATATCAATATAAAAAAAGATTCAAATGACCTAAATTGGATTCATGTATTCATAGTTGATCTATTGTGACTTTAAAAACCAATTTAAAGTATAATTTAACACTAGTCATTATTTGAATGAAAATATTGTTTTTAATTAAATTGTAGTACATTTTAGTATTCATAAAAAATGAATGTTCTCTAAAAAATCTCAAAAATTCACCCAAATATAATTTAAACATTCTGAATTAAAAAATGATGTTTATTTTTAAAAACTAAAATTCTTAAAAGTGTAAAAATTTAGTTTTAAAAAAGGTTATTTATTAAAAGGTAGTAAAACTCGGTCTTTCTTGTAACGCGTGCTAATTATGTGTTGTGTGTAGCTTGAGGTTAACATTGTATTGAATATAAATATAGAAAAAATAATATTTATTCTAAAATTAAAATATTGTAATTTCTTTGGGTTTTACATTGGAACATTATGTTAATTCTCTGGGGTTATTTGACCCATTGCTAGATAGTAATCGTGAACATTGGGAAAGTTTGCCTAATATTAACAGGAAATATTCATAAAGTGTCACGGACTATGTATTTCCATTTATATTGATCAATTTATATTTTTATTTAATTAATTTAATTAATATTATTATGAACAATGAAGAATAATTTTATTCAAGTTTCATTGATCGATAAAGGTCCCATGGTAATATATAATTCTTTATTCATTAATAGTGATTTTATATGATTATGTGAATATTTAAAAGCTATTTTCATGTTGGATTTTGAATAAAATATTTATTTTATTTATTGATGGATAGAATATTTCATTAAATATTTTTCTAGGTATTTAATAAATTTCAAGGTGTTTTAGAAAACCAAGATTGTGTCAAGTGACGAATATTTATTTTCATGACATTAAATAAAATATCAAGTTGTGTGTGCTAGCACACACTGTAAAATGATAATAATACTAATACTAATACTACTATTGTTAAAATTATTATATGGAATGGTATTTGATAATGATTGTTATAGTATTTAAGGGTTGATATGTAATTAAACCGTAATTTAACCAAATCCCTAGATCTATAAATAGATGTTTATGTCTATTGTGTAGGGTTAACTGATATTTATAAATCCTTATACTTAACATAATTATCCCTCTATTCATCCTCCTCTATTGTTATCAAGAATGAGATGCACTAGATATATTCTTTAAATATCTAAGGAACTAGATGCAATCTACAAAAAAATCAGGTCAATTTATTTGTCATTCTAGTGCATAGAGATAAATTGGCATTTGGAAGTCAACATAACATAAGTGGATCGGTGCTATATAAATCCTACACATGGATACTACATGTTTAAATAATGTAATCCAAATATGGTTTTTTGGGATAATTAAAATATATATCTGAAAATTATTCTAAGACAAGGTGATTCTTCTTCTGATCATAAATAAATTAATTATAAATTTGACATGAAAAGATACTCTTTAAGGTTTTAGGTTTCTCTATGTTAGTATTTAGCAACAAAATTATTATTCATGGCAATCACATCATGTATAATATTGTGAATGACATAATGAATCGATAAAATCATATGGTTAATTCTCCCACCAATGTGATTCATCTATTATTGGAACCTTTATGTTATATCATAGAGATCCCGATTCGAGTTTATAATTATTTATTTGATTGTCTATATAAATGTACAATTGTGGAAAGTTTTTTATATCCATAATTATTTTCTATTTTTTGTGATTAAAATTAACATTATTTCAATAAATTAATGATAATAATTATGGATTCTATTTTATTTAATGACTAAGAATATTTAAAGAATAACTTGATATACCATCAGGAAGTGCCAAATATTTTTGGATGGTATGATAGGGTTACACGGTATGTATATAGAGTACCTATCATATACCCTTGTTCACTACATCTAGTCATGTCATGAGAGACATTCCATTCCAAAAATAAATTACACATGGTTCTTTTATTTCACACAACATGTATGTCGGGTCAGTCTTGCACTTGGAATGTTAGATTTCACATCATGTATTTCCATAAACATCATGAATTCTACATGATTTAGTAGTGAATTTTTCACAAGGCCTGTGGTTAAATACATGGTAAAAACTATGTGATACTAAAAACCTAGAGAAATAATGACATACACGATGTATAGTACATGTACAGGGCATCTAGTTCATAAATTACAACATCCAAAATTCATATTGATAATTCCATGAATTATACATAAACAAATCATGTAATTGGATTGTATATGTCATGTAGTTCTTCGTCCAATAATCTTGTTGAGTCCTTTTGTTTACATAATTTCAACCATAAAATGTGTAGCTCTTTAGTAAAAATCATGTAATCCAGATGAGATACAAATCAAATCCCCATTAATTTATCCCGGGAACAAGGTGATAACCCTATAGGGTGACATTAACTTCCAAAGGTACTACGAAAAAACAAATTTTTAAAACTCAAACTAAGATACTCTATAAATTAATATGTAGTATTGGTAAGTTCAAGTTCGAACACATAGAGACAGTGATTTTAGTTTATTTAGAATATCAAAATATTTATTTTATTAAATTGATAAATAATTGAAAAAAATATTGATTGGGTTTGAAAAGACAAAATCAAGAAGATTGATTAGATTGTGGTCAAATTTGGAAATAATGCTGAGGTAATGTAATTTACTGGTTTAGGAGCAGTTGTGTTTTAGAAATTACATTGAATGAATCATAGTTGGTTATGGAGTCGAGATGAGGTAGATCTAGTGGTCTTGGTATCCCCTCCACAATGCGGAAATCCCATATTTCCATTGGTCTAGTAGTTTAGGGTGTTCTTGAATCAAGTTTGTCCTCATACCATTTTTAACCCAAATTTCCCCTGATATTGATAATGGCCATGCTGTATTTAGGGTAGTTTGTTTTGAAATATAAATGTTCCTTCTAGATTTGAATATCAATGGACATATTAAATTAAAAAGAATTTCATTGGATGTTGAAGAATAAAATTAGGCAAACTAAATACATGAATAACAAAAAATGGTTAAATACAACACACATTGCCCCTTCAGTTACATCACCCTAGAAAAATATGAGTTTACCACCTCATCCTAGGGATGAGAGAACAACAGGGAAGAGGGGAATAAAATAAATTCATAAAGGAAAGAAAGAAATACTCGAAAATAGTGCAGCATCTTCACTCCAAGACTTTAACTCTTGCAGAATCTGAATGCTCTAAAGGTGCAATTATGGTCTCTATTTATAGGCACTAGAAAGGTTCTTCCTGACCCCCGGCATGACTGGTACATTCTCTACACAACGTGTAGGGACAAAACACTTTTTTTGTATCCTCATGACCCTTTTGCGGATCTCGGCTGAGATTTTGTAATTTTGACCACCTACATGATGTGTACTAGGATTACATTTTGTGTAGGAATTTCCATCATCACCTCAATTTCTGTGAGAATATTGTGAAAATTTTTCTCATAAATTTGAAATTTGACCACTGTCAGGTTGTGTACTGACGGTACACGACGTGTACTTGCAGTTCACATCCTGTTTTCTCGTCACAACTTTTTCCAGAGGTTTCTAGCGTCTCTGATAAAGTAATAACATGTACTTATGGCACACGATTCCTAATATTGTTTTTCTAGTTTTCGAACTTTTCTCTTCCTCAAAAATCTGGTGTCGTGTCATGAGCAGATCTCATGGTGTGAAGGGTCATTTTTCTCATATTTACACCCATTTTCTTTCATTTTCCATAGATTCATCATTTATTTCCATAAAACATAAAGGAAATCAATTAATTCAGAAACTATAAAGATTGATGATTTAAATACACAAATCCATATTCTAAAAAATTCTAAAATGTATGCATGAATTACACTTATCAAATCACCACATATAAGAATTCATCCTTGTCCTCACGGATGGAATCTCAACATACTATAGAGGACTCTCACCTTACCATACATGAAATTAAATTTCAATAAAAACAAGTGATCTAATAGAGAATTAAATGTTTGAGTATCACAGAGGAAAACATTTCAACACATCATTTTTCAAAGAAACAAATCAACCTAGTATTTTACTTTTCCTCATTCTAAATAACCAGATCTTTTTATTCATCCTTTTTCATTTTTCACTTCATTATCAGTATGCATGCAACTTCCAATCTACCTCACATGAATTTTTCCTCTCATCTCTAGGGTATAAATGTGAATAGAATCATTCATATACCACAAAAACATGCAACTTACCATATTCTTTCAAGGCATCTAACATCTCTACCATGTCAAGACTTAGTTCACAATTAATCATAACTACTTCACCGTTAAGGTTAAAATGACATTGAGGATTCGAGGTATGTAGGTAAATGACGTAAAAAGTTAATCCCAAAAAGGATGATTGAAAATAAATCATTTTTCATAATAATAAAGGATAAGTTCAATGAATGTATCCCTTTACAAATTCAATTTCACTCTTCCCCTAAATACTAAAAGTGGGCCCATGATACGTGTATGTGAAATGATAAAATCAACATCTCATGCTCTTTTTCATTATTTCTATTTTTTATTTTTCCAATTTTATTCTTAGGAAAATATCACATCCATCACATAACCACATATGATAAAAAAATCTTCAGTCTATAAAGTTGTGATTTTTTGTCCTCCAAAAACACATTCAATTTTTTTCATTTTTAAAATGTTTTTTTCAAATGTTTTTTTAACAAGAGAGGTGAATAATAAAATATAATGAAATATGTTTTTTGCTCTCTCATATCATAACAGAATATCCCACATAAAAATATCCATAATTATGTATAACCCAGTTCCCCCAAATATTCCTCCCCCACACTTATTATTTTCAATATCATGAAAAACATTTAGAAGAATATAGGAATGGATTGAATAGGATTCTAACATGGCACAATTGCTAACAAAAAAAATCATAGATTCTATGAGATTAAAAAGGATTAAAGAATGTTAGGTCTCAATGTAAGGTAAAATAAAAAATAATGCCTCAATCATTTGAAAAGTGATTATACAGAGTCATATCTTCGATAAGATGCTAAGAAAGTTATAGAAGATAATATTCCCAAGTTTCTAAAGAAATATATATTATAATTAATTGAAAATATTTGTCTCATTTTATGTATCTATAATGAGATTAATGGCTGGGACAATCACTCATGGAAATACATACTAATAATTAAATAAATCAATGCAAATTTCAGAAATTCAAAACATGGCCAATTTTTCAAAAAAAAACATCTACAATGAATAAAATTCTCCCTAAATCACGATTTTTCAAATACATATCCACAATATTATCTCTATTAATTATTTTCCCCATTTTTATAATATATATTTATTGACAAAGAAATTTCACTTTTGGGAATGCTAAATATCCTAGGCAGTTTCTTGTGTCCTAGATCATTTTGTATGAATGATTGAAGTGCAGGAATAGAATTAAAAATTGAATCTCTAAAACTACTAAAATGTGTCGAATAGAAATTTTTGGAACTAAAATGCTTAATACACTTTAAAATTGACGGTTTAACATGGGATGTCCAAGCACTATCCGTTACTGATCAAAACATGGACTCGACCATCACGGCGTGTATTATTGCTTCATCAACTCTTTCTTCTTCATTTATTTTTTCTAATTGCTTTCATATTGATTCTTGATGGTCCAATAAATCAATAATAAATAGGTGAAATCACATTAAATTATCAACTAGTTTTAAAATATTTATATTGAGAGAATGCATGCCTTTAAAAACAGAACATAAAGGAAAACAAACAACTCGTGTTGCCTCCCAAAAGCGCTTTTATTTATGGTTGTTGGTTAGACCATACCTCTTTTAGCTCAAGATCATGTAATAGATGATTGAAAACATTGTACCTATTCGTGTTCCATGAATGGTCTCATTTGTGTCCAATCCACATAGGTTGGCCCCTGTCCTTCTTTGTGGAATTGCTTGATTCTTCTAGATGGTAGTATTTTCTTGACCTCCGCTGGATAAATCCACCATTTCTTCCTCAATACCGATGAATGAAATGGAAATACATGAATCATCTTTACCTAATGTCCATTCCCAAATTTTTTGAATTCAGTCTCTCTTCTAGTTTTATTGGTCTTGGTTTTTAGCTTCTCATATCTCTTTGGTTCAACATCCTCTTCCACAACAACATCTAACTCTTGTAAATCTTGTTTCTTGGAAACATGCTCACCTTAAACTATCTCTATTCATTAGAACATGTTGTCTTCTTGATTTTCATAGTTCCTAATTTCTTGGTGGATGTTGAAAATCACACGATCACTTCCAAATCTCAGACAGAGTTCTCAATTTTGAACAACAATTGGTGCACTCCATGTGGCTAAAAATTTTCTTCCAAGAATGATTGGATTCCTCTCCTCTTCCATATCCAACACTAGGATGTCAACAGGGAAGTAGAATTTGTAAACTATGGTTAATATTTCTTCGATGAGTCCCCATGGATGCTTTACTATTGAGTCTGCTAATTGAAGTGAAACTCTTGTGGGATTCAGGCCTTCCAGTCCCAAACTCTTGAATGTAGTGTGCGACATGATATAGACACTCACGTCTAAGTGACACAAAGCTTTCCCTCATTTGTTAGTAACTATAATGATAGTAATTTAAAAGCTACCTGGGTATCTTTGATTCTTAGGTATATCATTTGATACCACTGTAGAACACTATTATGTGAGTGGAATTGTTCCAATTTCCTCCAGATTCTTCTTTTTTGTTTCCAACTCTTTCAGGAATTTTTCATAAGTTGGAATTTTTTCCAGAGCCTCTGAAAAAGTTATATTAATATGAAATTTTTTAAAGTGTTCGAAAAACTTACGTCTTAGAAAATTTTTCTTAACTTGTGTCATCCACTTTGGAAATAACATCCTTGGACTGTACTTAGGTGGTTCTTATTCATCATTTTCATCTACTTGTTCCTTGCTAGCTTCCTCCTATTCTCTTGATTCCACTGGTGGTTATATTGAAAACTATATTCCACTTCATTTGGTTTTCTTCCAACTTATATGCTCTATATATTTCAAAGATTCATGAGGGAATTCTTTAGTGAATTTTGGAATCTCTCTTCTTTTTCTTTAATTAAGTTTCTCTACGATTTGGCCAACTTGACGCTCTAGATTCTTAAATGTGACCTTTTGGTAGGATTCTTCTTCCATTATTTCTTTGAGTGCACCCCAGAGGTACTCATTAATATTTCTATTGTCTCCTCCAATTAATGGACCTGGCTGGTTAGTGTGGTCCCTTGAGGTACCTACTGCTGGTACCCGTACGACCTCTGTTGAAATCCTTGACCTTGTTATTCTTGTGGTCTCCAGCCTCAAAATTGATTTCCTCGATTCTAATAACCATAGTTTTCAACTTTAATATGCGTACATTAGGGGTTTGGTTTCTAGACCATCATTATGCCCATCATCATAGTCAGTGACTCCAGTTCTGTTGTCATCCAGTCATTATTGTTTACTGCATAGACGCATCTCTATTGCATCCCTTCTACTTTCCACTGGAAACTATTTCGTGTCATCTCAACCAAATGGTTATATCCCATTTCATGTGATTTCATGATCAGTTATCCTCCAGAGACAGCATCAAGAATCATCTTATTTGCCTATGAAAACCCTTTATATAAATTTTGAATTATCATCCATAGATATATACCATGATGAGACCATTTACGTGTTATATATTTGTAAGTTTCCCTTGTAGAATACAATGTTTCATCTTAAAATTGAAAGAAGTTCAGAATATTTTCCCATATGTATATTGACATAGATGGTTGAAAGAATCAGGTATGAAAATTCTGAGCTAACTCATCCCATGTAGTGCTGGAATGTGCCGATAGACTTATTATTTAGTATTGAGCTCGATCTCGTAATGAAAATCTGAAAAGACATAGGCTTACCACGTCACTTTAGATAATTTAGAATTAGAATGTGCCTCGGAGCTCCAGAAAATCTCCAAGCTTCTTTTTTATCTTCATGCGGAAGTCCATTGAATTGCACAGTGTTCGTGATCATCAATATTATGGTCGTCTTGATCTAGAAATGGTTCCCCACAATGGGGGGGGGTTCCAGAATGATTACTTGTAATCATGTCTTTAATAGGCGCCTATAATCAGCAAGCGTCCACTTCCCCTAATCTCCATGAATTACTCCAGTGATTTAATTTTTCCCTCTGCTAACCACGGTTGTGTTGATTTTATGTTGTGGGCCTGGTTCTGACTTCTGTGATGAATTAATGATGTATTTTTTCCTTTGATCAATTGTTTTAATTCTGCATTAATGGTTCAAGAATCATGTAATTCAGAGCACAAAATACCTAGCATAAAAAGAGAAATTGAACAAAAGAAGCAATAAAATTGAAATCATAAAAACTAAAAGGCTACCATCCCCTAGCAACGGATCCAGTTTGATTACCTCGTAGGGTGTCATTAATTCCCTATGGTACTATGAAAAAATAAATTTATAAAACTCAAAAAATGGTAATATATTAATTAATAAATAGTATTGGTATGTTTGAGGTCGAACCTATAGAGTTGGTGATTTAGTTTGTTTATAATTTCAAAATATATATTTTTTTACACTGAGACATAAGTGAGAAAATTTGATTGGGTTTGAAAATCCAAAATCAAGAAGATTTATTGGATTGTGATCGAATTTGGAAAGGGTGTTGAGGTAATGTAATTTCCATGTTCATGTAAAATTGTTATTTATAAATTAAATTGATTGATTCATGATTAGTGTTAGAGTAGAGACAAGATAGATCCAATGGCCATGGTATCTCCTCCTCAACAAGGCAATCCCCTATTTCCCTTTGTTTGGTAGTTTAGGGTGTTGTCGAATCAAGTTTTTCCTGATACTAATTTTAAAACTAATTTCCCCACAAGTCAATAATAATCATTACATGTTTAGCGTAGTCAGTAGCACAATTTAAATGTTCCGTTTATATTTGAATATTGATGGTCATGATAAATGAAAAAGAAAGGTATTGGAAGTTTTAGAATGAAATTACCAAAACCAAATAAATGGATAATAAAAAGAGTTACATCCAACAAACCTTCCCCCTTCATTTACATCACCCTAAAATAAGATGAGTTTACCCACTCATCCAAGTGATTATATAATAAGAGGGAATGGAAAAATAAATGAAATTCATAAATGGAAGAAAGAAAGAATAGAAAATGCAGCAGCAGCTTTGCTCCAAGACTTAAACTCTAGCCGAATCAGAATTCTCCAAAGTTGATGTTAGGGGATCCATTTATAGGCACTGGAAAGGTTCTGGATGACCCCCATCATAATGTGTACATGATCTACATTATGTGTATGTATTATCCTAATTTTTTGTGTCCACCTTATGCATGTGTAGATCTCAACCAAGATTTGAAAATATGAACACCTACGTGACGTGTACTTGGCTTACATGTCGTGTTCACCTTATATGTGTCACCTCTGTGTCTACAAGAATCTTGTGCTAATCTTGCTCATAAATTTGATGTCTGACCATCATCACATCGTGTACTGAAGGTACACAACATGTACTTTA
This sequence comes from Viscum album, assembly GCA_963277665.1. Classification (NCBI taxonomy): domain Eukaryota; kingdom Viridiplantae; phylum Streptophyta; class Magnoliopsida; order Santalales; family Viscaceae; genus Viscum; species Viscum album. The sequence goes on along the minus strand of OY728128.1, from coordinate 137,066,042 downwards.
ATTTCACAGCATGTTTTCTCATCACAACATGATTTGGTGGTGGCCTACATCTCCGATAAAGTCATGACATATAATTTTCGTACACGATGTGTAATAGTGTTAATTTCCAATTTTCTAAGTTGGATCTTCCATAAAAATCTAGTGTCATGCTGCGATAGAATATTATGGCACTAAGGTTCATTTTTCTCATATTTAAACTCATTTTCATTACTTTTCCAAAGAATCATCATTTCCTACCATAAAACATAATTTTGCTCAATTAATTCCAAAATTGACCGGATTATTCATTTAAATCAACATATCAATATACTAAAATAGTATAAATCTATTTATGAATTAAACTTATCAAATACCCCCACACATGAATGCATCCTTTTCCTTGAGGATGGAATCTCAACATACTACAGAGGACTGTCACCTTACCATGATTTAAATTCAATTTCAATAAAAAAAAGTGATCAAATGGAAAATTAAATGTTTCTCTATCAAACAGGAAAATTTTTCAAGGCCTTATTTTTCAAATAAACATATCAAAAAAGTATTTTTTTTTTAATTTTTTTCAATATAAATTACCAAGTCCTTTTATTCATACATTTTAATTTTGTAATTCTTTATCTGTATGCATGCCACTTTCAATCTACCTCACACGATTTTTATGTCTCATCATCAGGGTATAAATGTGAATAGAATCATGTACATACCTCAAAAACATCTAACATACCATATGTTTATAAGAAATCTAACATATCCACCGTGTAAAGATAGAGATCCTAATTAATCATGAGGGATTCGCTGTTATTGTTCAAATAAATCTAAGGATTTAGGGTAGGTAGGTAAATGATTTAAAAAAGTAAATCTCAAAAAGGATGTTTTAATCTAAAATATTTTTCATAGTAAAAAAGGTTAATTTTAATGAATGTATCCATTTATAAATTTCATTTCCCTCTTCCACCAAAAAGCTCAAAGTGGGCCCATGATACATATAAGTGAAATTATATAATCAACCTCTCTTTCACTTTTTTTCATTTCTATTTTTTTAAAAATTTATTCTTTGGAAAAATATCCCATCCATCACCTAACCACATATGATTAAAAATCTTCAGTCTAGAAAATAGTAATTTTTGATCCTACAAAAACATAACCCAATTTTTTTTCATTTTTCAAAGGTTTTTTTAAAATGTCTTTTTAAAGAGAGATAAATAAAAAAATGCATTCAAAGTTGTCCTTGACTCTCTCACATAACAATAGGAGATCCCACAGAAAAATATCCATAATGATTTATATCCCAGAAAACACCAATGGTCATCCCCCACACTAATTCTTTTCAATATCATGAAAATCATTTAGTGGAATGTAGAAATGGATAAAATAGGATTCTAACAAAGATTAACTCCTAAGAAGTAAATTCATGGATTCTATGAGCATAAAAATGATTAATTCATGGTGGTTCTTAGGATAAGGGCTAATAAAAAATAATAGCTCAATCATTTAAAAAGTTATTATGCATAGTCATTGATTTGATAAGATGCAAAGAAAGTTCTATAAAAAATCATTCCCGAGTTTATCAAGAAATGTACTATAGAAGGAATAGAAAACATATTGCTCTGTAGATGTATTAGGAATAAGATGAATGGTTGGTTCAATAACAAATGGAAATAAATATGAATAATTCAATCAGTAAATGGAAATTTTATAAATTCCAAACAGGACTAATTCTCAGAGAAATTTCATCTACAATGATTAACATGCTCCCTAAATATTTAATTTTAAAATCCTAATTCAGAACCTTATATATACTAATTCTTTTCCCCATTTTTCTAAATCAAAATTATTGAAAATGAAATTTAACTTCCTTGCATGGTTAATATCATAGGTAGTTTTGTATCTCCTGGGTCATTTGGAGTAAAAATGATTCAAGTAGAGGCATGGAATTGAAAATTAAATATCTAAAACTATTAAAATGTGTGGAATATAATTTTTTTGAACTGAAACACTCTCTACCTTTTTAAATTTGATGCATCAGCTTTGGATGTGTTGGAACCATATTTTCCTAATCACAATGTTTACTTGACTGTCATGACGTGTACTGTTGTTGCATCATCTCTTTCTTCATTTTTATCTTTTTGATACTTCTTACCAACGTGAGCCTTGATGGTCCTCCAAATCAATAATAAATAGGTGAAATCACAGTCCATTATCAATGAATTTTAAAATATTTCGAGTGAGAGAATGTGTTCTTTAAAAAACAGACAATAAAGTAAAACAAACAACTTTGGTTGCATCCTAGAAGCACTTTTGTTTAATGTCGTTGGCTCGACCTTACCTCTTTTAGCTCCAGATCCTATAAAAAATGATTGAAGAAATTTTACCTCATTAGGGTCCATGAATGGTCTCAGTTTTGTCATATCCATATAGGTTGGGCCCTATCCTTCTTCTCTGAACATCTTGGTTTTTTTGGATGGTAGTATTCCCTTGATCTCAATTGGACCGATCCACCATTTCTTTCGCAATCTAGATAAAATAAATGGAATTTCATGATCATCGATAAATTATTTACTTTCTCAAATGTTATGAAGTCTTTCTATCTTCTTGTTTCAATGTTATTGGTTTTCAGATTCTCTTTCCTATTTGGTTGAGCATCCTCTTCCACAATGGCATCAAATGTTGTAAACTCTAAAATATCAGCAACATCTTCAACTATAGCTATCTCAATTTTCCCAAAATTATTGTCTCCTTTAACAACATAGTTCTTCATTTCATGGATGATGTTGAAACTCACTTGATCACTTCCAACTCCCAGAACGATTTCTATATTTTGAACATAAATTAGAACACACCCAGTGGCCAAAAATGGTCTTCCAAGAATGAGTGTATTCTTATCCTCTACCATATCCAGCACTAGGAAGTTGATAGGAAAGTTGAATTTTTCGACATTGATTAGGATGCCTTCGATGAGTCTTTGTGAATGTTTTAATATTCAGTATTGTAATTGATGTGAAACTCTTTTGGGATTCAGGCTTTCCAGTCCCAAACTCTTGAATTTTGTGTATGGAATGATATTGACACTCACACCTATGTTACAAAAATATTTCCAAAATTTGTTAGCTCTAATAAATATGGGAATTGAAAATATACTTGGGTATTTTTTCTTCTAAGGTAGAATATTTTATACCATGACAGAACACTCTCATGTTAGTGGAATAGTTCCACTCTCCTCCATCTTCATCTTATTTATTACCATCTCTTTCATGATTTTTGCATAAGTTGGTATGTTATCTAGAGTCCCTTAAAAAGTTATATTAATATGAAATTTTTTAAAGTTTTATAAAAACAAACCTATTTGAAAATAGTTTTTAACTTGTGTCGTCCACTCTGGAAAGGGTATCCTTGGATTGTACTGAGGTTGTTCTTCTTAATCATTTTCAGCTACTAGTTCTTTTCCAGCTTCCGCCTCTTTTAATGATTCCACTGGTGGTTGTCCAAAAAACACTATTACACATCTATTGGGTCTATTACCACTTATAAGCTTTATATCATTCAAAGCATCATGTGGGAATTCTTTAGTAAATCTTGGAATCTCACCTCTTTTTCTTTCTTTACGTGTCTCTAGAATTTGGCTAACATGACTCTTCAGATTCTAAAATCTAGCCTTTTGGTAGGTTGATTCTTCTCTTATTTCCATCAGCGAAACCCTAGAGGCAGACATGAATATTGTCAGTTTCTCCTCTAATGAATGGACCAAGCTTATGAGTGTAGTCCCTTGAGGTGTCTGCTACTGGTACGCTTGTGGCCTCTGTTGAAATCATTTTCCTTGCTATTTTTGTGGTCTCCAACCCTAAATTTTATTTCCCTGATTATAGTCAATGTAGTTGGCATTTCTATATGCATACCTTGGGGGTTTGGTTATTGTCTGATCATTATGTCCATCTTCTGGGTTAGTGACCCAAGTTATGTTGTCTTCCAATCATTGTTGTTTACTATATGGATGCCTTAATGCTCCTTCCCTAATTCTTTCCACAAGAAACTTTTTCTCGTCATCTCATCCAAAAATTTATAGCTCACTTCATGTGATTTCTTCATCAGTGATCCTCTAGGTTCAGTGTTAAGAATCAACCTTTTTTTCTATGAAAAAAACCCTTATAGAAAGTCTTCATTAGAAGCCAAAGATATATACCATTATTAGGGCATATATGTGTCATATCATTGTAACATTCCCTTGAAGAATAAAATGATTCATCGTCAAATTGGAAAAAGTTCAGAATATTTACCCATATTTCTATTGACATAGAATGTTGCAATAATCGAGTGAGAAGGTTCATAGCCAGCTCATCCCATGTAGTGATGGAATGAACAAGAAGACTTTGTATGCAATCTCGAGCTTGATCTCATAAGGGAAATCGTAAAATATGGAGTCTTACTGCATCATGTGAGACATTTTGGAAATGTAATGTGTTGAAAATATTGAGAAAGTCTCCGATATGTTTTCCCGTATCATCATGCGGAAGTCCAATTAATTTCCAGTGTTTTTGATCATCAATATTATGGCCATCTTGATCTTGAAATGGTTCACAACAATAGGGGTTGTTAGGATTCTTGGTTTTAATCATGTGTTTGATGGGAGCCTGTAGTCTACGAATGTCTATAGCCCCTAATCTCCTTGACTTACTCTAGCGAGTTGATTTTTCTCTCCCCAAGCCATGGATGTGTGGATTTTATGTTGTGGGGTTGGTTCAAACTTGTGCAATGAATTGATGATATCTTTTTTCCTTTGATCAATTTTTTTACTTTTTCATTAATGGTTCAAGAATCCTAAAATTCACATCACACAATATGTGGTGCAAAAAAGAGAAATTGAAAAAATTAATTAATAAAATTAAAATCCTAAAAACTCAAATACTACCATCCCCCCATCAACAGTTGTAGTTTAATAACCCTGTAGGTATGGTTAATTTCCTATGATACTAATAAATTTCTTTATAAAACTCAAACTATTCTACTCTATCAATTAATACCTAGTATTGGTAAGTTTGAGGTCGAACCCAAATAAACACTAATTTTAGTGTATTTATAATTTCAAAAGATTTATTTTATTTATTTGAGAAAGCATTGAGAAAATATTTATTGGGTTTGAAAAGAAAAAATCAAGAAGATTGATTGGATTGTGATTGAATTTGGAAAGCGTTCATAGGTAATCTAATTTCCAATTTAAGGTGAAATTGGATATTAGAAAGTAAATTGACTGATTCATTAATAGTGTCGGATTCAAGACGAGGTAGATCCAGTGTTCATGGTATCCCCTCCTCAATAAAGCAATCCCCTATTTCCCTTGGTCCAGTAGTTTAGGGTGTTATCGAAACGAGTTATTTCGGATCTCAATTTTAAACATGGTTTCCCCTAAAGATTATAATTCTCATGCCATCTCTAGGGTACTCAGTTTGAAAATTTAAAGTTTCCTTTTAGATTCGAATTCCAATGGTCACGATAAATGAAAAAGAATGTTTTTAGAAGATGAAGAATGAAATTATTCTTACAAAATACATGAATAATAAAAAGAGTAAAATCAAATGCACCTTCACCCTTCGGTTACATCACCCTAGAAAAAGATGAGTGTCCCCCTTCATCCTAGTGATGATAGAATAAGATAGAATGGTATAATAAAAGAAATTCATGATGGAAAGAAAGAAAGATATGAAAATGGCACAGCAGCATCACTCTAATCCTTGAACTCTGGATGAATCTGAATTCTCCAAAGGTCTATCCAGGTTTCTATTTATTTGATCTAGAAATGTTTTTCCCAACCTCTATCATGAGATGTCCGTGAGTTACTTGATGTGAAAGCCCGATCTAATTTTTTTGTATCTACTTGATGTAGGCGCAAATCTTGGCTAAACTTTTGGAATGTTGACCACTTGCACGATGTTTACATGGATTACATGTCATCTTCACCTTATCTACATCACCTCCATGTCTTCAAGAATCTTTCACAAATATTTCTCATAAATTTGACATTTGACCACTTTCATGTCGTGTACTGAAGACACATGATGTTTACTTGCAGTTCACAACATCATTTCTCATCACAGCTTATTCTGGAGGGGACCTTCTTCTCCGATGAGTCGCGACATGTACTTGTGTTACACGACATGTAACATTGTTTTTTATAGCTTTCCAGCTTTTCTATTCATCAAAAATCCAGTGTTGATCCGTAAGATAATCTCATAGATCAAAGTGTCATTTTCTCATATTTACACCCCTTTTGTCCCTTTCCACATATTCATCATTCCCTACCATAAAAGATAAAGTAACACAATTCATTCCCAAATTGGAAATATTATTCATTTAAATCCAAAAATTAATATACTAAAATATTCTAAAATGTATGCATGAATTACACTTACCACATGGTGTGTATCAAGATAGAACACGTCAGTTCGTCCATCCAAGGTACACACTAAATCCCTATGTGTGTATCTCTAGTACATGGAAATTGAGTACTTGGAATATATCTTGAAATTACAAACTATATATTTTTTAAATAAAAGACAAAATTAAAATCGCCTTAAATTTATAACTATAGCATTAAAACCTTATTATATTTATTAACACATATTTTCTTTTACAATTTAATAGTGTTTTAAAAGATTATTAAATACTCAATTAATTTATTATTATTATTGGTTTTATCATTTATTTTCCATGAATTCAGTTATTATAGATACCTCTATGATAATTTGAATGGAAATTAAGAAAAACGCATTTTAAAAAAAAATAATTAATTAATGAAAACACATTTATCCTAATAATAAATAATGAATATAAATTAATGTTACCTAGTATACTTTTACCAAATTTTCACATATATATGAACATTCATGATCTTGGCCAGGAATTATATATGAGTTGTTGTTTAATTTTATTTATTTCATGGTTTTGAAAAAATTTGATTATTAAATTAAATATGATGGCATTTGAGTCATCCCTCCCTCATTTATTATGTAGGACCCACGTATCCAAATTTATTTATGTGATTCCCCTTAACCGATCTTGTGGTTCCCCTCACCTGCATGTCATTTATAAATACATGTAAAAAATGTAGTATCTATAGGTGCATGGAGGTGAATCAAGATGGTATCAAGATGATTCCAACCCAGGTGATTCGTAGGTTGATAGGTGGAGCTGCAACTTGTGAAAAGACTGTAAAAAGGATTTTTTTCCCTTTGTCTAAGGATGATTTATTATTTTATAAATAAATTTACCATTATATTAGCTCATGGTCAGGACATTTATTTATTTAGTTATTTCTATCTTATTCATTATTTATATTATGGAATCAAGACCGTGGTCACATAAGTAAATTAACTAATGTGAAAATATTGAATATAAATAAATTAATTATGTGTAAATGTTTTAACAAAACATGGTTAATCATTGAAATAAAATCTACTTAATATTAACAATACGTGTAAAAGATAAAATAAGAAAACTTTGTGCATAATAGAAAAATCCATCAACTAATAATTAAGTTAGAATTGGCCTTCAATTACTTTATTTGGAATAAAATCCCTAAATTAAGTTCTTAACCAGTCCTCACTAGGACACATACTTTTATGATGGACTTATTTTGAAGGTTATGGGTTGAATTCGCCATTATAAATCAAGAGAGGTATCACCCTCTTGACATGATGTAACTTGGAGTTAAGTGTAGATGAAATCTATGTTAGGATTTCATGTTTAGGGAGTCTACTCAATGGATCAATGAACTACAATCCCACAGATTGAAAAGAACTACCTACCTGAATACCTTCAAGTAGCTTTAACAACCCCCATTGGTGTTATGCTAAGGGAAATATACATCTTTTCTATGATAATTTCTTAGAAACTATACATTCCAAGTCCCATGGTGTGGGTTATTGGGAAATAATACATTCTAGAATCCCCAATACCAGATCCACTGGCAATTTTTTTCAGTGATGAAGGGTTTGGGGTCTTTGATAAACACATGAGTGATATAGTCATTTTTTTTGTGTCAAATGATTTCATGCATGTCATGTGAAATCTTGAAGCCTCATGAAAACGTGGAATCTCATATAATACTTGATCATACCTAAAATTAATACTAGAAGAGATAAATATAAAAAAATTTGTGATATATGTTGATGTCTTTCAGAGTATGCTTGGTGAGGGTGTACTAGCTAGGCCTCATGCAGCCAAACTCATTTTCTACATCGAACACCTAAAGGATAGTGGATTTAAAAAAAATTCAAAACTTTTCCTTAATATCATACTTTCATCAATACCTCATAGCTTCTCAAGATTTATTTTAATTTTTAATATAAACATCATTTATAAATCTCTCCTAGTGATACTGAATATTCATTTAAATGTCGACAAGGAGATAAAATGTGAAAATTCTCTAATTATTATGGTGAATAAAAAATAATGTCAAGTTATGAGTTATAAGGCCAATTATTCTTCATTACCTTAAAATAAGACAATGATTAATGGGAAATAAAGGGAGAAGGATTCTTTTTTCCCATGTGATAAGAAGGGCCATCGGATGAAAAACATCACCTAGGAAAAGAAGGAGGGGGAATCATCAGGTGTGGTTGTTATCAGGTTCAATTTATCTATTTCTAAAAAATTGGTATTAATTATATCTTATTATTCTTAAATATGAATGAAAATATATGAAACTAGTAGATTCAACAATATTTATGGGGGTAGGTAGATCTACGAGTAGGCAATAGAGCCAAACTAGATATTTTGGCTATCGGGGACAACGGGCTCACATTGATGAAAAGAATGATCTTGGTTTTAAAATATTGTTATCATCTTCCATAAATGTACCGAAAACATTACTTATGTATCTAGAGATGTTATGGATGGATTAATTTTAAAATTTGGGAGTAAATGTTTCATCTTTTATAAGGATAGAATGTGTTATGTTAAGCGAAATTTAAATAAAAATATTTATGTGTTAGACTATATGAATAAAGTACTGGTAGTCGATAAATAAACAACTTCACATGACTCATACCACACCCAACTTTGGAATCACCAACTAGGTCAGGTAAACAAACAGTGTTTGACTAAATTGAAGTAATATGGATATTTAGATTCTTTAGACCTAAAAATAATTTGTGTATTCCATGCATGTTTACAAGAAAAAATGACCAAATCCACATTTAGTGGGAAGGATAAAGGGCCAAGGATACTCTTGAATTAGTTTGTACATATGTGAATGGACCCTTTAATTTTGAAATAAAGACTGGGTACTAATTATTCATAATATTAAATGATTATTTTAGTAGTTATGGATATGTTTTCTTAATGAGATACAACTTTTATTCCTTTTATAGATTCACTTAATACAAGAAATAATTTAATAACTGACTTCGTAAAAATTTTAAGAATCTCTTCTTAAACCATGGTGGATAAAATCCTAATCAAGACCTACTTGAATGTTTCATGAGTTTGGGATCCTATCCTAGATCACCCTATATTATACACCTGAATGGAATGGTGTAAGAGGAAGTAATAATAAAAGTCTATTGGACATGGTGAGATCAATGATAATTCATTTGAGTCTTCTATTATCATTTTAGGTATATAAATTAAAAAAAGAAAAAAAACTAAATAAATTTCCAACTAGAGTTTCATATGGTACACCATACCAATTGTGGAATAGAAACAAAATAATATTATTTTACTTACATGTGTTTAGTTTTTAATCATTAATTAAGGCCTATTTAGGTAACAAACTTGCCCCCTGAGGAACAAAGTGAACCTTTGTTGGATACCCCAAGGAAATAATGGGATATTACTTATACGACCCCTTATACTAAAAATTAATAGTAGCAAGGCACACCATATTCCTTGAGAGGGATAATACCTCTAAAAGAGATAGTTGGAGAGATATAGAATTCAATAATGTCTAGGATAAACTTATATAAGAGGAAGAATATAAAAAATTTACACAAATCCCAATGGAAGAAGATGTTATAGAGACTCAAGTATTCTGTAAGAGTATAGGAGAGGTTAGAGAACCAAAATGGTATGGGGTTTTAGTCACTGACGATGGTTAATAATAGTTTACTTATAATAATGATCCCCCTACAAATTTGAAAATAGTAAATGGAATATACGTTTCCAAGTGGTAAGAATTTATGGATTCTAAAAAGTTTCTATATAACAAAAACCATGTCTATTTTTTGTGGATCCTCTAGTAGATGCAAATCCCATTGGTTTAAAGAAGTTATTCAAGAAGAAAATAAACTTAGATAGATAATTCAATACCTAGAAGGCATGACTAGTTTTAAAATGGTTTAAATATAATTAAGTAATTGACTAAAAAACATTTTCAACAGTTTCTATTCTGAAATCTATCATAAATCTACTTTCCATTATGTCCTTCCATGACAATGTGATTTAAAAAATGGATTTAAAAGCATCCTTCTTTAATGGGAACATTTGGGAAGATTTCTATATAAATCAAGATGAAGGGTTTTTAACTCTATTGTATTCTAAAAATGTATGCAAGTTTCCAAAATCCCATTCATGTATTAATGAAAGTATTTAGGTCCTAGAACATTCATTTTTATGAAGCCATAACCAAATTTGGTTTTATAAAAAATTAAAGTGATCATTATGTTTATAAATAGATTAGTGGGAGTGTGGTAATTTTATTAACATTATATATTGATAACATATTAAATATTGGAAATGAAATAACATTTTTATAGTCTTTTAAATCCTGGTTGAATAAATTATTCTCTATGAAGGACTTAGTTGAGGTAGTATATATTATTAGGATCCGGATAGACCATGATTGATCTAAGAGGCTAATCTACCAAATTCAAGGTATATTTATTGAAACTATACTGAGGAGATTCCATATAGAACCATAAAAGAGGTTCTTTTTTCCAATGACACCTGAAATTCTTATTTTCTAGGTAAATTTTCACTCAAGTGCATGAGGAAAAAAAATAATGGTAGGTATTCCATACACATCGGCAATTTGGTTAGTCATATATTTTGTGATATTTAGTAGGATATATGTTTCTTAAACCTTGAGTGTGGTAGTAAGATAACATGCTAACATAGATAACTTTTTTATATGAAATTCTATATTATATGTTAGTATCTAAGGCATAATAAGAATATGTTCCTTGTATATGTTGAATATGAGAAGCTTATCATTATAGGATATGAAAATTATGGTTTCCAAATAGATCAAGATGATCTGAAATCACATATGGGAAACATCTTAACTATGAATGGAGGTTTTTTGATATGCAAGAGATCAAAGAAGTGTATTGTTACAGATTCTATAGTAGAGTCTTTATATATTGCAGCTTTGGAATTATATAAATATGTAGTATGGATATTCAAATTCTTCTAAAATCATGATGTGTAAACTCAATGTTATGATCCTAAAACACTCTATTATGATAATACTATAGTGGTTAATCTTTCCAAAATGTCACGGTCACATAAATGAAAAAATAATATACATCATAAGTATCATATCTTGAGAGATTTTTCTCATAGAGGTGAATTTTCAGTGAACATAATTTGCATGGAAGACAATGTGGAGGACTCATTGATGAAATACATAACTCATTAGAAACATGATCATCATGTGAGTTCTAGTAGACTAAAAGTCATAAATAGTTGGATCTAGTCTAAGTAAGAGTTTGTTATATTTTGTGTTCTATAAAAACTGATTTCACATTGATGACATGTAAATTCAAACATTTTAATATTAATAAAACTTATTATTATATATTTATCATTATTATATATGAATTTGATGTGATGATGTCATAGAGAATATATCGCAATGGTAAAGTCCTAGTAGTTACTTGCTTTGATGAGAACATTTTAGTCTATGATGAAATTCTTAAATATACTTCTATGGTCAGATAACATACTATGATATAGAATATAGAAGGTATATTGTCAGGTGTTAGTACTCACAATTGGATGTGGATTCAAATCATGAAGTTCATAGTTGGTGATCTCCAAGATGGGATATTATGATAATTGACCAACCATTAAGAATTCTTCATGTTTTTGGGTCATTGGATCTTCCTATGTATGAGAATTTTTAATGGTCCCTAGAAATTTAGATTATCATTAATGCATTTGATGACTCATTCACATAGATTTACTAACCAAAACTATAACTCTATATGTTTATGGGAAGTATGGTATGTTGGGGGTGTCATGAATAACATGTTATTAACAAATTTTTTGAGGAAGGATTTGTCCCTTCTTTATTTATAAAAGTTTATATCTTGGACCTTTTATTGGAAAATAACTATGACCTTAAATTTCATATCCATTGTTTAATGAGGTTTTTATTTTAGATAGTTAAATAAAAATATATCTACTATATAGGTTGATGACATGGTTGTCCAACCTTCATGATGAGATATTGTGACAATGGGATTATATTACAAAATTATAATTCATATATAGATGTCGAAATTAAAACATTATGTTATTTATCTTAACTTCCATAAATCCTTTCTAGACAGTAATCTTGGAATTTAGAAAATCCCACCTAATTTTAATGTAAATGAATCATAAAGGGTCTCAGACTAGGTGTTTCCATTAATCTCAATAAAAATATATTTGAATTTAACTAATGGAATGAATATTATTCTCAAGACCGGGGAATAATTTCACTCATTTGTTTATTGATTACTAATATTCAAATAGTAATAATCAGTTAATTAATCATTAATAAATAAATGATTTTATATTGTGAATATTTAATAAATATCTATATATTTATTTATGAACTAAATATTTAATTAAATATTTATTCAGGTATAAAATAAATGTCGAGGAGTTAGAGGAGACTAATACTGTGTGTGGAGATGAATATTTATTTGAAAGATAATAAATAGTAATTATAGTTGTGTGAGTTAGTGTATACTATAAAATAATAACAACATAATTATTATTATTATATGGTATGGAGATTGATAATAATTATTATATTATTTAAGGACTGGTATGCAACTAAATAATATTTTAACCTAAACCATAACTCTATAAATATACGGTTATTTCCATTGTGTAGGTTAAATTGATAGTTGATCATTGTTATGAACAACAGAATTATTTCTCCATTCCATAACCTCTATTACTCTCACTAATTAGAAACACTATATTGACTCCTTCAAGATCAAAGGAACTATATGTAATGAACATGAACAACTCAAGACAACTTATTCATTGTGCTAGCACCCATAAATCGATTAGAGTTTTTTGGAGGTTGAAGGGGCACGTCCAGATCACCGTTAGAGGGATTCTATTCTTAGATACTACAAGAACAATAAGTGTAATACAAATAGGGTTTTGTGGGATCAATGAATACTAAATTATATAAAGGTATTAAGATGAGTTAATTCTTCTTCTGATCATAAATTAATTATTTTTAAATTCAACTTAAAAATATCCTCTATGGGGTTCTGGATTTATCTATGTTAATATTCTATAGAAATTTTTTATTGGTCACGAATTTGATTTCATGTACTATATTTTGAATGATACATTGAATCTAAATAAAATTAGGTTTAATTCTCCAACCATGGCCCCTCTTCTATGCTTAGAACCATCCTTTTCAAGGGATTCCCCATATGTATTTATTTTGGTATTACATTGATTATATCATTGTTGTTAATATTGTATGGTTCTTTTATTGTAACCATTATGGTCCCGAACACCCTAAAAAGGGGGTGAATTAGTGTGTGAAATTTTTTAAAAAAAATGTATCTAATTATCATGTTCAAAAGAATAACTGAATCTGTCAAACCAAACCAAATAGTAAAATTAGTTAAATAAATAAAGTAAACATCAAGGACAAGAACATTATACATGGTTCAATCGAAAAGAATATATCTAAGAAGATTAAACTATAAATGTGCCTATATACCAATGAATCCTTCAAATCACTATTTATTAAGTACAATTTTTAAAACAATTTTACTAACAATTCCACGGTTAAAAACATTACCTATCTCTCCACTTAATAAAAAAATATATAACTTGCAATTCATTACAATAAATGTAACAATAGAAAATAATTACGTGCAATCAATATAGGTGTTCCTCTTTAAATGCATCTACATTAATAAATCCATAACATTATTAGTTTTCAAGTTATTCAACCCTGACACAACTAACTCTACAGAACTTCATATTGAGAGAATTTAATTCCAAGTGTCGTGTTCTATCTTTATTCTATTCTCACCTCAATATTTCTAAATAATTAAGAAAACCCTTTTAATATATTCCTCAAATAACTCTAACACTATACTCTATATATTACCTTTTTATTCTTCCTAAAAACTATTCATAATTATCAATTTAAATCTCTCATTTTTTAATCAATCCTTTTTAAATCAAAAAAAATATCCAAATGTACATAATTTTCATATATTGAAAAAATCATTATGTAATGTTTTCCAATTACAGTATCTCTCTAGAAATAATAGAATTTCAATTATTCCATACCCCAAATATCATGAAAATTTAATTCAACAAAATTATTCAAATATAGACATTATGTGGTAATGTATAATATTACAACATAATTCATTATTCCTTATCAAACTACAACATCTGAATATGGAATAAACACATTAAAAATAACATATATCCTTATACACTTATTCTTTAATACATATTCAATTAAAAATAATGGTCTCACATTGTTTCATAGTTTAAAAATCTCTAAAATATTACCTAAGTTTATATTTAAGTTCACAATTCATATCCGACCACTCAACTACTTATTCATTGTCACTTAATATTTTAACATAGAGACTCAAGTCACAACACATTTCATTATATCAATTAATCAATGTTAAACCATAAATGTAAATTTAATAGTATCTAATGATTGAAAAGAAATTCAAGTTGAGTAAGGAAAGAAACCAATACTGAGAATGATGATTATATGAAACTAAAACCATGTGTGGCATAAAATGTGGGATATGTGTACCTTACACCATAGTTTTCTAAATCTATTTTCTTTTATCTCATTGTTTGATTAATATAACTAAGAAGAAACCAATGGGTTATTTCATATTAGGTCTACTAATTTAACAATTACATATATTCATTCAATTATCTTATACATTTCACACATTAATGACATATTTATGTTGAATTGATCCAAATGTAAACACTTAACCATAGATTTCCTAAATGAATCATTGGAATACTAGGTTAATCATGAGGTATGATTAAAAAATGGAACTTTACTATGAGATATACAGGTAAAACAATATGATTATAAAAGTTAGTGGTGTTATGATATCACCATATCATCACTAATGATATACTCTAATTGAATATGATATAAATTTTTATAAGGAATGTGGTATGATATGAAATTATGTAACAATTAGATGATTATATGTTTGATTTTTGTATAATCACTATATATTAATGATAATGAATGGTTATGATATATAATTATTTCAACCAAGATGTTGTGTCCTTTAAGAAGTTGTGATAATGATTTTTTGACATTGAATTGGGTTGTATTTTTTGAACACCCAATTGTGAATAACTAAGACACCTTGATATCACTATATATAAATTACATGGATTAAAATGATTAATATTTATTTATAATATAAAATCATGATAAGAGATATTAAAAATGATCTTATTAAAGAATATTATTTCTTTTTAAGATGTTTTCTAATTTTTGGTCATGTTTGGAAAAGGTTGATATGAATCCTGGATGTGTTTTGTGTTGAAAATATTTATTCTATAAATTTTTAATGTTATTTTATATAAGTGTAACTAGAACCTTATATATAAGGGTGGTTCTGAGAATACTAGGTATATAGAATGGGTAAAGTCCTTATACATATGGTTTAATATTTTAAGAAAAATGGATATACCATTAGATCCCAAGATACTTTAGATTCCTTCCTTTTCCTTCGATGCGAAAAACATCATACATAAGGGTAATCAGTGCTAAGTAGATTAGGTCAAAACATGGAAGATACCTACACATAAGGTTTTATTAGGATTATATATACTGGTTGATCTATATGATTTATAAATTTTGATCTTATGTTATATAAGGGATACTTGATAACTAATGTAAAATCCATAATTTTTCAAAAATTGGGTGTGATGGGAGTTTTGAAGATACACTCATCATAATGGTTTGAAAACAGTAGTTTACACCCAAAATTTATCTTTTGGTACTTTTAATATATTTTATGGTTATGGAATTAAATTCATCATATTAAATCTAGTTAGATGGTGTATATTTTCTAAAAATGATATGAGGAATGAATTTAAATGATAGGAGGCTCAAGGTATTTAATTTCTTGAATTTAATTTTGAAACTCAGATAACATAACTAGAAACTAGAGGGATATTACATGAATAAAAAGGTATTAGATATTTTTCAGAAACAATGTGTGAATACCAAGAACATAGAAAGGGAATAAATTATTATAATAATGGAGAAGTAATAAAAAGAAGGTTCTCAATAACATATGATTTATTTAATATCTAAATTAGAGTGAATGAGGTTTTTCAGAAAAAAAATATTATTAAAGAAAAAAATTGGAGATAGATAATTATATATAAAAGAATATAATGGAGTGAAGATAATTATAGATGTTTTACTGACCACATAGAGTTAAATAGTCGAAAAAGATATAGTTAAAAAAAGAATTTCTAATATAAAATTATATTTATTGGGAGTATTTTAACTTTTTGATGTTTTTTTAGAAGACATTTCTTAATATTAACAAAGAGTAGAATATATATGTAATTTCAATTTTGGAGAAGCACAATATATACATTGGATCATGACTTCAAGAATTATATTACATTTTTCCTCATTTCTATATACTGGTCCTAAAGTGACTTCGTGTTAATAATCTAACAAGTTACCTACATGTCTATAAACTAATATCTTCTTTTTTCATCGAGTAGTAGAAAGTATTGACCCTTGGGAGGTGGTGAGTTATTCTTTAAACCATTGAATAGGCAATGAGCCTTAGTTAGGAGTAAGTCCACATAACATTTTACAGGCAGTGATCCTTGGTGAGGAGTAAATGTACCTAAGTATTATATACCTAAAAATAGTGATATTATAGAGGGTTTTGGGTATACCATCTATAGAACCACAATATTTTAAAATAATTCTATTTTAGATAACATATATAACATGCAACACCAAGATTAGACAAACCAAGAAATATGATTATTTAAATATGAATCGTTTTGACCTAGCTATTGAATTGGAGGATTTGGATAGGAGTAAATGAATTGAGATATATATATATATATATATATAGTTCTTACACAATTAAAATTTATTGATTAATTAATTGGATACAAGAACTCAATTATCATAAAATTCATTTTATGATTTAGAAATATTTTTTCTACAGAAAGTTATTTTTTATTTTTTTATGAATGAATAATATAATTGATTTATTTCACTTTTATAGATTTTATATGATAAAAATGATTTCATTTTTAAATAATCATATCTTAATTATTATATTGTGATATGTTGGGATTTTTTTGAAAATACTAATTTTATAGTGAACAGTGAAAATACCTATTTTTATAAAAATATCATTTATTTTCATTGAAAATTAAAATTATTATTTTAATTAAATATGAAATTATCATAAGTATATTTTAGTTATAAATTATCTAATTAATTACATAGGAATCAGTTTTATACTTTATTTTGGTATAAGTTCATTTGTTCGTATAAAACGTATATTTCTAAAAACTGTTTTTCATTGAATGTTACACATTAATATTAAAATATATTTCTTCCACTTTTTGAAATTAAATCTAGAAAATTTTATTCTATATTTTTAATCAAGAGGCTGAAATTTTTTAAACATTTAAACTTTATTTTTTAGTTATAATGAATTGAAATTGTGGTAAATATTTGTCATCTAAGTAAAGGTAAATTAGGTAATAAAGGTTAAAAATAATGGTAGAAGGCCCTAAAAATATATCTATGGACTAAATTATTTTTATTTAATGATTTTATTTCAAATACCACCTTTATATACTTTAAAATGTGGCATTTTGGTATCATTGGTCTTTTATAAATTCTTATATTTTATTTTACGTAATGTAAAATTCCAAAATATCACCAAATTATTTTTAATTTCTTTTATAGGATATAAAAGGGATGAGAATATTTTAATTATTAATATAAAGGTTTATTTTGAACATAATTAATTAATTTACATTATATTATTTATTTTATTTTTTTGGTCGTATAATTACCTTAAATGCGTACACAATGCTTACACAAAGCTTGTGCAAGCAGTAAAAAAATGGGAAAAATGATTTAAAACACATAAAAATAAATATTTTGGGGATAAAAATTGTTTCAAATTAATAATAATGGTTAATAATAATTAATAATTTAATTTAAATGAGTTCATTTCAAATTTTCATCCCAATGTTGTTGTCTTTAAAGTCAAAATATGGGAATAGTTCTTAACACTATTTAATGGAATTTTATGTTATATAATATATTAATAAATGATTTAAAAAACATAAAATATTTAAATAGCACAAGAGGTATGGTATATTTTCTAAAATTTAATCCATTTACCAATTATGAGATAATTGTTAACATAGATTTAATTTTATAACCCTTTAGTTTTGAAAACATTGTAACCATGCTTAAGGTTAAAATTGGTTAATTAAGGGGCTAAAACCAAAGATAATGTTTAACATTTAACATAAAACATTCCAAAATTAATTTTTTTAATGTTATTAAAACTTAACCTATTTTTTAATTTATATTTTTTCAAATTTGGTCCACTTTCTTGAGAAAAATAATATGTTATATTTAAATATTTTAGGTAATTCCATGTACATAATTTTCTCCACTCTAAAAGGACACAACCTATCCCCTATTATTCACACTAACATGAGACACATAGATCTAAAAACCCTAAAAACATATTATAAACATAATTATATGAGTTATATAGGTTCTAGACTCTTTAAAATATCATCCATACGGCCCTTATGAAGAAATCCAATAGAGATCTCTCGAAGAGGAAGTAATTATTTTAACCGATTTATTTCATTTTACTTCTTATTTTAACTCCTTTAAATTTTTCCTAAACATTAAAATATAATAAAATAACAATCTACCATATACTAAGATGTTATTATGTTAATTTAAAATCTATATTCATCTCCTTTACTATCCTATAGGGAATTAAATATTTGTTCATGCATATGTGTGGACTACAACCTCCATGAAGTGATGTGTTTCACTTTTCACCCCCACCTCACGATGTTGGTTATTATTATGGATTTAATAAATATATATAATATTCATCAAATAACAACGATTATATAAATAAAATATATCACTTACCTTTTTACCCTTCCACCTGTTGAAAAATTATTACTTCACTTATGCATACGTGGGGAATACCACCTCCACGAAGCGATGTGATTCATTTTTCATGTTCGTATTTCATGTGTGAATATAAAATTATATTTTATATATAAAAGTTATAATTATTTTATGATTGTTATTATTTATATTATGAAATAATTACCACTTCTATGATCTTCACCCTACCAAAATAGTTTTTCAATTATGAACCAAACATCATCAAAACACCAAGTATGGACTTAACTGATTAAATAATTAAATATATCATTATAATAAATTGGGTAAATGGTTTGATGATAAGTTAATAGAAAATTATGATGTTTTTTAACAATTAAATAATTACAAAAACATTTTTATATACTAAATTAAAGGACATACATAGCAAGTTTGGACTTAGGGTAATGATTTTTTAACTTAATTTCCATTCATTAGGTTATACTTATGAATCATTGAAAATTTTTATGCTAGTATTATGTTTTAAATGAACTATTATTTTATTATGTTTTATTTATACTCATTTTATGCAATTTTAAAATTATTAAACATAATGACTTTATTGATTAATTCTATATATAATGACATGATGTTGGTAATAATTATTCATCTCAATTGTTGTTTCATTGAGAAATGTATTGTAATATAAATCTATATCATTTCATAATATATATAAATATATGATACTTATTGAGATATTATATCATGAATGAATATTTTATAATTATACTTAGTATTTATTTGATGTTATTTGTTTCATGTGATGGTGAATTTTATAAAAGTTTCAAAGGTTTTTATAGTCTCAATTTGAATTACTTGAAATATAATTCTTGTTATACACCATGATTTTTTTATATGGTGTACTTATTTACCCTTGAATTTTTATTAACATATTATTTCATGTAAATTATATTTTTTATATAATAATGTTATATTCCATCATTAACTATATTTTTTATTCAAACATTACCCAAGTACAAGGGTTTCTCATCTAAAACTTCATTCTTTGATATATGTATTGGATGGATTCACCTATATTAATTTATATGGTGTATACATAGGCTCTTGAAATATAATATTATGAATATTTTTATAATCATGTTATTTTATTTTCCTTCACAACTTATTTCTTTAAAATTATTTTTTTGATGTCCTAATGGGTTATACATCCATTTTTTAATGTTTTTAAAGAAATTTAACCAAAGACCTCTTATATATTATTTCTCTAATTTCAAGAATGTTATTTTATAAAAAACATTTTTTCAAAAAGTTATTTTCCATGATCTATGGCCCTTTTTTAAAAGATAATAAAAATATTCTTAATTATTTTTATATGTGTAAATTTTGAATCTCCTTATAAATGTTTAAAAATAATGTATATTTTAACTTTTATGACCCAAAAAGATATTCCCACCATCATGACTATTCATTTTTTTTAATATTAATTGAATTTTTTTTCAAATATACAATTTTTTACAGTATTTTTTTATTTTGTAATGTTTTGAGGAACTGAAATAAAAGGTTATTTTTCATTTATTATAAAAGAAACATGTTAAATGTTATTTTAAAGTTGTTTTCATATATGTTATTATCATATAATAATTATTTGATTAACTAGGAATATGATCTTATTATATAATTCAATTCATTTATATGAATGGTTTATGATGATTTTTTTAATATACTTTTTGGAACCATGTTTTGTTTTTCATAGGTAAATAATGTTATGATAGTTTTGATGAAATGAATGTATCCATGTGTTTTGTTTAATAATATGATACGTAAACATTATTTATGAAAGTGGGATTGTGGATTTAACACAAATATATAAGGTAATTTGTCTCATATTTTATGGTTGGTTCCATTATATCCCTCCAATTCCTTGGGTAATGAGATGGAGTCAACTAGATGTATGTTAGTCATAAAAGATGATAAAGTTATGTTACTATTAAGATACTATGAAGTTAAATAAAATTATTTTACTCCCAGGAAATGATGGAGTTTACTAGTTATAAGTTACTCAAAAGGGAGAAGAGTATTATCTGGTTTGGTGATTCCATGAATACTATTTGATATTCCAAGATACCTACATTGTTTTCAATACTTTTATGAGTTTTAATAGATCCTTTGGTCAAATATTTTTCTCACAAGGCCCATGATTGTTGACTTATATAACTCTAATATTATGTAGATTATTTATTTTGGTTATAATTATTTATTCTATTGATTTTTACAGGTATGAATTATAATATGTTATTATCATGTACTTTGATTACATCATCATACCATTATGATAATCTAATTCTCACTAATGACATTCAACTGGTAATTCTAATGTTTATCTTTACTAAGTGTTTTAACTAAACCTTCTTATGTTTTCTATTTCATCAGCTTAGGTAGATTACTGTTAAATGAATTATATCATGAAATTTTTAATGAGTGAATAATTTTGAGTTAAATGTTGATGATTTAATGTGAAATATGAAAATTAAGGAATATTTCGTAAATTTCTCACTTAAAGGAATGGGTATTGTTTTGTAAGGGGTGTTTCCTAATTCCCATAAAATCTAAACCTAAAAGTTCCATGGGTTTTTATCTGATCCAATATTTTAATTTTGATGTTTTATGTTTTTATTCCTAAAATTGGGTCACGTTTATTGGTATCTAATCAAAAAATATAAAGATCATATTTTTAACACCGGATCTAGAATTGCGGGTTCAGGGATATTATACTAGTATATTTTCAAGTGTATTCTCCTTGGATATAACCCATTTTAAGTAAAACATGTAAAATATATAGGATCTATTTGTTTTAAATCTATATATCTATTATCAGTATTCGGTGAGATTGTAGGATAATGTAATCAATGTTTAAACATGTTCCTTCCTATAAGGGTATATGCTGCAATGATATTTGTAATAAAGAAAGGGTATGAATATAATAAAAAATAAAATCACCCTCCCCTTATTTTGTCTCAAGATATAGCTAGTGTAATTATATATAACAGGTTATATTATATAATAATCCAAACATAGATAGCATTCGAGGATTTAAATATTATTAAAGATATGTATTCTATTGAAAAAATTCCTTTACTTGATAAATTCCACTTTTATAATTTGATGTATTTAATGTCATATTTAGAGGTACATATTGGAATCATGCATGATATCTTGATAATTATATTTTAATTGATATGTTTATAGAGAATTATATTTTATGTGGATCCAATAAATTTAGATATTAATAATTATGCTAAAAATTCAATAAAATATTCTTTGGGAGAGGGTGTATTCAAGAAGATAGCTCACTCTAGGTTTTCTAAGGATATGTGTATGAAGATGGAAGATATTTATATAAGATGAAATATTTTAAAGGTGTCAATAAGGGTATCATCAAAATTAAATTACCTGATTTAGTTGAAGAAGACTTCCTTATATCTAAATTAATGAAGTAGAAAAATAAGAGGTAGAAACCCATTATAAAGATGGATTCTCATATAGAAGTTATTGTTACTAATTTTATTTATTTTTATGAATATGAAATTATTATGAAATATAGATTCGCATAAATGGAAATATATTCCCTAGTAGATATTGAATGAAGTACTTTTTCTATATAGGATGTAATCACAACATCATGTTTTCAATCCAAAGATTGTTCATACTGTGATCAAGGAGATATCTAGTCCTTACATGACATTTTTGATCATCTAGAAATCATTCACAATGTTTATTATACTTTCATAGAATAATTTTCATCAGAAAATAAGATATTAATATAAGTGTAGATGGTTTTGAATGAATCTATTTAAATAATGGGTTAAAAAATGAAGAATAAAAGTTATCTTTATAAAGAAAATGCATATGAGTTGAAAAATAAAATGGATACAGAAAAGAAGTGGAAAGAAATTATCATCCATCTCAAATTACATCATGAATATAAGATATAATATGAAAGGGAAGCATGCTCAATAATGGAGAACATAGATGATCAGTTGAAGGGTAAATATTTGAAGACTATATATCTTTAAAAAAAACAAAATTCCTTTAAGGGAAAGAAAAAGTTGAAGACTCCCACTATTATAGATTAAATAACTAGAATCTAGGTAATTTTAAAACTAAAATAAAACTAACGATAAAAAAAATCCTACTAAAACAAATTTAAGTGGTTTTAAAAGAAATATTTCACAAAAATACTACTCTTTTGGATTATTAGGACAAATTATAAGTCTATGAATAGAAGTTACAAATATAAATAATGAACAAATATTTAGACGAACCACACTCAATCAAGGAAATTATATGAAATCAATGATTTCTTTAGGGATGTAATTTATGCTAATTATAGTAATATGGAAATTTACTATAATGAAAAATGTAATGAAGGTAAAAAAAATGAGGTTCCCCAATCCTGTGACATTAAAGTGACATAAATGGTATAGAAAATATATATTTTATACCAAAATAGATTCATGTTGTTAGATGATTATGATGTAAAAAGGTAATGTAGGATGCATTAAATAATAATTATGTTTTATTCATAGAATCCATTATGGAAAGACAAAATCAAATCTAAAGGTTGAATAAAAATACAAACCCAACTAAAAAATTGAAAGTGAATAGAAACTTAAAGGACTTACTAAGGATGGAAAATCTAAAGTATTTTTTATGGATATTAAAGAATTAAAACATGATGAATGCATCAGTTGATTCATCCATACCACTAAAAAGAAATATCAAACAAGTTTTAGATTTTCCTTTTCATGAGGAAATAAGAATATAAATGTAAGAACCTGGTTCTTATTCTTGACGTATGGGTTTTTGTTTTCCATTTTTTAAGCATTTTTGAGGAAATAAGGAAAATGGGGAAAATACCAAATTTTATGGGTACATGCTGTGTACTTTTCCGCACACCGTGTACTTTGGCCCTGTTGGATGAACACAGAGGGCGTATAGGCCTATCACCGACGAAGGGTGTAAAAACATACCACACTCCATGTACTTAGTATATAAATGTCGTGTAATCAATCATTAGGTGAATAGTAAGGTGGTGGAAGTAGTCACCAACAGAACAACAGAACACGCCATGTACTTTAAAATACACGCTCTGTAACCAAGTCGGGTGATGAATAGTGAGGTGGTGGAAAGTGGCCGCCAGAGGAATAGTTAAAAAAATGAAAATTATACATCGTGTACTTGAGATTACATGCCGTGTAGTTGTGTTTTTTTCTTATAAATGGGAAGTATCCCCCTCATTCAGTAGAGGAGGTAGTGGGTTCATTTGGAGTGCGGGAGAGATGGTCGGATCTTGGAAGAGCTCCCGACCACACACCGAGACTCTGATTCCTTCGCCGAAAATATCGTTTGAACCACGTGGGTGAGTTTATCTTTCCCCTTGAGTGTTTCCTTCCAATTATTTCCCAAGGGGAAGTTATTTGGATTAATGGGTTATCGTTCTTCCTAGATCTACGTTGTTCTTGGTTGATTTGGGAGGTGTCATTCACATATATCGATCAGAGGAGATCGAGGTAGGTGTTCTGTTGTTTATTTCCAACTACCGAGTTGTTTTTGTGTATAATTATGCTATGTACCCATGTTTGGGGTGTCGTATGGTCGAGGCCTTGACTGATTAAATACCTAGAATTTCATAGGTAATTGAATGAATATGTATATACTATTGTTTGGGATCGCTGATTTGATCTAGGGCCACCTCGAGGGTGTGGTTCCCTTGTTTAGTTGTATGTCCTGGATACCCATGGATATTCCATGATTGTAATAATGTTTTGAGTTTTCTTGAGAGAATATATATATAAATTGCTAACTTATGAGTTGGGCTTGGCCCGGTTACTTGCTTAGCCTGGGGGAAGTGTTTTGATTAGCCTGAGGGCAGTGTTTCGTTTAGAATGAGGGAAACTTTTCTTATACATGTGGGCAGTAGCTTCCGTGCCTCAGGGAAATATCTCGTATGCTTGAGGGAAATATTCATTATTCCTAAGGCCAATAACCTAAGGTTTTTTATTCTGATTACCTGAGGGTAAGGATTTGTATGTCTGAGGAAACTGTTTACTTTGAATATTCATTGTAGTGATTTCTCATGTTTTACCTGCCAAGCTATAGCATAGGCTTAGTATTGTTATTACCCTCTACTTGTTAGATAGTCTATTGTGGTTTTGCTGCAGCACTGTATAGGAGATTTTTGGCTAAGGCTGATTCTCGAAAACTTATAATTTAATTGTATTGAATTGTTAAATTAAAATTTAAACGGAAATATAACTGGTAGAAATGATTACTTTTGAGTACTTCCAAGTTTACTGCATTTCATTACTTCACACTATTATTGCACATTTTACCTGACAGTTGAGCACGGGCCATTGGTGGTTGCCTACTGGGATTTATTTCTCACACCCTCTTTGGGTCATGTCTTGGGCCCAAACAGATTATGTTGCTGAAAGTGTTGATAAGGGAAATGGTCCATATATAGATACTTGATTGTTGTAGAGGAGTAAGAGAGCATGGGACTGAACATAGGCTTGCGATGCTACTGAGTTCCGGTTGCACTATTTTTATTTTCTTTGTTATACTTGTACCTTATGCTGTATTGTTGTCTATTGCATTGTATCTGGTTTTGGATGCCTTTTTAGAATTAGGAACATATTGCATCATCATATATATGATTTTTGGTCATTTCTTTACTTCAGTATCATTGTCCATTTCATCTTGGTATTTCATACAGTTTTTGTTTTTAGTATGTTTGTATTTTCTCCGCTGCGCTACACTTTGAGAAATTAGGGCATTTTTTTCTCACTATCAGAATTAGGCCCTCACTGCAAGTCGGTAGCCTCTGGAATTTGGGGAAATATGCTTGAGTTCATGTGACCAACCGGGTTCGGGGCACCCGTTGAGTGGCACCCAAATTCAAGGCATTACAAAGTGGAATCAGAGGATTTATTTTCTCTTGAATTATTGTTTGTAGCCTTTAGCCAGGGATAGGAAGCAATAGGTACTTGGTAATAAGCTCTGCCCAGGAGTAGCTAACCCGTGTACAGGGAAACAACAATTTAACTCGTGTTGCAATTTTTTATGGTTGTGCAATTTTACAATTTATTTGATTTTCATCGTTGGGTGACTCACTTATGGTGTGCTTTTTATATTTTTATACCTGGGTTCTATTTAGTTTCAACTCGATGAGATGAGGATATTACATCTCATGCATCATTCAGACACATGATATAATCACATTCCATCCATAGTTTCCATGCCATGTAGGTGCATTAGAAATTGCATGTTGTTGTGATAGATGTAGTAGTATAAAATGCATGTTGTTGTGACAGGTGCCTTGATATATATTCCTGTTGTTAATAGGGTATTGGTACATGTTATGGTTGGGTTTATGGACACTAAACTTTGGTTCCTAATAAGTAAGGCCTCTCTTGGACCGTAATTTAGTGGATCATGATCCGGCCTGTTGTTTAGAAGGTCAGGTGATAAACACAGATTCCTGGGGAGTATGGTCCCCCACAAATCAGAATTTAGCATACCAACACTTGATATTTAAGAAAAAGGGGCTCTGAAGTAGTTTCTGAGTTCTACTGTCCAGAAACCCAGACAACACGATGTGTGGTTCTTTAAATACACTCTATATACTCTTCTACTCGGGAAGAAACAAAAAAAATTAAGTACATGTCGTGTACCCTAAGTACATGTCGTTTAGTATGTAACTATGTCATAGGTCGTGTGGGCAGAGACACGGGATGCGGAAGTTCTAGAGGGAATACGCCGTGTACCGATTGTACACATCGTGTCATGTTGACCTTGTGTCTACCATGTAACTAACAATACAGATGGAGAAGTTTTCACTTAAACACGCTTTTTAGTCCTTATACACACCGTGTAGTGTAACCTGGGAATCTGGTCATGTAATGAAGAACATGAGTCGGTTTTATCTTTTCTAGTACACTTTTTGTACCTGTGGGACATTCCGTGTAGTCTTGACCGCTGAGAGACCATGTGGACTTGGCCGTGTGGCTGGAGAAATAGGGTGGTGTACACACCGTGTTCAGGTCTAACATGTTTTGTAGTGTCAGCGGAGTAGCCAACTGTGTCACTAACAACACGGGTAGTTGGAATCCAAGTCGTACACGTCGTGTCCATCTGGAACATTCTGTGTAGTGTGAGCTGAGTACCCAGCAGTCTCAAAAACAAAATTGGTCGGTGAATCTTGTCCAGTACATGCCATGTAGACTATATACAGGTTGTGTAGTCTCATTTTAAGGAGAGTCATGTGGCTTATCCATGTAGAAGGACTTGGGCAGGGGATGATAATTCAAGTACACGCCATGTGTAAAGACAACACGCCGTGTGTTTGGGGTGTTACACGACCAGTGCTGGCAGAGTACACGTCAATGTAAAAGACCTAAGGGAATATGTCGTGTAGATATTATAAAAGTCGTGTAGTCTTGTTTTATAAAACTAGAATGTTTTATTTCTCCTGTTCCCTTATTATGCTTTCAGTTCTTAGTCTTTGATGATCTTTATCTAAGGTGTGTGTTTAACTTTGTAGATTCATGTCGCCGAGACGACTTTGAGTTGTTTTCCAAGAGAGTGGCAATGATTATACTCTAGAGATGGTAGGCCTCAGGCTACTGATGGATCCTCCAGTAGTTCCAGACGTAGTGGCAGTTGATATTCTGGATGCAGGTGTGGATGTTCAGCTCCGTGAAGGCTTTATGCGGTTTATGCAGACCTTCCAGGGAGCACCGACGATGGACACATCCATGGAAAATCCAACACTCATATTCCATCTGCAGAATCCGACTATGTTTTTTGGGGATAGAGGACCATAGGTTGAGGAGTCTTGGATGGGTTCTATGTAGACTATCTTTGAACATCTGGGGACACCTCCTGGGAGGAGGGTCAAGCTCGCTAGATACATGCTGTGTGATTCCACCAAGAGATGGTGTTATGTTACCACCTAGATTGGGCATCATCGAGAAATGTCATGGGAATATTTTTAGGTAATTTTATATGACTTATTATTTTCGGAGACGCTGAGGGTAGATAGAGCTCGAGAGTTCATGAATGTACAATAGGGTTCCATGTCCGTGATGGACTATTCTACCCGCTTCACCGAGCTACATCATTTTGCACCTATTCGGGTGGGAGATGAGATGTTTAGGGTTCGACGCTTTGAGGATGGTCTTCGATATGAAATCTGAGTTCTAGTGAACATTTTCAGGTTGCCTATAGTGCATGTTACTGTGATACAAGCACTGATTACTAAGCAGAACCTTTGGGAAGCTGGTGGTGAAGACCAGGGCGGTTCAGCACCAGTTTCTGGTACTATTTCTACTAGTAAGAGGAAGAGGCTGATTGATTTCACTCACGGTGGCAGTACTAGCCAGAAGAATTCTTCAGGTGGCCAGGTCATGAGCTACAAGTGTGGTATGGGGGGGCACAGGAGACATCAGTGTCCCCGTGACCCAGTGGAGTGTCGAGCATGTGGCAAGATGGGTGATCTGCAACGTTTTTTGCAGGGAGTTTTCACCAGTGTCTAGTGAGAGGGTTTTCGTGTAGACTCCACATGCAGGAGAAGAGCCAGCGGCTTCTTACCAGTCAGGGAATTGGAATACGTCAGGACGTTCAGGTCAAGGTGGTGGTTGTGGTCATGGTGTCCAGACACCATGATCTTAGAGATAGTAGGGAGGGTCACCTCAGGGTAGCCAGGTTGTATCATAGGGTCGAAACACTGGGTGGGCATATGCAGTGAAACAGACCCAATAGGATCAGGATCCCGGACCTTCCACTGTCAGATGTACTATTCTAGTTTTTTCTATTTTATCTTCGGTACTTTTCGATATGGGTGTTACACATAGCTTTATATCTGTGCCCATTGTGGAGAGCCTTGGACTATGTGTTTCTTCTTCTGATGATTTTATGATGCTAGACACTCAGTTGGGGAATAGAACGACTGGTGTGTGTCAATTCAGGGAGTTTCCCTTAGAAGTTGGTGGGTGTCACTTTCTATGGGACCTCTATGTCTTAGAGATGATATCCTATGATGTCATTCTCGGGATGGACTGGTTGGTACCATTTTGATCCTTTGTAGATTTCTATAGTCTTAGGGTGAGTTTCACATCACCAGAGGGCATAGAGTTTCTATACAAGGGTTAATGGGATTTCCAGGCGAGCAGAGCGGGACCTGAGGATCGTGGGTGAGGTGGAGTGATAGCCCAGATTACATTATTATATCTGGATGACTAGGGAACTTGTCAAAAGGATTTCCCTCTAGTGGTTGATCTTTTTAGGGATGTCTTCCCGAACAACTTTTCGGGTCTACCATCGGAATGAGATGTGGATTTCTCTATTGAGCTTGTACCGGGTGCGGCACTGGTGTCCATTCCTCCTTACAGGATGGGTACACCAGAGTTGCAGAAGCTCAAGAAGCAGTTGGAGGAGTTGCAGGCAAAGGGTTTCATCTAACCCAATACTTCTCCTTGGGGTTCGCATATCATGTTTTCGAAGAAGGCGGATGGTACCCTCAGACATTGTGTGGATTATCGGAAGTTGAACCAGTTGACGGTGAAGAACCGATATCCTTTTCCAAGAATTGGTGATCTTTTTTATCAACTTCTAGGAGCATGAGTGTTCTCAAATATTGACATGAGATCTGGATATCCTCAGTTGCATGTTAGACCATCGTACATACTGCTTACAACCTTTTAGAGCTGATATGGTCTATATGAGTACTTGGTTATGCCATTCGGACTCATGAATGCGCCAACAGTTTTCATGGATATGATGAATCGTGTGTTCCACCCTTATCTGGATTCTTTTTTGGTAGTCTTCATGGATGATATCTTGGTTTACTCTCACACTCGACACGATCATGCCACCCATCTTGAGATTTTACTGAGTACACTGAGAGAGAATTAGTTATATGCTAATCTCTCAAAGTTCCACTTTTGGATGGACCAGATTCACTTCTTGGGTCGTATTATCTGAGATGCAGGAGTTGCAGTGGACCAAGAGAAAGTAAGAGCAGTATTTTCCTAGGAACATCCTAAGAACGTGTTTGAAATATGGAGTTTCTTGGGGCTGGATGGTTAATATAGGAACTTTACACAGGACTTCTCCCACTTAGCAGCGCCTTTGATGGGTTTGACTAAGAAGGGTGTGAAGTTTTTTTGGTGAGAAGCTTACGAGACAGACTTTCAAGAGATGAAGGGAATGTTGACATCAGCACCAGTCCTGCTACTTCCAATTCATGGGAAGAGCTATATAGTTTACTGTGATGCATTGAGTATTGGGCTGGGAGTAGTGTTGATGCAGTGAGATCGAGTAGTTGCATACGGGTCTCGGTAGTTGAGGCAACATGAGAGGAATTAGCTGACACATGATCTCGATATGGATGTAGTTGTTCATGCATTACGTTGTTGGAGACGTAATCTCTTGGGAGAACATTTTTTGGCGTTTACGGACCAAAAAATTCTTAAATACACCTTTATCCAGTGTGACCTGAATCGGAGACAGTGAAGGTGGGTTTAATACCTTCCGTCCTTCGACTTGGAGCTTGCTTATACACCTAGTAAGGGTAACACAGTAGCTAATTCACTGAGTAGGATGACTCAGATACAGGCAGTGTAGGGGGCCACTGGTGAGTTGAAGCTTATGGATTTGTTCTCTGAGATGCATTTAGCGGTGCACGATAGTCAGGGGAGAGCCTATATTTCATCCTTAGTTGTGACTTCTACCCTCCTAGATAGAGTGAGGATGAGACAGATATTGGATTTAGAAGGCCCAGTTCTATAGGAGTCAGTGGAAAGTGATGACCCTCCTCTTGGTTGGACGATAGGTGGTGATGAGGTACTACATATCCATGGAAGAGTGTGGGTTCCAGGGGATATACGCAAGGAGTTGATGTGGGAGTTTCATGCTTTAGCTTGGGCAGTGCATCTTGGAGTTACCAAAATGTACTGTGACTTGAGATGTCAGTATTGGTGGCCAGGTATGAAAGGAGAGGTAGCTGGTTTTGTTACGAGATATTCCACCTGTTAGTAGGTGAAGGCGGAGCATCATAGGCCAGTCGGACTATTACAACAAGTACCCATTCCAGAGTGGAAATGGGATGATTTCACGGTGGACTTCATGACCGGGTTTCTGAGGTCACCTCGAGGCAGTGATGTTGTATGGGTTGTTGCGGACAGACTTACGAAGGTAGCTCACTTTTTTCCAATCAAGGAGACCTTCAGTGTGTACGAGCTCAGGAAGTTGTATATCTGAGAGGTAGTACGTCATCATGGGGTTCCTTGTTCTATCATTTCAGATAGGGATTCCTATTTTACATCTCGCTTCTGGCAGAGTATTCAGAGGGCACTTGGTACACAGGTACTTCTGAGCACAGCTTACCACCATCAGACCGATGGCCAGTCAGAGCGTACGATACAGGTTCTTGAGGACATGCTGTGTGCATGTGTTCTGGACTTTAGGGGATCTTGGGAGAAGCACATACCCCTGGTTGAGTTTTCCTAAAATAATATTTTTTAGGAAACTATTGGGATGGAACCTTACGAGGATTTATATGGTTGGCCATGTCGATCACCTCTATGCTGGTTGGAGGTAGGTGACGCAGCTTTAATGGGACCACGTCTCATTCAGGAGACTTCAGAGCTGGTTTAGTTGATACAAAAGTGGATGACTACTACACAGTTTCATCGGAAGTATTGTGTTGATCGCTGCAGATGACCCTTTGAGTTCGTGGTCAGGGATAAGGTTTTCTTTCGTATTTTACCAAGGTTGGTACACAGACAGATCAAGAGACAGGTTAAACTTTCACCATGGTATGTGGAGTTGTATGAGATTATGGAGAGATTCGGGCTAGTTTCCTATCGGTTGCAGTTACCATAGAGGTATCGGTCCATGCACGATGTCTTCCACATATCTCAGCTGCACCATTATCACTCAGAATCGTCTCACGTTTTTCATCCTGAGGAGGTTGAACTTCAGGTCGATGCATCCTTTTAGGAGCATCTAATTCGTATTGTTGATAGGAGCACAAAGGTTCTCTAAGGAAGGTCAGTTCCTCTTGTACGGGTGTTGTGGCAGCATGGCCGAGTTCAGAACAAAACCTAGGATTGGGAGACTAACGTACGTGCTCAGTGGCTAGAGTTATTCCTAGCTTTATCTTCACCACCCTTGGAAGGGGAATTTCGGGATGAATTACTTTAAGGGGGGAAGTTTGTAAGAACCCGATTCTTATTCATGAGGTACAGGCTTCTTCTTTTCCTTTTTCCTTAAGTGTTTTTGAGAAAATAATGAAAATGGGGGAAAATACCTAATTTTTTGAGTACACGCCGTGTACTTTTCCATACATCGTGTACTTTGGTCATGTGGGATGAGTACAATGGGCATGTTTGCCTATCAGTGACGAAGGGTGTGAAAACTGACAACATGTTGTGTACTTAGTATATACACATTGTGTAATCAATCGGTAGGTGAACAGTAAAATAGAGGAAGTATCTACCAACAGAATGAAAGAACAGGCTGTGTACATTAAAATACACACTTTGTAACCAAGTTGGTTGATTAACAGGGAGGCGGTGGAAAGTGGCCGCCAAAGGAATAGTTAAAAATGAAAATTTCATGTTCTGTACTTGAGAGTACACACTGTGTAGTTGTGTTTTTTTGTTATAAATGGGCATTAGCCTCCTCATTCGGCAGAAGAAGTAGTGGGTTCATTTGGAGCATGAGAGAGATGGTCGGATCTTGGAAAAGCTCCTGACCGGACACCGGGACTCTGATTCCTTCGCTGACAATCTCGTTTAAACCATGCGGGTGAGTTATTATTTCTCGTTGAGTGTTTCCTTCCAATTCTTTATCAAGGGGATGGTATTTTTGTTTGAATGGGTTATCATTCTTCCTAGATCTACGTTGTTCTTGATTGATTCAGGAGGGTTATTTGTGTATATCGATCAGAGGAGATCAAGGTAGGTGGTCTGTTGTTTATTTCTAACTGTCGAGTTGTTTTGGTATACTATTGTGCTACGCCCCCATGTTTGGGGTGTCGTATGGCTGAAGTCATGACTGATTAAATACCTATAATTTCATAGGTAATTTAATGAATATGTATATACTACTTTTTGGGATCGCTGCTTTGATCCAGGGCCACACTAAGGGTGAGGTTCCCTTGATTAGCCGTTTGTCCCGGATACCTGTGGGTATGCCGTGATTGTAAGAATGTTTTGAGTTTTATTGAGAGAAAATATATATAAAATTCTTGCTTATGAGTTGGGATTGGTTTGTTTACATGTTTAGCCTAAGGGTAGTGTTTTTCTTAGCCTGAGGGCAGCGTTTCTTTTAGCCTAAGAGAAACATTTCTTATGCCTATGGGCAGTAGCTTCCGTGCCTAAGGGACATATCTCATATGCCTGAGGGAAATATTCATTATGCTTGAGGGAAATCACCTGAGGGTTTCTATTTTGATTACTTGAGTGTAAGGATTTGTATGTCTGAGGACACTTATTACTTTGAATATTCACTGTGGTGATTTCTCATGTTTTACCAGCCAAGCTAAAGCACAGGCTTAGTATTGTTATAACCCTATACTTGTTAGATAGCCTGTTGTGGTTTTGTTGCGGCACTATATAAGAGATTTTTGGATAAGGCTGAGTCTTGGAAACTTATAATTCAATTATATTGAGTTGTTAAATAAAAATTAAAATGGACATATAACTGGTAGTAATGTTTACTTTTGAGTACTTCCTAGTTTATTGAATTTCATTACTGCACACTGTTGTTTCACATTTTCACTGACAGTTGGGCATGGGCCTTTGGTGGTTGCCTACTAGGATTAATTTCTCACACCCTGTTTGGGTCTTGTCTTGGGCCCAAACAGATTATTTTTGCTGCAGGTGTTGATAAGGGCAAGGTTCCTTATACATGTACTTGATTGTTGTATAGGAGTAGGAGAGCCAGGGACAGATCTTAGGCTTGAGATGTTGATGAGTTATTGTTGCACTGTTCTTTTTTTCTTTGTTGTACTTTTACCTTTTACTATATTTTTGTAGATTTCATTGTATCCTTTTTTGGTTGCCTTCTTAGAATTAGGAACACATTGAATCATCATATATATGATTGTTGGTTATTTCATTACTTCAGTATCGTTGTCCATTTTAGCTTGGTATTGCTTATAGATTCCGTTTTTAGAATGTTTGTATTTTCTCTACTGTGCTACACTTTTACAAATGAGGTCATAGTTTCCCCACTATTAGGCCTAGGCCCTTACTACTAGTTGTAAACCTCTGGTTTTTTTGGAAATTCACTTAAGGTCATGTGACCAACCGAGTTTGGGGCACCCGTTGAGTGGCACCCAGATCCGGGACGTTATAGTAAAAAATACAGAGAAGATGCATCAAATAAAACATTAATTAGTGAGCTGATTCTCATAAAGTATATGAATACTAATCCATGTAAGAAGAATAAATCATGGTCAAGAATAGGGAGGGAAGTTTTCACATGTGGGGTTATCCTATGAAATGTAACTAAAAAATATTGGAAGTATTTAAAAATAGAAACGGTTGATTAATCATGATGAACAATATTATTCAACATGAGGATGATTGAGAATTACCCCTTATAATATCTCAACCTAGATTATTTTAAAGTAACTATAATGAAGATCCACTAGAACATAGGTGAGTTTACCCACAGACTTATGGATATTGACTATTAATGAAGGTCTATGTGTTGATTTTGGGGAGACTATAACCTCAGTAAATAAATAATAAAAACAAAATTACGTAAATAGTGGAAAAATTAAAATAAAAGTAAAAATAAGAAGAAAAAAAAAATATACCATAAGATATATAAAAATCTATAATTCCATGTAAAATATACAAAATTAAATCAAATAATCCATTAGTTATTCAAATTTTTATATGAAAAAATAATGCAAAGTAAATAGATAATCCATCACAAAAAAACACCTAGCCCATCAGAAAAATCATAACATATAACTCATAAACCATTAACACTTCCATATTCAATAGGCTCTATAAAATAAATACTTCCATTACTTGTTCCTTTAAATATTAAATACTTATAAATCCTATAGTTCCCATAGAGGGAATGCGTATGAACTTAGTATGACACCACCAATTATATCCTAAGCTAGTATTTGTATGTATACCATTTTATGCAATGAGAAATAAATAATAACTGATACACAAAACCTAACCTTCTCTACATGTAAAAGTATTGTGTATTCAATAATGATAATTTTAATTGGATCAGCTATTGATTGAGTGAATTTAAACCATTTTTATGTATCCAAGGAGTTGGTATAGGTTGTGGAATGAGTTTTGGGATTTGGCCTAGTCTTGGGAGTTCAAATATTGTGAAATTTTTCTATAAGTGATTTTTGGATGTGTTATATTGGATGAAAATAGATATTTAGGGTGTTTTTATATAATTTAGAACCTCGGTGGTTTTTTGGATGAATTTGGGTATTTTTTGACTTATAGGTTATTTATGGAATTTTAGAAAATTCTAATATGTAAGAGTAAATTTTATGAAATTTAAGAGTCATCATGAATACAAGACATAGTATTTGTAAAATGTGTCTAAGTATTATAAGTAATATTATCCATATAGAAGATTTGATAAAATGGATAAGTCTTGAAAACACCATGTGGAAAAGTTACAATAACATATGGGTACCGCATATATAAGAATCCTTTTTTCTATGAAAATGGGTAAGTGTCGGGAGCCTTGATATTCATAAGTTTAAAATTTTGGAAAGGAAAATATGTACGAGTAACATTATGGGATGTGAAAAATAAATTTTTTGTCTATGGTAAAAAGTAATGGTAACTTTTCGGTGATACATAAGGGTCACCAAAGTTGTGTGTAATTTGGATATATGTTGAGTGACCATGGGATACATAAGATTAGGATGAATAAAGGTAAATTATTATAATATGATATGTAAGGGTCATTTTTATTATATAAAATGGTAAATTATAATAAGTAAGGGTAATACCCAAAAATGTATGATTCATTTGATATATTTGGATTGGAGATTTTTAATGTTTTGGAAGTTTCCAATGATACGCAATGGTCCTCAAGGATGATATGTAAGGGTCATTTGAAGAAAAATATGATATGTAAGGATATATTTTGGATCCTATAGATACATAGGGTATCAATGTGGAAAATATATAGGGGTAAGTTCTATAGATAAGGTTCCTTGTGTTTGTCCAAATCGGTTTTTATGAATTTTTTATAGATTTTTCTAAAATGTTAATTTATTGATTAATTTAAGTATAAAAGGGGAATTATGGTCTTTTTATTCCATATGTTGTTGGGGATCTCCAGTTATTGACTCCATCTCTTGTTTTTAATACTTCTTGAGAGATTTTCATCTAATCATATCAATTATTTGTGATGTTTTTTCGGGGATTAGTTGAGTATAAGACTCTAAGTCTGTATGAATATATTTTTCATATTTCTCTCTATTACTGAGTCTCTCTATAGAAATCCATAATCAAATATAGCTTGTAATATTTTATAAAATATACCCTTTTAGTTGAATCAATCTATGGTATTTGATGATCGTAGTCCTCCTAACTACATCTAGTCATTGGAAAGATTTTTCTTATGTTATACATGTGACATAAATCATTTCAAAAATTAAAAAGAAAAAGGTTTTGTTTGTGTGGTTGGGAATGGATAAGCTTGTGGTTTTTATTCTTCATAAGAGATACTTGATGGTAGTCACATATAGAAAATTATGGGATATCATTTTTTTCTTTATGTTGAACCCATATGAATGAACATGTTATGATGGGTTTTACTAGTTAGTTGTCCAACTAAAATGGTAATTTTTATTATCATGGTATTCCATTTTGGGATGGGGAGTGAACTTCATTACTTTATGGTACTTTTTCCTCCATGTTCAATGGTCTTCGTAGTTAACTGTGACTCATTTTTATGCCCTGTTGTATGTTTTTTTCCACATATTGATGTTTCAATGATTATAAGATACAATGTTTTATATTATATGCTTCCTTAAATTTATAAACCATAGGGATAATTCTATCATCATGGATAACCAGAATTGAAACATAGGGAGTCACATGTTTAGGTATACTTTTTATTTTCAATTTTATACTTATATGTTAAAATATCCATTTTTATATTCTTATTAGGTAATTATTCAAACCGCCTAATGTTTTTCTTAGTTAATTGTAGGAAATATTAGATGTAACCTCACCAGTTTACACCTAAAAATGTAAAATGAAATTTCAGGGAATAAATTTCCTAATGGGGGAATAATGTAACAACCAAAAATTTTATCAATGGAAATCACCTTCTTAAAATCCTCTCATATTGTATAAATCTTATAAAATAATATGTAGAACATAATAAAAACTTTATAAATGAATAATGAGGGAAATAAGTGGTATTTCAATAAATTAAGGAACATAAACTAAAAGAATAGTAACTTGTCCATTAGTATAGTAATATAAAAATTTAGAATAGTAATCCAACCCTTAGAATAGTAACCTCACCAATGAAAATATAAATAAATTTGAGTTATCTCATAAATTGAAATGTGATATATTTATATCATGTAATAAGTAAATAAATGTTTTAAAAATGATAAATGGAGTGTTGGAATTTTTTTGAAACAAAAATATTTATTTACAATATTTTAATTAATACACTTATTTAAAATAAAAAAATTTCTTAGATAATTTATTCATAAATTAGTATCTTCTTGTATTTTAACTATGAGATAATTTTTTGACACCTTAACTAATTTTTAAAAGTATCACAAATTCTATTATAATATTAAAATCAATATTGTTGAGTAAATGTTGATTTTATTTAAAAATTAAATTTCTTATATTTATAGAATTATTTTTATAAAATAGAGTCAATTTTTAAGCCTAATTATTTAAAAATGGTTAATGTTAATTTTTTGATTTTTCTAAAATAGTTGAATTTTTGGTAAATAGACAAATACGATAATTTGTTGTATAAGAAAAATATACGAATTATTGAGTCATGGATGATTTATGAATGTAGTAAGATACCACTAGTTTGAAATAACATTCACTTTTTACTTTACTTAGTCACAAAAATCAATATTGATAGTCTTGATTCAAAATAATGAGAAAATGAATAAAATAATCAAAACACTCTTCTCCTCCACTATAAATACCACCTCTTCTCCTCACACCGTCAATGCCTTTAATATTATGAAAATTATACCGAATAGTATCCCCATAATCCCCCCCAAATACATGAACCTTTTGTCTAAAAAAATTTAAAAACCTAATTTCCTTAAGGATGTTCTCAAGGAGAATAAGTTCAAGAGCTAAAAACCTATTTAGTTTTCTTTTATTTTCTTTTCAAATAATTTTCTTTTCTTATCCAATACTCAACACCTTATCCAAAAGTGGAATGATAACTCTAGTATATTTTATAAGTGATAATTTTATTATGTTAATGGTATATTTACCATCAATTCTATTTTATTCCCCTTTGGTTCTAAAAATGAAAACATCATCTGTGCGGTGTTGATTCACCCCCTTCATGGACGGTGATTTTTAATTTTATAATACTTCCTATAAGGATAGGTATAAAAACATTTTATAGTTAAAAAATATTATTATATCTCAATTATGGATTATTTAATCTTCTATAACTAGTATATATTCATAATATTAAATAATAAGACAAAACGAGCTTATGATGATTAGAAAACCGCCAAAATAATCTAAATGGTTATCATTAACTTTTTATCTAATGAATCATCTTTATACCTAGAAAAATTATATATAATACCAATTAATCCTATATATGTTTATTAATAACATATAATTTCCATTATGGAAAACTATTCCCATTCTACATGGTCTTTCATACATGTATACAAGTTAACTAATCATGAAATCCAAGGAAATAAACACCCCCGAATGACAAAAATGATTCATACAACAGATCAAAAAGGCATTAAATGAACATATAAAATATTAATAAATAAAATACATGATGAATACTTTATTATTTAAGTTAATAATTAATCGAATTTCATTATCTATGACATTAAGTGAAAGTACCAAACACTTTCGGACATAATGTAAGGGATTCACTATGAACCACCATTTTTTCTTCGAGTTATGATTTCTCTCTATTTACCCAAATATAATTATTAATTAATATTATATACTCATATTAAAATATGTTTTTAAATTCCAAATTTATATTCCTAGCGCAAATATGTTTTCTTTAATAGGGAAATATGTGTTTTATAGGGTTCCCTTCTCAATTTCTCTCAAAAAGCAAGCCCGATTAATAAAACATCCCAATTTATTACCCATTTTAAAGTACACTAAATACTGTTTTTTAATTCACCAATATATTTATAAAAACCTTAGTTTTATCATTAAAAACTATATATGTTCATTTCTATTTTTATTCAAACAATTATACCTTTTATCATTTTGACATCTCTTTAATATTTTCCCATAAACTGCATTAAAGAGGCTCATTTCTAAATTTTCTTAGACACTCTTTTCAAATGTTTTCACATTAGTTGAAAAACAATTACCATAATATATACCTATTTTTCCTAATTAATGTCCATTTATTATTTAAATTCATTCTTTTATGGACACCATTATGTTACACCCATCAGTTGTGCCTTATAAAGTGATTCTGCTACCCATTTATCTTAATGGGTAACCCTTATGTTTATGTATGATTCTTCATGTGGAACACATATTCAGACATATGTTATTATGTTTGTTCCCAGATAGTTCTCTAATTTATTGATTAATTTTTACTCCCATGATATGTCATCTCCGAATAGGGAGTAAACTTGATTCATTTATGGGACATTGTCCGCCATCTGTATTAGTCTTGGTAGTTGTCTTTGACTCATTATTATGTCATGTTGTATGTTGTTTCTAAATTAATATTCTTCAATGATTATATTATCTCATGTTCTACAGTTTTTTCTTCCTTATTTTTATTCATGTTCCATTCCTTCCCATGTCATCATGTGTTTCCTTCTAACCCGTGTGTTATGATTTATTCTAATGTATATTCCATTACTAGGATTTTTAGATGTTCTTTTTTCTCTATTTATTTCCCATTTTATCCAATGAAGATGTAAGATCTCAAAGGATGTTAGGATCTCATTATGGAGATTAAATAGAAGATGCTTTTATTTAATTCTTTCTAATTATATTTCAAATCTTTCAAAGACACTAGAATTTATGAACCTTGGTTTTTATTTTATGATTAATTATGATTGTAATCATGTAAAATGATAGGTTTATTATATATAGAATAATCATAGAAAAAGTTTTAAACAAAAACAAAACCATTTTAAATACCTCTTTGAAAACATTTTGGTAAACCAAGTTCAAGCATTAAATTAAAAATTGAATCATCCTTTTTTATGTTTATACTCATATACAATTACACAAAAACATACTCAGAAATATGTATGTATATATATATAAATTTATCAATACATATAATAAAATATTATCATTTAAATATGTGATCATGTCTATATATTTACCTATTCAAATGTGAATAGGCACCAAATATAACAATATACATAATTAAATTGAGATATAAATAAATAATAAATAATAAATAATTAAAAATAATAATAATTATGAAAAATGGAATTAATAATTAATCAATCCCTGAAACTCATGTCTAAACCATTTAAATTTTTTAAAAAATCATAATATTTTTAAACACACAATTCCTTTGTGAAAATAATCAAAAAAATTATTAGAAACATATGTTTTTTATTCTTTAAAGGAAGAAACAATCAGGGAAAACACGAAAAACCCATTTGGAAACCAATTATAACCACTTAAAACTTTAAGCAACAGACTATATTAAATTTAATTAAATCTAAAAATTATAATTTTAAATAAAACCACTCAAAACACTCAAGTATATGTGGTGAATTTTGGAAACTCAAAAACATATAATCTCCTACCTAGGGCTTGAAAATACTAATAAAATACTCTAATTAAGGTGATAAGGTGTCATAAATAACACATATAACACATAATAAACAATAACCATAGTGAAATAAATCCCAAAATCCCCCTTAGGATTTATCAATGGAATACAAAATAAGTGGGAAAAGAGAATATAATAAGAAAGGTGAAAAGTAGGAGGGGGAGAAAAGGATTACTCAAAACAAAATCTATTTTAAATCACCAAATAAAGGGGGATGAGAGGAGGTGACACATTGGGTAGAATCTATATGATGTGGGAATCACATGATAAAGGATGGTAGGAGGGTTTGTATATCGAAAAAATGGATGGATGTGTACTTTTATATATTATAATTTTTAAAGACCTAGGTGATCACATGGTTGTCACACTATTTACCCAAACTATAAACTAATTATTATCCCATCATTGGGAAAATAATTCACCCACACATTTGGTTAACATGGTTTTTGAAACTGTGAACCATCCTTGTGAATCGTCTTTTCCCCATGGTAGACACCCTTAATGGGGTCATTAGGGGGTTAGTACTAACCCTGTGGCAAGCCAAAAATTATGAAATTTTTAAAAATTAAAACCAATGGCCTAAGAAACTGATGTGTAAAATAATTTCAAAAAAGACTAATTAATTAAATAATTAATAATTATTGTTCTATAAGGAAATTTGAAAGGAAATGTAAAACATCTACTCAAATACTGGAAATATGTTGTTGTGGGACACATTACCTATAATTGTACAAATAAAAGTACTATTAAATCTCAATATGATGAGAAAGGTGGGGATCCTTAAAAAACGTATAACAATAAGAACAAATGTTCAAGTAATAAAAAAATTAAATTAATGAGTAATCATGGGAAACCTCATTAATCATAAGTTATATCTTTAGATGATAAGGTTAATTTTTTTCAAATTTTGTAAAATTATTTGATTCGTCAGGTTGTGATTATGGAAGAGAAGAAAGTGCATAGAAAAAATGTAAATTGAATTACTAGTTGGAAGAATGTATTGATGAAATTACAAATCAAAAGAAAAAATTAATAAAGGATAAAAAATATTGCTACTGAAGATAAGGAACGGTTAATCAAGAAGGAAACTGTATATGTTTATGAGATTAGAACAAACAAGATGAAGGTCAAAGAGAAAGAAATGATGGAAAATGATCTTTTATAAAATATGGTTTCAGGGAAGAATTACTTTTCTGGACAAGATCTATATGTATTGTTATTCAGAATGAGATAAACAAGATGAGAAAATATTACTCAAAGTATAATGATATTATGTGAGATTGTATTAGGTTGGAGAGATGAAGGGTTTTAATAGGGAAAGGAAAATTATTATTAATTTACCAGATGTTAAATTTGTAATCTCTAACATTTCTTGATGAAACATATTGAAAACCCTTTTTAATAATTAACATAAGTGAAACTATTAACCATAAAATGAATAAAGTAGGCCAAGAAGACCACTTTTCCTAATAAAAATAAGTATTACATTGAACTAGGATAGGAAAAATATAATTTTTTACATATCTAGATTCAACCTGGAAGATAAAAAATAAAAGTTATCTATTGGTTTTATGGATGTTATAGACACAAGTCATTATTATGATGGTATAATTCTATGTAAGGGGAAACAACCAAGTAGGTTTTATGCGAAAACAAGGATAAAAACTCATTGGAATCATATTTTCATGAATATATCAATCTATCCACTTAGAATATATTTGAATATTTCAAATATTTGTGTAGTTAATCTGGATAAGAGGTCACCAATCTAAGGTTTTCATGACTAGACTACTAGGATTGATTTTATATGTTAAGAAAATGCATACATCCAAATATGAAGGGTCATGAAACTTTATTTAATTTGATAAGAAATGCGATAATCTCAAATAATTTAATCTGTTCAATAAAGAATGCATACGAATATGTCAAGACTAGTCGCAAATAGCCAATGGAATAGAGAAAGAAGAGGTGGATTCTAAAGAAAAAGGAAAAAAAGTGGTTTTGTGTAATGGTACAAAATTTTATGAGAAGCATTTTATAAACACAAATGTGAAAATTTAAGTGATGATTTGAAAAATGTGTAGAGAAACTACACATGACCCAAAATATTGTATGAAAATACTATTGGCCCAAGAAGTGATCATGAAGAGGACGATTCAAGAAAAAGGTGATAAAGTTCCTCTTTCCTATAAGGTATAGAAAAAAGTTTCAAAAAATAAAATAGCTTAAAATAATGAGATGAGAACAAAATCTATTGAGGCTAATTACTAGACAAAAATGGATTATAAGGGTAAGATGAATATTTCTTGTGTGAGTTGAATCTCTTTGTTTTAGTGTTTATTCTAAGAAAAAATTAAGTTACCTCCTTATTCCATATCATTCTGGCTTATATATGACAACATTCAAGAAATTGAATTAATAATTATGTTTTATACACTCTATAAGGAAATAATGTTTCTATTCAGGATTTATCCTAACTTATATAAGAAATGAGAAATGCTTTAATCCCTTGAGAGAAGAAAATATAAGGTGGAGCAATCAAAATTCATGAGCCTCGTGAATAAAGAAAAATCTTGAAAACCCCATGAAATCTAGATAAATTGGGTTTTTAATCACACATAGAATCGTTATTATTTGTTCTAGAAATTTTATTTTTTATGGGTGATAAATTATAAAAGGATGAGACAAAGGGGAAGTTATTTAACTTCCACATGAATTATTTTTATGGTTTTTTAAGTTGGTATCATTTTGTTTATTTTTTTTTTTTTTAATTTATGTGAAATGAACTCTATAATGAGATTTGAGAATGGTATCATAGGAATGGAATTTAATGGAAAAAATTGAACACCTTGGTAATACAGTCTTGTTTTATACAAATTATATGCACATGTAGACTTAAAATTGTCTAGTAAAAGTATCATTACCGAGAAAATCATGAGATGTTATCCGTATCTAAAGTGGGTAAAAGATATTTTTTATATATTAATAGAGGAGAATAT
Source organism: Viscum album (assembly GCA_963277665.1). Lineage (NCBI taxonomy): Eukaryota > Viridiplantae > Streptophyta > Magnoliopsida > Santalales > Viscaceae > Viscum > Viscum album. Next base: position 137,021,540 of record OY728128.1, on the reverse strand, counting down.
AAAGAAGTTTATTAGTGTCACTAAAGGATAAAAATTAAGTTATTAATACATCCCATACATTTTCATTTATTTTCAATAGGTTTAAGAATAAAGAATCTATATAATCACACAAATTAACATTGGTGAGTATTGGTATTCCCAATAAATTCAAAGAGTAAAATTGAAGTTCCCATGTTTTTATTGATTTTCATCAATGATTGAATATGTTTTGGTGTGGTTTTTTTTATGTTGATTCTTATATTATTGTTATGGATTTAGGATTAATCATTGAATATCATGCTTGATTGTCACGACCCGACCCAACGGGGCTCGAGCCGCGACTCCCCAAGCCCGCCTCCAATAGGCCAGGGGCTGGCGACCAGCGCCGAGTAGGCTATCACACACATGGGAGACATTAGCCTAAGGTACCTGTACACACGCACCCACAAACACCTCCATGCAACAGTGCAGAGATATAGAAACTGAAAAGTAAATGCATGCATACAATCTATCCCAAACCAGAGTGCAACAGCAAAAGTACAAGGGCAAAACAGGGCCCACCAAAAGAAAACTACAAAGTGCGTCCAACCTGCTCTGAAGAAGGGGAACGCTGCCACAAACACCCGCCGGAAATCTCGCTCGGCACAGCTCCGGTAAACACCCCGGTCAACTCGCTCACAAAGCTCCGCCTGCTCCGGGTCCTCCTGGGACTCCGTCAAAAGGCATGTGGTCTGCACAAGACACAAACATGTGCGGGCAAAGCCCGTGCAGGGGTGAGTATAAACATACTCAGTAGGCACCCCAAAAACCCAAAACCCCAGGGAGCAACTGAAGGCAACAGTCCGCTCAACCCAGCCAGAGGGAACCCAGACGAGAGAGAAACTCCATCTCGTGACCATCCTCGGCTAAACACAACTAGTCAGCTCAGCTCAGCTCAGGTGTATGCCCATACATACACCTTGAACAATCCAGATATACACAGCTCACGCCACAAAGCCACAAGAGGTACCGACCTCGTCACCAGCAACTGACCACAACAAGGAGAGTACACCACGAACACTGTCATACCAGATGACACTCATCCGAGAGATACACTCCATCGGGATACTCGCAAACATCTCAGACGTTCACCCGTGAGACCACGCTCGACGGATAGCATCACCGAGGAAACATCACCGGAACACCATAACCACCAAACTCCTCGGATAGGGGATCACCGCTAGGGTCCGCTAGGGGATACCAAGACCCGCTCCGAAATACGTAGCTCACAGATAGGGGATCACTCCCAGGGTCCGCTGGGGGATACCACGACCCGATCTGGCATACGTAGTTCTCACAGATGGGGGATCACACCCAGGATCCGCTGGGGGATACCACAACCCGATCTGCACTCGACAGAAGCTTCACACTCAGATAGAGGATCATCGTCCATATAAAGATGGTCACGACGATACCGGAACCCTATCTGGCATAACTCGCGATGTAGGGGATCGAACCGACGATGCCACAACCCTACCGGAACCACGCGCTGAGTAGGGGATCGCATAACCAACGATACCGCAACCCTACCGACATCAAGCGCTGAGTAGGGGATCGTATAACCAACGATACCGCAACCCTACTATAAACATCATGCTGAGTAGGGGATCGTAAACCCGACGATGCCACAACCCTACTATGCACGACCCACCGCGTAGGGGATCATATTCCCGATGATGCCACAAACCCTACGGGGTTAACCTGCTATATAGGGGATCGCCGCCCGTGAATAAGCGGTCACAGCAATACCAAGAACCCGATCTAGGGTAAAGATGCTAGAGGATCCACTCCGGGCCCACCGGAGGGATACCACAACTCTAACAGTTTAAACATCCCATCGAGAGGATCACAAACCCATACGAAAGTTGTGATGCCACACGAACCCTCGTAGGAATGAACCAAGGGAGAACCCTCAACCACTACCGGTCCAAACGTCGCTAACCCGAGCGACTCGCCTCAAAGCCTCACTGCGCACCTCCGAAGCCAGAACTGAGGCCATCATCGCGTTCCACGCGGAAAAACACGCAGGATAGGCTGTTTACTCGCCCTTAACGGAGCACCGGTGAAAAAGGCACTATTCACCGTAGCTAGCTCGTGCGGGGCCCACACAACGATCCTGAAACCCATCGAGCGGATCACACCACAGCGATCCCCTCGGAAAAACAAGCGGAATCGACTACTCGCTCGCCCAAAACGGACACCCGGTGGAAAAGGTACTATTCACCGAAGGCCGACTCGGGTGGGGCCCACGCCTGGATTCCGAAACACGTCGAACGGATCGCGCCATTGCGATCCTCTCGGAAAAACACACAGGATTGACTATTCATCCGCCAAAATCGGACTCCTGGTGTAAAAGCTGCGTTTCCCCGCAAACGCCAAAACCCGGCCTCGTGGGGCCCGCACCCCGTTCGCAGTCCCAACACCCGGAAACCATCTCAAAAAGTCTGTCATACCATCAGGGTCCCAACGCCACTGACGGCACGTCAAACGGACGCTCCGGATAGAAGTTACAACGGCCCGAAGTCGTAAAATAATAAAATAATATTATTTTATACGACGTTTCTAGCTCCCGGGCCACGATCCCGAACCCTTAAACCCTCAAAGTGAGTTCAAAAGGTCCGTATCGACGCAAGGAGTGAGTCACCGCAAACGGCTCGCGAATCGGAGTTACGGTTTGCGAGTTACGGGGGTTTAAAGAACCCCCGGAACAGTCTGGCCGGACCACCGCAGGGTCGCCGGAAACCACCGCGCCGCCGCCGGACTCCGCCGTGCCGGAGCCGGAAACCACCGCGCCGCCGCCGCGCCGCCGCGGGTCTCGCCGGATTCCGCCATGGCCGCCGCGGGTCTCGCCGGAAAACCGGATTTTTCGCCGGAAAATTTCCGGGAGCCACCGGGAGCACCCCGGTGCTCCAAATTCAGATCCGAAACATGTTTCGGAAAGCTCGGGACCCGAACTATACAAATCTTATGAAAATTTGAAGAAAAACAACACAAAAACGGGATCCGGGATTTTCAAAACTTAAAACGCCTACCTCGCGGGCGAAACGCCGACGATCCGCGCTCCAAAGCTTCCGTTGCACGATCCTGGAACGCCCGCCGTCGAAATCCGAGCTCGACGGCACCTTGATCGCGCGATTCGGCCGCCGATTCGCTGTCGGAAGGGGAGGAGAAGGAGGAGGAACTCCTCCTCTGCGTTACACACGTCCAACAAGGGGGGGGGGGCAGATATTTGTTGAACAAATATCTGCTTAACTCCCCGGCCCGACACGCCCCCGACCCCGCACCAGATGCGAACCAGGATAAGGTCACCCCTAGGGTAAACGCGCCGTTCTGAACGCAACGGCGGACTCAGATTTTCCATCCGAGACTCCGTTCAGAAGTTATTCGAGCCGACGCTCGCACACAAACTTGCCACTTATTTACGGAAACGCCCCTGGTGGCGTTTCTCACCGCAGGCCCGCGCCCGCAAAGTTTACACCCCGCCTAGGGTAAACGGCACGTTCTGGACGCAACTGTGCCCTCAGATTCCCATTCTGAGCTACCGTTTAGGAGATATCACACCCCCGCCACGTGCATAGTATAAAAATACTTAATATTTTTATAAAATTAATTCCGGGCACACCGGGCCTCGGAATCGCACGCCGTCTTCGCGCCTAGCTCTGGAATTATTCGTAGAAATATTCCAGAGTCTGACAGGGCCAAAAAACCCGAGTCGCTACATCCTCCCCCCCTTAGAACTTTTCGTCCCCGAAAAGCCCCAAGCACAAGGAAAGCGACTGAACTCTCAACTGGGTCTCACACACCAGCGAGCTCACAAACAACAACCACTCAGGGTCTTACCAACGCCCTGAACAAAACTCGAGCAAGCAACAAAAGGAAAGAGTACCGCTAAACAGTGTCTGACAAACTACTGCAGTAAGTAGAAAAGACACAAGGCGTACCTCTATCCATCTGTGGTGCCTCTGGGTCGACTGCCTCCAGGGCATGCAACTGCCCTCGCCCTCGGCCACCAGCTCCCTGAGCTTGGCGTGAACCACCTGGGGGTGGGGGTGGTGGCAACTGGTACTGTCTACCACCACCTCCTGCTGCTCCAGCTCCGACGCCACGTCCGACGCCCTGCGTACCTCCTTGCTCGAGACGCTGCCTCTGCCAAGGCGGTACATCGACCGACTCCCTCTCAGCAGCACGTCGGGTCGGACAATCTCTAGCAAGATGTCCCCGACCATCGCAAGCGTAACACCGCCTCTCCTGCGGCTGACCAAAACTGGCCTGCGAGCCCTGTGAGCTCCGAGGCTCAGATCCTCCATCCTGGGGTCGCCTCCTGAAACGTCGGCCACGTCCAGACCCCTGAGTCTGACGTCGGCTACCAGATGCCGATCCGACCGACGAAGTCTCAGCTCCCGGGTGCCCAGCACGAACAGGGGGAAACTGCTCAGCCAGAAAACTCTCCACCACCAACGATCGCTCCAGCACTTCAGCATAGGTGGGCAGGCACAAGGAAATCACACCCGCTCGGATGTCCCTGCGTAAGCCCTGCTCGAAGGTCCGAGCCCTAAAGAACGGGTCTCGAACCATATCCAGGGAGTAGCGCGACAGGTCTGTGAACCTCGCTGAGTACTCCGACACAGTCATGCTCTCCTGACGAAGCTGCAGAAGCTCCTGGATCCGCACTGACCTCAGCGTCACCGGATAGAACTCCTCCCTGAAGAGCCGCTCAAACTCTGCCCACGTGAGCGTCTCCTCGTCATGGGACTACGTCACCAAACTCCACCATCACCCGGCCTAACCATGCAGAAGGCTCGCCGCTAGGACCACCATCTGATCAGGAGGTGTCCTCACTAGGCGGAAAAGTCGAGTAACTGCCTCGAGCCAGTCATCAGCTGCCTCGGGGTCTGGATCACCCTGGAACCCCAGAGGTCGCTGCCTCTGGAACTCGTGTAGCGCACTCAGCCTGCGTGCAACCTCGTCCTGCACCGCCGGCACAACCAGCTGCTCAACAGGTGGTGGCTCCACTGGCAGACCACCTGGAGGTGCAACCTCAGAACCTGCGCCCTGCTCCACAGCCACTACACGGGGCGGGTCATCAGCACAATCCTGCTACGGAACCCTCGCTGGCTGTCGTCGTGGAGGCATCCTGAAATACATTCAAGACACACCACAGTCAAAGAGTATATCTGGAGAGCTGACTCAAGAAGGACAAGGAAAAACCAAAAACCCAGTCCTATATGATGCATGTACCATGATGTCCCTGCGACCAGTGTACGAATGTCCCGAGTCGAAAGGCAGGTTATCAGAGTCCTGGTGTATGGATACGTCGGCCGCCGCACCAACACTGGAGTCCCTGGCCTGAAAGCCGAACTCGAAACACCTTAACACTGCCGCTATGCAACCCAAACCAAACTCACAGCTAGACCAGCTACCCTCTGAGATCCCAAGGTGGAACCTCCTCTGATACCACTCTGTCACGACCCGACCCAACGGGGCTCGAGCCGCGACTCCCCAAGCCCGCCTCCAATAGGCCAGGGGCTGGCGACCAGCGCCGAGTAGGCTATCACACACATGGGAGACATTAGCCTAAGGTACCTGTACACACGCACCCACAAACACCTCCATGCAACAGTGCAGAGATATAGAAACTGAAAAGTAAATGCATGCATACAATCTATCCCAAACCAGAGTGCAACAGCAAAAGTACAAGGGCAAAACAGGGCCCACCAAAAGAAAACTACAAAGTGCGTCCAACCTGCTCTGAAGAAGGGGAACGCTGCCACAAACACCCGCCGGAAAGCTCGCTCGGCACAGCTCCGGTAAACACCCCGGTCAACTCGCTCACAAAGCTCCGCCTGCTCCGGGTCCTCCTGGGACTCCGTCAAAAGGCCTGTGGTCTGCACAAGACACAAACATGTGCGGGCAAAGCCCGTGCAGGGGTGAGTATAAACATACTCAGTAGGCACCCCAAAAACCCAAAACCCCAGGGAGCAACTGAAGGCAACAGTCCGCTCAACCCAGCCAGAGGGAACCCAGACGAGAGAGAAACTCCATCTCGTGACCATCCTCGGCTAAACACAACTAGTCAGCTCAGCTCAGCTCAGGTGTATGCCCATACATACACCTTGAACAATCCAGATATACACAGCTCACGCCACAAAGCCACAAGAGGTACCGACCTCGTCACCAGCAACTGACCACAACAAGGAGAGTACACCACGAACACTGTCATACCAGATGACACTCATCCGAGAGATACACTCCATCGGGATACTCGCAAACATCTCAGACGTTCACCCGTGAGACCACGCTCGACGGATAGCATCACCGAGGAAACATCACCGGAACACCATAACCACCAAACTCCTCGGATAGGGGATCACCGCTAGGGTCCGCTAGGGGATACCAAGACCCGCTCCGAAATACGTAGCTCACAGATAGGGGATCACTCCCAGGGTCCGCTGGGGGATACCACGACCCGATCTGGCATACGTAGTTCTCACAGATGGGGGATCACACCCAGGATCCGCTGGGGGATACCACAACCCGATCTGCACTCGACAGAAGCTTCACACTCAGATAGAGGATCATCGTCCATATAAAGATGGTCACGACGATACCGGAACCCTATCTGGCATAACTCGCGATGTAGGGGATCGAACCGACGATGCCACAACCCTACCGGAACCACGCGCTGAGTAGGGGATCGCATAACCAACGATACCGCAACCCTACCGACATCAAGCGCTGAGTAGGGGATCGTATAACCAACGATACCGCAACCCTACTATAAACATCATGCTGAGTAGGGGATCGTAAACCCGACGATGCCACAACCCTACTATGCACGACCCACCGCGTAGGGGATCATATTCCCGATGATGCCACAAACCCTACGGGGTTAACCTGCTATATAGGGGATCGCCGCCCGTGAATAAGCGGTCACAGCAATACCAAGAACCCGATCTAGGGTAAAGATGCTAGAGGATCCACTCCGGGCCCACCGGAGGGATACCACAACTCTAACAGTTTAAACATCCCATCGAGAGGATCACAAACCCATACGAAAGTTGTGATGCCACACGAACCCTCGTAGGAATGAACCAAGGGAGAACCCTCAACCACTACCGGTCCAAACGTCGCTAACCCGAGCGACTCGCCTCAAAGCCTCACTGCGCACCTCCGAAGCCAGAGCTGAGGCCATCATCGCGTTCCACGCGGAAAAACACGCAGGATAGGCTGTTTACTCGCCCTTAACGGAGCACCGGTGAAAAAGGCACTATTCACCGTAGCTAGCTCGTGCGGGGCCCACACAACGATCCTGAAACCCATCGAGCGGATCACACCACAGCGATCCCCTCGGAAAAACAAGCGGAATCGACTACTCGCTCGCCCAAAACGGACACCCGGTGGAAAAGGTACTATTCACCGAAGGGCGACTCGGGTGGGGCCCACGCCTGGATTCCGAAACACGTCGAACGGATCGCGCCATTGCGATCCTCTCGGAAAAACACACAGGATTGACTATTCATCCGCCAAAATCGGACTCCTGGTGTAAAAGCTGCGTTTCCCCGCAAACGCCAAAACCCGGCCTCGTGGGGCCCGCACCCCGTTCGCAGTCCCAACACCCGGAAACCATCTCAAAAAGTCTGTCATACCATCAGGGTCCCAACGCCACTGACGGCACGTCAAACGGACGCTCCGGATAGAAGTTACAACGGCCCGAAGTCGTAAAATAATAAAATAATATTATTTTATACGACGTTTCTAGCTCCCGGGCCACGATCCCGAACCCTTAAACCCTCAAAGTGAGTTCAAAAGGTCCGTATCGACGCAAGGAGTGAGTCACCGCAAACGGCTCGCGAATCGGAGTTACGGTTTGCGAGTTACGGGGGTTTAAAGAACCCCCGGAACAGTCTGGCCGGACCACCGCAGGGTCGCCGGAAACCACCGCGCCGCCGCCGGACTCCGCCGTGCCGGAGCCGGAAACCACCGCGCCGCCGCCGCGCCGCCGCGGGTCTCGCCGGATTCCGCCATGGCCGCCGCGGGTCTCGCCGGAAAACCGGATTTTTCGCCGGAAAACTTCCGGGAGCCACCGGGAGCACCCCGGTGCTCCAAATTCAGATCCGAAACATGTTTCGGAAAGCTCGGGACCCGAACTATACAAATCTTATGAAAATTTGAAGAAAAACAACACAAAAACGGGATCCGGGATTTTCAAAACTTAAAACGCCTACCTCGCGGGCGAAACGCCGACGATCCGCGCTCCAAAGCTTCCGTTGCACGATCCTGGAACGCCCGCCGTCGAAATCCGAGCTCGACGGCACCTTGATCGCGCGATTCGGCCGCCGATTCGCTGTCGGAAGGGGAGGAGAAGGAGGAGGAACTCCTCCTCTGCGTTACACACGTCCAACAAGGGGGGGGGGCAGATATTTGTTGAACAAATATCTGCTTAACTCCCCGGCCCGACACGCCCCCGACCCCGCACCAGATGCGAACCAGGATAAGGTCACCCCTAGGGTAAACGCGCCGTTCTGAACGCAACGGCGGACTCAGATTTTCCATCCGAGACTCCGTTCAGAAGTTATTCGAGCCGACGCTCGCACACAAACTTGCCACTTATTTACGGAAACGCCCCTGGTGGCGTTTCTCACCGCAGGCCCGCGCCCGCAAAGTTTACACCCCGCCTAGGGTAAACGGCACGTTCTGGACGCAACTGTGCCCTCAGATTCCCATTCTGAGCTACCGTTTAGGAGATATCACACCCCCGCCACGTGCATAGTATAAAAATACTTAATATTTTTATAAAATTAATTCCGGGCACACCGGGCCTCGGAATCGCACGCCGTCTTCGCGCCTAGCTCTGGAATTATTCGTAGAAATATTCCAGAGTCTGACAGGGCCAAAAAACCCGAGTCGCTACATTGATAATGTATCGAAGTACAACTGATGAGTAATATATAGTGATTATTAAATAAAATGAGAAGTTTTGAGGCTAAATATTGGAATTATGGCTTAGAAATTTTCAAGAAAAGGTGGTTATAAATATGATGATTGATGTGATTTTACTCAATAAAATAAATGAAAAGTGTTTCTATATGTAGAAACACTATGAAAAACATCATTGAATATTTCTTTGAGTTGATTAAGGAATTATGGATATTATTTTAGGAGTCCATGAGTCGAAGTGTAGTATGTTTATAATTACATGATGTCTGGTTAATCCGTTGATCATAGCTTCATAAAGTCAGTTGTCTATATTATTGATTCATTGACTGTGTGGCCATATCATATGGTAAATTCGATCACTTTTTGTGGTCCTTTCATATGGTTTATTGGCATACTCAATTGGTTCTTTATGTGGTCAATCCATACAATGTGGTTTATCTAGAAGACCAATAGGTTATACACGAGTTCCATTGACACAGACACTTTATATGGTATCTTCTCTAAGTCAATTAGAATGGTTAGTTTTTTTAACATGTGACAGATACTCAGAGACACTTGTATGTGTGGTTTTTTAACTAAATAAAATATGGTTTCAAACATAGGTATTTATTGAGGCATACTACTGGGTGAAAATATTAGTTTCTTGATATCATATATTCTATGGAATGTAAAGATAATGAGATTATATATTTTTCATTATTTAAAATTTTGATAAATATAATAATCACAATTAAATATAGGAATGAAAAAGAGTTGTCAAAGGGAGATGATGAACAATGAGATGAGTTCCATGTCACTATGGGAAGTTCCACATTATAGACCAATGCATTAGTATATTCATTCATACAAGGATGAAAATAATGAGAGTTTTGAAATTATTCATACTTCATGTATACATGGAGGAAGATTTAAATGAATTTAAATTCATGAGATCAGTGGATAAAGATGATCTATGATATATTAATATCTCCTAGAATTATAAATTTCAAAATTAATATGGATTAAAATGGATATTATTTTTATTGGATTTATAATTGTAATTTGTCTATAAAAATTGAAAGGTTGTGTGAAAATAAATTGAAGAGTCTTTATGTGATTTAAACTAGAATAATATAGGGAATTATTGACTTCAGAATAAGGAGAAGAACCTAACAATAGAATCCACTCATATTTTTTGGATATTAAATATAAAATAATATGTAAGAATAATTTAGATTTATTATTCTCAATATTATTATTTTTAATATAAAACTGAAATACTGGCGAATAATATTTTTTTTCAATAGATTGAGATCTTTGAGTGAATTCATGAAGCAATTTTTTAGAATCTTGATAAATTATTCAACATCATTATCAAGAGGGGAGAATAAGTTCAAATACTAAGGAGGATCTTGATCATCCATAATCTGGGAAATGTTTCAAGACTACTAAACCCATTATAATGGTTGATGAAGTTATTAATGATTGTACATGAGTATACATATTGACCTAGACTTCTTGTAAAGGAATATCAATTCATAATTGTTTCAAAAGAAACCAAGATAATATCAATTTCTTTATTTCATTGGATCAAAAAATATGGATTTTGTGACTGGGGTATATAAATAATTAATAGAGTATTATATTAGGGGTACATAACCAACTTCTGTAGTTGTGGTAATGGCATGTATTAAAAATTCCTTTTATATACACATGGAGATTAAGTGGAGATTCCCTATTGTGGAGCCTAACCAACATGGAAATGATTAGGATATTATGTTGAACCTTTTAAATATCATTTGTTTTGTTCTCTCTTAAATTTATATATATGAGTTAATGTTGTGAAATTATAATGAGTGGATTAAGATCATTACTATGATATATATGTTAAATTTAAAAAAGGATATAATTTTAAAATAAGGCTACTGATTTAGCACCCGAAATGGTCAATCTAGGGGCATTATAATAATTGTATCTTTAATATTATTTTCATTTTGATATATGTTTAATTTATTTAAGATATATTAAGACCATTATTAGTTATTTTTAGTAAGGGGAGTGTCTCAATCCTCTACCAATTACAATGGAGAAAATTTTTTCTCTAATGAAATTGAATTCATAGATTGCCTTTCCATTTTCCATGACCCTCTATATATTTCTTTTCCTTCCCTTACTTTCCTATAATAATATGGTTTATATCAAAATTTATAGATTGAAAATATTATCCAAAAAAATATTTTTGTGAGGGATATATTCTCATCTTTCATAGTTTTCCTCCATATGATTTTCCATATATATAGATTATCACCTCATCATTTTAGGATATAGAAAATAACCAAATAATTATTACTTTATCCAAATTAATATCTTATCAATTACACTCCACATTATTATATCATTTAACTAGATTTCCTGACTGTGAAGTATTGTTGATGGTTAATTTAGTGATATTTCTTAACTTTTTTTCTTTCCTTTTGTCACTGGATTTTTTTTGTTTGGTTCTTGGATGATCAAAATTCATATCTATGTTTAATATAAACCATTTAATTGGTTTTTGATTATTTAATCAAATATAAAAATTTATGAACTAATTTTATCCATCTATTTTATTTATTAGACTAAAAAATTCTTAAATTACATATTAATATTGGAATTTTATATTTCAATTTATCTTCTAATTTCATATATAACATAAACACTTATTATTTAAGGGATTAAAATTGATCTAAGAGGATCGAAAGATATGGGGTTATTTTCCTTTATAATTTTTTAATCTAAATAAATTAAACTTCAATAGAGTACAAATATAGAAAAAATATATATGATATGGAAAGTAAAAAGGGAAACTAATTTTTTTTATAAAAAATCATCTAAAACTTGGTCATAAAAGAACCTTTATATAACCTCTTCAATTACACTAGGTTTTCATTAATACCTTGGATTTATTGGTATCCAATAAACCCAAAAATATAAAATATAGTTTATTTTTAATAGTTTTATCAAGAAACAAAAATCCTCGCTTTAATTGTAGTGAGCACCCAAGAGAGTACTAGGGAAAGAGAATAGATTGTATTAATATAATCCTTTTGATGAGAACTCTCCAATATCATAGGAATATGAAATGTATATAATGAGAATATATATATATATATATATTGAGAGAGAGAGAGGTGGAGGAATGAAAAAAGGACCAATGTACAACAAAATTCTTTAAATGAGTGAAATCGTAGTAACCAACATGAACTAACAACATCCAACAAGATTTAGAACTTTTATAAGGTTTCATATAATTTATTTATTGATTTTAGATCTTCTTTTAGGTTTTTGGATCCATTTAATTTTTAATATATCATTTGGGGTCTAAAATAGCCATTAGAGCCGACAAAATATGGGGTTTTGGCTTTATGGGGAAATACTACCAATGTATAGTTGGATCCACTCGAGTAATCACCGAGGAAATATGTTTTTCATAGACTCCATAATATTTTTTATGAAACTCATTAAATTTATGTTGGTAATGGTAGTATCTTCTATCCCTTACACCATACATCTGGTGATGATTTTATAGGTTTCCAGTGGGAAAGTAGAAAAACACCTATGTTAATATTGTTTCTATGTGGATTCCTTGATGTTTTCTAGACCCACTAGGACTTGTTTTAGGATTAATATATATTCACGTTATTAAAAAAATATTAAAAATTTCTAGTAACACATTGAACCATTTATTATCACTAAAATATTGGGTGTCATCTACTGACATAGATCAATCTATTAACAATAGACGAACTACTTCTTAATAAGGCTTCAAGTTTATCTCCATATACTCCAATGGCCACCGACTAGAAGAAGGTACTAGGTTTTGTCTACGTGGAGACTATGATCTCATATTATATTAAGAAGAAAATTTAAATAACAAAAAATCATCCAGAGTAGTAAGATAATCAAAGTGGGGAATCATTAAATATAAACATGGTTGTAATAATGAATGAAAATTGATAAACGTTCAAAAAAACCCATGTCATATATAAAAAAATGATCACCCAATATGATGAACATATATACTAGAATAAATAAAATAAATTGGAGTAAAAGTTATAAGGTTATATTTCCCATACTATGTCATACAATATACCCCTATCCCAATACATGTTTGATCTATCCCACTCAATCAATACTAAGACTCAACAAAACCTCTACATGTACCCAAATTAAAATTTTCTCATACACCATAGGGTAATGGAATATTTAGTATGGTTTAAGTAAATAAATTATTAGGGAATCACCAATGTGGTCACATATATTTCTATTAAATTAAGCGTATGTTTATGTTAACTACTCATGTGAAATAATAATATCTAGTGAAAAAATTAAACTAAATTATAGTTGTTTCACCATGGTATTAGTGTATACCCAATTCATCCCATGCATACTTATTTTAGTAATAGAATGTATCTAATAAATCAATGTCACTATAAGGGGATATGATTCCTAGCCTTAGGAACACCTGTAATCAAATCCACTATATAAATTATGATTCTAGATATGTACTGAACATCCTATAAATAGGGAATATGATTAAATTTTAGGAAACCTAGGCATAATAATAATGATTTAATTAACTAATGTATCCTAGATAATTCCTTGGTGTTCCCTAATAAATCCTGATATCGTATTCCTAGGTACTAGATCATAGAAAACCAAGAAATTCTAAAAAGGATAAATATCTTAGGGACATTACCCTTAAGTAATATGTAAATATTAATCACAAAATATGAGATAGTATCTTAGCATCAATCAATAAATGGCTCAAAAAATCATTATCTTACAGTTCTGGGAAATTTAGTAATGGTGTGTGTTACTAATCCTGAGGAGCATCCCAGGCATCAGTCAAGGATAGAAACATAAATCCATAGTTATGTCACAATCATACAATAAATTTGGGAAATACAGTCACTTGGAAACCTCTCAAATCACCTAGAAACTAGATGGCTAGGAATAATATTGGACCCAAACTAATTGGGGTTATGAGATGAACTCAAAACCTATTATATTACCCTAGAACATTGAGAAATCCTAGTGACATGAGGAATTCTTGTAATAGAAAATTCAATCAATATTTATCATAATACATATCTCAAGAAGTTTCTCTAGGAATTCCCACAATTACATATCATTGTGTCTAGACCACAAACCAATTTATAAGAAATACTTATGGAATTCATAACTACATAAAAAGTAACAGGGTGAAATCATTAATAAAATACTTATGTTGGAAAAATGCCTAAACCCATCCCAACTATCATACCCTCTTGGGATCACATGTTCAATATGGGTTCTTATAGAAAAATATTACATTCTATACCCTAAACAATGAGGCACTCGCTCAGGTTCATTCAACCACCAAGGCACCCACTATTTCCCCTTGGTTAATATAATGGGTAGGTATCCCTTTTGAGATCCTGGGTGATAGAATTTATGCAAAGGATCACCTCTTGAGACCCTTGGAATCATTATAGAAGTAGATTCATCATAGTTAAAATTATATTTGATAGATCCACAGTCTTCAGTCATCGCCTACCACATCAAGACATCAGGTCCTAGAGCATCATAAAAATGTTATCATGTCCTTATCATCTACACATGTTATTTCCATAGTAGTAATGGTCCTAATATGGCTTAGGGACCATCTAATTCATCAAGGTCACTCTTGGATGGTCTAATCACACAACCCAGACCCATTATACCCAAAGACTATCCACCTAGACCTATAAAAATTATGACATGCCTCACTAGGTGCAGAATCACATACTAATAGTTTTATTGACTACTTAGTGTTTTAAGTGTCTCTATGTCGGCCACATGGGGCCATGGAATGAGGCTAGTGTGCAGGGAAAAGTCATGTCCTCTAGAATCCATCTATTTAATTACCCATTAAAATTAAATTAAACATTTAAAAAAAATAATTTTAAATAGGGGTCATCAATATTAAGGGTGATCCTACACATTTAAATAATAGGATAACCATGCATAAATTATATATGTAATGTGAAAAAGGAAACCTACCTCATAATAAGAATTCTTTTTATTTTACTAGGGCTAACAACAACTGCCATGGTCTATCCAAGCTCGTGTGAGAAATAATATATCTTATTTGATGACCAAACCACTAGAAGTTTATTAATTATAATTTCATTATAATTAATTAACTAAACTCAAAAAATTATAAATTATTAAGGAATGTAATTATAAAGTCATGTCACAAAAAACCTTAGCATCCAATCATTTCGCACGGAACCATGACGTAATGATCAATAACAACCAATAACACGTCCTCAACCTTAAAATAAGAATAAACCATGAGAAATGATGTCGAAAATGACATAAAATTTTAATATAGGATTTAAAGATTTGAAAATTCACTACGATGATAAATCTCCCTAAAATGGAATGTGGAAAATGTGTATATGGATTCCCAGGATGACCTCTTCTCAGGTAGAGAAAAATACACACTACAAGTGTATAATTAGAACATTATTTGGTAGAATGGGATTGGAAATTCTGAACGGAGGAAATTAAAAATTATGGGAAAAGATAATAGAAGCACAATAACGTCCAATAAAGTCAATAACTTTCCAGAAATCATTAGATAATAGCTTCAAAATACAACAAGAACACCCCAAACAAAAGGGGGAGATAGAGGAAGAGGATGGTGTTTCTTAAGTCACACACAAGAGAGGAAGGAATAGAAGATATGGATACCCACTTAATACAAACAAGGGAAAAGTGTAAATTTCCACTTTTAATGGTCATCACGGTTTGGCAGCATGTTTTACCAAACCGTGCACCAACCTTGTGGTTGGACCTAACTCTAACCAATCCACATCACATGGTTATTGTGACCAATTTACCATACTATTCACTATAAACATGTGTCATTTTTATAATTAATTTTAAACAAACACATGGTTTCCCCTAGCAAGCCTCATGGTTTCCCAACTTGTGTGCCTCTATAAACTGGGATTCTCGGTTAGGTCGAACAGTTTTCACTAATCGTGTTCCAACCATGCACCTCATCCTTCACTTTTCATAAAATTAAACTATGACCTATAAACCCCTAAGAATCTTCTGAAACCTCAAAACTACCTTATGTTCCTCAATCTCCATCGAAAAAAATCACTTTAAGAAATTCCAACATTAGAAATCAAGTTCATATTCTCTGATGTAAAACTAACCCATCCAATAATTGAAAATAAAATTTCCTACTGGAATTGAAAATTTATATGAATTAGCGATCTTAAAACCTCTCTAGCTTAATTTTTCTCATCCATGAGAAGTTTGTTTGGCTATCCAACTGAATAACCTAGCCTAATTGGGTCACGAATTCTCACTCAAATGGTTGTGTTGCATTTTGGAATGCCTAATGAATTTTTGAGTGATGATTTGTATATATTGTTCTTAACACACAAAAATATGATCCAACTATAATAAACATTGTCTTAACATCAAGGTATAACTTATTTGAAGAAATATATGCTGATCTACAATCACTTCGTCATCTGATACATTAACCAACCTATGGCACTCTCTCCCATATGTTCTTATATTTAACAACTAATTTCAAGCCATGATACATAAATAATCATAATTTCCTAATGCAAAATGACCCTAGAATCATAATGATTCTCCTATAATGTTTCTAAAATCACTACACCTGATAACCAGTCCTCAATTCTTATTAGAAAGGGCTGAATTCCAATCAACTAAACATATCTTGGTCATGATGGATTTTCCTTGAAAATACTCGACCGACCCTTACATTGAACCCATATCACTCCAAATTCATTCTCAATGTGGATCCTCATAATCCTCATATAAATAATTGATATAAAACAATTATAACCACCTTGGGAAGTTTGTTCTTGAAAACACTCAGCAACAACAAACAACTCTTCACCAAAACCCAGTCCCGATATATTTATCCCATGTCATCCAATGATCATTCCAAGAATGCTCACCAAATAACATAACAAGATTTGACTAACATTTCATTGATGATTTTCTCCTATATATTATTTTTTTGGTTTCACAATGTGAAAAATAGAACATTTTTTATCAAATGCCTTTGGATTTCCACATGTTATCTCGAGCCTAACCCCCACACTCAGACTCCACCCAAGTCATTATCTAAACTTGTACCTCGAATTCAACTATAAATAAATAACTGCCTAATTCTATTTATCCAGTGGAATCAGTAATTCAAACAGACTTCCAATTACTTTTCCCATCCTCACATGACCATTTTCACTTGATATTCATACATTGACAACCAATGACCCACTCCCTGCCTTAGGATAATCTTTTTCATCAAATCATAAAAATGATTTCTTGATCACCGTATCCCATGAACTATCTATTTCCAAACGTAATGATCAGCATGGATAGATATCCACCCATTCTTGAGCTCCAACGTAAGCATTTAAAGAAACCCATTCTATAATCCATAAGAATTGAATACATGATATTCATTGAGTTTCAAGTTATAAAGCGACCAAAAACATTGAGTTATTACTCAAAATAATCCACCATTAAATGTTTTTTATCCTACTAATCCATGATCATGAAAAGATAGTATTTAGTTACCATTAATTAAACACAAACACAAAATCTACAAATAGTGAATACGAAGATTCACCCTTCGGTCTACCATCTCACATAACCTAATCTATTTACAAGGTAGACCACGTCATAGGTAACTTCTTTTAATTTACCCAACTATTTGGTTCAAAACACTCATAGGAATTGAATTCAAAACCATAATTTGTTAGACCACACCAACCCACTCACCAATGTTCGACTTTAACAGTTACCATAGGCAACTATTATGACCTAAACTCACCATACGCAATGAGTGTACAATCCTGTATCACCAGACTCATGATCCTATAAGTGGAACAATACATGGAAAAAATAACCTTTCTACACAACCTTTTATTATTGACACACCTGGAGGTCCCTCAGAACTCTTATTCAAAATCTGGCACCTTACTTGCTCCATGTTTCATCAACGAATTATATCCACATGGCGTTATATTAGCACCAAGGATATGTATCCTTGGACTATGTGTGTAAATATCATATATATGCTTATCTACCAACTAGACTTATTATTTTAATGAGTTACTACTCATAAATTTACCACACAACTAACAATATATACACTAGTCAATAGTTCTAGGCATTGGCACATCCATACCCATCAAACTCAGTCTCAATGCCCAAGCACCTTGTATATTCTCTCAAAAACAAAGGCATAGTCATGCTTATATTGCATGACTTAAGTACCTTCCTTGCATTAGCCTCAACATGATCATAAAAAAAATATCTCTACCTCTAAAGGTTCCCATAAATCCATTTCAATCCCTCCTTTATGTTTCCCATGATCAAACAGAATGTGGACTCACTAGGGTTTGAGTTAGAAATAAGGGCCTCTAGGAATCCCATGAGTCCCTACTGATCAATTCTTGTAATGGGTCACTAGGTTATACCATATATCCCATAGTTCAAACTTCATGATAAGGTCTCATATCATGGTCCATTATCCCTGATCCTATCTATACTACTACACAACATCTTACATGCCTGAAAACTCTCTCTAAAATATTTGAAAGGTAGGTAAATATATCATCTAACAATGAGAGTAAAAATATATCAACATGGTTTTAATTATAAAGGATGTTAATTCCATGTTATATAGGTAAACATACTTTTAATTTTTGATTGTTAACCCATACAAATACAGACCATTATTAACTCATTAACATAGGGATAGTTCTAACTTCATAACCATTAAAGGAATCACTTTCCAAGAATCATCCTTCCAGTCCCTTGTCATCTAAGAGAATCCTCATAAGGGGTTGATCCCTAGAAAACACATTGAATATTGAAAAGGTGATGAACTAGCACCCACTGGGCACTTTCATATGGTAATACCCCCTTTGGGTCCTAGTTCACTAGGTAGAATTTAGGTATCTATCTGCATCACACTCAACAATATGACCAGATAATCTTAAATAAAAGTAGGTTAATTAAAATATAAAATAAATATATTTAGGAAAAAACCCATTTAGGTTGTTAATAATAATTATTTGACAACACTTAATAAGGATACACCCATAATTGGTCTACTAGAAGTCCATTAACATCCCAGGTCAACAAGGTTCTCTTAACGTCCCCTCTTTATGGAATTTCATTCCTCAAGTGACCTATTATTGTTACTAACAAGACAAAAGGTTCACATTCTAACCAAAAAAGTGACATTTCGTCTAATGTACAGAGGGAAATGCATCAGTTCCCCCTTTTTGAAGTCGCATCACCACATAGATTTTCATAAAAGAATGAAAACAAGGCGTTCTAACTATGTATAATATCACCAAGAACCTATATGGGAAAACACCATTTAAGGTTTTTATTAACTCCTTAAATAGTTAGCGTCATCATCAAAAAAATAAACCACTCACTAGAAACCTATGGACCTTACATTCCAAATATGATTCCTGAGAAAATACTTCTTACCTCTTCCATCAAATATTCAAAATCAATTATTAGCCTATCATTAATGGCATGAGAGCTAGAAACCCATAATAAATCATAACCTTCACACCACATGTGCATCACTTGAAGAAAAAAAATCACACCCAACTATAACATCATAAACCAGGAACTTCAATCCCATAAATCAAGAAATGTAGACCTCCTACTATGGTAGGTTCTCTTGACACACTAACTTGATATCCATTAAATTATCTAAAACATTAATAATATTTATGCCTACCAAGTCCCACATATTAAAAAAATAAAATGTAAATCATCTTATTACTCTTTTTCATGTCCCTATCTCAATCACTCTATTAATAGAAGTTGCATCGGTTCATGACAGGGCTTCAAGCACATATCCCTATAAACCATAGGTTGCAGACTAGCTGTGGGGGAATAGGTTTTGTCTATGGGGAGAATATTTACTCATATAAGAGTAATAAAACATTACAAATAACCAAACATTATCAATAACACTAAAATAATCATATTATGGAAGGAATAAATAACAACAAGGGTATAATAATGAATGAAAATTAGTAATTTCCCAAAAATACATGTCACACATAAAAAACTAGTCACCCACTGGGGAGACCACTTATAAATAAATAAATAAAATAAAAATAAGTTAAAAATTAAATGGATTTACTACCCACACCAAATAATAAAACTTACCTTACAACGGATACATTTCTTAGCCATCCCACTATATCAATATCAACCCTCAGCCCAACCTATTCCTATAATCAAGTGAATATATCGGGTACCCTAGTGAAATAGAGGCAGAAGCAGGGAATGATTATAAAACTCATTATGGAACCAATAACTTGGTCATACAAATAGCTAGTAAATGCAAGGTATGTTTATGTTAACTACTTTTGTGAAATAATAATATCTAGTACAAAAAATAAACTAAATAAAAAATATTACCAAGGGATTTGTGGCTACCCTATTCCAAACATACTTTATTTGTCTAGCACTGTAATTTCTCTAAGAAAGAAACATCACCACAAGGGGATATGATTCATTTCCCTGGGATCACCCATAAAAACCTCTACCATATAAATTAGGATTACAAGTATGAACTAGAAATCCAATAAATAGGGAATAATCCTAGAAGTCAGGCATCTAGGTATACCACTCAAGTCTTATATAACCAGTAGAACCTAGAAAACATCTCAGCATTCCCTAATCTTGTCCAAAACCAGGTTCATAAGACCTTTTTCATAATCAACCAAGACATTGGAACTATGATAAGTCTCTAAGGGTATGAACCTTAGGAGATAAATAATGAATACTCTCTGGATCTAATATTATAAATCGACATCATTCAATAACATTCTCAATAGACTATTCCAAAATAGGACTTGGAAATGCATTGATGTTGAATTTACTAAATCTTAAGAAGTATCTTGGGAATCGATTGAGGAGATCATTATCAATCCTTAGGTAAGTCAAAATTATCAATTTCATGGTGGAACTGAACCCACTGTACAAACTTTGGCATTATGAGGATCATAGAAATATATGAATCCTAGGGGATACCAAATAAGAGGGGTTCTAAGATGAACTTAAAAACCTCCTATATTACCCTAGAACAAGGAGTAATCCTAGTGAAACTCGAAATTATGATAATTCAATATTTAATTAACAAGGATAATAATCTAGATAATAGGATGTGACTCTAGGGAACCCCACCATTCCATATAATCATGTCTAGACCATAATAATTCTTTCAGGAAGTATATCTGGATTTTTTCTTCGTGTCAAAATTAACCAAGTGAAATCATAAACAATAGATATGGCTAGGTAGAATACCTAAACCCATCCCTACAGTCACAGAATCTCGGGTTCACATGTTTAGTATGGGTTCTAAGTAACACCCACCACCATCTCTACCCAATTCAATGATGCACTCACTTAGGGTCAATCAACCACCGAGGAAACCATTGGGTCCCCCTAGGTTAATATAATGGAGAGTTATCCCTTTTGGGATCATTGAGGATATCATATATGTTGATGCATCCCTATTAGGGCACTAATAAGTACTATATAAGTTGAGGCATCTTACTTAAAATTATATAGGATAGATTCATGGACTCAAGTTATCACTAGATGCACTAAGAAGTCATTTACCATGGCATTGTAAAAAATAGAATTTCATTATTTCTGACTATATAGGGTCTCTCCAAAATGGAAATGGTCTAGATATGGATCATGGACCATATTGGTCCTCACAATCACTCAGGATGGCCTACTCACCTAGCCTGATCTCAGTCTACTTTAGCTTTATCAACCTTGGCCTATAAAAAGGCTGACATGCTTCACCTAGGGTAGCCTCACCTTTTAAGAGGTCTACGGACTACTCAGTGTTTCAAGGGTCTCAGTGTTCGTCACTTGGGGAAAATTAAAGAGGCTAGAAGATAGGGGTTGTTTGTGACCCCGGATGTTTATACATTTAATTATCCATTTTAAATAAATTTAACATTTTAAATAAATAAATTTAAATAGGGGACTTTACCCCCAAGGGTGAGTCTAATCATTCACATACAATCATAAACATGCATAAATAGCATAGGGAAAGTAAAAAAACCACCTACCTCAGAAGAATATTTCCTTTTACATTCCAAGGGTCAACAGTATATTTTAAGGCCCATCCATGCTCGTTCGAGACATAGAAGGTCATATATCAAAACAAAACCACCATAAATTAATTAATTTTAATTATATTATAATTAATTAGTTAATTAAACTCAATAAGTTAAAAATAATTTAAAAAATCTAATTAAAAATTAATAATGCCAAAAACTTCACCAACCAATCTTGTCGCACTAGAATTGTGACCAAACACACAAAAAACCCATGACAAATTAGAATCCTTGTACTGGAAATTATCCCTAATGAAGGAAGTTAAAAAAGCACCGTATAAATTTAATTTAGGCATTAAATATTTATAAATTCATTGTGGAAAAATATGTCGATGAAATGGCCTAAAGAAAAGTGTAGATGGCTTCCTAGGATATTTTCATCCTAGGTAAAAAAAATACCTATCATTGGTATTCACTTACACCATGATCCAGTGGAATCAGGATTGAAATTCCAAACTAGGTAAAAAATTAGATGAAGAATAATAGAGGAACATTATATGCTAGTATAGTCAATTAATTACCACAAATCTCTGGATAACAACATCAAAATACACTAAGAATTCCCTAAATATAAGAGGGGAAAATGAGGAAGAAGATGGGGCTTCCTGTTTCACATGTAAGAGAGGGAGGAAGAAAAGATTTTGATTTTATCTTAAGACCCATCTGTTTAAATCTAAGAAATTCCCATTTTTAATGGGTTTCACTATTTGTCCACATAGTTTTTAAAATCATATTCCAACTGTGTGGTTGGAACTGCCCCTAACCCATACACCTCATTTGGTTATAGCAAATAGTTTAACTTACCATGTACTAACATTGTGATATGTTTGTAATTAACTGTAGAAACCTATATATTTTCCCCAATCCTATCACATGGTTTTCCAACTCATTCACCTCTGTAAACTAGGTTACACTATTTGAAAAAATCATGAACCAACCATGGACCCTAAGCTACACTGTTCAGAAACATTAAATCTTGGGCTTATAACCCTTAGGACTATCCCAAAACCTCTGAAATACCTTTTGTGACACATCCATATCAAAAAACATCACTTTGTGGTATTCCAACATTGTAAATCATGTTTCATATATCTGATGAAAAACCAACTCATCAAGTAATTGGAAATTCAATTTCCCTATGAAATTTCTAACTCATGTGAATGTAGGATCTTACACAGAAAGCATGAGATCCATGTACAATAATCTTCCCCTTTTTATTATAATAAAGTTTTTTTGAATATTTATAAATAATTGAAATAAGGGTTTTTGATTTAGTGAAAATAGACAAGATATTATATCATTAAAACAAACTAATAAATAATTATCTAAAAATTTCAAATATTTATTAATCTAGGTATAAACTAATTACTAAATCAAATAAATACAAAATATCAATTAATAAATTTAGATATAAAATCACAAGTGGTATGGTTGAAATCAAACCATTGGGAAGTTTCTTTTCACCCAATTTATGATTTTGTTTTTGAAATAAATCAATTTAGAATAAAAAAAGAGCGATAATTGAAGTTATACCATTGTAAATTTCTATTTATATACATTTTTATTATCAAAAAGTATCAAAAAAATTATTAAGGTTAGAGATAATAAGAAATTTAAATGAAGAAAAAATATAAAACCAATCATAAAATATAAAGTTTAAACATCACTCAGAAGATAAAGAGTTCAATAAAAGAGTATAAGAGTTATAGGGTTTTTATAGGTTAGGATCATCCAAGAGATATATATAAATATAATAATCACTAACTTCATAGGTGTATATCACATTTAATACTATGTGATCATAAGGAATCTTGTTCTCACTTTCATGTTGATAAAACCAATCATCCATTGATATTTTATGTAAAAATGAACTTTTATTTATGTTAGTGAATAGTTGATCAATATCACCCTAATGATCTTTAATTTCATCAGTAAATATGAGCTATTTGGGTGGTTATCCATAGTGACCAGGATTTTATATTGTTGCAACATCCTCCCTGTTTAATTCACTATCTCCTTTGTTGTCTTCATTCACTCGTTCACCTTATTTAAAAACCTCTTCATAACCAAATCCTTAATCTTGTTTTTCTTATTTGAAAACTTAATTTCCTTTAAGTGGAAATATTTCATCCACAAAAATATGAATCTCTTAATTAGAAACCTCTCAATGATAATTATGAGTGTAATCCCTCAACAGACCGTACATATCATAAACCTACTCTTTGTTTTATGAATTCCACTAAATTAACATTGTTTTGATCAAAATAATGCCTATTTTTTCTTCTTTTGGGGGTTACTTATACCTATAAGAATGTATATTAATATCAAAACACCCAATGCTTCATGTAATAAAGAGTCCAAAATTAATTAATATAGATTGACCGAAGAGAAAATAAATGGATTAGGTCAAATGAAATTTAGGGTCCTTTGGAAAGACTCTTGAGGCATAAAAATATGAACCTTAATGAGGTATTCACTAAAATAGAAATTCAAAAGAATTGATTTATGTGAGAACACCATTAATAATAGGGAAAATAGTTTCATACTATTCTTCATATTCAAAATAAATATTTTCATATAATTAAAAAATCTCAAAGGGGTGAATCATTTCTCTTCAAGGAAGTTCAAATAATTTTTCCACATTTTTAAGTCAACGATTCATGAAAAGAGAAGTAAAACAATTTTATCTATATAATTTTGATTACATGAAAACTATGATAGTTTTTTAAAAACCTATAACATCAAGTGTAAGGTTAGATGGTTGATCAGATGATTCTACATGTTTATCCTTTCATTTCCTTGATTTATGGGGTACTAATATAACAAATCAAATAATTATGATATTTTGAAGGTCTAAAGATGAAATTAAAATATATTATCATTTATAATGACAAATAATTTAAAATTTAATCAAAAAATTTAATAATTATGAAACAAAAAATAGAATTGTTGATAACATACCACAATAAAAGAAAATATAATGGAAAAAAGTATGAGGCCTCAAGAGACTATGGAGGATTTAAGAGGGTGTTTTGTCATGTGAGAAAAAAAATAAAAAATACTAATAAAATGAGATTTTTCTATGAATTATTTATTTTTTAGGCCATCTTCTAGAACATTAGTGTGACTCATCCAAAATATGATGGGAAGAAAGTATCTACTATAGGATCTAATAGAACTCTAATGAACCAGTGCTAAAATTCTAGTGGTTTCCTCCTATTACAAATAGAAAACCCCAAATGTAATGCCTCGAACCCAGTTTCCTGGAGCCGGTGAATTATTTATAAAATTGGGATAATTGAAATAATGTTTTATCCTAATGTAACAAATTATTTTAGTAGTTTTAGAAAACCAGATACATATATAAGTCCAACATTACAACTTGAAATGAAATAAAATATGGCATTTCAATTGAAAGCATCAATAACTCCTAGGTTATCCCTAAAGGTCATTCATAATTTTCTTCTTCACATCATGGGAAAATAAAACATAATAAATGGGTTAGCACATATGATCCATAAGGGTAAGCAATACAGTGTAATATATCATAAACATAAAAATTATACATGGTGAATAACTAAAAAACATGCCTTCAAAAATGAACTTAAACATAATATGGCAAGAATATGGGCTAAATAATTAATTCCACAAAAAGAATAATCATTGGAATTCTACTTGTAAAACCTAAATATTTCATAGTATGTTATTTCTTCAAAGTAATTAGATAACTTACACTACACGCAACATCAAGTTCAATCACACCACGACTTACCAAACTAGCCATTCAAAAGTGGTTATGAATAGTGTTAAAAAAAAAATTGGACTTTATATAACCCTTATAATTTTATAGTCTATATTATCATTTTCTTAGACATAATTTAAGGACAAATTAATTTTTTTCAGATAAAAGAATAATTTTTTAAAAAAATGAAATTTTACCGCCTTTTGATGGTGATCCCTTTTTAAATCCAAAATTAGAAACTTTTAAATATTCAATTTTAAAAAATGAACTTCTTCATTGGCATTAGGAAATAATAATTTAGTTTCAATAAATTTTAGGTGTTTTTCTGATTACTTTCATATTTTGGTGAATAGTGAAAAATAATATATTTTAACTGAAAAATACTTTTTTAATAAAAATAATTTATATTGTTCAACTATAAATATGAAAGGTTTGGATGTATAATTAGATTATATTTTTACTATTTAATCCAATGTTGGTTATTGGAAGTAATTTCACTTTAAAATTGGACATAAACAAATGTCAATCTTTTGGTAGTTATTATTTCATAAAAATATGGTTTTTGGTTTTGACAACATGAATTAATTTTAAAATAATAAATGAAATTTCTATGTTTTCAATTTTGTAAAATAGACTTCATTTTTGAATTCATAATATAAAAATTAGCTTACGGTGAATTTTTGGTATGTTTCTGAATACTTTTGATTTTTGATGAATAGTGAAAAACAATGAGTTATAGTTTAAAACTGAATTTTTATTTAAATAAAAAATTATTTTATTTAATTTTATTTTAGGTAAAAATAGATAAATAATACCTATATAAGTTCAATTTAATTAATTGGAGTCGTTTTTTAATAATATTAGATATATAAAATTTTATTGAACTTTTCACCTTCTTTTACCCACCTCCTAGGAGAATTTGTAAATTCACATAATACTTAATTTTACCGCTTCTTTGAGTTGAATTTTGAAAATACAAGAGATATGGTTAATATAAAGTACTAAAATGTGGTTCAATAAGATAAAAATAATTTTTTTGAATAGTAACTTTTTACTTTTATTTACCAAAGTTAAAAGTAAATAGGGTAATTAAGGGTAAAAATAATATTATTATTACCCTAACACATGTTCTAATTCTATTGGATAAGTTTAATTCGACCAAAAACAACCTTAGGAATAAAATATGAACCTCTTTGGTTCACATGGATTAGATTAGGAAATTTATTATTATTTAATTCAAAGAAGAGTTAAAAGAGTTAAAATCAAAGTTTAATAACTAAAACATTTTTAATATAGGGATTCACACAAGATAAATTAGACTATAAATATTCATTATAAAGATAAAAATCTTTCCTAAATAATGTTATTTTATTTATATTTTTTAGACATTAAATAATTTAATTTATTAATGACATAATGATGATGGAGTAAATACCTAATTAATAAAATATTAAAATAATTGATATTATAAATATCCAAATAAATTTAATTTGAGACTTTTTATGACTTCCACTAATTTTCATGGTTAATATGACATATTATGGTTGGTTAGATATATTTTATTAGAAGTAATAATGCAGTTATGAATTTAGAAAAAACAAAATACCAAATAGTGTCAAAATTGACATAAAAGAGTTTATAAATCAAATATTATATTATTAATTGCTATTCTATTCCTAAAAATCTAATTTTGGGCCAAAAGAGTTATATAATGATAGGTGTATCATTAATGAACCACTTTTGGTTCACTTGAAAGTATATAGTAAGTTTATTAACCATATAATATAAAAATACAAATAGACATGGTAATGTCAAACAATTTAACAGAGTTAAATCTAAAAGATAAGTTTAATATAGTGACCCAAACCTGTCTAAAACCTATTGTTTGAGTGGTTTTCTACCCATCCCCATATTATCCTTTAAATAATATACTTTGGATCCATTAGAAACCGAAAATTAGTTTATTATCATATAATATGTTATGTTTTTCCTAAGGTTCCCCTCACACCTTCTATAAAAGGGAACTTATACTTCTCTCAAATTCACACTTTCAAAGCCTTTTGGCTCAGACAAACCCTTACCAAATATTCTCTCAACATACCTCACTTCATCCTAGAATCCCTCCTTTGGTTATAAATCCAACTTAAGGAGCCTTTTTGATCAAATCAAAAGGAAGAACCCGAAGAAGAGGTAATAATTCCACCACCATCTTTCAAGTTCTTTTCTTCTTCCACTTATTATTTATTTGTTATTTCCATTATAAAATAATAAATACAATATCTTATATATACTATTATTTTGTTATAAATATGGTACATCCATATTCATTATTCTGTCCATCCTTTGAATGACATGTCATCATACGTGCGTACGTACGGATTACCGCCTCCACGTCGTGGTGTAATTGTTATTCAATAAATTATTATTTGGATGGATATAATAATGATGTATAATTCATGTAAATAATAAATATAACAAGACAATTATTCTTTATATATGATATACCATCCAATTATATGTTATTTTAATATCAAAATAATGATATTATCGCTCGTGCGTACGTACGGATTATTGTCTCCACGAACGCGATAAGATTCATTCCCCATCGTATCCATTCATGAATAAATTTCATTTTATGATTAAAAGTAATTTTTAGATACTTTATATCTATTTGGATATGAATAAGATACATCCCATCCCTGAAAAATATGCCTCACATAACAAAAGATATAAAGGAAAACGTATCTGTTAACACCTGAAACGACGATAATACTAAGATATTATTAACAAATCAATGTTAAAAGACCATATATGATATCATATTAATTTATATTATTCTTTTATAATTAAATAAAAATTATTTCACCATTATACAGGAGGATAACCTACCCTCTATAAAGGAAAATGTACAAAGTTAGGGGTTTCTTATCTCACTTTTAATTCTGTGAGATTTCTATTTTTCACCACTTGTTTATTGCATGTGGTGTGTGTACTGCCCATGATTGTATTCATTTTTTAATATACTGTAATTTATAGATAATTAAATCATCATTTTATGATCCTTCTCTCATGGGTGTATGTTTCTTAAGTTACCAAATCGATAAGGGAATTTGAAATTTTAATTTCCACTCATTCTGTTTTACGAATACTTTAATGATTATTTTAATCCAAGATTATGTGTGGAATCACTATTAATTTTCTTATGTCATAATTTCCACTCCCCTTTTTGTGAATATACTTTTGATACACATAATCACTCCATTGATAAATTCTAAAGTCATCTATATGAACTTGATAAGAGTAATTTTAACTCAATCTCCATTTGTTGAGTTAAATATCCAATTCATTGGTGTTGTTTCTACAAGAATATGTGTGAATGTCCTCTGATTGATTTACACTGAATATCCAATCATAATGAGTGTATTTATATTTTTCACACATAATTATGTCATTGATTTATCTTTAACCTAAGGAAACGGTCTTTATAAGATATTTCATCGCAATTTACATTCCATTGAGACTTCTTTGTTGTTATACACCAAATAATTTTTTCATGGTGTATATAATGTACATTGAAATAGTATATCATGAATACCATTATTCTCATGATATTAAAAAAATTTGATTACCTTAATTATTTTTATTCAAGTGTATCTTTTTTGGTTAGGAACTCTAACTAAAATATCATTTTACATGTTTTAAAGATTTATTATTCTAAATCTTTTTGATTAATGTCCATGTTTTAAAAACGGTTTTAAGGATTTATTTATATGGACATTAATGTTTTAAAATTAAAATTCCTCTTAAAAGTTTCAAAGTTTTATGGGACACTTTGATTCAAAAATCTATTTTTAAATGGCTTCTTAACAAATAGTGTGACTTTTAAATGATTTCAAGAAAAAGGGGGATATTTCTCTCTAATAGTTTTAATAATTATATTCTCTATCTTCCTAAAATTATGCTTAATTAAATGTCATTCACAAGGTAAAATTTAAAATAATATCACATTATTGACTAATACTTATAAAATTATGCTTAATAAATCATCATATAAAACATATTTAAAAATATTGGATATAGTAAAACCAATGGTATATTAATTTTCTAAGGTGATGATCCACTATGAGGGGGGGATAAATCAGTAGATACTATGTTTTAGGATTTATAATCTTTTAAATAAACCCTTATGATATGATAGGTTTTGATCTAATAAAAAGTCTCATCTTAACTCACTCAAATAGAGGAGTGAAGAGAAAGGAACACTCTATATTAGAAAGGTTCAAATCCTTCTTATAATGCATACTCCATATCATGGTTGATTAGTCTTCTCAACCATGGATTCTTCACTATAAGCCCAAGTGAATTATGTTTACATGCATGACTATAGAATCACACTATGCCTTTTAGAGTCTCATTAGACTGGGTATATTTATATTGTTCATATAATGATATAGAAATAGTGTAGAGACCAGGAATTTTCCATGTAAGACTTTGAAATATTTCTATATATATTTATAAAGCTAGACGCTCAGACGACATTCAATTCTGAGACCCGGTGTTCCTGGAATAAATTATAAAAAAATATTAAGTGTTTTTATACTATTCACATGTAAAAAATAGTTTATCTCTTAAATGGTATATCAGATCAAAAATATGAGGCCACAGTTGAGTCAAGAACGTGACATTTACCTTAGGTGGGGTATATCTGTTGTCAGTGCGAGACTTCTGTGAAAAATGCCACTCAAGGGAAAAATGGTAATTAATATAATTAATCTTAAATATTTTATCTAGAATTCAAATCCAAATATCTTTTGAATTGGAGCTCAGAATGTAAATCTGACATAGCTGTTGAGTTTGAAATGGGGTTTTTTTCCTATGCGCGATATAAAATAAGATGGTGTAGTGTATTCGGATTCCGCGATGAGCGGAGCTCCTATAAATAGAAGATATGGATTATGGGATTAGGGTAGGCCTAAAAGCCTATCTCTCTCTCTAGAAGCTCTCTCTCTCTCTCCTCTCAATAATTTTCTTCACCATTCTTCATCGGATCAACGAGCTATCTCTGCTGAATCTTCGGTGGATCGAAGCTCGAGCGCAATGATCAAATTGGTAGCAATAAATGGACCAATCCATGTAGGATTTCATCTATTTTTTTGTTCCAAATCATGTTTTAATTTAAAAACCCTTCATTCCCTCTTTGTTTCTACATTTTTATTATCTTATTTGATGGTTTCACGAACACGACCATCATTACTTACTAGAAATATTTATGTTTCATCTGCTTTATTCATCGCTCTTCGTGGAATTTGTCATCAATTTATTCTACATGTAAAAACTCCAATGGATTTTTAAGATAATCCCATGTATATGAAGATCATGTCCCGAGATTACCAAAACTAGTTCCGAAATAATTTTCAGACCTTCGGTTTGATCGCAGTGGCCCTCGGAAGGGGGCATCAGAGGAGAACTGTCGGTGGCGGTCTGCAGTGTCCCAAGGTGGCATCCGGCCATGGAGAAGGCCAGTGCAGTATGTGAGGCTGGATGGGGGGTTAGATCCTTATGTCACAAGGGTAGAGAAAATAGGCAGTATCTGGGTTGAGGTGGCGTCGGTGGTTGGATGTGAGGCGACTAGATGGTGGTGTTGACCGGGGTGGAAAGCTGAGGTGGATGGAGGTGGACGATGTGGAGGACCCGTGGGGTGGTAGCCGGTCGTGGTTAGGCAGTGGAAGATGAAGCGGGATGACATTGGTAAGCACTGGTGGAGCGGGGTCGCTAGGACAACCGACGGGCAACTGAGGGGGGGGGGGGGGGACTGAGACCCGCTCTTTGTGGGTCCACCGCATGGATTCGAGAGCAAGGGGAGGAGCCTCCACGAGGGTTGGTCGATGTTGTCAGGTGGTGCACAGGATGGGACGTATATAGTAGGATGGGTAACGACTGATGGGTTAGGCTGTCACTGGGCCATAGGCTGGCTGCAACAGATCAGGCCGGCCAGGATGGGCCTTTCCAGACAGAGGGGTCTGGGCATTTTGTGCTGGACCGATCCAAATTGGATGAAAACACGTTCAAAATCATATTTCTCCTAAATAGTATGTCTTTTTTATGCTCCATTAGTGGACATGTCTCCCACTCATAGTGGTGGGCCTTTTAATATTGATTCAATACTTTTAAGTCTTTGTATCATGTTTTGGTTGCATGAAACTCCTATAATTAATAATCATAATTGAATTATTATTATTCCTAAATCTTTTTTTAGAACTACCTTTTAAACGAGATGCATGTTTGATGCACCGTCAGTGGTGGTTCACACTTGAGAAAAATTTTCAAGACAACTTTCATGTGCTTAAGTTAAAGATGGGGTGCGGGTCCCATTAGGGGTGGTTCACACTTGTTGTGGTGAAATGAAACGTTTTCACCGTGTATCTATCTTGGATGAATGAGTACTCTATCTCATGTTTTTTTAGAGTATCGCAATGGCATGATACATATAAATTGTTTTAGGACTGAAGCATGGGCTCCACAAGATGCCTTTTCAGTGAAATGCTCTGACATACACCTTTTCTATCGGAGGTCATTTTGCGGTGAATAAATAGTTGATCTTGCATGTTTTCCCATAAAGATCATCTTTTCATGATCCATTTGGAAGTGTGGAGCCGTGTTCATGATCTAATTAAATGTGGAAACATGAAAGAAATATCGTTGTAAGAACCTATTGATGTGGTTGAAGATAACCCACATCTTGTTTTAACATCAACTCTTGCGAGAATAGAGAAGATGTATGAAGAGATACGGTCAAATGTTTTTTATCCATTTAAGAAGGTGTGCCAGTGCAATTACTCTTTTAGACCTCTGAATCAATGACAATTGTCGTGCGCTCAATGCCCTTTTGACTACATATTTCATGTAATTTGGGAGTAATCTGGCATGCCTAGGGGTACTTGTTTGCTGTTCAGTACCTGAAAATGGTTATGTACACGACCAGGTAATGAGGCGGGGCCACATGATGTGTGGACCCCGTGTGTGTTGTGTACTACTATATGAATCATTTATCTCTCACATCTACTTCTTCTGAACTCGGATTTTGGCATGAGAGTATCCTTTCCTAAGTGTTTTCCATGTATAACACGATGACACCCTCCTTATTGGATTTAATGGTATAATAAGATATGTTCCATGTTTGATGCCTATCTGGGGCAGAACCTGATGACTATAGTAGTGTTTCATTTCTTAGAGGTACCATCTATTAGGGATGGCCATTGTTCCTCATTGTTTTTCTGAGAGGTACCATACAGTAGGGATGGCCAGAGTTCCTTGATGATCTAGAGTGGAATCCCCCTGACATATCAGGTCATGGGTAGCCTCTACGACTTCTATAAGAGTGGAATACCCATAATGTATCTGGTTGTGGGTAGCCTCTATGACTTCTTTTAGAGTGGAATCCCCCTAACACCTCAGGGCATGGATAGATTCTACAAATCCTACAAGAGTGATGTAATATCCTAGAAATTCCATGTAATTTTGTGAAATTGTATTGGATTATTTCAAGACCAGAAGCTCAAACAACACCTAATTCTGAGGTCTAGTGAGCCCAGAATAGATTTTTGAACATTTTTTAAGTTAATTTAAATAAACATGTGATATGGTTTTTATAAATTTTAAACTAGTGCTCAGATCAAAAATCTGAGGGCACAGTTGAACTCAAAACGTTAGGATTCACCTAGAAAGGACCTAACATCGACGGTTGAGGGTCGTTCAGAAAATATAATTTTCATAATTTTCAGAATAAAAATAAAATATATTTAAAATATATTTTATTTTACTTTCCTCACCATTGAGTAGTGGCACGCCATCACCGTGGTGAGATGATGAGGCAGCGACAAACCCCCATTAATGGGGCTCTTTAACTTAAGCGTAACAGAGACGTTATTTCATAAATGAAACAGTGTAACAAAGTGACAAAGAATCATAACATAAATTCTAGGATGCACTTCTCTTTTAATGAGATAATGGATTGGAGAAGCTATTGGAGAGATGAGATTTCCGCTGACGAATCTATGGCGAGAAAGCCTCCCCAATGATGAGCGACGAATGCCCTCTCTTTGCACCCTCAAAAAGATTGCTAGAAACATGGGTGGTGCATCAAGAATGGAGTACAGAGGCGAGTGACCCTACTCTTCCTTTACCAGTGAATCTATCCTAGGTAGGGGTTACCTTTTTGATTTGAATGGTTTTTCATCTTTCTAACAATGAATGCAGACCAACCTAGGAACAATTTAATCCACAGATCATTGTTCTTGTGGGAGGGTGCTCTTTATTGGGGTTTTTCATCGAGATAGAACTTTGTTAAAGCCTCAGAATCTTCCACTTGTTTTAAAAGATCTTATGCAGAGGGTGTAGGCCAACACGAACAAGGCATGATCCCCTCCATCTTTGTTCATTCTTTTGAGTTATTCATTATTGCACCTTTGAAATGGAGGAAAGTGGATTTTGAGGCCATATTAGTGGACATGGAAGCCTGATAATTCCTTTGTTGCAGACAGTTTGTGAAACGGGCCACCGGAGTGGACCCGGTGGTCCATTGAAGCTGTCGATGGAAACTAGCAGACGCGATCGTGGGTGGGTGGGGGTGAACCACAGAAGACAGAGTTGCATCCATCATGGGTCGTGATGGTGTAACAGGAGCTTCTGGTGCTCAGGCTAGCATCTGGCAGCAATAGGATGTGTCCAACCGACCTTGTTAGGTGGAGAGGCCCACGCCGCATGGGCCGCTGCTCACCACTGGAATGTAGTCTAGGGATCGTGTGTGGGACAATGTGGGGTGTCCGGATCCTATCATCTGTGTACTACCGAACAGGCCCACATTTTGGGTTTGTTCATGGGGAACCGAACCAGATGCCCTCCTGGCGTCCAAGCTAGAAGAGGTCAGACTACTGTGCGGGCCGTGCCGGGGAGTGTGAACTGGGCTGCTAAGTGGCTCGGGATGGAGTAAATCAGCCTTTTATTGTAGGCCAGACCAGCAGGATAAAACCGGTCCACTGGTCGGCCCAGGATGGGAATGAAAACTTTCTCGCTAATGCGGGATGGGCTGGATAAATCTAGTTCATTGGGCGACCCAACAGGCTAGAGCCATGGTCAAACCAGGTTGGGTCCAGCAAGTCCAAGTGGGCCTGGCCCACTAGTTAGGTCAGACCGGGCTGGCCCAAACCTAAAACAGGTTGGGTTGGGTTAGTCAAATCAGTTCGTGTCATGCGGGACCACCAGTCCGGGTAGGTTGGTCCAATCTGACTGAGTTGGATGAGGCCCAGATACAACCGACCCATGTTTACTAAAACTCCAATATCTTTCAAACTAGGCATTCGGTTGATGCACTCTCTGTGGCGTTGTGACCCTTGCGATGATACAGTCCTTGGGACATACTCTAAGTGAGTTTTCATGGTAGTTGAGATATGACTATTTCCATGAGTATTTGATTCTACCAAAATCAAGCATGTTATGTGCAGGAATCATGCGTCTGGATAAGACCCGAAGACAAGAGACCCTGTGTGGATTAGCTCCTAGAGTCCCTATGTGGATCAGCTCCTAGGGACCCTATGTGGATCTGATACTAGAGACCCTATGTGAATCATATCCTAGAAACCCTATGGATATCATCTCTTAGTGATCCTGTGAGGATTACCTCCTAAAGACTATGGGGGGATTAGCTTCTAGTGATCCTGTGGGGATCACCTCCAAGAAACCCTATGTGGATCAGCTACAAGTGGCTCTGTTTGACCAGTAGTCCCACAATACTTATATGGGATGAGTACCTCAATAGTCCAAGGTGTTTAGTGTTACAACTAATAGTCTTTCTTTCCAAAATTTAGATTATACCTATGTGAGTGGTCTTCCTCTGTGGTTCTCTTTGTGCATTAATATGTGGTATTTCCTGGTGGGTAGGGTCCCTACTAAGTATCTTGTTACTCACCTCTACACAGAATTTCCTACATGTATTGTGTCTGGTGCAGATGACTAATAATTTGACGGAGGACTTGGGGGCCTAGGACCATGTGGTTCCTAGTGAGATCATGTAGGCAGGGTGTGCTTCTACGAATTCTTAAAGCTACTCTATACTTACCCATCAAGTGTGGTGTGCAGTAGACGACTTGTATTTGATCTTGTACTTACTCTTGTTGCATTTGTCTTTTGTTTGGTTTTTATTCTATCTCATTTACATTCATTTTTTACTTTTATACTTAGTTGTTTTTTAGTCGCATTCATGTTCCCTTTTACAGTTTTCTTGGGATGTGGTAGTGTGTGTGTGTGCAGACAGGTACATAGGAAAATGTCTCCCACATGCATATTGACAACTTAGTTTCTACTGGCCAACCCCAAGCCTTTGGGAGAAGGGCTTGGGGGAGTCATGGTAGAGGCCCCAGGTGATGGGCCGTGATAAAGTGGTATCATAGTTGGTCGGTTCTACTTCAAATATTGGGAGTCTATTGCTTTGTTTTTGGGAAATAGTGTTAGATCTTTCGAGTTTGAATTTCAGATTCAAGGAGACTATTGATTTTTGTTTCAACCGACATATCCATACACTAGGAACTTCAATTATTCTTTTTATCTCTATACAAAAAAAACACTGGTTACATGCATCATATAGGAATTGACAGTTTCCTCATGTTCTTCCTGAAATAGAGTTATCTCACCAGGTATAATCTTTCGACTATGGTAAATATTGATCAATTTTAGGATTCCTCCATGCAGATAGACAGCTAGGATTCTGATGCATGATAATAAGGATATCCCGCCTGACCATGACGCTTTGGTTCAGGGACCCATTCTAGAGATGGCCCCACCGAGTGCTGCACCAGCATTACCACCACTTGTTGATATGTAGTCACTACCAGAATTATTGGTAGAGGATGCACACTGATCAGTGCCTTGTACGAGTTCTAGAGATAGAGACCTCCAAGGTTCAGGGGAGAGATAGATCCTCAATCCATTGAGGACTGGAAGGAGGTGGTGATGCAGGTCTTCCTCTTAGTGACGATTCCACTTGACCAGATGGAGATCTTAGTCGTGAGCCTTATTTAGGGCTCGGTAGGGAGATGGTGGAGCATGAACATACAGAAGCTAATTCACCTATAGTAGGGTAGTATGTTAGTTTTGGAGTACTCTATGAGGTTTAGAGAACTATCCCATTACTCTATAGATATGGTATATGACACTTTTTTTGGGCCTAAATATTTGATCTTAGACTCCAATGGGATATCATTGAGTTGATGGTTTCCCTCATCATACCCACTCAGGATAGAGTTATAGAGAGATACCTACTGGTAGAGGGGTTCCTCGAAGAGAATCCACCCATGGTGGGAGCTACCATTGGGCGACAGGCGGTTGGGTCATCCATGGCGAGCATCTTACAGATGATTCCAACGTCCAAGTGGGACAGACCATCTGGAGGGTGACCCCAGGACATAGGATATGTGGTGCGAGGCCACCAAGGTGGTGGGGGTCAGTATAGGAGTAGGGTGTACTACTCGTGTGGTGTATTGGGACACGTGGCTCATGACTGCCCAACCCACTACACAGGCGGTCAATGGGACAGCTGAGGGATATCTAAGGAAAAGGGAGAGGTTCGAGCAAGGAGTTCCGTATGGTGGCGATTATGGGTGAGGAATTTTCCAAGAATCAGGTGGTAGACGAAAGTTTTAGGTACTACCTCCACCACCACCCAGTGGTCCACCATGGCCTTAGGGAGCTAGAAGACAAGGGTGATCTCAAATTTAGAAAGTAGAGGCCTATGACCCTGACACTCTGTAGATGATTAGAAGTAGGATTTGTGTATTCTCTACCTTAGTTATAGTACTTATAGAAAAAGGTTCTAGTCACTCTTTCCTTTCTATTGGATCGATCCTTATGATTATAGATTCCTACAGAAGGGGATTTGATGGTTACCCATAGGTTTCGGTAGTGTCAGCTTACTCTTGTAGGTGAGAGCGTTGGGTGAGATCTCCTAGTAGCAGCATCGAGGAATTATGATGTCATCTTGGGTTGGGAATGTTTATCTATATTTCATGCTTATATTGACTGTATTTGGTGTAGAGTACCACATTTCCACAATGATGGGACCAGATCTTCCTTCACTGGAGAGAAGGGAACTCTTACTACGCAAGAAAGACTTTCTCATAGGCGGGTGGAGCTTATCACTCACAAGTTTTCTAGACTCACTCTTGGTGTAATGGAAAAGAGGTGTCTGATCTTTCGTGTAGTGGTGGATGAATATGAAAACATATCTTCTAAGGATGTTCAGGGACTACCTCCTCGTAGGGAGGTAGACTTCTGCATCGATCTGTACCCTGGGACGGCATCGATATCCACACCAGAATATTGGATGGCTCCCATGGAGATTCATGAGTTGAGGGTACAACTATAGAACTTGCATGATAAGGGATTTGTGATACCCATAGTTTCACCATGGGAAGCCCCAGTGTTGTTTTCTTTGAAGGTAGACAAATGTTTAA
The DNA here is from genome assembly GCA_963277665.1 of Viscum album. Taxonomy (NCBI): domain Eukaryota; kingdom Viridiplantae; phylum Streptophyta; class Magnoliopsida; order Santalales; family Viscaceae; genus Viscum; species Viscum album. The sequence goes on along the minus strand of OY728128.1, from coordinate 136,983,120 downwards.
GGATATACTTTTACTAACAGTGCCTGAACCAGTTGACCATGAAGAATAAATATTTTCTATCGAGAATTGATGACATCTTCGATCAGCTGAAGGGAGAGAGGTGGTTCTCAAAGATAGACCTCAGATCAGGATATCACCAGCTTTTAGTACGGGATGAGGATGTTCCAAAGACATCCTTAAGATGCTGGTATGGCCACTATGAGATCTTGGTGATGCCCTTAGGCATGAGAAATTCTGATAAAATGTTTATGGGACTCATGAATATGATATTCTAGCCTTAACACAGTCATTTCATGGTGGTCTTCATTGATAACATCTTGGTGTACTCGGCATCCAAAGAAGAGCATGCTACACACATACAGATAGTCCTGGATACACTCTGAGAAAACCATCTTTATGGGAAGATCTTGAAGTGCCAGTTTTGGATTCTGGAGGTCCACTTTATGGGACACATCATCTAGGAAGCTGGAGTTGAAGTGGATCTGATAAAGATAGAGGAAATGATTTCTTGGGAGCCACCCAAGAGTGTGACTGAGGTGAAAAGTTCCTTGGGGTTGGTGAGATATTACCATATATTTGTACCTGAATTTTCCAAATTAGAAGCACCCTTATCGTCTATGACATGGAAGAGAAATCCCTTGATGTGGGAAGAGAAGTGTCAGTAGATTTTCTTGGAGTTGAGGTAGATACTGAAAAGTGCCCCCATCTTGAGACTACTAGAGGAGGGAATTGGGTATGTAGTTTTCAGGGATGCATCAGTGACCAAACTGGGTTGTGTCCTGATGCTGGATCGAGAAGTGACTACCTAAAGTTCACGAAAGGTGGGGCATCATGATAAGAACTATGAAACACATGACATAGAGTTATTAACATTGGACTTTTCTCTAAATATGTGGTGGAAATACTTGATGGATGAACTATTTACCGTCTACTCTGATCGCAGGAGCCTCACGTATATCTTCTCCTAGAAGGACATAAAATAGATACAATGGTAATTTATAGAGTTCCTACAAAACTATAACATTTATATAGTCTATACTTATGGGAAGGGGAACATTGTGGAAGAAATGCTCAGTAGGATATCTGGTTTGTAGCTGCTGAGTGAGAAGACGGAGAGGATATTTGTGATGCAAATATCCTTCTTGGATGATGGTGGAGTAGCTTACCTTCAATCGATGACGTTCACACCCCCACTCTTATAGTGAGTTAGGGAGGAACATCTTGTGGATGTTGACTACGAGGCCCGACATGATCAGTTATCCTCAGGATAGGCTTCTGATGGTATTTCAGTAGGTGGGGAGCACGTTATCCTTTTTAGAGGGTGCATAGTAGTACTAAAGGCATTGCAAGAGGCGATTTTGGGGGTGTTCAATACCTCCCCCTTGGCGGTACATCCTGTAGTGGAGAAGATATACCAGGATATCCAACATCAGTAATGGTGCCCATGAATGATGAAAGTAGTGGCCAAGTTCATTTCACGGTTCCCCACTTGTCAGTAAGTGAAGTCTAGGAATCAGGTTCCCATAATCTTGGCACAACCCCTTGAGGTACCGAAGAGGCTATGGGATTGTATCTCAATGGACTTCATGATGGGATTACAACGCGTGTCTAATGGCCATGATTCTATATAGGTGACCATTAACTGACTCACAAATTTAGATCACTTCCTACCCATTTGGGAGTAGGGATCAATAGAGGGATTGGGACGCCTCCATGTCCAGGAGATAGTTCGCCTTCATAGGGTGACCTCGACGATCATCTAATATCATGATGCTCACTTCACATCCCTTCTATGGAAGGGATTATAGGAGGAATTCGGGACTTAGTTGTCCTTAAGAACATCCTTTCACCCATATACAGATGGTCAGACGGAGTGGACCATACCGACCATAGAGGATATGCTTTGTGCTTCCGCCCTTGATTTTGGTCACCTTTGGGAGGACAACCTGCCACAGGTAGATTTTTTCTACAAAACCATATATCACTCCACCATTAGTATGGAACAGTTCAAGGATTTGTATAGGTGGAATTTCAGATCACCTCTATGATGGAAAGACCTAGGGGAGTCAGCACTCATGGGTCAAGAGTTGGTATAGGCTACCACTGAGACGGTACAGATAATCCAAGAGCAGATGAGGACACCACAGAGTAGGTAAAATATTATACTAAAAATTGACTGAGGCCCTTGTAGTTCTAGGAGGGATACCATGTTTTCTTTCAGGTCTCACCCCAATAGGGTTTTCAGATATTTTCTCAGGGTGACATGTTATCTCTATGGTTCATCGGACCTTTCCAGATTCTAAGCAGAATTAGTGAGGTATCATACTTCGTAGCTCTCCCCCCACAAATGAACCATGTGTATGATGTTTTACACATTACTTATCTAAGTAGGTACGTGCATTATCCATCGCATGACATCGACTAGGGCGAGTTGGATATTGGAGATGGGGTGACCTTTGCGGAGTTCCTGGTGGAGATAATGGATTGATAGGAGCAGGTCCTTCATGGATGGTTGATTCCTATGGTGTACATTTTTTGGAAGCATGGGAATATCCAGGAGATCATATGGGATCAGGAGGATTAGATTCGTTCTCAGTGCCCTCATTTGTTCACTTAACATTGTTTTGGTTTATGACGATGTAAATCCATAATAGTGGGGGTAATGTAATATCCTGGAAACTCCACAGAATTTTATTATTTTTATGGGATTATTTTGATACAAAATTCTCAATCAACACCTAATTTCAAGGCCCAGTGAGCCCAAAATATATTTATGAACATTTTTTAAGTTCATTTAAATAAACATGCGATTAGTTTTTTCTAACTTTTAAACTGGTGGTTAGATCAAAAATATGAGGGCATCATAGAACTCATAACATCAAGATTCTTCAATAAAGGACCTAAATCTGACCGGTGAGGGTTGACTGAAAAATATAATTTTAGGACTTTTTAGAAGATAAAAAAAATAAATTAAAAACTTATTTTATTTTCCTTTCCTTGTTGTTTAGCGGCGACACACCCTCACTGTAGTGAAGCGACGAGGAAGCACACCCACACTTATATTTTAATGAGATAATGGGTCAGAGAAGCTATTAGAGAGAGGGGATTTCCAATGATGAATCTACGGTGAGAAATCCTCTCCAACAATGAGTGATGAACGCCCTCTCCTTCCACCCTCTAAAAGATCACTAACAATGTGGGCGCCTGGTCAATAATGGAGAAAGAAGGTGAGTGACCCCACTATTCCTTGACCAATGAATCTATCCCATGTAAGGGTTACATTTTTTATTTTAATTTTTATTCTTCTTTCTAATAAATGAATGCATACTAAACCACGAATAGGTTGATCTGCGGATCGTGGTTCGTGTGGGACGGTGCTCTTTATTGTGGTTTTTCATTAGGAGAGCACTTTGTTAAATCCATAGAGCATGCCCATTTTTTTAAAGCTCTAATGTGGAGGGTGAAGGATGACACAATCCAGCCCTCATCCCCTCTACCTTTGGGAATTATTTGTCTTTCCTCATGGATACACCTTTTCAATGGAGGCAAGGGGTTTTTAGGCCATAGTAGGGGATATGGAAACCCGAGAATACCATTGGGGCAGAAGGTTCATGAAATGGACCACCAGAGTAGATCCGGTGGTACGCAGAAGGTGGCGCTAGGGTCAATGACTAGAGGTGGACCGCAGCGGCAACCTATGGTGGCCCACGGTGACCGGTGACAGCCGTAGGTGGGTTTTGGTGCACCCTGACAGCACACTACGGTGGAAAGAGCCAAGACCGGCTCAGGCTAGGGTAGTGCAGTAGGAGCCCCTGATGCTCTAGTCGGTTGCTAGTGGGGACAGGATGTGGCCAACCGAATGCATCAGGTGGAGCGGATTGTGGCTCCCCATATCGCGCGGGTTGAGGATCTCCACTAGCATGCGGTCTAGTGACTTCCTGTAGGACCAGGTGTGGTGGTCGACTCATGCCATCCGCATGCTGCTGAATCGGCCTGCCTTATGATCTGGGCCATGGAACTCTCAACCATACACCCTCCTAGAATTCAGGCTTGAGAAGATCGTCCCACCTTGTGGTCTGGGTAGTGGGGCATCGAATCGGATGCCCTCCTGGCGTTCGGGCTGGAGGAGTTCGTCTTGTTGTGCAAACGCGGCCAGGGTGCCTAAATCAGGCTGCTGAGTGGCCTGATCTGAATTAAATCATACCATTTTTATGGGCTGAGCTGGTAGGATAAAGAGGGATGCTACGAAACCTAGGTGGGGGAAGAAAATCATCATTCTATTATGGGCTAGGCCGGATAAATCTGGGCCGTTGGGCGACCCGGGGTGCTGGACCCACATTCGAACCATGATGGGTCCAGCAGGGCCCAATGGATGTGGCCTACTAGCCAGGTCAGACCGACATGTCCCATACCCAAACCCGGTCGGGTCGAGTTGGTCGAATCAGGTTGGGTCATGCGGGCCCTCATGCCAAGTTGGTCGGGTCGATCCGACTGAGTTGGACTGGGCCCAGAAACAACCTTCCCCTATTTACTAAAACGCCAATATATTTCATACCAGGTGCCTGATTGACATGTTGTCTATAGAGACATGCCCCTTGTTATGGGACATTATTTTGGGAGTAATCTAAGTGAGGTTTCATGGTAGTTGATATACGACTGATATCTTGAGGGGTTGATTCTCCCATAATAAAGTGTGTTGCATGCAGGAATCCTACGGCTGGATGAGACCCGAAGATAAGAAACCCTATACGGATCAGAACCTAGTGACCCTATGTGGATCATCTCCTAGAAACCTTGTGTGGATCTGCACCTAGAGACCCTGCGTGGATCATATCCTAGATACCATGTGTGGATCATCACCAAGCGGCCCTATGTGGATCAGCTCCTAGCGAACCTGTGTGGATCAACTCTGAGAGAACCAATGTGGATCAGCTACAAGTGGCTATGTGTGACCATCGGACCCACGGTACTCATCAGGGTTGAGTTCCTCAATAATTTATAGTGTTCAGTGTTACGACTGATACTCTTTCCTTCCATAATTTAGATTATACCTGTGTGAGTTGTCTTGCTTCGTGATCATGCGTCATGGTTTGATTTGTGGGTGATTTTTGGTCCTTCCTTCTGGTTGGGGTCCCTACTAAGTATTTTGTTACTCACCCCTGCACGGTCATTTTCCACACGTTTTGTGTTTGGTGAATTCGACCGACGATTTGATGGAGGACTTAGAGGCCTAGGACCAGGTGGTGCCCAGTGAGATCAGCCAGGCGGGGTGTTCTTCTACGGATTTTGAAAGCTATTTTATACTTACCCATTAGGTGGGGTTTGCAGTGAGTGACTTTTATTCGATCTCATACTTGCTCTTATTTCATCTGTCTTTTTTTGGGTTTGTATTCTAGACCATTTAACTTCAGTTTTTACTTTTACACTCTGTGGTTGTTTAGTAGAATGCATGTTCTCTTTTCTAGTTTTCATGGGACATGGTTGTGTGTGTTTTTGTAAAAATAGGTACTTAGGAAAATTCCTCCCACTTATAGGCTAACGCCTTAGGTTCTATTTTCCAACCCCAGGCCATCGATAGGTGGGCTTGGGGGAGTCATGGCATGGACCCCATGGGATGGGTTGTGACAAGTGGAATCCCCCAAATGTATTAGGGTGTGGGTATCCTCTACAAATTCTATTAGATTGGAATCCCCCTAATGCAGAAGGGTGTGGTTAGACTCTATGACTCCTACTATAATGGTATCCCCATAACATATCAGGGCATGGGTAGCTTCTACAACTTCTATCAAAGTGGAATCACCTTGACATATCAGGGCTTGTCTAGCCTTTACAACTAATTTGAGAGTGGAAATCCCCTAACATGATAGGGTGTGGGTATTCTATACAATGGTATTAAACCTTACCTATGAGTTACAATGACAATATGTGGTTGACGTACCTTTGGATTCTCAGGATAGAGGGGTGCTTTCCTATCAAGAAGTGTCCTTATGACGAAACCTAAAACCATGTTGTCAAGACAATTACACCCAAAGCGGATAGTATCGGGGTACGGTGATTGATCCAATTTGACTTTCAGTTTAGAGTAGACGTGTGGGATTCTAGGCATCGACAGTTACTTCAAGGACTGTTGGATACTCTTTTCCAGGGCTGATCTAGTGAGATGGGGATCACCTTACTATATAGTTTGGGTTTCTTTCACTAAGAATATATATATATATATATCCTATTTCTAGTTCTCGTTATTTGTATCTTGTCTAGCAAGGACGCACTAGGTATGCCACATGATTTTTGTGTCAATATTCACATGGTTGGATGAGTCTACTCTCTTGCTATAGGTAAAAAAGACTCAGTGAGAATTTCATCTTCTCACCATGTCTAGCTACTTTTGTTTGGATAATCTTACTTCACATTATTATTGGGGTGAGTTGTACTCCCATTTACTATAATGTTTCCTCTCTACTTCTTTCCTTTACAGTTGTATCTCTTACTACTCCCCTCTTCAGTACTTCCCTTACTACTCTATTGAGCCTTCAGGGCATCCTACTAAGTATTTTTATACTAACCCCTGCTTGGGATTTTCCCACACATGGTGTGCCCTTATAGATGAGGGACTAGTTGATGTTGACATCAGAGGTTCTTATGGATATGGGTTTCTTGGACCACATGTGGTGGTCATGACCCAAGATTCAAGAGTGGGGCTCTCCAAACTGGTTTACATTATCACCGGTTGTCGGGTTGTGTCACTTTTATGGTTGGGTGGAAATTTTACCCCATTCCTTTTAAACTTTACTTTTCTATACTTGTACTCTTTAGAGGTTGATGGATGTTTTTGGTTTATATATATAGTAGTGTTGTATCTTGTTTTCTTTTCCCTGTTCAATTTTCCATTTATTTTGTTGAATGTGTGTGTAAAGGTTCTTAAGAAAAGGCCTCCCTGAGTTCTTTGTCCCTTAAACACTAGTTTCTATCCCCTAGCCTAAAGATGTGGGATTAGGGTAGTTGTAGATCATTCCCCCACATGGGTCGGGTTGTGAAAAATAGTATGATAAAGATCTATTCAAATCATTGGTTACATCAGCAACATGAAATATATATCTTAATCTACGAGCCTAAAATATATTCCAATAGAGTATACTCAAACCATAAATAATTTGACATCGATCTGCTTCTTAGTGGTATTAACAATTATGATTCACTTAACACTCGTTCTTTAGTATGTTTTCTATTCTCTTCCATGCACTTGTTTTAGTCTCTATTTTTCAGTCAATATTTTGATATACAATACTAACTCTCTCTAATTGTACACAGACCTCATTCATCATAAATCTTCCCATATTCAAGAAAATTCAAAACTCTAGAATTTAATTTAATTACGTAATGTCATTCCTATGAAAACATTCTCGAGAAATCACTAAACAAAATTATACTGCAAGGTCCTTTTCATTTATATATCTAGTTAGGCTAAAAAAATTAGTATGATCATTGATATTATTTCTTTCATATAAATACATTAATCTTATTAAATAACAAAACTTCCCTTCCTTACTTCCATAAAAATTACATTTGAATAGAAAATTATTAGATAAAACTCCAAAATCTCAGAGCATCTAAGAATAATTCAAAAATATTATTTTTTGTGAATTCTAGGAACACTCATCTTTATTGTTTCATTCAAACAGATTTGAACTCATCATCTTCATCATGCTCATGGAATAGTAAACTCTTGTAAATTTAAAACATACAATCTTGAATCAAATATTTTAAATTATGTTTTAATTATTGATGATTAGTAATATCATCATCTCAATCAGTTTACATTGTATATTTAAATTTTTTAAATCACTATATTTTTTGGTTTGCAGCATGCATAAAATTTCTCTAAGGAATGACTCATACGTATCATGGAAATAAATTATAAACAAATAACTTTATAATTATATGACTCATACACAACATGGAATTAATTGTACACAACATCAGATAATGCATAAAAAAATTAAAATGAGACATATTCAGCTCATTTTATGAGTGTATCACTCATATGCATCAAAAAAGAGAATAGTGCATAATTCAAATGACTCATACGCTACTCTAAAAAATTCATAAACATATACAGATGATTTATATGAAAATTACATATCCCAATTTCAAATTCATTTTGGAATTCCATATTATCATAAAACCATATTGGAATCACTTCAAAAATTATTAAGAACATTTCAGAGCATCTCAAAAATATCCTTAACACCCTTAGTAAATATCCATATATCCTTCAAGGAATCTAAAAAAATATTGGAAACAATTTCAAAACATCAATAACTCTAAGTTTACTTCTACCTCCCAATTTTTAATTTTTTGGCAACACTATTCAACTCTTAAAAACTACACCATATCTATTGAACTCTTCCAAATAAAATCAAATATGTTAAAAGTTCCCCAAAACTCACAAGAATCATCAAATCACTACCATTATCTAATGAGAAATTTTTTTAACCGCATTATAATATAAGGTAATGTTTTCTTAAAAAATGCAGCCCTCAATGATAAGAAAATGTGGAAAATGACTTAGATGAACTCCCTCAAATTCATACATCCATTACTCAAATTCAAAAATCTCCCCCATTTTCCATTAACAATGGATTAATATTCAAAAATATATTTCACACTCCCCCTATTGAAAATTATTCCATCCCCCATTGGTAAAGATTTATTTCACTATTTTCTCCACCTTTGATAATAAAATACAAATCCTTATGGGGGTACTACTCCATACATCTCTAACTGGGATGAGAGAGATGAACGTGGATTTTTTTTGATAACTCTTAAAACCTTTATTTAGGTATATATTTTATAAATATATCTATTTTATGATATTTTGTAGAAATATATTCCAATTTAATATCTTCATTTTCTACCCTTTCTATAATGAAATAAAACCCAATGACAACTTATTTGGATATGGAATATTTCATTGGGTATAGAACTATGATTATCACAAATTATATTCAGTGGATTCTCAGTCTCAATCTTCAAATATATTAGTTGAACATGTTATCATGAAACATGTGTACATGCATGGTTATTTTCCATATACTCTTACTTAGTTGTGGTAAGTGTTAATGAGATCTATTTCTTACTATAACATATCACAAAACCCTTTCCAAGAAAGAATTTTATGCTTGAATTGGATCCTCTATCAATGTATTCACCCACCCAATCAGAATATATGTATCCTAACAAGTTCAAATATGTACTATTTCTATAAAATAACCCATAATTGATCATCCCTTTCACATATCTTATAATTATTTTTTCTAAATGCATGTGGGACACCCTATGGTCATTCTTAAATCTACAACACAAAATCACTACATAATAAATAAAAATACTTGAAGCTATTAAATAATTAATGTTTCTAGTAACTCTTTAAAAATACTTTTGATCAACCTTCCATTTAACCTTGTATTTGCACAGTTTTGTTACAATTTAAATTGTAGTTGAAACTTTTCTTGATTCATCCATACAAAACCTTCTCAATAATTCACTTGTATTATTTTATTGAGATGAAAATATGTACTCAGATTTCAACTCAACCTATAATCATAGTAAGTGTGTCAATTGGTCTAGATATAACATCTCAAACTACTTTTTCATTTTTTTAGTAAACTACCCATAAATATTCACTATATCTCTATAAAACATTATATCATCAAATTACCTTATGAAAATAAATGTACCTATATATGGATCCTTTACATATAAATACTTTTCACCTTTAAAATTTATAATATTGATAATATTTTGAATACTAGGCTCTATAAGATTGTTTTAATCCAAAAAAATACTTTTTCAATCTATACCCTATGGTACCATGAAAATCTACAATGTAACTCTCTAGTTTCCCAACAAAAATTTTTTCTTGGTGTTCACTATTTATAAATAATGATTTAACATACATTTGATAAATTTTATAATTCATGTGTTTAAATAAAATAAAAAATATCTGTATGTTTTACAACTTTTCTACCAAGGAAAATTTTTCTTTAAAATCTATACCTTCCAATTGTGAGTACCCATTGGTTCCAATAACATTTTTATTATTAGTCTTTATCACCATATCACAAGTGTGTTTTTTCTTAATTTGAATTATCTCACCATTAATGGCTTGTATCCAATATCTATTCTTAGCTTATCATCCATGGTTATTGGTTATATATGTGATATAAGAGTAGTTGGATTTTGTATTCTCAATATTCTACTTGTTTATATATGAGAATTATGTCTTCCAATGATATTTTTTATTTAAATTTGTTTCTTAAATTTTAAAAAAAAATTACTTCACTTATAGTATCCTCATATTCATCATTGGTATGTTATAAATAAATGTCAATAATATTTTTTTTCAAGTTCATCTTCTTTACAACCTTCTAGTCGGAAATATAATTGCTTGGACCTAGAAATTTCAAAGACCACTTCAATTATTTGACCTTATGTGCACTAATTTTCAATAATTTTAACATCAAAAATTTCCAAAAACTTTTATAACCACTTTTTCTAACACCCATACCCACTTAAATTAGATAAGTATCCCACAAATACTCCTTTAATATATTTCTCTAAAAACATTCTTCGATTTTTTTTTCGATCTTTATAAATCATTGAAAACAAAATAATTTAACCTAATATGTAGTTGGATTATTTTTATACAAAATTTCATAATGATTACAATGTGTATCAGATCTCAAATTATATCCATTTTGAATGTGTACAATAGTTCAAACATCTTCTCTCCAAAAATATTTTGATATTTTATTTTCAACCAATATTGTCATTCCCATATCAATAATGATTATATTCTTCATCTTTTCAACATTATTCTTTTGGACAGTATATTTTGTGTTTAATTTATTATTAATTTCATATTTATCCAAATTAAATTAAATTTAATGACCTTTATATTACAGCATTTCCAAATCTCAATTTCTTGATATTGAGTCCCAAATACTTTTCTACTAATCTCTATAAATTTTTTTTCATCACAATAGATTTTGAATTATGATTTATCATAATCAAAAATTTTATTCCCATTCAATCATAAATAAATTTTATTAAATAAATATTTCTTCTAGTGGGATTTTGTCTCATGGGGCCATAGTAATCAGTGTGAATGAGTTCCAGTGGTCTGGTAGAATGAATGTATAACTGTTTTATGGGATTTATGAGTCATATTTCCCTTTTAACTAGTTTAAAAAATATTATCAAATTATTTTTTTATATTGGGAAGATCTCTTAAAACCTCATACATCAAAAAAATCAGGATTCCTTGTCTAATATGACCAAGTTTAAGGACCTCTTCCCCAATAGCCTAGAGTCGATGGTCACTTAACTACTTTTTTCATAAGTTATAGGTGATCACATCCTAATGGATCGAAGAGTTTAGTAGTATTGGTATACTACATATAGACCTGGGTCTCATATAACATTTAAAAATATGAAATATAAAAAATTTAAAGTAAAAAATTTGGCATTCTTGAACTCATTCAAAGATTCCTTCTTCATATCATAGGAAAAGGGGAAAAATAAGGGTGATACAAAATTCTCAGTGAGGGTTATGTATAATAGAAACTATCATAAATTAATAAGGCATAATCAATATGTAAAGGTAAATAACTAAAAACTCATGTCATTTAATCCATAACTTGAGTATGAAAATGATACGGCAAGAATAAATGATGATAAAATAATTCCATATAAATAACTATATGATCTTGAAGCCAATCCATGGATAATATCCATATAGTAATATCATGTATACTTATAAGTAAATTCTAAATTAATGAAATATTTAATATTGGATATCATGTTCCCAGAAATCATGATATACATACCGTCAAGACCTTACATTGAGATAGTTTAAAATTATCTGTAAATACCCATTTAATGTCAGCTAACTAATTCGAAACATGAGACTCGTTGATATATAGAGGGGATTTATAATTCTGGGCAGACTCATCATTTCATGTCTAAATAATTCATTATTTCATTAATTATTTTTTTAATTCATGAACAATTTTCCTTGTTAACAAATGTTTCTACTGAGTAAATAATACAGATTGTCAATAATTCCCTAGTCGGTCAAATAACTTTCATGGTAAAGTGTTGGATGTAGAAAAGATATATAGTTTAACAAATAATCATATTCCTGATAAATAATATGGATAATTAAGGGAAATTTAATGTCCAATTATCACAAAAAAGTTGATAATGTTGCAAGGGAAAGTTAATGACTAAAACAATAAATCAATAATGTGAATGTTAATACATTCCCTGGTAAAAATGATCATAATACATCCGGTGAATGAATAATGTTGGTATTATTACAACATATCCCTAATGAGTTATAATTAATTTAATTTTTTATTATCATTGATGAATATAAATTCTCTAAAAATATCACTAAAAATATTTTTTACTAAAAGTACCTTTTCACTTTAAAAATTAATTTTAATAACTAAAAAATTCAAGAATATTAGGAATAAAATTATCTATGAAAATAACCTTGTAAAATTTTAAATATAAAATTTAAAAAAATGGGTGGTCATGATGGATGGAATATTCCATTCATGTTGGGTATATTAAAATAAATATTCCTTTCACATTTTTTCATAAAAGTTAAAAGAAGTATCTTTCTTGGAAAATGAATAGAAGATTACATTTTAAACTATTTTTTTAAAATTAAAACATGGGTAAAAGTATATTTTTAAAATAATTAGATAATATTAAAAAATATTCATTAAAACATTTTATGGAAAATATGGATGTGGAAGAAAAATAATTTTTGAGCGAAAAGATAAATAAAGTTGTATTTTCTTAAAAAAATTAACATCCCGGCCCTAGATCCACTAAATGGTTCCCTTAACTGGTGGGTCACATGGCCTCAAGAACACATCCTTGTATGATATAAGCTACTAAATAGAAGTTAGGGTCCAAGTTGGTAAAATGGGGATACTATACCCTCATAATTAGAGTAACACAACAACGTAATTAATGGGAAAAATTGAAATCATAATAAATAAAAACTAGAACAACGAATGTAAAACATCTAGATGATAATAATAAATAAACCTCAAAGAAATATCCAATACCATATACAAATTTTTGTAATGTAACGTCTCTAAAAAAAGTAACTTCCAAACATTGAAGCAGGAACACGTATATACTAGTATATAAAAATGAACAAAAATTCCAAAAAAGTATATCATTAGATAGCATCATGATTCATAGCTTGGTTCTATTCTCCCCCACTCCCATGATATAATAAATAGAGAATCGATAATAGGGAACTTTTAGATGTCCCTACTTTCACCTGTGAAGTCTGATTGGGTACCAATCAGCAGCCCTAATAAGGTATGAGATATACTTAGTAGGCCACCACTAATGGTGTCTATAACAAATCTATCCTTTAAAAATAAACCATAACCATGTGCAGGTCTAATAGGAGAAGATGTATAGTGAATGGTTATGAAAATTCCATGAGCACAATCTATAATAGAAGACGATTATAACATGTGGTAATAAATGTATATATATAGTATTATAAGGTTACTACTATCTTGGTATACGCCACATGTGAAAGGAGTATCATACCTACATGGTCCAGGTTCCTAGACGATAACTAGAGTTACCTATATCCATAAATATGAATGTATATAGAAGTCATAGGTGTCATAACATGATCTTACCCATTAGTTCCATACCATAAATAATCATATCTAGGGGTCATAGGTTTTGTACTATGATTTCCTAGTTAGTTCATAGCTTAATAAAATAGGTAATATACCTTGATAAGAAGATGGTGCCATACTAAAATGTAAAATGTTCCATTCCACTGTAATAAATCAGTGTCATACCAAAATTAAATAGGTTCCAAACCTTGATAAGAAGTAAATTCCATACCAATATGAAATAGGTACCCTAAATTTTTAAGAAGTTGTTTCCATAGTGATATGAAACAGGTTTTATACCTTTATATATTGTTTCTTCCATATCGACATGTCCCACACCAACAATGTGATATAAAATGACATGGGATATGTTAATGTCCTTACATAATTACAATTATTGATATCAAATTCCACAATCCTGTAGACTTCCCATATCATTCCCCATTTCATTTAACCAAACCATTTAACCATTTTAAAATAATTTAATAACATAGAAAATTAATATTGACCCTCTCCAACGAACTCGTTTAATTTAAAAAGGATCCCACTACAAGGGTGGTGATATCACACACCCAAAGGGTTGTTTTAACATAGGGTAGATATAAGAAATCACCACAAAGGTAGTATGAGTTGTGGTTGAAAACCTAAAAACACTATTAGGTTCTACAATAGTGACTCAAATTAGGTGGGATGATTAATTTAAGGCTTCTACTTTAATTTAGAATCAATGTCCATAAGGTTTGACATGTGTCACATAGCGATAGTTAAATAGAAAACAAAACCTTATGGTAAAGGTATAGAAAACCAACATTATGACTATGATAGAATAGTCATCTAGTATCAACCTTTAGTTTAGTCTTAATCGGAATGAAAAAAAATAATAGAAGTATACCTGGAAAATAGGGAATATCATCTAACATGAAAATAACTCATTATATGGGAATATAAATGAATAAATTATTTAAATTAATTGAGAGCTTACTAGGGGTAATCCAATGTGACAGATGAAAATTGAATCAGATACCATATTGAGCAGTTTCTTTGAATTCTAGGCTAGGCATGAGGAGAGCTTAAATAGGATAAGGAGATATACTATGCACATGGATAGGAAATAAATATTGAGGTGAGGTTTTAAAAAATTAATGTAAGATGTGAATTTCCCCACTTTTTAAGGGGTCACATAGTTTGGTTGCACTATTGGTCAAACCATGCCCCAACTATGTGCACCCCACTTTCAGGGGATGACACCCCATATGAACTATAGTGAAAAGTTAGAAAAACCCAATGTAGCCCATGTGAACCCTCTATCTCATCCCTGAATGTACTAATATACCTTTTATTGTTCAAAAAAACTTTGTGGAATCCTTACAGGACCGCGTGGTTTGAGGGGAATGGTTATCACTAATTGTGTTCAAATCATGCCCCTCTTTTATTTCCTCCATAATTTGGAGCTTCCGTATTCGAATAATCCATGAACACTTTTGATTCCATAGATAAGAGATCAGGCATGTCCATATGGGTAAAACATAAGGAAACAACTAAAAATAAAATTTCTTACCTTGAAGGAATGTTTTTATCTTACATTCTTCCCCCCTTAAAGAAACTTACACCCAAGTTTCCCTTCCAAGGGTGGTAAAACATCATCAGAGAATAACTCCGGCCACTGAGTATATATGATGGCCTCTCACTCCCACGACATGTCCTTCATGTATTCATGCTAATATAACACTCATACTAGAGGAACCAACATGTATCATATAGAATTCATTCTACATTAAATAATATTTATGGGATGATCCTAAAAGGATGCATATAAATCTAGTTCAACCTCATCAAGCTGAAACACAAGAGATGGGTCTAAATAATAATGATTTAACTGAGAAGCATGAAAAACAATGTTCATAGAAAAATATCTCTCCGGAAGGGCTATCTGATAAGCAATGAGTCTGACCCTCTCCAAAAACTCAAAAGGATAAATTGACTAAGGTGACATCTTACCATGCCGCCTGAAACATTGATTCCCTTGTCTAGTCAACACATGCAAGAATATTGGATCCCCAAATTCAAACTATAGAGGTATCCAATGACTTTCATTGTATAATTTCTATTTATACAGAGTTGTATCAGTTCTCTTTTGAATTAGTTGAGCCTACTGTGAAGTTTCCCAAATGTGATGAGGTCCAAGTAGCACTGCCACACCTACCTCTAACCATCATAGAGGTGAACATCATGACCTACTGTATAAAGCCTCATAAGGACCCATCTATATAGTATCCTAAAATATGTTATTACAATTGAAATTATCTAAGGATATATCTTTCCCCTAGAACCACAAAAAATTGAGGACTCGTGCATAGATAATTCCCTCTAGTGCCTACATAATACATTCTGATGAACTGCCAGTCTAAGGATGAATGGTTGTGAACAAAGGCACTTGTGTACCCAAAGCATCCTATAACCCCTACCAAAACCTAGATGTGAAAAAAGAATCTGTATTTGAAAATACAGTAAAATGGAACCTATGTTTTCATACAACCTCGCATATATACAATCTCCCAAGCTCATCCACTAAGAAGGTCTCTCTGATAGGTAATAAGTGAACGAACATCATGGTCCTATTCACGATCACCCATACTGCATCACTACCTCAAGGGAAATAGATCAACTAGTCACAAAATCCATCATGACATAATCTCATTTATACACAATAATGGGAAACATCTAGAAAAATACCTATAGTTTATTGATGTTATTCCTTTACCTGATGATAGGTGGAACCCCAAGTAACAAAACATGTTTTCTATCTTCTCATACCATGCCACCAATACTAACAACATAAGTCATGAAACATATTCATAATACTATGGTGCAACACCAAGTAGAATCAGGAGACTCTAACATCAATCCCTCCCTCAAGTCTAGAAAAACCCAGACACATCCATATATTCCTAAAACCTCATCCCTATCAATGATACACCACAGTTGTGAGTCCTCACCTAAAATACAGATCCTTAGGAAAAATCCCAAGGGATCTGATAACTACTTCATCATCACATTCTATATAGGTTAATAAGTCACTTATAATTATGCAACCACATAATATCGAATGCATTCCTACACCTCTAAGTGAATATTAAAAAACAAGTTCAGAAGTTTGCCTTCACTACTAGCCTCCAGAGATACATGTGTTTGTGTCATCCAGCTCAAAGAACCCATTATAGCATCGAATTTCCCATAAATACATACAAGAGAAAAATTGAAAGACTATATATATTTAACCAACCTTCATTTCTTGACATTCAATTCACACCATATGAAAAAATACATGAGGCTTTGTGGTGTTATTACACCCTAAAAACACTCTCCTGGTAGGTAATACCTCCAACAAGATGAAGTGTCAACTATGGCTGCCAACTCATGATTGTGCATCAGGTAATTATGATTATAATTCCTTAGATGTCGTGACCCATTCATAATGACTCAATATTCTTATATCATAAATTCACCTAGCCTAATATTTGATGATATAAAAAAGGCTATATATTTTCTACCTAGATCCAGAAAAATCAAGATAGGTGTAGAATGTATCCTCCCTTATAGCTCTAGAAAGTATGTTTCGTAGGCTTCTATCCATACAAACATTACACCCTTATTTTTCAAATTAGTAATATTAGCTTCTAGTTAGTAAAATTCTTGAATAATGTTCTTTTAAAAACCAAATATCCCAAAGAAATTATGCATGTCAAAAATAGTCTCAGGCTTCTCCTAGGTAGCTACAGCTCACACCTTCTCTAGGATAACGACTACTCTTGTATATGAGATAATGTGACCCTAGAAGTGAAATTTATCAATTCAAAAGTAGAATTTATAAATCATTGTGAATAATTGGTTCTCTATTAGTGTATTTAGAATTATATCAAGATGTTTGGAATAGTTTTTTTGAGTAAGAGAAAACACCAAGATTTCTTCCATAAAGACTGCCACAAATGAATCTAAATTGTTATGGAAAAATGGATTCATCATGGCCATGAAAATGGTTGGGATTGTAAGACTGAATGACATAAAAAATAATCATAGAAATGATACATGATACGAAACATTGTACGATGTATTCTTGATGGAAAAACCCATACATTGTAATATCTTGACCTCAAATCAACATTTGAGAAAACTTGGGCTCCTTGGAGATGATCAAAGAGGTCTCTATAGGAGAAAAGGATATTGGTTCTTTATAGTAGACTGATTCAACTTCTAGAAATACACACAAATCCTGAGGGTTCCATCCTCCTTCTTGATGAAAAGGACCGGTGAACCGTAGGGAGAATTATTGGGCTATTTAAAATAAATAGATTTTATATTCTTTGTATGCCTCTTTATCATCTACAAATCAGTAGTATACATATTATCATTAATAATGAACACTAGTGGAACTCATGGACCCATTTCAATAGAGAAATACACTTTCCACTCAAAAGGTAAACTAAAAAATTCATGTAATAATACATCTATATAATGATATACTATTTGAGGAAAACATCTAAATGTATACCCTGATCATTTATATAAAGGCTAGTAATCTTGTCTATCATGCCACTTATACCATGATTTTATAGTATATATCTACCTCAATGGACATCCCATTCACCCTTGTGAATATATGTACCTCCCTCTAATGATTTAAAAGACACTTTAGTGACAGTAATCTATGTATCCATTCTAGGGATCTAACCAGTCCATCACAAGGATGATGTCAAATATCATCATCTCAAAGTTAAAGAAGTTATATATAAAATTATATCTACCTATCCCAAGGGGAACTCCTTACACTAGTGTACACTCTCTAATCGGATATCCATAGGAGTTTCAAGGGTCATCACCCCATAAAAGTACTGAATTTCAAGTTTTTATCTTTCCAAAATATCTATAGTGATAAAATAATTCAATTACCCTATGTCAAAAAAATAGATACCAAGGTAGATGCTACTAACATTGTACCTTAAACTGTAGAAGGTTCGGGACTCTGATCCCCTAAAACATGTTTTACTGCTTAAACCTGGATCATTTTGTAGCCCTAATATACAACATCACATCCTTGAGTATTCCCACTCTGTTGATGTTATGTAACTAGTTTCTGGATCCCTTGGCCCTGACCAATTCCTCAGTATGTATGGAAGATGAAAATATAGCTCTTTACATGATGTGGAGCTACTAATATCACTCCAAGACTCGGATTTAGTGTTTATCTTCTCACACCTATCAGTATAGGGAATATTCTGCAAAACAATTGAAAATTGACCATTCTTTTGCAGGATCATCACTCTATGAGGACCATCTCACATAGAGGTTTCACGTGTCCCTACTTCCTGCACAGATGAATGACAAAAAAACTACCAGTTCATGCACTATGATAGTTACTTCCCTCACAAGAGGTCCCAAAAGTGATGCTTTATCCCACTATATACTATACTATTAGGTTGAGAAGCTGGTACACTCTGATTCAGACCTCTAGCTTCCTTTAAGTTATGATTGGTAATAATAGCCTAGTTTACTATATCAGAGATGTTATTCAATCAAAAAACATTCACTTGATAAATAATAGGATTTATGATCCCATCTTCAAAATATATATCTTTCACTGGCTTATTATCAGAATATATAGGTTCAAAGAACTGAATATCCATAAAATGAGCTTAGTAATCCATAAAGGTTATTGATCCCTACTATAGGTTCATGAAATCCATGGCATGATCATCCCTCAAGGATTCTAGGAAAAATTATTCATTGAATTGGATTGAAAATCCCTCCAAATCACTTCCCGATTCTAAAATTTGTGGCTCATAATATCCCAACAATGTTTGGTGGATCCTTGAGGCATATATGTAATGAGAGTTACTCTCCTCTTAT
Source organism: Viscum album (assembly GCA_963277665.1). Lineage (NCBI taxonomy): Eukaryota > Viridiplantae > Streptophyta > Magnoliopsida > Santalales > Viscaceae > Viscum > Viscum album. The sequence continues at coordinate 136,963,492 of OY728128.1, read as the reverse complement.
AATGTGTATCAAGGTCCTTGAAGACATATAAGATGGTATCAATACATAACAAAACACCATGGGGGACACCATCCCCTAAAAAAGTATGTGGATTATACTATTAAAAATCATTCATTAACTCCCCCATAAAAGGGTCACATCATGGAGATTCTTATATAGTCTGTATTACCATGGGAATTCCCCTCAAAATTTGTAATCATTGATCGTATATGGGATAGGAGTAGGTGAAACAATTGGAACTATTAGAGGAAACACAAGTAAATTAGGGACCACCATGTCTGGGGCATGTTCATCACCACCCTCTTAGGACATGACTTGGGGAAACCATGGTAGAATATCCCTAAAAATTACAATAACATGCCTCATATTGGATTTTGTAATGGTAGGATCAAAAAAATAAAAAATGATATAGGTAGAATCTTTCAAGTAAAAATTCACACACCTCTTCCTTCACATAAATCTTGGTATAGTAATTCTAATCATCAAAAAAACACCAAAGACACTTCCTGAAGCCCACTATTAAAGTCAAGTCTCGCTCAAACTCTTGGTTTCAACCAGTGGTCTCGATATATGGACTATAAGTTGTATGTTATAGAGGAAATAATCATTTATGTTTCAAATGGAATCCCCATTTAATAGTAACTATATTTAAATTAATGATATATCAATTCTTACATTTTCACATTGGACCAGTCAATTGAAGTACCATTCCCAATTTATACAAGTAAATGCTTTATAAATTTAAATTTGGTAGTTCATTTAATAGTATCATAACCTTTATAGTTGATAGGAGAATGTAATAGTTAGTATAAGATGATTGGACTAAATTAATCTCTATTTGGAATATATATATATATATATAAACTCTTTTGATTACAAATGAAATTCATGTGTTCAAAATCAAATAAAAATTCCTTTTATGTAACCGCAGTTACATAACGCAAAAAATTGATAATTGGTTAATCACAATTTCATAATTAACCTATATAGTAAAACACTATTTAGGTTGATGGAGAAATTTTTTTAACTAATTATACAATACCCTTTTTACAATCTAAATGTTATTTGTATAACAGATATATCACTCATGGCACAAAAATCATGTATCATGCAACCAGGAAATAAAACCTATATGGATTACCCTAATGCATGAAATATTAATCCTATAAGGTTCCTAAAATTATGCATGATCAACTCTTCATTGTTTTACCAAGCCAATGATAAAATGTAAACCAACATCATAATAATAATAACATCACATAACATGTTCATCACTCAACATCAAAATCAAATCAACTATAACAGGCATAAATCATAACATAAAGTCTCATCCTAGGTAACATTGATTTTTCCTCATATGTGGGTTATATACTCCTATGAATGGCCTCATTTCTAAATTTTGACTCATCCAAGTCTCCTTTCAACCACTATAAAAGACTATGTTAAGGAAAATAATCCTTTGATACCCATTTTAAAAATCCCATCTTGGGAGCCACTAAATGGTTCCTCAAGATGGTGGGTCACATTATCTAAAATGAACCTCCTAGTATGTTAGAGGATACCAACTAGAAGTGAGGGTCCATGGTCGTATAGTGGTAAGACTATATCCTTATAATCAAGGTATCAAAGTGGTTTAATAAATGGATAAAAGTGGAAGCATAATAAATGACTAATAGAACAGCTGAAGTAAAATAACCATATGATAATAATAAATAGTCCTAAAAAATATCGAGTACCATATAAAAAATTATGTAATATCATGTCTTTCAAAAATAAATAAGAAATCATGGTAGCAGGAATACATACAAACAATTATATAAAAAGGACCAAAAACACTAAAAATTCTAGTTCCAGATTGAATCATGAGGTATTGTGCTCCCCCGCTCTCATGCTATGATAAATCAAGCATCAATAACTGGGTGCTTTTCCCTTTCCCTATCTATATTCATGAAGTCTATCTAGGTACCAATTCATGTATTTAAAATGGTGTGAGATATACACAATAGGCCACCACTAATGGTGTCTATTACAAATCCATCATGTGAAAATAAACTATAACCATGTGTACGTATAACAGGAAAATATGTAAAGTGAATACATATGACAAGTCCATGAGAATAAGATGTAATAAGAGCAATATATAACATGTTAGAAACAATGTATATATATATATATAGTGTTATAAGGTAACTACTATCTCATCATATTCCATATGTGAATGCATTTTCAAACCTACATGGTATACGTCCCTATGTAATAACCCTAGAGACATATTTCCAGAAAAATGAATATATACAGGAGTCACTGGTGTCAGACCTTGATCATTCCCATTATTTCCATATTATAAATAATTATATCTAGGGGTTATAATTTTTAGGCCACAATTTACTATTTGGTGTCATACCATAATTCAATAGGTTTCATACCTTGATAACAAGTTGGTGCCACGCAGAAATGTAAAAGGTTCCATACATTGATAATAATTCTATGTTATAGAAAAAGGTTATAGGTTTCATACCAAGATATTAAATAGGTTCCATACCTATATAATAATTAGGTACCATGTCGATTTTGAATAGGTTCTATACCTTTTAATAATTCAGTTACAAAATGATATTTTCCATATCATGAAAGTGATATAAAATGACTTCATCTATGTTAGTGTCCATATCCAATTACAATTATCAATATAAAATAGAACATTCCAGGATACTACCTATCTAATAGCCCATTATATTTAAACTAACAATTTTAACAATTTAATAGAATATAATAACATGGGAAATGAGGCATGATCCTCTCCATGAAACTCATTTAATTTAAAAAGGCTCCCACTACAATGGTGGAAAACTCACATGACCAAAGAGGTGGTCTAAAATAGGGAATATAAAATTACTCACCTCAATAGTGATTCGGGTTGAGGTTGAAAACCTCAAACCATTATTAAGTGCTATAAGGGAACCCCAAATTACGTGTAATAATTAATTTAAGTCTTATCATTTAATTTGTAAGAAATGACAAGAAGGTCCATTTTGAGACACAACAATGATAATAAAATAGACAATAAAACCCTTGGGAAAAGGTATAGACCAACTACCTTATTTATGTGGTAGAATAGTCATCTGGTATTTGCCTTTGGTTTGGTCTGGATTAGAAAAAAAATAGAAGAATAGATATATAACATTAAAATATGGAATATTATATTTAACCAAGATAACCCTATCTATGGGAATAAAAATGATGAAATGAGATATAGGAATGGATATCTTACTGATAGTGATCTAATGTGATAGACGGCACATGAATCAGAGACTTGATGCAGGAGTTGCTTCAAATCCTATGCTATGCATGAGGAGAACTCAAATGGTGGGAGGAGAGATATTTTTGATGTGGAAAGGAAAGAAAGGGTGGGGTGAGTCATTAAAACAAGTAAGGGTAAAAAGGTAATTTCACCACTTTTAAGAGGCCACATGGGCTGGCTGCACGGTTGGTCAATTTGTGCGCCAACTGTGTGCACCCCACTGTCGAGTGAGAACATCCCACATGGCCTACAATGCTTTCTTAGAAAAACCATACATCGCTCATGCACACCCTCTATCTCATCCCTGCAAAGACAAATCCCCCTCACATGGTTTGTACAAACCGTGTGGAACCCTTATAGGGTCACACAGTTTGTGGTGCATGGTCATCACTACTTATATATTAACCATGAGCCACTCCTATTTCCTCTATAATTCAGAGATATGGGTTCAAAAAATCCATGAACACTCATTATTCCACCTATGAAGGATTATTCATAATTATAAGGATAAAATATAGAAACAAAACAAAGAAAAAGGTTTCATACCTCAAATAGATATTGGGATATTACAATTTTCTCAATCATATTAATTACCAAAAATATGAAAATGGTACTATTATATGAAAATTTCAAGAATAACCAAAGGAAAATAAAATTTAAATTCTTTATTATACAATGATAAAATATTTTCCTTAAATTGAAATTTTATCATAAAAACATTATTAAGATGAGATTGAAGTATAAACTCTTACCGCTTTGGAAACTTTTGAATCATAATCACCATGAAACAAATAACATAAAATAATACATAAATATCATTAATATAAATAGATTAATTATATAAAATATCAAATCGTTATTAGATACACTTTCATATAAATAAATAGGTTCCTAATAAAAAATATTTCTCAATGGAGTAGATATTTAAATGAAACTCTTTCAAAGATCATACTATTGAAGTGAGAATTAATCAATGAAATGATTATCTATATCAAATTTAAATCAAAATAAAACTAGTTTAAATAAAACAAAAAATAATCAAAAAAATTTATACACATAATCATAGAATATCAAATACAATGAAAATGTAATATAGCCCAATGAAAACAAAATGATTTATAAAATTTATTAAAACTTGGTTTCATTCCATTCAAATCCACTTGAATTAAATAATTCAAATTCAAAATTAAAATGACATGAATTATGAATTATTCATGATGTTACATGTAAAAGGGGAATTATATACACCATATTAAATAAATTCTTTGCATAAGATTAAAATGTCCAATAATGAAGGGAAATTGAGGTGAAACCCCTTACATTACATTTCCCTTTAGTTGAATGAGACTTAAACTACTATATAATGGTTTTAAACATTTTATTAATTTATAAAATAATGATATTAATATTTATAGTGTCATATATTATATTATTATAAAATTTTATTATATTTTCATTAATAATATTTCATTATTACCATTGTTTCGAGTGTTAACTACTTTGGTTTCTCATGCATGTTTTGTCATGAATGTTCTGTTTCTTGATCAACAGATATAGATACACAATCTATATTATTATATTAATGTTATATATATCATATATATTAATTTTATATTCTTTTATAGTGATATTTAAAGTTGTACATTGAAAATGAATCAAATCGCTTCATAGAGATGGTAGACCGTACATATGAATGAACAACATTGTCATTCCATTAATGGGTGGAACGTAAGGAACTGTGTAGTAGATTTATTTTTTATATTTAATATCATGACATATTTATCATATATATTAATTATTCCAATTATTATGACTATCCATGTGATTTGGTGAGGGTAAATAAATTACATCCTCTCATGAGATGGCGGTTCACCGTACACACCAATGATGGATTTGTCTCCCATTTGATGGAGGAGGAAATAGATAAATAATATTCCATAAACATAATAATATTTTATTATAATTGATACACATGTTTTATTATATTTTTAGTGTTAATACACAATTTCATGTTATAAAATAATAAGTAAAAAATAAATAGCTTAGTGAAGTTGATTACCTTTTCTTAGAGAAACCACCTCTGAATCACTTATTAAGGCCCCTAAGATTGGTATTTTTTGGAATAAAAAAATAACTATAATTTTTTTACATATATTTGGGATATATATTTATAGAATTTGTTCAAGATAAATTCCTTTAAAGATGCGAAGAAGAGAGGGAAGTAGTGCCCTTTTATAATTAATGAGGAGTGAAATTTTTTGTAAATACCAAAAACTATTCAAAAATGGGATGTCACACTCACCCCAAGTGTATAAATTAAAGATACATAGTAGATAATATGTACCCATTTATTATAAATATTAATTCCATATTATCAAATAAAATTCCTTTGTGTGTGAAAAAATAATTTTAATATAGGTGCATATAACGCACAAAACCCTGTTTTATCCTTAATAGTGGAAATTAATTTTTACGGTCTTTATTATTCATTATAAACAAAAATTAATTTCTATTTATTAGATAACATTAATTATAATTATTCCAAATATATAATTCATTTGACGAAATTTAATTCATAAAATTGGAAGAATTTAATTTATAAATAGACCCGCAATCATGAAAAAATATGATTTTCTAAAGAATAATAGTTCATAAGTATACACAACATTATATCAAAATTAAACATAAAATTGTTTCCAATTACCTAAATTAGATTAATAATATAATTACATAACTAAATTTAATTTTCAAACAATTTTAAAACAATTTTATCATTGAAAATTCTTTAAAATAAAGGGCAGTTTTCAAAAAAATGAGTAGTTTTCACTATTTATTAAAAAATTAATAGTTTCAGAATATTATCAAAGCATAACTTTGATAATTTAGAAATTATGGTTTAAATATGATGTTCATTTTTTCAAATAAAATTTTAAATGTGGTAAAAATTAATTTTCAAATATGTGTGAAAAATGCGATGAAACAACTTTTTAGAAACAAAATATAGTTTTTAATCATAAAAATTGATTTAATATTATCCCATAATTTGAAAAAATATTAGAAAAATGATTTAACATTTTACTTAATATAAAATATTTAAATTTAATTAAAATAATTCACCAATAATGATTAATTTAATATATTTAGATAAAAACACATTGCAATCATAAAAACAATTTTTCTTAAAAACATTATTTTGATTTCAAATTATTTTTAATTCCACTTATAATATATTGGTGACCAACATATATATTTTGTAAATGTGTAAAACATACACATTTAATAAATTATTTAGTCAAATTTATATCTTCCAAATTAATTTCTATTTTATAATGGTAATATTTGAATAATATGTTTTGTGGGTGATTGATGCTTGGTGTTGTTTTTCTTATATAAAATCAAACATAATGTTCTTAATTTAAAATAATATGGTGGTGTATTCTCCCTGAATTCAATAAATTGAATCCTCTCAATATGAATATGTTCTTGGAAATCAAGTGTTTTATATTTGTAAATTCCTTTGGTAAAACCCCTCACCATATATGGGCTAATAAAAATTCATCTTAAAAGAGGGAATGGGAATTATAATGGTCATATAGAATAACACATAACTAGATTTCAAAGTATGAAAAAATTTGTGGTAGTTAAAAATACTAACATATTGGAGAATAATAAATCCCAAGGACAAGTAGACGGTGGTTGAGAAAAAGGTAAATAGAAATTAAACCACCACAAAACCATAAATCTAAGATGGGTTACCTTTGATTCATTGGATATGAAGATAATCAGGTAAATTTTTTCCATGTCCATTTCCAAGAGTTTTGGCATTCTTTTACTATCAATATAGATAATTATAGAAAATATATTTACTTGATATATTTTTTTCATTACAAAAATTTTATCCTTTTGTTGTTCTTTGATCAATTTATACTTCATTTTATACATAGTAAATAAATATCCAAGATAAGTATTTATGCCTAAATCACTAGAATTAACATTTAATGGATCATAAGATCTTTAAAAGAGTGAAAATTATTTCCTTCTGTCTCTAAATATTTACCAAAAAATGGATTAAAAAATTTGTTTAATATAATATATTAATCTATAAAACATTTACAATAACACTAAAAATTCAACATAATCCATTCCATAAGTATATATTTGTCAAATAATTCAACTAAAAACAATGTCATACTAACCAGTACATCGCAATGGCTAGTGGTATATGTTTTAAAATTATCTCCTTTTAGTTGTGGGTTCAAGCCCTAAGGCATTACCAGATATGATGGTTTGTTTCCCAATATAAATGGTTTCTATTTTGAAAAACCATATTAATATAATTCTTATAAAATCCCAAAAAATATGATGAACAACCTCAAAAATAAATTTAATCATCAAATCACTTTTTATATAATAAGGATTTCTATACAAATTTTCTATTCTATGAAATAAAATAATATTAATTAAATATTATTACCTTACCCTCAAAGATCATATTTAACTTAGAGTTTATCAATTCCTTCAAATTTGTGAAGATAACATTCTTCCTAAAATAATGATTCATGTTGAACCTAAACCCAAAGAAATGTCTCCCAAAATTTCATTAGTAACATAAAAACCCCGTCACTTAAAACATTAAAAGGGGTGTCTAAGAATTTGAACTTCTAATCAAACTTAAACTCATAAAACAATGGTGGTATCAGTAATTATTGATTTAATATTATATTACTACATATATGATTCCAAAAAAAATTAACACAATCCTTATATGTATCTTGATTCTTATAACCAAAATACCATTGATAAAAACAATTCAACAATATAACTCTTGAATACTAATACATAAATAATTCAACCCTTTTACTTCATCATAGTTCCTTCCTTGGCCTTATAATAAACCATTAAAAGAGGTAATTAACAAAAATGTTTCCCAGGTTCCCCACATTCACTAGTGAAATATAGGTTTACCACATCGGCGTTTTTTATATCGGTTATATATAACCGACATGAAAAGATGTAAAATTCTCTTTATCAGGTCAGTTATTTTATAACCGATGTGATAAATTTCTGGGAATGGATTTATGTCGTCATTTATTTCCATGCATATCTTTTTCAAATACTCATATATTTGATTTATATTTCAAATAAAATTTACATTCAAATTATGATATTTTTCATTTAAATATAAAATTGGCATATCTTAAAAAGATTTATAATTTTGATATTTATTAAAGGTAATAATGAGTCAAAGTTGGACTACATCACATCAAATGGGTATCGAATATGAATAAGGATTTGATGCCTTTTTGGAATTTTTTAAACAAAATGTTCCATGTAATGACATTTTTTCTTTCCATGCCTGAAATGTTTGAATATGAAGAAGTTGAAAAGTAGAGAGATCTAGGATCATATGATTTGTCATGTTTTTAATCTAAGTTACAGTCCTTGGATTTTCCATGGTGAAACTTGACAGAATTTCAGATCTACTGATGATAATGATTTTCAAGATGGTAAATCTAATGGAATTGAAGAAATGATTCGTCATATTACACCAGAAAAAATTGAAATAGAACAGATAGTTGCACGTCTATATGGGGATGCTAAAAACCCATTGTATCCTGGTTGTATGGATTTTACACTTTTTTCGGTGGTGTTGAGATTGATTAACCTGAAGGAGAAACATGGATGGAGTGACCGAATTTTTACAAAGTTGATACAATTATTGAAAGACATTCTTCCAAAAGAAAACGATCTTCCATATTCACATTATAAGTAGAAGAAAATATTATGCCTGATGGGATTGGGATACAATAAAATACATGCTTGTCTGAATGATTATATGATATATAGGAAGGGATATGAATTTCTGTCAGAGTGTCCTAAATGTGGGACATCATGGTATAATTTGAACGAAAAATCACTGGATAATGTTGAGATGACAGACATACCTACCAAGGTATTTTGGTATCTTCCTATAATTCATCATTTAAAATATTTATTTTCTAATTCACATGATGCAAAAAGGTTAAGATGGTATGCTGATGAGTGTATATGTGATGGAAAAATACATCTTCCAGCTGATTCTCTACAATGGAGGAGAATTTATGAGAAGTATCCTACATTCGGAAATGAAATTAGAAATCCCAGACATGGGTTGTGCACAGATGGAATGAATACATATCAAAGCCTTAGTAGCACACATAGTTCATGGATTGTTTTATTGGTAATTTAAAACCTCTCCCCTAAAGTTTTTATGAATCATAAATATGTCATGTTGAGTATAATGATCTCTGGTTCGAAGCAACCCAGAAATGATATTGATGTTTTCTTGTCACCATTTATTGATGATTAGAACCTTTTATGGGAAGATGGATTTAGATTGTATAATTCTTATAAAATGAAATATTTTCAACTGTATGCAGTGCTTATATTCACTATAAATGACTTCCTAGCATATGGAAATTTGTCGGGATATAGTGTTAAGGGGCATAAATCATGTCCAATTTGAGAACAACAGACTTCATATTGTCAATTTCATCATAGGAGGAAAACATTATACATGGGTCTTCAAAAGTTTTTTCATATGGATCACTCTTATAGAATACTGAAAAAGTCATTCAATGACACAAGAATTTTATATTTCTCCAAAACCTTTATCCCCTGATGTTTATTTTGAGAGGGTTAAAATACTTGATGTGACATTGGGAAAGGAACATAAATATGGTAATGATATATATATTTGGAATAAAAGGTCATTGTTTTTTGAGATACCATATTGGATATGTCATGAAGTAAAACATGATCTTGATGTCATTCATGTGGAGAAGAATATATGTGACTGTATGATTTGAACATTGTTAGATATTAAAGGAAAGAGTAAATATGGGCTGAATGAAATATTAGACTTACTATCAATGGAAATACATTTGGAGTTAGCTCCCACTCCAAATGTAAGACAAACTTCTCTTCCCTGGGCTTGTCAAACATTATCCAGGAGGGATAAAATTATCTTTTTTTTAGTGTCTTCATGATATCAAAGTACCTCCTGTATATTATTAAAATGTGAAAAAAATTGTCACTTTGAAGGATTTCAAGTTGATAGGTATGAAATATCATGATTTTCACGTCATGATACAACAAATTCTACCAGTTTCATTGTGCGGAATATTTCTCATCCATGTCAGAAAGACTATAATAAAGGTGTGTTTTTTTTTCAATTCAATTTGTAAGAAGGTGATTGATGTGAATGCTTTTAACATTTTGTAAATAGATGCAATTTCTATACTTTTTTCAATTGGAAATGTATTTTCCTCCTTTTTTTGATTTAATTTTTCATTTAATGATTCATCTGGTTCGAGAAATAAAGCCTTGTGGACCTGTATATCTTTGTTGGATATATAATTTTGAATGGTATATGATAATATTGAAGGGATATGTTAAGAATCGATCTCAACCCGAATCCTACCTTATTAAAAATTATTTCTCTAGGGAGGTTTTGTAGTTATGTACAAGCTACTTGGTTGTGTTAGAGCACATAGGTTTGCCTTCATCTCACCATGAATGAGTTAATAATGAGGGAAAGGGGATTTGTGGCTTGAAAATTCCATTCGTTTTCAGCTAAACATATGAATAAGGTACAATTATACATTTTGAATAACATATTTAATGTTCAATGGTATATCACATTGCATATTAATGATTTGAAACAATGTCATCCAAAGAAGAAAGAAATGTGTATTTTGAATGAGCACAACAAAACATTTTTTTTATGGTTTAAAAAGACCTTGCTTGGTACATCAAATTTATGAGAGATATTAAGATGGTTTGTGGGTGGTCCAAGTTTAAATGTGATAACATGGTCTAGGTATAACATTAACGGCTATACATTTCATATGAATGCTTAGGACAATAGGGGTGCAATTTAGAATAGTGTTGTATTGGTGTTTGTAGAAGCAGTTCATTTTTTGAGTTCTAAAGACAAAAACCCAATTTCCATATCAAGTGGAAATTATGGATTCATTTAAGAAATATGGGAGGTTGATTAATTTAAAATTAATGTTCCTACTTTTAACTGCCAATGGTTTATCGGTAACAATAGTGTTAGACACGATGAATTTGGAATGACCTTTGTTAATATGAATATATTAGAAGACACATAAGATTATTTTATAATGGAAATACATGAAAAACAAATTTTTTATATTTTTGAACAATTATATATGCAGTGGTATATTGTTTGACAAGGAAAAAACAATATATTGTTGGGGATCAACTTGTGGAAGATGTTGATTTATGTGAGATCCCTACTTCCATGGGAAATAATAGCAGAAAAAAATGATGAACATGTTGAAGACATGGTTTGTTCCATATGGAACGATCATGACAAAGTAATTTGGGAAAACAATCCATTTTTACATTCCTAATATTTCAGGTAACATATGTTTATTTCTTGTTTACATTTATTAATTTCATAAAATGTTAGATATTTAAATTTTTTTGTTTTTTAAAACGTGTATTAAAATAAATAAGTAGAAATGTTTTTTTATTTTAATTTTTTTAGTTTAGATTATCATTATTACCATTACATAACTTATATATCTGTTGATTTTGTTGAATGAAAATAAATTTACCATGTTTAGCATGTTTACCATATTTTACCATAGATTATTTTTACGTAACTTATATAATTATTGATTTTGTTGAATAACAATTACACTACCATGTTTACCATGATTACCATTTTTACAATTATTTAACATGATTACCATGTTTACCATGTTTACTATTATGTAACATAGTTTAGTTTACCATTTTTTGTTTACATTAGTATTATAATATTTGAATTTTTATATTTTTGTACTAATGTTTTCTTTTTTGATTTAAAGGATAATGACAGATCAATCAGTTAATCAACAACATGATTTTGAAGATGAGAATCATGATCATATCTCTGGGGAAGAATATTGACATGCTCCTATTGATGTTCCCCAATCTTCCTCATGTGCTCCCACAATAACAAAGAAGAGTTCAAGAGTTGGTAAATGTGTTTGTACATGTTTACCAAAATTATCACTTTCCCATAGCCAGGACCAAAGGATACTGGTTGAGATGGATGACAATGATATTTATAGAGGTCCAAATGAAAAATATTTTAGGATTTTTGTTTCAACTTGGGGTAAAAACAAATTAATAATTTTATATGATAATTGGAGAAGTGTGGAAAAATAAGTAATATCTTAGTTGTGGGAGACAATTTTGGTAAGATATTTTGCTGTTATTTAACTAATATTTAAATTTTTAGTGTATATCATGTTTTACCTCTTCTTTATCAGATGACATTTGATATTCCTGACAATGGAGGAGTCATGAAGAAATGTTTATCAATGGCTGCTGGGTGAATGAGGTGTTTCAAATAAACCCTCACAACTGATTTATTTTTTGGTGATAGGAAACATGACAGTCTATGTCATGTATATCATTTCATATATAAAGACACATGGAAACAATTTGTTGAAATTAGAATAAAAGATTCATTTTTTAAGGTAAATGTAAACATTTATATGTTTTATTATATACATGATCTTATTAATGTTTTTTTGATGATTTATTATTATTAATTTACTGTAAACAAGGGAATATCATCTAGATATCCAATATAAAAATGTATACCCTTATAGTTTATCTCAGGGAGGGTATAGTTTATTGAAATAAAAAATGGTGGTGGAAAATATAAATAAACATATAACTAAGTCTTTATGCTCTGGAGTGTTTTCTCCTCCATCCCCTCCATTAATACATGAAAAATAGAAGAAGGATCGGATGAGCAGAAATGGGAAATATCTTTCGGATTGATTAAGAAACATAGTTGATAGGACTGTAAGATATTTATTTCTTTTATTTAAGTTAATTATATTATTTATATACTTTTAATCATTAAAGAAATGTTCAATTAATTAATACAGTATTCCCTTGTGGAGAAGAGAACACAGGAGGTATTTATAGCTTCTGTCAGGCAAGATATTTTATCTATAAAATTGGGAAAGCCTGAACACCCCAGTCGTGTATGAGGATACTCTATGGGTGTATCAGTAAGAAAGTTGGTTTCACATTCTTCATCTTATTCCATTGAGGGTGTTTATCACAAAAATAGAATCCTTGGAGGATGAAGTTTACAATATCAATACGATGATGGAGAAAAATATTAGACCATCAGTATAGTCTATGTTTTTATACATGTAAAGGAAATTTTAGACTACAGATCCCACTCCTCCACCTCCCCCTGTAGAACCCATTATTTATCCTCTACCTCTGCCAGCATCTCCCACTCCCCCACCACTAGACCTCATTATTTATCCTCCACCTCAACCTATGGACCCTATTTTTTATCCTATTCCAACACCATAACTTCCTACTTATTGTGAGTTGTATGTTGTTGATCCTCACCATCATATAGTTGCATATGGTCTGGTATATTGTATAAGATATATAGTTCTTCATCAATAGTTAGAGGTAGAGCATCATAGGGTCACTATATAGAATATTATAGATAGATCAACATGAGTACCATTACCTATAGGTGAGATGATGACAGTGGGGCATAGTATCAGTCATTTTTTAGTTTGGTCATCCAGTCTTTTGTGACTCATTACCATAGAGGTATTTATGTTATATCTTTTATTTTATTTTTTATTAAATTTGTTTTAAAATTTGAAAAATAATATGTTCTTCTATTTATTTATAGGAATACTTCAAAGATAAAGAAATACTATATAGACAACAACAAATACAAATGTGTATGAAATCAGATATAGATTCTTTTAGTATTGATAGATTGTCATGAAATTCAAATTTTTTTGCGGATCATTATTCATTTCCAATTGAATCTCATGTTTTTGGATGTGCAATAAATGTGGGTATTTGGAAAAATGATATCATATAGCATGTTGTAAGATATAATGCGAGCATCAATGTGGTGCATATTTTTTCCATGTAAGTCTTAACACCTTTCCCTGTATTATATTTATTAAAAATTTATACTTATGTCTATTTTTATTAGGTATCATTATAACATGTGTGAGAAGAATGACATGATAGATGTATATGGATTCATGGACCCACATTTGATTTCCCTTGAAGCACATGCATTGAATGAGGAACAAAGAACACTTTATATTGCTGAAATATTTGAATAGAATATAATCACATAGTGTTGGATGATGACTTTATGTGAGAGGTATGAAACATATATCTGGAAAAGTGTTCATAATATTTTAACATAAAAAATAATTAATCTTATATTTTCTTTTATATCATTTTTCATTGTATGTTATGTGTGTTTTGTTGAAGGGATAAAATTCATTATTGGATATGCTCTGTCCATAGCGATGTGTGGGAAAGTCTTAATAATATGTGGGAAAATTAAATTTCAATTTATTAATAGTTTTTCATTTTATAATGAATTATAAATTTATCCCATTCATATTATTTTCTAATTGGGTATGGGCCTAATTTCGAAAAAGCAAAAAGAAAAAGAGTTCCAAGATCAAATATGTAAAATTAAAGGTAAATATCAATTTACAATTTTTACTTTTTGTTGTATTACATAAAAATGATATTTTGCATTTAAACTCATTTAAACACAATTTTCATGAACAAAAAGGCTTCATCGAATGCGGATATTATATACTAAGATTTATGTATAAAATAATTACAACTGGAACACTTGTGAAGTTTGACATGGTAATATTTCCTTATAAACTTTTCCAGTATATTTCATTTTATTTATTAATTATAAATTTTAACTAATTTCTTTTTAATTTGTATCTATTTTATGACCTTCAACCCTATACTTTTCAAGAGGCCAAACACTTACAATTTAAATAGTCAAATAATTTAATAGGTGTGAGTGGATTTTTTTTGTTTGTAGTGTAAAATGTAATTTTGAATATTATAATTATAATTGTGTATTTGGTAGTTGTTTTGGTTGGTATTGGTTTTTTTAGTTGTCATTGTATGTTTTGAATGTTATATATGTGAATGTTTAATTTTTATCTGGTTCTTCTTGTTTTTTCTAGTTCTAATGTTTTTATGGTATGGATTCTTGTCTAGTTTTGGTCTTCTTTTGGTCTAGTGTTTGCTTGTATCATGCTTTGGAAAAGCATAGTAATGGTTTCAGGGGGGTGACCAGGGGTGGGGTTGTCCAAGGGTTAGGGGTGTCTTGGGGGTGGGGGTGTCTATGGGTGGGGGTTGTCAAGGGGGTGGGGGTGTCCTAGGGGGGCTATCTAGTGTTCGTGGGGGTGTTGTTCAAGGGAGTAGGGGGTGTGCAGGGGGGTGTCCAGGGTGGTTGGGGGTTTTCCATCGGTGTGGTGATGTCTAGGGGTGGGAGGGTGTCCAAGGGGGAAGGTGGAGTCTAAGGGTGGTAGGGTGTCCAAGGGGGTAGGGGTGGGTGGGTGTCCAGGGGTTGGGGGATGTCCAACGGGGTGGGGTGGTGTCTAGGGGTGGGGGGGGGATGTACACAGTGTGGGGGTATGTTGACATGGTGGGGGTTTCTAGAGGGTGGGGGATTTCCAAGTGGGAAGGTGGGTGTTCAGGGTGTGCTCGAGTGTTTAGTGGGGTGGGGTGGTGTCTAGGGGTGGGGGCTGTCCAGGGGATAAGGGCTATCTAGGGGGTGGGGGCTATCCATGGGGGGTGGGAGGGTGTCCAGGGGTGGGGGTTGTCTAGGGGGTGAGGTGGTGTCTAGGGGTTGGGGGTTGTCCAGGGGGTGAGGGTTTCTAGGGGGTGGGGGTCTAGGTGGTGGGGTGGTGTCCAGGGGGTGGGGGCTATCTAGGGGGTAGGGGTTATCTAAGGGGGTGGGGTGTTTATGGGGTGGGATGGTGTTCAAGGGGGTAATAGTGGGAGGGTTTATAGGGTTGGGGGTTGTCCAGTTGGGTGGGTGGTGTCGAGGTGGCAGGGGTTTCCAGGGTATGGGGGATGTATATGGGGGTGGTGGTATCCAAGGGGTGGGCTGTCTAAGGGGGATGGGGGTGTCCATGGGGTGGGAGGGTGTCCAAGGGGGTAGGGGTGGGAGGGTGTCTCAAGGGGTGGGGGATGTCTAGTGGTGTGGGGTGGTGTCTGGGGGTTGGGTTGTCTAGGGGGTGGGGGTGTCCAGGGGGTGGGCGGGTGTCCAGGGGGTGGGGGTTGTCCAGGGGGTGGGGGTAGTCCAGGGGGTGGGGGTGTCCAGGGGTGGGCGGCTTTCCAGAGATGTGGGGGTGTCTAGTATGGTGGAGTCGTGTCTAGGGGGTGGGGGTTGTCCAGGGGGGTGGGGGATGTCCATGGGGATAGGGGGTGTCCAGTGGTTCGGGTTGTCCAGGGGGTGGGGGTCCATGGGGGTGGAGGTGTCCTGGGGTGGGGGTGTTTAGGGGGGTGGGGGTGTCCAGGGGTGGGGGTGTCCAGGGAGGTGGGAGGGTGTCCAGGGGGTGGGGTGCTGTCCAGTGGGGTGGGGTGGTTGTCTATGGGGGTAGGGGTTGTCCAAGGTGTTTTATGTTTTTTTAGTTTACATTGTAAGGTTTGAATGTTATGTTTGGGAATGTTTAATTTTTCTTTGGTTCTCCTTGTTTTGGTCTAGTTCTGATGTTTTTCTGGTATGGATTCTGGTCTGGCTTTGGTTGGTTTTTGTCTATTTTATGCATGATTCAAATCTTCTTTGGGAAATCATATTAATTATTGCACAGTTTTAGTAAAAAAATTGTTTTTTATGTCGTTTAATTTATAACTAACATAGTATATCTATTTTCATATCGGTTATAGTTTAACTGACATGAAAAAACTCATCCCATACTAGTTTATCAAGTCGGTTATAAAAATAACTGACATAAAAAACTATTTTCTCACGTCAGTTTTTTAATAACTAACGTGAATGATGCTTTAGAGGCATAGTTTATTACATCATTTATGTAATAACTGATGTAATAAACTATATACTATGTCTTTTATTTAAAAACTGACATAATGAATCACGAATTTGAAGCGTTTTCACATCAGTAATTTTGGAATTGACATGAAAAACTCTATGAATTTATTGTTTTCTAGGTCAGTTTTAAAATAACTAACTTAATAAAATAGTATTTATAACGTGTCCTTTAATAACATCGGCTAAAAACCGACATAAAAAATAAAAAATAACCGATGTAAGAAAACATTTTCTGCGCTAGTGATTCTAGGTAATAAACAATAAATAAATCTTTAGTATGAAGTTTCTTTTTCACAATTTAACTCCTCACTTTTCCTTAGAAATTAATTTCTCTAATACCTTCTTTTCCACATATAAAAAAATCATATTCCTTTGATTCATTCTACTGGGTTACGCGTTTCATGTTTCTGACATAACGGGCATTGATTCTTCTTTCCACAATGGTCTCCACTACTAGATGTCATAGAAGACTGTGTCCTTTTATTAATTGGTGAGTATAAGAGTAGGTTAAGGTATAGGTTGATAATCATATATTGTAACAACTGATTATAAATAATCATAATGTCTTTCACTCCATTTTATTGTACCATTTTGTTGATCAAAATCACTACATTTTCCATCATATTCAATGATGAAATTATTCTTACAGGATCTATCCATTTACTAGAACCAAAAATCATAGTGTGATCAACAATTATCATAGTTGGAAATCATTAAATCATTTTTTTATGTCTAAATATTAAAACCATATTTTCAATCTAATACATAATAGGATTAACCTAGTAATTATTAATTGTAATCATTTATTCAAATCCTTTATGATGGTTTTTAAATAAAATGTGAATTGACCTAAGCATATCCCTTGGGAGTGTCAAACCAGGTGGGTAGAAAGTCCTGTTATCTTGATCCATATGATTATTGAGGAAAATCCCAATTAATCCTATTGGATTTATTTCCCATAGTTATAAATGTATTAAATCCACACCCACTTGTGGTATCCAAATAGGTATGTATTTCTAGGAAAACCACATAATATCTATAATAGAAAAACATTAGTATATTATCATATACTTAGCATTATCCTCAAAGTTAGTCATAGGGATATATTACCAAATCTATTTTTTTACTAAATATAATTCTTAAGTTTTATACTAAGATTTTTCTAATAAAAGGTTTGAAGACCATGACCCTAGTAACCTGGAGCTAGTGGTTACTTTACTACCAGGGAATAAGATACAAGCGATCACATTTTGAAAAACTGAATAGTTTATTAGTCTTGGTAAACTAGATATATTAATGGGTATCATATTATAATTTAAAACATGAAATAAAACATATTGGAATTAAAAAATTATAAATCCTTGAACTCATTCAAATATTCCATATTCATATCCTACATAATGGAAAAAAATAAGTGTGATCTAAAATGATCAATAAGGGTTATATATATTGGAAGATATAATGAACCAATAAGTCATAACAATAATAAATTGTAAATAACTGAATATAATTTCTTTTTAATCAATAACATCAGTATGCATAATAATGTGGGAGGAATTGATGATGATCAAATAACTCTATAAAAATAATCACATGATTTTTATGATACTCCATGTATAATATCAACATAGTAATCTCATAAATAATAATAACTAGATTCTCAATAAATGAAATATTTCATATTGGATATCATGATCTCATAAATCATGATATAGATATCATCAAGACCATGCACAATGAATGTTTAAAACTATGGGTTAAGACTGATTTAATTATAGATTCCTAATTTTTCTCATGATATTTATCTATTCATCAAGGGGATATTAATTCAAAGGCCAACTCATCATTCTACGTCAAATGAATTCCTTATATTTGAAATGAGATATTTAATTTAGGAAAAATATTCCTAATTATAAAATATTCGTATTGAGTAAAGACTATAGATTATCAATAATTCCATACTCAATCAAATAACATTCATAGAAAAGTGTTATATATATAAATTATATTCATTTTATGAACTAAGAATATCCATGATAAATAATATGTATATTTAAGGGAAATGTAATGTTCAATGATCATAAAAAAGTGAATGTTTCAAGGGAATGTTGATGAATAAAACATTAATCAAGAAAGTGAATGTCAATACATTCATTGATCAAACTGATCATAAAATATCTAGGTGAATAATAAGGAGAGTATCATTACAATATATCCCTTGTGTATTATAACTAAAATAAAGGGTTTTTTACTTTTATGGATATAAATACCATAAAAAGATCATCAAAATCATTTTTTAAGAAAATACACTTGTCACTTTGAAAATAAATTAAAAAAACATAAAATTATGAGAATATTTGGAAAAAAATATCTTTGAAATGAATCTATAAAAATTTTAAAAGATGATTTCAAACAATGAGTGGCCATGATGGTGATAATATTCCATTCAAGATTATTAGGATAAAATAAATATTTCTTTCTTATTTTTAGTAATAGACAAAAAGTACCATGTTTAGTAAATGATTAGAAGGTTAACCTCTAAAAAATTGTAAAAAATAAATCATGGGTAAAAATTTCATTAAAAAATCACTATATAATATTAATAATAATATTTAAAACAAATTAAGTAAAATATTTATATGGAATAAAATTCATTTTCAACCAAAAATATAAATAATTTTGGCTTTTCTTAAAAACATTTTCTTAATAATTTTAATTAACAAGTACTTAAAACTTGTATTTTAACTTGAAAATTTCTTGAATCATTATAATAGATGAAAATGAAATATTTTTATTATAATATTTTGAATAAATTTTCTTTAATCTAAAATCAAGTATAAACAAACCTGATTAAAATGAGATTGAACCATAAACCCTTAATGCATTAGAAACATTTGGATCATAACCTCTATGAAATAAATTGCTTAAAATGAAACGATAAATACATTTAATATAAATATATTCATGATATAACATATAAAATGGTCAGTAGATACACCTCCTCTAAATAAATTGGTTCAAAGTACCAAATATGTCTCAAAGGAGTGGAAATTTAGACGAAAACTCTTACAAAGATCATACCGTTGATGGGAGAATTAACCAATGAATAAGATATGTGTATAAATTTTAAATATACAAAAAACAAGTTGAAATAAAACATAAAATCATAAAAATTACGTACACACATAGTTATAGAATATCAAATACAATCAATAAGTAATACAACCCAATGAAATGAAATTGAGTTATGAAATTCATTACCACTTGGTAACTTTCAAGTAGAATATCCTTGGATGAAATAACTCAAAATGATACTTAAAACTCCATTAAGTTTTAATAATTAATAATATTACACATGATATTGGTAGTATATACACCATATAAATTAAATTAGGTTCATAACATTAAAGCATGCCTCAAGTAAGAAAAATTGAGATGAATTCCCTTACCTCATAATTCCCTTTAGTTGAATGTTATTTAACATCATATGTAATGGTTTTAAAAATTTTATTAATTTATTCCAAAACTGTAACACCCCCAAATGATAAAGGGTTAAATGACTAAATGATATGACTCATGTCATCAAGGTGCACCTTCTATTTCAGGATCCTGTCTGATTAGAACTTCACAGTTAAGCGTGCTTGGCCTGGAGTAGTGATCAGGATGGGTGACCTCATGGGAAGTTTCTCAGGGTGTTTGTGAGTGAGGACAAAGCACACTAAAAAGGACATGTGTTGGCCTGTGGGGACTGTCATTAGTCAGATGACCCATTCGGGCACGTGGGTGGGCCCCAGGGTGGGGACCACGTGTCTGCAGGGAAACTAGTGGGTGGGGCCCAGTTGTTACAATTGGTATCAGAGCTGGTACCTAGCCTTACGTGCGGTGCATAGCCTGGGTTGGGATGTAGGGCCCACATCGAGGATGTTGTGTTCTAAAGGTAGGGGTGACTGTAACACCCCCAAATGATAAAGGTTTAAATGACTAAATGATATTACTCATGTCAACAAGGTGAACCTTCCTTTTTGAAAGCCTGTCTGGTTAGAACTTCACAGTTAAACGCGCTTGGCTTTGAGTAGTGATCAGGATGGGTAACCTCCTAGGAAGTCTCTCAGGGTGTGTATGAGTGAGGAAAAAGCACACTAGAAAGGACATGTGTTGGACGGTGGGGACTGTCATAAGTCAGATGACCCGTTCAGGCACGTGGGTGGGCCCCAGGGTGGGGACCACGTGTCTGCGGGGCAACTAGTGGGTGGGGCCCAGTTATTAAAAAACCCATATTCATATTTATAATATCATATATTATCTTATTATAATATTTTATCACATGTTCAGTAATAATTTTTCATTATTTCTACTGTTTCAGGTGTTAAAAGCTTTGTTTTCTCATGCATGTTTTGTTATGAACGTTTTAGTTCTTGACTATTTGATATATTTACATAATATACAAAATAATATTAATTTTTAAATAAAATATTTATTTTTTGGATACACATTAATAATCATTTATTATGGTTTGACATGGAAAATGAATCGCATCACTTCATAGAGATAGTAGGTTGTAAGTATGCATGAACAACACTATGATTCCCTTAATGGGTGAATGGGTAAAGAATTAGATGATATATTAATTTTATATAATTAATATCATATGTTTTAGATATATTCTTTATTTGCATCATTATTATTATCCATGTGATTTGATAATGAAAAAAATGCATCGATTCATGAGGTGTTTGTCCGTCGTACAAATGAATGATGTCTTTGGTTCCCATTTGATAGAGGATGAAATTGATAAATTTTAAAACATCAACATAATATCATATAATTATATGTAAAACAATTGTTTAATTATATTGGTATTGTTAAGTCATAATTGAGGGTTACAAAATAATCAGAAAAAAATAAAGAGCATAGTGAAGATGACTACCTTCCCTTTGAGAAACCTCCTTTGGATCACTTATTAAGGACCATAGGATTGGTCTTTTGGGAAGACCAGAAGCTCTATAATGTGTATAATTATGTTTTTATATATAATTTTTTTTGGTTGACCTAAACAGATTAATTAGTGTGAAGAATTGAGGGGAGGGGTACACTTTTATAATTGAGTAGGAGTGGCATGTTTATAAATATCCAAAACTATTCAATAATGGGATTCCACTCTCACCCCATGTTCCTAAAAAATATTAAATAATATAGTAGAGGGAATTTATGGTGTATAAAAAACACCAAAAAAAATAATAAACCTTATTTTAACAATTTATTCCCTTATCCTCTAGGTTGACTTATTTTTACTATTTTGGTTTTCACCATGGTAACTAGTTTTTTTATTTAACTAGGTAATTTATCCTTTAAGATAAAAATTTAATTATATTTATTATGAAATTTATTACAAATTATTATAAATATTCAATATAAGTTTTCAAATAAAATTCATATGTGCGTTGAAAAATAATTTTAACTTATATGCATGTAATGCGCATAACCCTATATTAACCATAACTGTGGTAATTAATTTTTATTATCTTTACTATTTATTATGAACAAAAATTAATTTTACCATATCCCCTAATATTAAATATTATAATTCAAAACATGTTATATTTTTACCAAATTCAATTCACATAAGTGGAATAATTTAATTTAAAATTAAATAAGCAAGTGGGAGAAAATGTCATTTTCCAATGGAAAACTGTTTTCTTATGTATAAAAAAGTTATTATATCAAAACTGAACATAAAATTTATTTAAATTAACTAAATTAGATTAATAATAACATAATTTAACTAAAATTAATTTTTAATCAATTTTAAAACTAATATAACTTTTTAAATTCTTTAAATGAAAAGTAATCTTCTAATAAAAATCAGTATTTTTCACTATTCAAAATAAATAATTACCTTTTCTAAAAATTATCAAAATTTCACTCAATGATACTTTTAAAATGATAATTTCAAAAGTTAAATTAATTTTTTTGAATTCAATTTCTACTGTGGTAAAAAGTAATTTTAAAATAAGTGTTCAAAACATGATGAAGTTGTTTTTTAGGAAAAAAATACAGTTTTTAAGCATAAATATAGATTTATTCTTATCCCATAATTAGAAAAAATATTAAATTATTTATAAAACAACTGAGTGAATATATAATAAAAAATTTCCTTAAAATCATTCCCTAATTTTAATTAATTTATATTACTAAGAAAAAAACACATTATGGGCATAAAACTTATTTTCCATAAAAATATATCTTTTGCTTTGAAATTATTTTTATTATTAATTAAAATATATTGATACCAAAATGATTTATTTTATACAAATGTGAACCATATACTTTTCATAGTTTAGTTTTTCATATTCGTACCAACTAATTTAATGTCAAGGTTATAATGGTTATATTTAAATAATATGTTTTATAGTTTGTTTAAGATCGGTTTTGGGTGTTGTATATGTTATCAGAAAAAATATTTTTCTTTTAAAAAGTCAGGGAGTTACACTAAGACTTATATTCCCTAAAATATTATCATCATTTTAGCCAAATAACAAGAATTGTTATGATCGCTAATTAAAAACATATTTAAATTTATTCTTTTTCCATGATATATTATCCTTCTATAATTTAATATATTAATGATACATGATCCCTTCTTGAAAACCACCTCATACATATCATCACAGAGCTGACTAACACTCAAGAGATTGTTCTTAAGTCCTTCCAATACAAAAAAAAACATCTAATTTTAGTTTTTAATCTTTTAT
Organism: Viscum album; assembly: GCA_963277665.1. Taxonomy (NCBI): domain Eukaryota; kingdom Viridiplantae; phylum Streptophyta; class Magnoliopsida; order Santalales; family Viscaceae; genus Viscum; species Viscum album. The sequence goes on along the minus strand of OY728128.1, from coordinate 136,939,494 downwards.
TTTAGTTGATCCAATTCCCTTTATATTTATATTGCAGCATTTACCAAAAGTTGTTGATCAACTTTAACATTTCAAAATATTTATTAAAATATTCATATCACCTATCATGTTTGAAGATCTCCCTCTATCAAGAAAATATGAATTTGTTATTTTGTTTTACTTCAATGAAAATTTATCAAGACATGTTTTTCTTCTAGGGGATTTTGAATTCCCTTTCCTTTATAACATAGAGAATCTATCTAATAAATATTTTTACACGCTTCCCTTTATAATTAACCAACTACACGAACCATCCATATAATTATTCAAGACATGAAAATCAATTTTGATTTTTAAAATTGGAAATTTTCTCTTAACTTCCTGTTTTCTATAATAATTTTATTTCCCCTCTAAATAACTCTTCCAGACTTTATTCCTTATTCTAGGTAGTGATATATTATACCAACATGTTTATTCCTTATTCCCAAACACTATAAAACATCAGCAATATACTTGTAATTTGAATCTTATAATGTTATAAAAATTCTACATGAAATACTATCCAGATTTCTATTCTTATTATGCTATCTAGTTAAATGTTTTATTCTACTTAGGATATGAATAACTTCTTGAGTTCATTAGTTTAGAGTAAATATTTAATGATTGACTCATTATTCTCTTCAATCATCCTTTTGTTTTATTTATGCTATTGTTTCCTTTCTTTCGTGATCTTTGTATATTCATCAAGGAATGATTCTTATTTATCTTTAAATATATTATCAAGATTAAAAGGTTATGATTAAAATTCATCACTAGTTGTGGAAGAAAATCCTTTTTAAACTTGATACATGAAATTGGTGAATTTCTTACTAGAATCATTTTCTAATTCACTACTAGATGAATTTTAATATTCCTCCTTGATGATCTTCATATTTCTTCTCTTTCTTAAATAAATTCACTTTTTTTATTCCTCTAAATTTTGAAACTTAATTTTTTCCTTTACCCCACTTATTTATTTAAGTTTACCCATCATTATAAGATTCAAGATATACTCTCTTCTACTTTAGATAGTTAATAGTAAAATGAAAAATTCCAATGTATTTGTAGAGTCTAGGGGGAATTTACCATTATTCTTACTCTTTTCATTGTTAAACATATTTGATAAAAGAGAAATGATTCATCGGTAGTCATTATCATCTTCTTAATTCAGTGATACACTTGGGAAAGAAAAATCATCATATTCTTTGATTTTCATCTTCGTCAAGGACCCAAATTCTATTTCATCTTTTATCATCTTCTTTAAGGATGGTATTATTTTCATTTCATAAAAAAGAGAACAATATTTAACATATCAAGGAAAATTTCTTCTTTATCTTTAAGAGTTGATATATTAGGTTAAAATATATATAGAAGTTTTCTTATTAGCATTATGAAAATATTTTTGTCATCCAATATTTCACGAAACCATAAAATATTTCTTTAAATTATATTCACTCATGTAAAGTGATAATTAATCTTTTCTTCCTCAACCATTATAATTTCTTCAAATCATCTTCTCCAAATCAATAATTTTTCATCTTTTACATTTCCTTCAAATCGCCTTTCCAATTTAACCCATATTTCCTTAGCATCCAGATGTTCTCTGACTTTAGTGTAAACATTTACTGACACAGATATAAAAATTTTGTTTTAAGATATAACATCAATCTCAATATTTATATTTTTGGTAATGGCCATCATAGAAACGTTTTAAATGGGTGGAAACCACTAAACAACTTCTTATATAAGTTTGAATCCAATATAAAAAATATAAGGAGATATCTTATTCTTATAACTATGATAGTTATTTCTATCAGACAGGGAAACTCTACTGCAATTAACAAAATTCAGATTATCCATTCTTAACACTTGATTGGATATAACGTACAGATAATGATATGATACTATTTAAAGTTCCTATGAAGGTGACAATCAATTAAGATGTGGGGATGCATCAATGGATAATAGTTTTTATAATTAAATATATTTTAAATCATCCACTAAAACATGTTAGGATCTAATCAAATCGGATTAAAAAACTCATCCTCACTCACACATATAGAAGAGTAAAAATATAAGAACACATAAGTTTTACAATGTTTTACTCCTTATCTAAATTCTAACCCCATTACATGTTTGGTTAGTCTCCACAGACATATATTATTCTGTATAAACATAAGTAAATCTAGATTTTGTGAATGATAAAAACATTCCATTTTCAATTCTAGGTTCGCACTAGACTGTGCTACATAACATTTTAAATACAATTATAAAAAAATTGAATGAGAGGGGTATTTTAATATATTTAGTTTCTTTGACAATTAATGGTGTATATATACCTCAACAAATCGAAAATATATTCAAATATAGTATCCTCACTCCATATAGAATCTTATATAGATATTCATCTCAATGATCATAGCAATCATGATTTACTAAATACTCAGGCTTCAATACATTTTATATAGACTCTTATGAACTGGTTCCAAACTCTCTATTTTGTTAGTATTTCAATATATAGAAAACATATCTCTCACTGAATACACACCTTATTTTTTGTACATTAACCCACATTCAACCAAAATCAAAATTATAGAATTTATTTTAATTCCATAAATTTATTTCTAAATCATCCTTCTCAAGAAATAACTCTATAGAATCGTGTAGTATGATAATTTTCATTTACTATTTTCGTTAGGATCAAAGCACATAAACCACAATCATGAATATTATTTCTTTCCAAAAACTACAATTATCTTATAAAATAAAACAAATTCCCTTCTTTATTTAATCATAATTAAATAAAAATTGAAAATTCCTAGACAAAACTTAAGTAGCACAGACCTTCTAAAAATAATTCATGAATAATGTTTTTTTGAATTCCAAGAATAACCATATTCTCTATTTAATTAAAAAATATTTGAACTCATATTCTCTATTTGGATTGAATCATTGGGAACTCATTTAATTTTCAGATAGACCTATTTAAATAACATCTTATTTTTAATATTATAAGTATTGAAGATCATCTACAGTATCATCCTAATTAGTTTCCTCTAAATTATTAAATTATAGAAATCTATATATTTTCCAGCCTACCTCACACTCATAAATTCTCTAAGTAATGACTCATATATATCTTTTAGATGAATCATAATAATTACATTCCCATGTAGGTTACTTAAAAGTAACATAAAATCACTTAAATGAAACATCATATGACACATACTAAAATTCAAATGACTTATACACATATCTTAATATGAAGTTATGATTCATACATAACTATAAAAATACTCATATATTGCTCAGATGGCTGATAAATATCTCCATATCACTCATACTCATAACCAAGTGACTCATATGGAAATGAATTTTTCAAACTTCAACATCAATAAAAAATTATATATTCTCTTAAAATGGACACATACATGATTCAGGACATCTTAATAATAATTAAAATCAAATTAGAATCAGTATTAATTGATTTATTTTACATCTCAATAATCTTCACTGATTTTTGACCAAGATTTAAAAAAAAAATTAAACCATCACAAACTGAAAGGGAACTTTAGTTCCTATATTGATGATCACACCCCTCGAATTATCACTAAAAGTGAAATTTCCAAAATAAATATTTTCTAGGTAATTAAAATCATTTTAGTCACCACATAAATTCCTCAATTATCCATTTTCCATGTTCCATATACCTCCTTATGATTTTCACTCAATAAATTTTTCCTATGAAACAATAAAATGATAATGATTTGTTTATCCCAAGAGTTTTTGGATGTTTTTAAGCAACTTAGTTTATTTTTTAGATAATAACTTCCTCATGAACATGTAAATTATCCAGATAATAAATATTTTAGAGGTTTGAAGTTCATAAGTGGGTTGGGGATTATTTTCTTTTAAAGAAAAATAATGTTAAAAATTACATAATTTCAAGTATAATATGTCAGTTTAAGACAAAGTGGAAGTGTTCAAAGTGGTATTGAATTCATTGGATCTTTTATCAAGAAATATAGCTAAGTACTATAATCATTTTAAGGTTGGGACTGTTTGGTATAAGGTTGAGACTGATGGGATGAAAGGTTCAGTCTGAAATCTCATATGGTTTTGAAAACTAGATAGCCACAATGTTTGGACAAGTTCTCGCATAGTTTGGATAGTCCAAAATCATCTTTTGTGAGGTTTATACTAGAAACTCATAAGGTTGGGACAACCATATCGTAGGGTTGAGACATGTTCTCATGATGTTTTTAAATGACCTCATAAGGTTTATACATGTTATCATGGGTTTTGAGAATGTTATCAATAGGTTAAAATATTATCACTATAGGGTTAGTTTTATTCTCCATATGGTTCTAACTGATCTCTTAAGGTTCAAAACTTGGTATAATTTTAATATTTATATAGATCAAAAATCCATGTTTTCTAAAATTTATACATTATGAATAAATAAATATCGAGAAGATTTCAAATATGATTTTTCATGGATAAAACATCAAAAAATGGTATTTTTGATTTAAGAAAAAGAGAAAAAAATTATCACTTTGAATAAATTGGTGTTGCAAATAAAGAAGAATTAGTTACTACTATAACAGTTTGATAACATTGAAAACAATGTCTCGATACAATAATAGCCTAGATAACAGCTTAAAATGAAGAATAAAAAGTATAAGGAATTTGAATAGGTTTGAAAATAGTTGAATGAAATTATTTATTTGAATTTTAATTTTAAATTTAAATTCAAACATGCACCTTTTCTGATACTATTGTATGATATGATAAAAATTTATCATGCATGAAAGAGGGTGTGTATATGTGTAAGTGGAAGAAGATTGTTATCTATAAAAAGATATAGAGTTTATTTCTATGTAAATTATACAATGATAATAAGTAACCTGAAATTTTGTATGTTAAAGAAGAATAAGAGAATCAGAAATGAAATAACACCCTTTCTATCAAAAACATTATTACTTTTGAAAAATAATAATTCATCATTATATCGGTGGGGTAAGCACTCAAACACATTTTTGTTATGTGTAACTTGATTACAAGGATATTAAATACTCATTTATACCTATATGTTGATACTAGTGGATCATATTCTCTCAGTTGAATCCAAATCATGAAATGGATTATCCTTTAATTTTGAAAGGTAAACTTTATTAATCTATTTTCTCCTCTATCTGTTTGAGTTTGGAAATGATCTTATTTCACTTTAATATGCGGTGAAGGAATTTCATGAAGGAAATAAAAAATAATTTAAATATCTGATCCACCCCTAGTGATTCTACTGATTTTTGTATTTCTTTTACATTGGTATCAAATAAATGTTTTCCCATAATTTGTGATGTTTTTTTTCAAAGTATAGAGACAATAAGATACAGTTATAAATTTCATTTTTTTCAAAAATGGATGATTTAAATTCAATGAACAACAATGGTATTCTCATAATTTATCTAAATCATTAACATTTATGAAATGATATAATTTTCCCTACCTATTATATATCATTTATGAAGACTTGGAAGTTATAACTGATTGATCAATTCCCTACGCTGAAGGTGTTTCCATAATAGTGGAAGATAAGAAGAATCATAACAATGATGGATGTTCTTATAATTCTATATTATCTTCCCATTAAGAGAGTTAATTTATAATATTAAAAGGTATAAAAATGGAAAAGGGCATATGGGATAATCTTAAGAATGTCTACAAAGGTACAAAAAAGTAAAGTGGGTAACGACAAAAATATAGAGAGTCGAATATAAGGATCTAAGAATATATGATAATGAAACTGTATATAGCTTCTTCACAAGGTTAAATTAGTTTCATATCATATTACAAGGATTTAATGAGAAGCTAAAAGATATAATAGTGGTTTTGAATAGAATTTATATCCTACTAAACAGTTTTGATGCTAATGTCGCATCGTTTTAAGATAAAGATCAAGAAACACTCTATATTGATTACTTACATTATATTTTAATTTCCTATGATATGAGAAAAGATAATTTTTTCAAGAATAATGTTATGGATAAAAAAATATCTTTTAATGGATCATAGTAAAAAATTTATAAGAAGAAGGTTGATGAAGTTAAAGTTGGTTATTCAAATTCAAATTCATATATGGATATAAATTTTTATAAGATGATTTCTCTTATTTCAGTAAATATGATAATATGTAATTGAAAGTTAAAGGGAAAGATTCCTTAAAAAAAATTAAGTGGGGATTAATTATAAAATTTTCTATAAACTTTCCAAAGTAAAAAAAAATATGAATCCACTAAATATGAATAATAAATACCAATATTATCATTCATGAAGAAAGAAACATATAGTAACAAATATTTTACTAAAGTAAATGAAATGAATTTCTCAAAATTCAACAACAAGAATTTATTATACAATTTTTAATAGATTATATGAAGTGATATTTGATGGGGGGAAGTGTAGACTTCTGTTGACATTGATGAAAATCTTCCCATTTATAAGGTTAATGATGAAAATTTCACTAGTGATGAAAGTATAAATTCTATAAATGAATAAGAAGAAACCTACAAGAAATCTACATTAAAGAGATAATTGAAGGAGTTTATTTCAATGATCTAAAGTTAGATAAGGATATCATAATTTAGAATAAATACAATCATTCTACAAGTATCACGGATTCTATACTTATAGATAAAAAACAAAACATAGAAAATAAATTGATGATCTACAGACGATTTCGGATGATGATAAAACTCTTAACAAAAATAACAAATACATAATAATAAAGAGAATGATCTTCTTTATATTCAACATTAATTGGTTGAAGTTTAAGAATAATTAAAAATTTCTATATTCACGTATTATAATTATATAATTTTTAAGTTATAGAGTATTAAAAAAAGAAAAAGACTTAATAAGACCCATAAAAATTACTCTTAGATGACGAAAACAATAATAAAAATATTGGTGAAATGTAAAGTAAGAATAAATGGGTGAAGATGACCAGAATTGTTGAAAAATCATGTGAACCTCATAAATAAATTATTTCTAGGGAGTCTAGATTAAAATGAAAAACCTATTCAACAATTGACTCCAAAAAGTCTATAAAGAATCCTAATATGAAGAAGAATGTGTTAGGAGTTCATAATATTTTTGGTTTACAAAAAGGTTCTAGGATAGATGAATGTAATGAATATGTAAGACTAGTTTCAATAGCTATATAGAAGTCAATATATAAGGGAAATTATGCTTTATATTAGTATTTTTTTCATTTTTAAGGATTTCAGACTGTGGAAAATATTTTTTGGGTTTAATTAGAAATTTCACAAAATTCCTTGGAGTCTTAGGAGACAATGTTTGAGGTAATTTTTGTTTTACAAAAAGAAGAAGATTCAAAAATAAATTTCAAATCAAAAACAGATATCTCAGAACATGTTTGAAGCCCTTGAAGAAGTCTATGGAATATATAACTATAATGATCACTATAATAAAAAATTCATCCTCCTTTTATTTTCCTAGGAAAACATTGTTTGTAATACTAAAATATCTTGAAATAAAAACAGTAAAAGAAATGATAAATCTTTAGTTATGTAAGGGGTACTAAAAGAATCAAAATTTCACTATCTAATGATTCTAGATATTATAAATAACACTAATATGATAGCATATTTCAATATTCTAAAAAAATGAGAATTTAAAATAAGTATCTATTTCATTTATAAATGAGAAATCACTCAAAATCTAATTTATTGGATCAACTATAATTGGGAATGAGAAAATAAAAACTAAAACACTATTTTCAAAGAACTAAAACACAATATTTGTTGTTTGTCTCAATTATGTGATAAATTGAGTGAAATTATACTTAAAAATGATTAATTTTTGATGAAGATATTAAAAGTTCAATGTATTTTTATAATACGATGATAGGAAAATGGTAATTTGTTTCAGGTTGGTAATATTGAAAATTATTATTATTTGATCATAAAAGAAGAAAATAATTTGTGGAATCAAATGGTTTTTCATATATTCCAATATAATATGAGTAATATTACTATATCATATATTTCTCATGATATTCTTAAGTTGAAAATAGAATGGAATTTTATGTTCTCAATATGTCAAAAAGGGAAAAAATTAACTCTTTACACAAGAATGTGGGGATTCAATCTAACTAACTACTGGATCTCATTCATTAATATATATATATATATACGATTATTGAGAGGAAATAAAAAAAATATAATTATTTTATTTCCTTTGTTTATAAATTTACTTTAATTAAATATATTATGTTTATTTAATATATATTAGAGGCTGAAAAGATGTTTAAAAGTTTCTACATAAGTGTATAGAATGAGTGTGGTTTTTCTTTGAATAAAATATAGTTATATAATGGTGTAGAATATACATGTTGAAGATTTTTTTCCTATCTTGAAAATAATGGTATTAAATATGAAATCATTGAACTATATAGGCCACAAAAATATCTTGTTTCTAAATAGAAGAACATAATTTTAGTAGATATAGCACAAACAAATATTATAGAAAATGATACCTCTCAATGTTTTGGAGACAAGATTTCAGTGAAACTGTTTACATTTAAAATCATTTATTAAAAATTCCAAATTAATATATGTCCCAATAAAACATTTATTGTAATAATTATCTGACTTATAAGTATTTATGAGTGTCAAGTCCCCCATGTGTAATCAAATTTAGAGAAAATATTTTGATGTTTGAGTTGAAATGTGTTGATTGGGTATTTCTTGGTTATCCTTCAATTAGAAGAGGATAATATTATTAACAAATTAACTTGGATGATTTTTGAAATTTTTTTGTAATGGTTTTGAAACATATAAATAAATAATCTTCATGTAAATAATTAATTTTTCAAAGGGATAATGAAGCAACTTTTATCAAACGACTTGAAGAGCTTTTAAAAAATCCTGAAAGTGTGGAATATGTATAATATAGAGAAGAAAATACAATGATTTCATGTGTTGATGAAATTTTTTTTATCTCATTCATTGTTAAGAAAAAAAATTATGGGTATAATATCTTAGGATAAAATGGAAATAAGGTTCAAAGAAGAATAAATTTGAGGAAAACATCGCATATCTCACTATTAACTCATGTTGAACCAATATAAGTGTAAGAAGCTTTGGAAAATCAATAATGACATGAATGACGCATTGAAACAAATAGAAAAGAATGAAACGTGTTATTTGGTACTCAATCAAAAAAATTTAAATTTCATTGAAACTAAATGGTTTTTCATAAATAATATGAATGTAAATGGAGAAATCATAAGAAACAGAAAGATACTTGTCATTATAGCATATTCTTGGGTGGAGGGAATTGATTTTTATAATATATTTTCATTGATGTAAAGGATATAAATTGTATGAATATTTATTTCAATTTTATCCCAAAGGTAATATATAGTATTCCAAATATATTTCAAATTCCTCTTCCTCAATAGAGAGTTGAAAGAGGTGGTTTATATTGAGAAATATTATGATTTCTTTCTTGGACAAGATTTTAATTATGTTTTAAATTTAAAGGATATATATATTTATATATACATAAAAAATCCCTCATATCTTAATATTATAAGATAAAAATATGATTGAAGGAGTTAAATTTATAAAAAGGAAGACTGCAAAAAAAATATCTACATTAAAGACAAAAATATATGTATCTCTCTTTAATTATATCTATGTATTTGAAATCATTTTTTGGAAATGATGAGGAGTTTTGTGATGGTTTTTAAATGTACATGAATATGATATTTGAAATTTATATTCTTTCTTAGATGAGGTACTTTCTTGGTTTCTAAATTACTCAAGAGAGAGATCACATTTTTCTTTATCTAGAAAAGTATATTATGGATCTTATAAAAAAATAATGTGGGATTAAAATCTAGTTTACATTAATTATAGAGAGAAATAATCTATCAAAATATTATAAAGGAATGTAGGTGAATATAAGGGAATGTTGGAAGCTGGTCAAAAGTATTTTTTACTTGACTACTTTAATGTTAGATATAGTTCATATTATTAAGATTTATTCTAGATGTCAAATTTCCCCCAAAAGAGTTCCATTTAAGTTTTAGAAAGTGGATTCTTAGGTATATAAGAGTTATAACTGGTTTTGGTTTAAAATATAATAGTAAAGTGATGCTTGATCTATTTTTCTACATATAATAAAACCGGGATGGTTGTGTTGATGTTGAAAATTTACATTTTCTGTAGTTTTATTTATTATAGAGAGTTTTGTATATTGAAACACTAGGAATAAAAGTTATGTGACTCTAATTACTATTGGAGATGAATATGTGGCTTCTACACAAGATATAACCTATCTTGTATGGATGATAACTCAGTTTCAATTTATTAAAGTGCAGGTGAAGTTTCCAATTCTATTGGGATGTGATAATCATGATTTTAACAATTTTTTAATAATTTTTTTTAATATTCAAGACCAAATAACACTTATATAAAGTATCACTTTATCAATGGAAATGTGAAAATAAATGTGTCAAAGTTTTAATTTATTCCTACAAAGGATAAAGTGGTATGTGTTTTCACTAAAACATTTCCAAAGGATTGTTTTAATAGTTTGAAGATAAATATAGGAGTTCAAATTCATTCCTCTCAAGGATAAGAGATAGTGATTGGGTCCCCTATATCACCATTTTCTATGGATATTTTTGTCAATGAGGGAGAAATGGTAAACATAAAGCTTCCTTTATGTTTATCACCTTATGAGTTTCAAAGGGGGGTACATCAATATAGGGGGACTTATTCAATGATATGTTTTTAACCATATAGGGAGTGATCTCTTAAGGTGTTTTTATATAAATATTGTAAAATAGGTAAGCTATGAATTCTGTACTATTCATGTGTCAACCATTCTAACAATTTGTTGAAATACATGTGAAATTTTTTTATTATTATAAATTTCATGGATATATTTTTCAACATTGGGGATACATATATCATGATGGATAAGTATTAATTAATGAAAAAATAGTCTATATTTTTTAAAATGAGAGAAGATAAGGTGTAATGATGATGTATTGATTAAGTAAAAGTGATCCATTGTCATATCAATATTCAAGTGGTATCATTTAATCTTGTTGAATTAAGAGGATATGGTATGAAGAAGTTGAATATAAATTTCTATTTTTATAGAAAATATGATAATATTATTTAATGTTCTTATTTCCAACATCATTTTCTCTTATATAGGATTATAATTATTGTATAACAATTCATTTCAAAGAGTATTGAGGTTGGAAATGATTTATGTTCTTTGGTTTCAAAAAAATAAATAGGTACAGATCGTTGAGCCCAATAGATATTTGAACGTTGTTAAAAACTTGGGGATATTTTTGTGATAAGAAATTTCTAAAAAACATGGAAACTATCTACTAATGAAATATTATAGAGGTTTGAAGTGGATATTATAGTGGCATTGCCTTTTTGTCTGTATAAAAATAATTTTCAGAATCACATAATTTAATGTATAATATTTGAGGTGAGGACTTTTGGAAACATTCAAATAGGCTATGAATTTATTCGAGTTTCTATCAGGAAAAGTGGCTAAATCCTATAATATGTTTTTAATGTTCGAATTGTCTGGGTAATGGTTGAGGCAGATGGACCATATGGTGTAGTTTTTAATATCACAAGGTTGGGACAACCAGATAACCATTTGGTTTAAATAGGCAATCATAAGGTTGGAATAGTCTTCAAATGTATACCATAATGTTCAAACTAGAACCTCATTGGGCTGGGGCAGCCGGATTATAAGGTTGATACATGTCCTCATGAGGTTCAAATATATCATCATAAGGTTGATAAATGTTCTGATGTTTTATAAACATGTCATCTTCAGGTTGATACACTATAATCGAATGGTTGTTTCTCATCCTTGAATGGTTCTAGTTGAACTCATAAGGTTCAAAACTTTCCAGAATTTCGATATTTCTATAAACAGAAAATATGAGTTTTTTAGAATTTATAAATTATAAATAAAGAATTATTTATATCATTCTAAATTTGTTTATTCATGGATATAATATCACAAAATTTCATTCTTAAATCTATAAAAGGGATAATAAGTTTCCACTTTGATGAAATATTTTCTACAAAAGAAGAAGAATTAGTTATTATTGTAATTACTTGATCGTGCCAGAACCATTTTAATAACACTGCAATTTCCTAGAGAAAATTTTTAAATGAAGAATAAAATATTTTAATAATAATAAAAAGTGGTTAGAAAATAGTTGAAGGAAGTTACTCATTTGAATTTTAATTTCAAATACAAAATCAAAGGTTTCTTTTTATGTTATTGGTATGAGATATAATAAACACATATCATACATGAAAGATGGTTTATGTAAGTTTAATAAGAAGTATATTGTATTATTTAAATAAATTATCAACAATATTTTTTAGATACATAATAAGAAAAAGTGGTTGTGCAAATCTCGTAGTGATAAGAAGTAACCTTAAATTATATAGGTTGAAGAAGAAGAATAATAGAAGAATCACTGTAATAATGACATTATATGTAATGTTCTATCAAATAATTTAGGGTTGATAAAAAATAATATGTCATTTTATCAGTACAGGAATCACTAAAATAGAGTCTGGAAATATGAATCATGGGTATAAGAATATTCCTAGCTCATTTTTACCAACATTTTGATACTAGTCGGACATATAGTCTTAGTAAAATATAGATCATTTCAAGGATTACCCTTTAAATTTGAAATATGAACCTTTTAAATCATTTACTCAGTTTATTTGTGTGATTTTGGAAGAAATATTTTTTAACATTAACTAGTAGTGAGGGTTGTTTCAATAAGGAAACTTAAAATGTATTTAAATCACTAATTCTCCCCTAGTGATTCCAAGTAATCATCAGGTTCCTTCCATGATTTTGTTGCCCAAATGAATTTGGTTATACTAATGTAATCTAAAATAGATTTTGGAACCCATATGTTCTTTGTTTGAGGGTATCTCATATAAATTTCAGAAGAAATGAAAACTTTTTTATCCACTATAAAGTGATTTTTTAGAATTTTATTCATATATTTTATGGTAATTTTATAACAATTGTTAAATATTTTGTATTGAGATATTCCTCTTAAATATTTATTGTTATTTTAGGAACTAGTTTTATTATTAAAACCAATTATATAATGTTTTTCCAATGATGTTTAGAACCTATAATATTTTCATGATTTTCTTTACCTATATTGGTGAATTTAATTGATCCATATTATATTGAAATTTAATTTTCAATTTAAAATCCACTTTTTTAGAAAAGTTTATTCTTTTCATTTCATATTTTAAAATAAATATTTTTATTATTTTTATTTTATGTTATGTTTAGAAAATCATTTCTCTAGTTGATCTCTACTAGTTTTGAGATCTTTATAAGTAAAATAAAATATTAATATAAATAAATGGTATGATTTACCTCATTATTTAGATTTATTACTTCCATGAGACATTTGGAATTTTCATCACTTTATTTAAATGAAGAGAGGGAGTAATCAGTTTTAGTATAAATATAAAATTTTAAGGATTTATTTTTTCCCTATACACTTTCATATTTTACTTGAAAATGGGATAAATCAACTTGATGTGACTCTTCTCCATACATTTAAAGCATGTTTCATTTACTTCTCCTCATTTATCTTTGTTTTTTGGATAATATAAATGATTTCTTTTTCTTTGTAAACTCATTCATATTATTTTTTATGTGAGATATTTCAATATCGATTTTAGAAGATATTTCCTTAATTACATTAAATTAAATGGAACTATGCTCCTTCATATATTTGTATTTCATTACATATTTCCTTTTTATCATGATATCAAAGGTCATGAGAGACCCTATGAGTTCCTATAGAGGCATTAATTAAATATTTTTTTTCTTATTGAATCATTTTAACACTAGGTGACTGAGAACATTGTATAATATTTATAGTTTTCTTTACAAAATTCATTATGTAAATATCTTCGTTGGGAGATTTTCTATAAGGTAATGGGTTTTCTTAAAAACTTTACATTATCATTTACAAGTTATTAGAGAATCTTAGAATCTTTCATAGTGATCTCATAATATTGTGGAGTTTGTTAATTTAAAATTAGAGTTTTAAAGGTGATTTTTTTTAGTGGTGATTATTCAATTATTGGAGTAAATCTTTAATTTGTTATGTAATTCTATATTTTTTTATTTTTTAGTTAGTTTTATGATAATAATAATTCATTACATATGGTTTTTAAAAAATTTCATATTAGTTATTTAAAAATAAAAAACCTTACCTATAAAACTAAAACCATATATTTTGAAAAAAAATCCTATGTATCCAGATTTGACAATGTGACAAACCATATGTGTTATTTAAAAATATTGCATGCTAATTTTTTTAGTAAGGGAGAAAATCCTATGTATATTATATAAATTAAAAAACCCAATTATATTATATATTTAACATATTATAATTTATAAAAAAATTATTGAATAAATATCTTACATGATGATAAAAATATTACGTATGAATTTATTTCAACAGAAAAAAAACTAATGCATTATATTTTATTAAAATAAAATATATTTCATATCATCAAAAAATATTATGTATCCTTGTGACTCCCATGAATTTTCAACATTTCAATTGATTCTTGAAAATGTATTACTTATCAGATATATTACATAGTGAATAAATTAAATAATTGCGATAAAAATTCATTTATAATTCTTCAATGATAAATAATATCTTTTGCATGTCCTTTTAATATAGAAGTGAGAAATTATCTTTTTTCCCTAAATCATATTTTAGAATAAGTAATTCTTTTATTAATCATAAAATCATAAAAATTTGGTGATTTTATGAAAAATTAATATATTTTACCCAAAAACATTAAACCCTTATTTTAAAGAATTTCAATGTTATTATATGATAGTAAATCAATGACTCATTTAAATGGAAATTAGGGGGTTTGAAGATTTTTAAAAAGGAAACTCCTAGAAGAACATATACAAAGTTTTGAAAATATTAGTTTAAAATTTAAAGAGTCCATCCCACTTTAACCCATATTATTTTCTCAAGCGTAGATAATTATATCCTTAAAATTCATGTTTCATAGGTACCATGTGATCAGCTCATGTTTCTCATATAACTTCAATCCTATTATCATTTTTCCATCTCCTTATACCTATGTAGTAAATTTTTGAATTCATCCATCATGGTATAAGATTCAATAACTCTCTTATTTAGTTTTTTTAACTAATATACTTATTCTACTACTATTTCTTCTAAAAAAAATTTGTGAATTAACTTATGATAAGAAAAAAAAACTAGCATACTAGAATAAAGGGAGGATAACACCTGAGAATTATCTAGTTTTCATTTAATGCCATGTACATTATTTTTATGTGTTTCATTCATTCCATGTTTTACGGTTTTATTGTTGTGATTCACTATTGGAATCACCCACAAAGAAATTTATTAGTTCAAATCTAGTAATTAATAGGTTGTTTGGTTAATTTTCAAACTAAAAAAGATTCACATACTTTCTATAGATAATTTATATGGAAAGAATGACTTAAAATTTTTTGTTTACTTAATGAGTTACTATTGATTTATTGTGATGTTATATAGGAATTTTTTTGTTTATTATGGGATGATATGATTGTTTTTATTATAGAGATGGTATGTCCAGTTTCATGGAAACAAAACATTATTATGAAAATTATTGTGGTTATTGGCATGGGTTTGTGTGGTAGTTTTGTGGTGGATGATGGGTATTTTGGGGTTTTGTTAGTTGATGTGTATTGGTATGGAATGAATTAGAATATGTTGTTAATAAATAATTAAAATATGGTAAATGGTATGGAATTAAATGGTTTATGGATATTAATAAAAAAACATTATAGAAGAAAAGCATGGGTAAGGGATGGAAAGAATATGGGTGTTGGTCTATGAAGGGGTTTTAATAAAATAATATTAATATATAGCATAATGAAACTAATATTGATAGTAAATGGTAAATATGTAATAGAATATATAAATAAATTCAAATGGAATTTATGGTTATTATTATGGGTTCTTTTAATAATGGGACTGGTTGATGTAGTAGAGGTTGTAGTAGTTATTTATGGAAGATGGTGGAGATGTTGTATTTATTAGGGGTTGTTAAAAGGTTGTTTGGTATGAAAACTTTAGTTTGGGCTTGTGTTTGTTATTTTAATATATTTATTTAGTTTTTATTATGATTTTATATGAAACTTTCTTGTTCCAGATAACCTTATTGATTCCCAAATGATTTGGGTTCTGAATTTCTTCCCCAAATATCCACGTTAGTGAGGGAACAAATAGTTAACTACTCTTACATCCTCAATAAACCTTTTTAAATAGTATAAATGTGATATAAAAACATATATATGAATGGTATGTGATTCCTACAAGTGAAAATTGTGATTTATGTGATGATGATGTGGTATATAGTGGGGTTCATTCAGGTTAGGAGGAGGGCATAAGATAAATGTAATTCAAGTTCATGATACCTTATAATGATGGAACTTTTATATACAGATGAGATATGGATATGTGATATGTGGTTGTGTATACAAGGTTATGTGATTATGATATGGTTATAGGGAATACATATTTTTGAATTTGGATATGATGATATGAAAGGGATGAGAGGGCCATAATGTTTTTTATTAAGGTGTGATAGAAAACAACCATGGGGAAGTGGGGAGGGGAACTCTATTTCTATATTATTTTATAATATTTTATTATACATTTTTTTTATATTTCATGAGTGGACCTTGATAAGGTTGGGTTAGTTTCCCAGTATAGGTTCATATTGGTTCAACTACTTACTCACTAAGGCATCAATATGCTTCTCCCATATTTTCACAAGAGGTATTGAGGATGTTGCTATTGAGCATACATGTATGAACATACCTATATATATAATTACATTATAGGTTTCTAGGATGTATTTAGATATTTAGATGGATATTATCATCTTGGTGTGTGGATTTATAGTTGGATTTGTTACCTAAGAGTTTAATTTAGTATTTCATCTTAATGACTTATATTCGTATGACATTTCTAGGAATTGTGATTATTGTGGGACAATGTTTTTATTTACATTAAAGAGATGGTTGGTGGTCTAATTATTATATTCCTATGATTTATGAGGGTACTGTATCCCATTTTTTTTATTTATACACTTGGTTCTATCCACTAACATGTGGCATATTGGAGGTGGCCTTTAGGGGCCACTCTTGTCTTCACTACAGGCCCAATGTCATTTTACAAAGGGAGAGGGCCATGATAAAGTGGTAACAAAGCCTTGTACTAGAGTTGGTATAGAAATTTTAGTTGGGTATAAGTGAGAATTATGTAGGATTTGTATGAAAACCATGTTATAAAAACATATGTGTGATGTTGTGAAGTAGAACAACTAAAAAATAGGTGATGGAGGGCCAATATGATCCAACATAATGAACTTATGATTACTAAATATCTTAGGAAATATAATTCTAGTTTTAGGGAAGAGACTAAGGATTGGTACATGCAACTTGTTTGTTTTTGTGCTTCTGTTTTAATTGTGGTGACTTTGGGGAATATTTAAAATGAATATAATTAAATTAACCTTAATGGATTCTATATAACCATGATTAAGAGTTTGTTTTTTCATATATGGATACTGCTCATTCTCTATATGTGGATTTATTGGTAAGCTTTGACAAGAAGATATGGTTAACCACCAAATCTTTAAATCATGTGAGGAGGAAGAGTCTTAAAGTAGGATGGTGTGTGAATTCTAATGTAAATTATTGGATAAGTGTGAGGGGAAATCTATGATTTGGAGATAAAGATCTAGTTATTGGGGATTGATATCACCTTCAGTCTAATCCATGTCAGGATCAAGTATTATGTTTTTATAGTTTTCAATTAAATGAAAAGTGGTGTGTGGTAGTGATGGATCCTATTCTTTGCATATTATGAAGAGACAGAGAATTCATGGTATGATTTTTAGATTTATTTTCATAAAGAGTTCCTATCATAAAAATGAGGGTAGTGAATAGGTAGGAGTTTCTCCCCCATTAAGAGGGGATCCTCTGTGTAACACCTTGACTCCAATGAACCATAGTCAGTGGTTATGTTTCTACATTAAAACATGATACAATAAATCACATCCAAGAGGATAAAATAGTTTTTTATTCACATTAGACTAGATACATACATGATTCCTACATTACATTTCAAAAAAAATATACAATATAAAATTCAAGTGAGACGTTTATTATTTCTTCTAGTATATCCTTAAAATCATTCATATATCCCTTCTTGGTATCCTATGTAAAGGAAAATATAATAAAGGGCGAGATCATATGATCATTAAGGTAAAGTGTGGAATAGAAGCTATCATAGAATAAATAAATCAAGAATAATATATTAGAGATAAAAAATAATTAAATATTCCATGTAAATAATATCCTAAAATGGGAATATATCCTTGGATGACATAAAAACATAAATAATCACATAAATAACAATAACTAATTTCATAATGATGGAATGCATAATTTCATACATTTTTTTCATACAATTAAGGCCTTTTTCCAATACATCATAAATATATCATTATGGACACTATCTAAGACATCATAAATTATTAGGCATCCATACCCCAAATATCTTGGATTGTTTGTCTCATGAGACATACCAATGTATCAAAGGGCTATAAAAGGACATTTTCATCACTTACTAGTTTTAGTGCTTTCATCATATGAAAGGGGTGATTAAAAGTAAAATACATAATCTATATAAATGTATTTGGGGCATGGCTTAATGGTAATCACCCAACAAAACTATATCAAGGTTGGGGTCCCAAACCCATTGGGTATAGGTACTGTAGAAGCACTATATAGGTTTTGTAGAAGAACTATGGTAGTTGTGGAACTATAGCATTGGAGAAGCTAAAATGGTGGAGGGAACTATAGAAGGAATTTTAATGGTGGAAGTACTATAGAAAGGACTATAGTATCTCGGGTCCTGTAGCATTACTATTCACGAGAGGGTCTTTAGACAAAAAATATGGAATTTTAGGGCCATATAACTGGATTTAATTACCACTAAGACTATGGGCCATGTAATGGGTCTCCTCAACTTAAACAAAATATGTACTTTGTTTTAATAAAAAATTGGATTTATCCCCAACTTTTAAAAAATATATAAAAAAAAATTTATTTGAAAACTGGCATACGAAATGTGAAAACAATTCCCACTAAAAAATATAACATCAAGATCATAAGCCATCCAAGGTGATATTATGGATGGTATCATTAGATTATATCCCTAATAAAGTATAATATTCATCAAAGGATATTGGAATATGTGAAAATACTCTTAAAATAACATTCAAACCATTATTTGAAATCTTGAGACAAATACGCTTTTCTTTAGATAAAATTTAAATAAAAATTTACATAACATTGAGAAAATGAATTCCTTTAAAAATAAATATTCAAAAATATAAATTAATATTGAATGAAAATAATTTCCATGATGGAATAAATGTTTGTTCATTCTTTATATGTTAAAATAGAACAATTTTTCACAAATTTTTAAAAATCCAAAAGTGATTCATATAGAAAAAAATTGAAATGATTTCATTTAATAATTTTTTAAAAAGATCAAAATTAGTATAAAATGAAATCATAAAATATTTAAAACATATCTAAGAACATTATTGAAACATTTGATGAATAATGAAATGCTGTATAAATATTATTAAAGGAAAACATTAAAACGATGTTTTAAAGAAAAATCCCTATGGATTTTATAACGGGTAAAGGAAAAGGACATTGAATAAGTGATAATGAAAGTGATTTGTAAACCAATGTAATTTTATTAAATTAATTATAAAAAACATTCATATGGTATCTCATGTACCACACAATAGATAATATTTAGTGAAAAGGGAATAACTCTCAATGAAAAGAAATTTGGATGAGAAATCAATTACTATAAGTCTAAATTGATTTATAAGAACTCTAACCTCGTGAATAATAAATTTATATTTATTATATTTATATTAAATAACCATATACATAATTATAATATCGTATATGATCCACTTATTACACTTCAAACCCTGTTTATTAATAATTTCCGATTAACATTGTCATTTTAGGTGTTAACTACTTTGTTTCTCATGTATGATTTGTTTCGGAAATTATAGTCACTTCATATTTTTCATGGATTAATTAAATATATAAATTTAATCATGTCATTTATATCATATTATTTCATGATATCATTAGTATTTGACATTCTGTAATCATTCATGAAATAAATATTATAATTTCACTCATGTTGGTGGAAAACATGACCAAAATAAGTGCACGTTATAAAGAGTGAGTGAGTAAAAACACCCCAATGTATAATATTAATATAAAAGTTAATGAATATTATTCATTTAATATGTATCATATGTATTCATTATATATAATTTTAGGGTTTTCTATACAATAAATATATTCAGAATAAAATATATCTCTTATGGAGATGGTAGTCAGTATATATGCATGAACGATAATTTAATTTTATAATGAAAAAAAGAAAATATTTTAGATTATATTTTATCATTACAGAATTTTTATTGCATAATAAATATAATATTAATTTATAAAATCAATAAGTATAACCATTAATGAGTGGATATGATGAAAAAATAATCCCATCGCTAGGTCGAGGTGGTAGTCCACATGTAAGCATGAGTGATACTTTCATTTCTCATTTGATGGAAATGAAGTTGAAAATGGTTTTCCCATAATCATAATATATATATATTTATTTATTTATTTATATTTATGATACTATTTTCCTTATGTTAAGATCAATAAAATATTTTTAAATGAATTATATGAAGAAATAATCTTTGAAAGAGATGGTAAATATTATTACCTCTTCTTTGAAAGACCTCCTTTGTCTTAAACTTTAAGACATTATGGGATATCCTTAAGAGAAGAAAAGGAGCATAATAATGAAATAAATTAATCTGCAAATTTAATGGGGTTGGGATTTTCCAATATAGAGTGATCAAAATTTGTGAATAAAGGAAAATAGTAGGTTCACTTTTATAAGTTAGGTAAAGGACATACATGAAATTACTTAAGAGATTTAAATATAATATATATCATAATCATTTCAAGTGGCTAAAAATAACCCCAAATTAAAATATAAGATGTGATAGGGTCTAAAAACTCCAAAGTCACATTTAGTAATTTTCAGAAATAATTTATGCCTTATCTCTTAGTTAAACCCTCTTTAAACAGAATTTAACCTTAACCGTGATAACTTAACTTCTTCCAGTGATAACATAATTATATATTCAAAAATAAAAGAGGCCTTATAATTTTTTTAAATGATGATTTTAATTTTTCAATCCATTTTATAATATTTAAAATATATATTTTTTAAAAATTATGTTTAATATAAGTATGAAAAACATATGAAAATAGTTTTTAGGAAAATACACTATTTAAGCATAAAAATCATTTCACCGTAAAATCAAGTGAGAAATTGATTTATGTGAATTGTTTAGTTAAATAATAATCAAATAATTTTTTATAGACTTTTTTATCAATCCAAATTCGAATGTAACCTTCTAACCATACCATTAAATGACAATAAATTGGATTATATATAATTTATGTTTATAAAATTCAAGCATGAGATCCCAAATTCATATTAATGTTTTAAAAACATTATTTAACTTCTTGAATATATTTTATAGAATAAAAATCTCCCTATATGATAACTTTAATTGTTATAGATATTTAAAACCCTTTCCCTATAATTTAAACCATGTTTTAGCAGTTTTAACCTTACCAAGTTGATAAACCATTATCATTGTTACAATAAATATAGACCAAAAATAAAATAAAAATATTTAACAAATACAAACCCATTGATTAAAAATATGGAACTAATTTTTTTATAATAAATTTATGTAATTATTATAAATAAAGTTTTATATAAATGAGTTAAACACATGGAAACCGTTTTTAGATAAATGTGTTTTCAATCCCAAAAATGATATTATACCATAATAAAGTATAATGTTAATTAATATTTAATTAATTATATTATTTATAATTAAATTATAATTATTTTCATTTAATATTAAATTCAAAAAATAATGGTATTTTTACATTACTAGATTTAATTAAAATAAATGATAGTTTTACCAAAAATGGCATTCTTCACTATTCATATAAAAATAATTGTTTTCAAAAAAATTCTAGAAATTAATCATAAGATAATATAGACATTATGATTTAAAAAATAATATTCATTTAATAAAATTAAATTTATAAAAATGGTAGAAAATAATTATAATATCCTTACATTAAATTCAATAAAATCATAGTTGAAGAAACCATATTTTTGAAGTATAAAATAACTTTACCAAAAATTAAGTACTTCATTACCATGAATTAATCAATAAATATGAATTTTATAATACATTTATATATATTTTTCATAATTTTTTTATTCATATTCTTACCACTAATTTAATTAATAGGTTATGATGTTCATATTTTAAAAATAATATTTTTATAATATATTAGAGTTCTCTTAAAGCTTGATGTTCTGTATTAAGAAAGTTATCAAGATTATTATTATTTTAAACTAAATTTTTGGGGTGTTACATTGAGCATGTTAGACCTTATTATTCACTATATGTACCTTATTCACTTCACCCCTATCCATTTTCCATATGTGGTGTCCAGGGAGAGGTTCCCTGAGGAGGCATTATGTCTCGTCATACAGTATATGGTTACCCTATTTTTATTAACTTTGTATTAAGAGGTGTAAAAGAAGTAAGAGGTAATAAAAGGATGGATGAATGGTATAATGACCCTATATTAATGTACATAGACATTACATCACTTTTTTTAATGCTTAAAACATTATACAAATCGATGCATAAAAATCATAGAAGTTTACTGCCTTTGGAAACATGGAAACATAAACACTGGTACATTTGCAAGATAAATTATCTCCCATTATGTTATTCATGAATATAACCCTTCTTAGACAAATCTTATTTAATACATATCTTCGTAACCTAGGGAAGGAAACATAAAAAGGGGTGAGCTCAAATTCTCAGTAAGGGTAAACAACGGAGACATGTGAGCATAAAAATATGCTTAGGGGTAGGATAACAGGATTATAACCATACCAAATTATACCATACATATCAATTATTATAAACATGAATAATTTAATAGATCTTATAACTTCATAATACATGAATCACATGTAAATAAAGATAATATTACATGAAATAATAATATAGTAATAAGACATGGAATTGAGGCATGCATAAACATGTGATATAATTCTCTATAAGTTAAGACTCATTGATAGAACATATCAAGGTACTTCATGGGAACTATACCTACTGTGTGGGATACACCACTATCCCCAATCGTATCCCTTTCCTTGTAAGAGATTAGGTATACCCATCTTCCCATAGTGGGTCAGGTTTCCTCATCTTGCCATAGTGTATTGGGTTTCCCCATCTTCCATCTTCATAGTGACTACATCTACTGGGCATGACACATCCACATCCCCAGTCACAGTCCTTTCCTTGTAAGGGATCGTGTTTCCCAATATTCCCATAGTGGATCAATCCCGTCGACTTCATTCCCATCATTATCTCATGATACATAAATATTTACCCAATCCATTGGATGGATATATAAGTCCCACCCATCTCATAATAAAATCATTCACACATACACCACAATATAATTACAATTTCATTATATCATGAACCATAAAAATTGATCGATTCTATAAACATAAAATCATAACCCATGAAATGAAATGTGAATCATTAATAATTCGTCACATCATAACCTTTTGAAAATAGATAGGTTTCATAATAATTTCCCCAAAGAATAACCTGTGAAAAGAAGCAGGTTTCAAAATCATATAACCCATGGAAGAGAAATAGGTGTTATAAGAATCATTTGATAAAAACATAAACCATTCCAGAAATAATCTGAATATAAAATTTGGAAGATTTCCTATATCTTCATGAGTAACATAAAATGATTTCATCTTATATGGAAAAAAAATTGGAAATATATTTTGAAAATATATCTTGATGAATTTATCCTTTCTACATTGGAAAATGATCTTTAAAACATAAAACACTTAGAAAAATAGTTTCTTGAAAATAAAATCAAATGATTATAAATAAATATTTGATATCATTTTGAATAATTTTTCTTTGTAAATAATTAAATAGAGAATGAAAACATTTTGAAAACAAATTTCCTTGAAAACTAATAAAAGTGTCTTGAAAAGGTTTTAAAAACAATTAACCTTTAAAACTTATAAAAGGAGCATGAAAATATTTTGAAAAAAATTTTCCTTGAAAACTTATAAAATGAGCTTGAAAACATTTTGAAAAAAATTTTCCTTAAAAACCATTTTAATACAATGAAATTTCTAGAATATTAGGAAAACATTTTTTTTAAAAAAAAACTTTATAATCTTGTAAAGGAAGCTTCAACGGAATTATGGTCATGATGGTGGGTAAATCTGTACATTCCAAACATTCCTTTTACACAGTAATAAGTTTAGAAAATCCCCTCAATCATAAAATGACAAGAAGATTAATTTTTAAAAAAATTAAAGTACAAACATGGGAAAAATTTAGTTTAAAATCATAGGATAATAGTAAAATATTTTTGAAAAAACTTTTATAAATCATGGTTTTGAAAGAACACAGATTTCCAACCGAAAGGAGAAATAAAGTCGGACTTTCATAAAAAAAATTATTAGTTATCTTAAGTAAAATAGATTTTAAATGGAACTAATACATGATTATATCATGGAAAAATATAGGATAATATAATTCATTATTTTTCTTGATATATGGATCATAATATTTCAACAAAAGAACCATAATCCTAAACAATCTCAAAAAGTGATGAGATTGTTTCAATAAACTCTTATAACTTGGTAACTTTGGACCATAATACCCATTTAAGAAAATTAAATTAAATTAAAATAAGGTTATTCTTGATATATCAACTAAAATTTAAGTATATACACCTAAAAAATAATTTAGGTTCATAAAAACATGAGTCTCAAATGAGGAAAAGTGTGACAAAACTACCGTTTTAGTATCTTTTGAGACATAAAACCCATGAATGAAAGATAATAGAATAGATATGTGAATACACATAAATTTAATAATAATAATCATAGAATACATTCATGTTTAATATAGAAACCACTCAAAATAAATTATTGGTGAACATGGCATGTATCCAACAGATATAAAAAGTGAGATGAAATTACCGTACCTTGTGCCTTAACTCTCATCGTACTCATTCAAACCTCCTATATAATAAATGTAAGTTTATTATACATATTTTACCTAAACATATTATTATATATAATACCGTATATGATTTTTTGTTACTTTATATTACCCTCTTTTTAATAATTTCATGTTAAGGTTACTCTTCGGGTGATATTCGTTTTGTTTTTTGCTTGTGTGTTAATTTATTATATCTTTGGTCCTTATTCTTATATCATGATTTACAGAATTCATACGATGAAAATATATAATTTATATTAATTATATATGTATTATAATAATCTATATAATATTAAATATGAAATGTAATACACCATTCATGGAGATTGTAGGTCATACTTACACATGAATAATGCATCTGTTTTTTTTTTGACGTATTGAATGAAAGAAATTAAATGACATGTATTTATATGTATATATGTATAAAATATCATTAAAGTAGAATAATTATTTCGTAAATATCATTTATGTTCACTAAACATATCCTTAATTCATTCTATGTAGTGTTCAAATGAATCTCATCACTTTGAGTGGGCGGTAGTCCACACTTCCTCAAATGAAATTACCGTATTTATACAAGATAGAAAGCATAAGGGTATGTTCTAAATTAAAATTACCAAGAAAAAAATACAATATTAATATCATTTATATAATATACAAATATATTCCACATCATAATTTCCACTATGAGAGGTGATAAATAAAAAATGAGCAATCATCATTTCATGAGGTGGTAGTTCGCCAAACACTTAAACAGTGTGTTTGTTACCCATTAGAAGGAAGTGTGTGTAATTTCAGTTAAAACCTTTAGCATAGAATAAAATATTATATTCAGGATAATTTTTTGTTATAAAATCATATAATAATAATAATTTAGGAAGTGGAGATTTAAAATAAAGAAAGGAGCCTAGGGGTGGGTGTTACCTCTTAATTGGTTAAGTCCTTTTAGTTTTCACCAAAGTGATTCATTGGAAGTCATTATAATTAAATGTTGAATTAAAGGAGTATGTTTGGGTTTTTGGGAATTTTATTTATCATAAATTTTCTTAACCTAAGTTGTTTTATAGTTGTGAGTTAGTGGGAGATGTGGTTTCCTTTTATATTGAAGGGAAACGACACACTTGGAATTTCTGAAAACAAGTTAGGTGTAATGATATTTTTACATAAAAAAGTAATAAAATCACTACAACAATCAATAATAAAAGTTTTATTGACTAAATATGTCCATAAAATGGGTGTTTCACAAGTTTCTAGTTCATTTGGTCACTTATGTTTAAGGTTTATTTCCTTGTTAAGGTTAATTTTACCTTAATCACTATAATTAGTTTTAACTGCATTCACTAATATTGATGTTGAAAATTTAAGTTTACCTTATTAGAAATTATAAATTCTTCTAATTCTAAATATGGAATCTATTTTTTAAAATTAAAATCACATAATTGGAATAAATTAATTTAAAATTAATCTCGCAGAGGAGGATGTCACTGCTGGTTTTTAAAGTAAAAAAACATCCAAAAGTTTGATAAGTTTTTATACAAAATTTCAAATTAAAATTGATTAAAATTACAAAGAATGTATTAATTGAAAAAAATATGATCTATTTACACATTTAAAATAATTTAAAATATAATTTAACCTTATATGTAAATTATATTACAAAACCGTTTTGAAATAAAATTCAATATTTTTAATTATTCATTAAAAAAATTAAAACCTTAAATAAAAAGACCAAAAAAAATATCATAACTAAATTTTTATGTTTATATTTAAAATATTAACTTTATTATATCATATTAAATCTGTAAAATTTCCAAAAATCTGATTTTAAATGGGCACTCCATTAAAAGGAGTTGAAACTACCTTTATAAAAATATAAGTTTTTATACATAAAATTGGTTTTGTTCTTATATTATCTCTATAAAAACTATTGGATGAATATAAAAACTATTTTATTGAATATATAAAATAATTAATACCTTAATAATACTCATTAATTTTAATTAATTTAATTTATTAATACAAAACACCTTTGGGGCATAAAAATAAAAATATATCCATTATATTCAATTGCTTCCTATATTTTCATTTATAATTAATTGGTAACATATGAATTTATCTCATCTTTATTTAAACCATACATTTACATAATTTAGTTAATATTATTCAAAACCTCTAATTTAACAGTTAGTTTAAATCTTATTATATTAAATAATAATATATTATTGATTGGTAAAACTTGGTCTTGCCTATTACACAAGCCATTGAGGAAAGTCATTATTATGTGTAATGAAAGATAACATCAGTGTTCCATGTAGATAAAGTTATATTTTATGTTGTTTGTAGTGCAATATTAACTTGGTGGTGCATAAAAATAAATCCAAACATAGTTCTTTAATTTAAAATTAATTATTTTTTGTGGTGTGTTGTAACGACCCAACCCCAGAAGCCCAGAGTCGATGCATTACTTATTAAATTGGCATAATTTCAAGGAATTAAATCCCAAAGGAATGATCAGTTTATTATACATGAATAAACTAGACACATACATGAAAATATTACTACATTTTTAAAGGTAACAAAATAAAATACATAACAAAAACTAATAAAATACATCCATGAGACTCAATAAATGGTCTCCTCTACATAACCTATTGAAGGTAAACTAATAAAATGGGTGAGATAAAATTATCTATAAGGGTTAAAAATATTGGAAGCATGAATCAAAAATAATTTAATCATAATCAAATTCAAATAGGCAATATGGAAAAGTGAATAAATGAAAAACACACGCCATTAATAAACTGAGTCTGAAACTGCATCCATAGATTTTTTTCATAGTGAAAATATCATAGACAGTAATAAATAAAAATGAATAAAGAGAATTATTATTCATATGACTTAATTTATCTAGAACATGATACCACCATACCATCAAAACAGTTTAATTATGTGGGTATATACTCATCTAATTCTGTTTTGGAAACAAACTTGAAGGGTTTGTTGCCAACTAACTTGTCTCATGAGACCTTTCAATGAATCAATGTGATATAGTGGGATAAACACACCAATGAAATTAAAAATAATTATTTTTAAATATATTTAATATAAGTATAATATGCCTTCTCAATATCTTTATAGACTAGAGGATACATATTCATCAATATTTCCATAGTCAAAACAACATTCCAAATAAACACAATATGTAAAAGGGTATGAGGCTTACGATAATAATAATATACATGAAACCAAAATATGGATATATAATATATTTAAAATTTCAAATGAAAAATTATCTCAAAGGGGAAGTTGGTACACCACATAAGAATGAATAGGTGCACAATACCAAGTAAATCACAAAAAATGGAAACAGAAACAAAGTCCCTTACAGCATTGTAATAAATCGAGTTAATAATCATCAAGTGAATCACTGTATACCATGAATATAATTAAAATCATGATATTATATATCAAATTGAATTATAAAAACACCACATACAATAAACAAGTGGCGAACAATGGAAATATCACAGAAATTAAAGTGAGATGAGAAACCCTTACATTATTCCCCAATGTGCTCTCAATTGATCTTAATGACCTGAATAATAAAATTTATCTTCAAAAATTAATAATTAAAGAATCTCCTATAAATTTAATTTATTTTTTATAACATTATTAATTTCATTAATTGCCTTTTTGTGGGTTTAATAGGTTAAATGTTATTGTTTTGGAAGCATTTTCTTCCTTAGTTTTCCTGATCGGCTTACTTGTATTCATGAATAGAATTTCGTTTGAAATGTGGTTAAACATATAGAATTTTTAATATATATTATTAGTGAAATTAAAGATATATAAATGATATTATAATTATTTTTGGATATATACCGTGAGGATGACTCATTAGATAAAAGTTAATGATAAACATTTGGATTAACTTGGTGGTTTTGTGTACAATGAACTTATTTTGTATTATTACTTATATTATGAGTGTGTATGGAATAAAGAATATTGAATAAGATAAAATACGTATATTATGATCTTTTTAATCCATTAAAAAGTTTTCATGTCTAGTATTGAAGATAGTAATAGAAATTGATAACCATTCATCCTTGAATTTGATAAATTAACACATCTAGGACGATGTTTTCATTTTTTGTGTAAGAGGAGGGGGAAAAGAGATATGATGATGAAATATTCCATTAACATTATAAAATTCTATTTAATGTAATATACTATATTTATCATATCATTTAGATTATGGAATGTGAGTAGAGAGAAAAAAAATAATGGAACTTGTAAAAGAAGTTGAAAGAAAAGGGAAGAGAGGTTCACCTCTTTAATACTCCTCCTTGAGAATCTCCTTAAGGCCTTTGTTTCTTCCTTTTCGTTAAAAAAGTAGGAATTGGAAATTTGTTGAGGGATTGGGAAGTTTATTTTTCAGAATATAAGTAAGGATAAAATATTTAGTGGTGTGGCAGGAAGATGGGGTGAGGGGTGGTTTATATAGTGGAGGGGAGGAGGGTTTTCTTAATATTTTAATCATTAGTTTATTATTTTTCCAAAGGAGAGGAAATAAGGATGATTAAATTACCAAAAATAGTAATAAGTTCATGTGATTTTGAACCATGTGTTATTACCTCAGCAGGACATCATACATGACTCAATAAATCAGGTATTTTACATTTATCATAATTTATCGTATTTTCCTATTCACTAAATATTCTAGTATTTCAGAAAAATACCAAAAAATCACCCTAACCATTTTTTGATGTGTAGAATCCAAAAATTAACTCCATTTTTCAAAATTAATTTTATAAATTTGATAAATTTAATTTTTTGTTAAAATCATTATTTAATCAATAAATTTAAAACACTTAAAATATTCATCTTCATTTTTAAGGCACCTAAATTATATTTACACTTTCATGGGTAAGGTTACAATTCATAAGGTTCATATTAATATTAATAATGGTATGTTATTATTCATAAATGTATGTAACTATTCATTAGGGTAACTTATTGTCCACTAAAATTAACTTGATTCAATCAAACTCCAAATATCACCCTAATCGCAATTGTATATGTCCATTTTTTGAAATTCAAAACCCCAAAGGGGAAAATTTAAGTTTAATGGATAAGTTATGACTTTTTTCCAATAAATAACCAATTTTTGTTTCACAAAGGTTGTGTTCTTCAAGAAAAATAGGTAATCTAATGAATTGAATGTATTTAAGGGAAATATACCACATAATATTTGGGGTGTTATATTCTTCCATCCTTTGTAAATTTTGTCCTAGAAATTTTTCATGTATATTTCTCCCTAAAAATATGTGAGTTGTTATTATTCATAACATCCTTATGTTCCCAAATTGCATCCTCTATTTTATGGTTTCTCCAAAGATCCTTTACTAGTCGAGTTGTCTGATTTCTCAATACATTCTCCCTTGTATCAAGAATCATGATAGGCTCTTCACAGCATAAAAAATCAGGTTGCTGGTCTATTTCAGCATAGGTGATTACATGATTTAGTTCTGGAATATATTTATTTTATAATGACACATGGAACACATTATGAACTTTGGAGAGACTTGGTGGCACTGCTAAATTGTAAGCTACAGCTCCAATTCATTCCAGAATTTCAAACATTCTGATGTACCAAAGGATTAGTTTCCTTTTATTTCCAAACCTCAAGACACCCTTCCCTAGATATGCTTTTATAAATACATGATCTCCTACTTGAAATTCCAAATCCTTTCTCTAGTTTTCATCATAACTCTTTTTCCTACTTTGGGCTGCTTTAGTATGTGCCAGAATTTTCTTTACCTTTACAATTGTATCTTCGATAATTTCTAGTCCAATAAGTTTCTTCTCACCAACTTTATCCCAACATGTTGGAGTATGACACCTCATACCATATAATGCTTCATATGGAACCATTTTAATACTATAATGGAAACTATTATTGTAGGAAAATTTCACCAAAGGGAAGTATTGATCCCACATACCTTGAATTCCATGAGAGCATGATCTAAACATGTCTTCCAATGTTTAAAAATTCCTTTTAGATTGTCCATTAGTTTGGGGGTAATTAGCAGTACTCATATAAAGATCAGTATCCAAAGCCTTCTAGAGAATTTTCTAGAATTTGGAGATAAATTGGAAATCTCGATCAGACACAATCGATGTAGGTGCACCATGAAGTCTTACAAGTTCAATAATATAAATTCTTGATAGGTTCTCAAGTAGTAAATTCTCTATTAATGAAATTAAATGTGATGATTTTGTGAGATGATCAACAATTAACCATATTTCATCATTCCTTCAAGCTTTCCTTTGTAGTCCTGTGAAAAAAAAAGCCATCCTAATTTCATCCCATTTTTACATAGGAATAGATAGAGGTTATATGACCCCTCTAGGATGTTGTCTCTTAGACTTCACTTGTTTATAAACTGGACACCTTGATACAAGGTAAAAAATTTCTAGATTCATGTTATCCCACAAAAAATGTTCCTTCAGATATCTATATATCTTAGTGCTACCATGGTGTATAGATAAATGTGAGCTATGAGCATCGTCTAATGGTTCCCTTTTTGGCTCATATACTAATGGAATGCATAACCTCTTCCTAAATTTCAGAACTCCATCCTCATACATGAAGTCTGACAATATTCTATCCTTAATAGATTTAATTTTATTTTGTATATTATCATCATCAGGATGAGAGATTTTTTTCTTCTCTAGTAAAGGTGGTTTAGAAATAATTTGGAGGAATGTTTTTTCCCCTCTTTAACAATTCCCAAATCTATCTTCAGTAGATCCATGAACATAGGATCTCTCTCATTCCCCATTTAGGTCTAAAGTCCTTCATTTTTCCTTCTTAATGCATCATCCCACTACTAGAAATTATATCTTTCCCAAGGCTTCTATACCAACGGTTTGGCCAAACTATTGGGAAAGGCCCCCAAATTGGCCACTTTTCCCAACGTTTTGGCCAAACCATTGGGAAAGGTCCCTAAAAATGCCACTTTTCCCAACGGTTTGGCCAAACCGTTGGGAAAGGCCCCCCAAATTGGCCACTTTTCCCAACGTTTTGGCCAAACCGTTGGAAAAGGTAGACCTATCCCAACGGTTTGGCCAAACCATTGGGAAAGGTACCTAAAAATGCCAATTTTCCCAACGGTTTGGCCAAACCGTTGGGAAAGGTCCCTAAAAATGCCACTTTTCCCAACGGTTTGGCCAAACTGTTGGGAAAAGTTGGCCAAAAATTCAACGTACCACCCACAATCAAAATCACAACCAATACCTATACCAACAGTTGTTTAAAACCGTTGGTATAGGTACTTCCATTTTTTATCAGACCTTCTTACCGAGAACATTATATAAATAAAAATTTAAAATATTTATGAGAATACATATATATATTTATGTAATTATGATCACAAAAGTCATGTTAGGTTAGTGGTTGAGTCGTTCAATGATAAATGAGGGGTCTTGGGATCAAATCCCAGCGAATGTTTTATTTTTGGAATTTATATACCAACGGTTCCATTACCATTGGTATAGATTTCATATTACCTATACCAACGGCTTACTTGGCTACGGTTCTCCAACCGTTGGTATATGCTATACCAACGGTTTGGAGGCATATACCAACGGTTCCAAACCGCTGGTAAAGGTTAGTTTTCCAGTAGTGTCCAACTTATATTCTTTTCGTTGGTGGTAGTGAATTGAAAAATAATAATATTTGAGTAACTCGAGCCATCTCATTTTCCTCATGTTGAGTTCTTTCTATGTAAAAATGTATTTCAAACTCTTAAAATCCTTATATATCTCAAATATTTCACTGTAGAAATAATATCTCTATATTTTCATAGAAAAGATTGTGGCTACTAAATCAAGATCATGAGTTGGGAAATTTTTCTCATGAGTCTTCAACTGCCTTTATTCATAAGTAATAACTTTATCATTTTGCATAAGGATGCAACCCATCCCATTATTTGATGTATCACTATAAATCAAAAATCCATCATTTTTAAATGGAGGATTCAAAAATAGAGCATTGTCCAGTCATATTTTTAATTATTCAATACATTCTATATATTATGTAGTCTTCCTAAAATTAACCCATTTACATGTGATCTTAGTTAGCGGGTTATCCAAACATGAAAAATTCAGAACAAAATGTCGATAGTAACCTACTAAGCTAATAAAATCACATACCTCGGTTATGTTCATTCACATGGGCCATTCTTGGATTACCTTTTTCATCACTGGATCGACTAAGATTCCATTATTATAGAAAATATGTACAAGAAAGGAAAGTGATTGAATCCAAAAATCACACTTTCTAAACTTCCCATATAATTCATTTCTTCTATGAGTTTTTAGAATAATCCATAAGTGATTCTCATGGTCTTTGTATCTTTTCAAGTATACCAAGATATCATAAATAAATACCACAACAACTTAATCAAGTTATTCTTTGAAAAATATATTCATTAGATCCATGAAAATAAAGGGTTCATTAGTCATTCAAAAATGAATTACTGTTAACGCATAATGCCCATACCTCATTTGAAATGTTGACTTTGGAATATCTTACATCCTCATGCATAGTTGATGATATCTAGATTGAAGGTTAATCATCAAAATTTATTGGGATCCCTGTATTTGATCAAATAAATCATCAATTCATGGAATGTGATACTTTTATTTATTGTAATATCATTGATTTCACTGTAATCAATGCATAGCCTCATGAAACCATCTTTCTTCTTGACAAATGGGACAGGGGATCCCCATGGAGAAACACTTTGTAGAATAAATCATTTGTCACTAAATTCCTCTGGTTTTTCTTTAGCTCCACTAATTTCACAATGGCTATTCTATAGGGAGTCTTTGATATAGGTCTTTCACAAGGAATTAAATCAATAGAGGACTCAACTTTCCATTTTGATGGGCTTCAAAGTAATTCCTCATGAAATACATCAATGTATTATTTCACAATAGTTTCATCTTCAATTTGAATATTTACTTCCTCACCCATAGATATTGTGTTCTCTTTC
The DNA here is from genome assembly GCA_963277665.1 of Viscum album. Lineage (NCBI taxonomy): Eukaryota > Viridiplantae > Streptophyta > Magnoliopsida > Santalales > Viscaceae > Viscum > Viscum album. Next base: position 136,904,951 of record OY728128.1, on the reverse strand, counting down.
TCTCCATGAATTTCATTCAATATATCTACTGGGGGTGTATTTCGATAATAATCACATGGAGAGGTTTCTTCTCTAAAGATAAGTGATTCTACACCATTCTCAAAAAATGTAAATTTCTTCTTCTTGAAATAAATCTTCGCATCATAATTTCACTACCAATTCATACCAAGAATTATATCAAAGTAAATAATTGGTATGATGATAATGTTAGAAACTAAATCATGTTTATGTGTCATGAGGGGGACTAATCGAAACATCTTTGTTGCAATGATACGTCCACTAAGAGTTTTGATTAATAACTCCTTTATTAAATCAAATTAGACATGTCAAATTTTATTAGAATACTTGGAAGATATAAATGAGTGAGATGATCTAGAATCAAATAAATCATTGTCTATGTTTGAGGAATCTATTAATGTACCTTCCACCACATCATTAGGAACTTCAACTTCTACGGTTGTAATTGCATAATCTTTCCCTTTCTCTTGTGGCCTATTCTGAGGAAGGTTTCCTTGGCACTTAGTACACTCATTTTAAATGTTTACCATCTCTCTAAAATGGTATCATTGAGAATCATTTACTTTTATCTTCCAATTTAATTCACTAGATCGACGACCATTATCTCTACACATATAGAAAACTTCCATTCCTTTCAAGCATTTCCATGGATGATTCTTCCCATAGTTCTTGCATAATAGAAATATCTTCATTCCTTTCTTATTAATTGGTGACTCATCTTTTACATGGTTATTAGAATGCATCTTATTATCTTTATTTCCCTTGAAAAATTTTGATATAGAAAATTTCTTCTCTATTTTGATGGCACTTAACACAATTTCATCATATAATGAAAATGATTGAGAATCCAATTCCCATCGAAAACATGGCTTATGACCTTTTAAGAAATGATCAATCACATCTTCAGAATCACTTATGTAATCTATATCATACCTAGAAAATGTTGTGAAGGTATCCTTATACTCTAAAAAACTCTCTTCTTCCCTTGGGTTTAGGATATGTAATTTAATATTATTCTAGTTCATTATTCACGAGGGAAATATTTATCTAATAATATATCTTTAAATGTTCTCTATTCCATATATTCTATTTCTTCTTCTTCTATTGTATTATGGATCAAGTACAACCATTGATCAGCATCACCCTTGAGTCAATATACCGTTAGTACTACCATTTCATTTTCATTTCACCTTAAGGCTGGATATATATTGTCAGGGGACTTGATCCACTATATAGCTACCACTGAATTAGTTTTACCACTAAAATATGGGAGATTCTACAGCATGAAATGATCCAATACAGGTGTATCATGGTTATTCGACATAACATGAGTAATATTTCCCAATATGGTCATGATTTGATCCGCTCCAACGCTGACTGTGTTGACTTTCTGAGTGGGGAAATCCCTACATTATCCACGGGTATTGATTACCCTTATTCATTTAGGTTCCATTACTAAACAATTTAATGCACTAAATTATGTCATAGTTCATAATTTCTAACTAGAAAAAACTTAAGATAATCTAAAACTTTATGCACAACTAATCTCATAATGATAATCATTGTTTATATTTAATTTTAAATCCTTTATAATGGTTTGTAAAGAAAATTATAATTATCATAAGAATATCCCCCAGGAGTGTCAAACTAGGTGCGTAGTAAGTCCAGTTGGCATTTACTAGGATACCCCAGGTCAAGCATAAAACTCTTTATCAGAGTTTTTACTTCTAGGAACATCTTTTCTAGAACCACATTCACTTGTAGTATCTAGATATGGTTGAATTTTCAAGGAAGACCCACATAATACCAAATTTACTAGAATTATATTATTTTCTTCTATGACTATATTCAATGTATAACTTAGGGTTATTCCCTATAAAAATGTTTACTAAATCTAGTTTCCAAGGTTGCTACTAAAATTCCTCTCATACCAACTATAACACCCCGACCCCAGAATCCCAAAGCTGGTGTATTAATTATTACACTGGAATGATTATAAGGAATGAAATCCTAGAGGAATTATTAGTGTATTAGTATTGAAGAATCTAGATGTATACATGTAACTCATACAACATTGGGAAAGGTAAAAAATACAATACATAACAAAAACTAATAAACTGCATCCATGAGAACTCAATAAATGGTCTCTTATTCATAACATGTTGAATGTAAAAAAATGAAAGGGGTGATATCAAATGAATAGTAAGGGTTAAAAATAGTGAACAATGAATCAACAATAATTGAATCATACTAAAATTGGCATAGTCAATATGTCATGGTGAATAAATGAAAAATACATGTCATTAATAAACTGAGAAAGAAACTGCATACAAAAAAAATTTCATAGTGAAAACATCATGGATAATAATAACTAAAAATAAATAAAAACAATGCTTATTAATTTGATGTTATTTATCTAGAACATGATACAACTATACAATCAAAACGGTTTAAGTCTATGGGTAGATACCTGTATGATTCTGTTTTGGAAACAGACTATAAGGGTTTGTCACCAACTAACTTGTCTAACAAGATTTGTAGATACATTGAGGGGATATAGTGGTCCCTGAATGTCACTATAATTCCAAATAATTCACTATACATAGATTTAATACAAGTATAATATGCCTTCCCAATATTTGTATAGAGTATAGGATACAGATTCATCATTATTTCCATAGTTAAAACAACATTCCAAATAAACACCGTATGTAATAAGGGTGTACAGCTTAGGAAAGTAATAATATCCATGAATTTATAATATGGATATATAATATATTTAAAATTTAAAATGAACAATAATATCAAAGGGGGATTAGGTACACCCTATAAGAATGATTAGCTACACAATACCAATTAATTTGCAATGAAATGGAAACCGAAACAATGTCCCTTGGACCATTATAATCAATCGAGTTAATGATAATAAAGTGAGTCACTAAATATAATTAAAATAAATAGAAAAAATATATTATATATCAAATGGTAGTAAACATACACCAAATTCATGAAATAAGTAGAGAACAATGGAAATATCACAGAAATAAAAGTGAGATGAGAAACCCCTTACCTTATACCCGAATGTGTTCCCAATTAATCTTAATGACCTGAATAATCAAATTTAGAATAATTAATTAATAATTAAAAAACCTCATATAAATTTAATTTATTTATTATAACCTTATTAAGTTTATTTACTTCCTTTTTATGGGTTTGATAGGCTCAATTTAATTGTTTTGGAAGCATTTTCTTCCTTGGTTTTCTTGATCAGTTTACTTGTATTCATGAATGGAAGTTCATTTGAAATGTGGTTAAACATACATAATTGTTAATATATATTATTAGTTAAATAGCATAGATATAAATGATCTTATAATTATTTTGGTTATATACCATTAGTATGACTCATTAGATAAAAGTTAATGATAAACGCTTGGATTAACTTGGCGGTTTGGTGCACAATGAACTTGTTTTTGTGTTATTATTTATATTATGAGTGTGTAAGGATTATAGGAAATTGTATAAGATAAAATAAATATATTATGATCTATTTCAACCACTAAAATTTTTTCATGACCAGTCTTGAATATAGTAATAGAAACTAAAAAATCGTCGTCCTTGAATGTGATAAATTAACACATCTCGGACGGTGTTTTCATTTTTAGTATTAGTGGAAGAGGAAAAGATATATAATGATGAAATATTCCATTATCATAATAAAATTACATTTCATGTAAGGAACTGGATTTATCATATAATCTGTATGAGGTGAGGTGAGGAGAGAGAAACAAAAGAATGGAACTTGTAAAAGAAGTTGAAAGAAAAAGGAAGAGAGGTTCACCTCTTTTGTACTCCTCCTTGAGAATCACATTAAGGCCTTTGTTTTTGGCCTTTTGGTAAAGCCAATAGGTATTGGAAGTTGGGTGAGGTCTTGGGAAGTGTATTTGGTATATCTTAGGTAAGGCTCAAATCTTGAGTGGTGTGGTAAGAAGAGGGGTTGAGGGGTGGTTTATATAGTGGAGGGAAGGAGGGTGTTCTTAATATTTTAATCATTAGTTTATTATTTTTCACTAAGAAAAGTAATTATGATGATTATATTACCAAAAATAGTAATAAGTGCATGTGATTTTGAACCTAGTGTGAGTACCTCAGCAGAACATCATCCATGACTCAATAAATCATGTACTTGGCAATTATCATAATTTATCATAATTAACATTCACCAAAAATTCAAGTATTTCAAAAAAATCCCAAAAATTTACCATAACCATTTTATGATGTGAAGAATCATAAAGTGACCTTCATTTTTCAAAACTAATTTTATAAATATGATAAATTTAATTTTTAATTAAAGTCATCACTTAATCAAAAAATACCAACACTTAAAATATTCATCTTTATTTTTAAGGTGCCTAAATTTTATTTACACTTTCATGGGTAAGGTAACAATTCATAAGGTTAATATTACTATTCATAAGTGCATGTTACTATTTATAAGGGTATGTAACAATTCAAAAGGTTAAGTTACTATTCACCAAAAATTAACTTGATTCTATCAGACTCCAAATATCACCTTGATCACAGCCGTGTATGTCTGTTTTTTGAAATTCAAAACGCCGAAGTGGAAAATTTAAGTTTAATGGATAGGTTATGACTTTATCCTATAAATAACCAAGTTTTTCTTCATATAGACTCAGTGCTTCATAAAATATATACTATCTAATGAATTGAAAGTATTTATGAGAAACATACCGTAAAATGTTTGTGGTGTTATATGCATGAAATGAAATGTATCAAAAAGATTAAATTAATTAAAAACATATTTCAAAAAATATTAGGGTGTAACACATAGTCAGGATCATCCTAGGATGGATGAAATATGGGATTCATAAGTAGTGGATCTATGGATTGAATATCTCATGTGTAATAATAATTGAGGTTCCCACTAGCATGTAGTAAGCCTTAGCAGTCTTCTTCATGCTTCTCTGAAGTTAGTAGTTTATGTGCATACATTAGGATATCTACTCCAGTTTTATTTCCTTATAGAGGTCATTTCCATCAAAAAAATCAGTTTCGAACCATTATTAGGGCACAAAATGGTATTTGTGATCAAATTCCTTATCAACCCAAATAGTAGTTTCCTCCAAGGGTGCTTCATCAATAGAGACATTAGGTTTATGGTCCACCAAGGGTATATAGAGTTTATAGAGGGAATCCACATGATGTTATCTTCCCTCATAGAATAAGGGATGAGCATGGACATGGAGGTTGTAATACATTGGGAAACTTATGTAGGGTAGTTAAATGTTTCATGTAGTGGATATATCAGTGTCGGGGGCCCAGAGATTGTTCGAGGCACCGTGTGCTTATCATATACTGTAAATTTTTATTTATTTTATTCTTGATATTTATAGTCCTTTATTTCAACTTCATTGGGACATAAGATATAGATTCTTCTAGTTCCCATAGTGCTGACTATGCTATTTTGGAATCTGATTATTTTATTTGATATATTTTAGGTTTTTGGGATAATTATAGGGAAACAGAAATCACTATGGGATATCTTTATACTTTAGATACATCCATGTGATGTCATTCTAGGCCTGTATTGGCTTTAATTTTTGTTAGATATCATTGACTATTTCTATAGTAGAGTTTCATTATTGACATAAAAGGTCAGCAAGTGGTATTCATTTATGAGTGGGATCACCAAATTAGTTATAGGAATTTAGAACATCTATTATCTCATCTATAAATTCTCTCATTGAATTCGATAGGGGTGTGGGTAGTTGAGTTTCCTAGATTCATTGATGATTTTCCAAATTTATTCCTCAAAGAACCTTATGAAGTATAATATTTGAAGAACCTAATTGATTACTAGATACAAAATGGATTTATCTATCCAATTTTATCAATGTGGGGGGCTCTGATGTGGTTTTCCAAGAAAGTGGATTTTAGTTTGAGGTTATGTATTGACTACCATTGGATAAACCAGAAGATAGTCAATAAACATTATCCCCTTTCAAGAATAGATGATTTATATTGTTAGTTGAATTGAGATATCTGGTTTTTTAAGATTTACCTATAGTCTGAGTCTCTCTAGATGATGTTGAAAGAGGAGGATATCTCGCATATTTCAGATGCCATTATAGGAACATTATGTTTATGGTTATATCATTAGGTTTAATGAACTCCACATATATTTTTATAGGACTCATGAACATTATATTCCATGAGTTATTATATCAGTTCATTGTAGTGTTCATTGATGTAATTTTCACATACTCAAAGTTATAGGAGGAGCATATTGAACATATTTAGGTTATTTAACAAATACTCTAACACGATTATTTTTATGGGAAGTTCCCTAAGTAAAAGTTTTAGATGTGTTAGTTAAATTTCCTCAAGTATTTTGTGTACCATTATGGATTATTAGTTGATCCATAAATATCAAAGATCCTATTTATTAGGAATCACCCAACATTATTATTCAGACCAAGAGGATCTGATGTATTGTTTTTTTATAAGAAGATGGTTGTAAAGAATGAAAGTTTTTCTTAAGTATTTTTTTCACATATAAATCATTAAAAAATACTAAGTGTCACCAAAAAAGGAAAATAGATCAAGTTTAATTGTAATTTCCACATAATGGGATCCACTAGAAGGGTGCTCCATGCCGGGTTGGCCACATAACCTCAAATCCATCTCCCTGAACACCAGAGGCTATCATCTAGCGGTGATGGAATTTTTAACATGTCTATAGGGGATAATATTCCCTTATAGGTAATTGTTAATATATAACATAAGAAATAAAATTTATAACAAGTAACATAAGAACATAAATAGTCAAACGATAGAAAAATTAAATTAATAATCCCAACTGGATAAATAATAAGTACATAAGTTGATAAAGCAAACCAGCTGCATAATAATGTCATGTTATGATGTCTGTACTAAAATAATAGTATGAAATAGAAGAATATAATAATTATATCAAAATGAAATGAAAATTAAACATATTAAAACAACAACATCTTGAGAAAAGGATCAATCTTCTACCCCCAATCTACATCATAAGTAGAAAACAACACTCAACCACTGAAAGTAGCATGCTTCCCATTATCACTACCTGGGAGATTAAATTATACTTGGGTACCAAACGGATCCCAAGAAGAGAGTGAGATAAAATCCTAGTAGGCTTATTCCCAAGGAGTTAAAACATTTCCATTTCGTGTGGTAAACAAATGTAGTGTGCCAATATTTGATAAATGTAAGTGATCAAATAAACATGATAAAAAATATATATCTTGGTCTGTGTTCTCAATAACCCCCATACCATATCACCTTCTTCATCCTAATCCAAGAATCTGAATGAGGATGTGTGATAATAGGAAGTTATATATATATATAAAGTTAAGAAAACTGAAGGGATACAAAAAGAAACATACCCCATGATTGTTCTTTAGCTTGGGTCTAATTTATGTGTCAGCAAAGTGAGATTCAAAGAAGAAGTAAAATATTGCAATTCCCAAGTAAACCAAAGCTGAAAAAACTAAAACCTTCCACATATCATCATTTTTATTATGATAAAGTTTAGAGCTAGTGAGTGATCCCGTTCAGAAGGTATCACTACGGTACATCCTTCAATTTATCCAATACCACTTATCCCATCCAAGATAGTCTTTTGAAACAACATGTATCACTCAGGGCATGGTTTTTATCAAGAGTTTATCCCAGTATTGCACAGAAGGAGTCAAGTATCATCTAAGGAATGGTGTTTCCACTTCTCCAATGAGTCCATCCTCGAATTTCACTTTGGGAACCAGTATCACTTATGAGTATATAGAAACCCAGGGAAACCCTCATTTGGAGAATCTGTAAACATCGCCTCCCAAGAGTAATGTGTATCCAATTAGGACTAGAGATTCCATGCATGGTCCTTAATATGGAACCCACATTGTCTCACCACCCTAAATTTAATTAGATTTATAGAACAAAATATCATGTAGAATGCATTTATAATTGCATCAAAACAATTTAAGAAACAAAGAGCCACATACTTCCTAATAATCCAAGAAAAATAGTCATTGTCAAAACACATTATCAGTAAAAGGGGAAATTGAACTTTTCTCTATTATAATGGAATAGAATGGTATTAATTTAAATAGGGAATTTATCAGGCATAGAAAACAAAAAAACCCCAAGATTTATGGTTCATAACTATCTAGAATAATTTATTAAACTCAAAAAATAGAGGTTACGCAATGCATGCAATTAATAAAATTAATTATTCAAGGCTAATGAAAAATAGACCAAATTCATTGGCATACTCAAAGGGGTATCCAAAAAAAATTAACAATTTAAATGTTCTAGTTTATCTCAAATAGGGGTCCAATAGAAAATAAAATTAGTTTAATTACATTAAAACATGTAAAATTGAACATCGCTGGTAGGCATCGATGAGTGGAACAACCTATGATTTAAAATATTCAAAGAAATAAGGGGAAAGATAGTAGGAACCCTACCCCATAAGCATATAGGATCCAACCCTTTGTAAGAATCTTTTATTTGACCTAAAACAGAAGAAAACATATGATTTTAGAAAAAACCAAAATTCAGATAAAAACCTTCCAAGAAATATTGAGCAATGGATAGTGCATGATTTCCTAATATTATTGATGCATAACATTATCTGTACTGATATCTTTTCTGTTCACCTAACATCAATGAAAATGGATGAGAATTAGAGTCGCGACGGGCATCCGAATGGGGAGAGGAGGAGGAAGAGGTGCACCTCAAGTGGGCGCTATAAGGGTGATTCTCCAAGGGAGATGGAGGAGATAAAGAGAGAAAAATAGAAGAAAATAAATAAAATAAAATAAAATAAAAAAATAAGGAAATAAAATAAAATAGAAAATAAGGAAAATAAATAATAAGTAAAAAAATTAAATTAGTGGGAACGAAAAAGAAATAAATATATTAAAATTGGTCTAATTCCAATTTTAATAGTTTTTACTTTTTTCAAAACCCACTTTTTATTTTATTTTAAAATTCCTTTTTATCAATTTTTTCTTTCTTTTAATTTCCTTAAAATTATTTTCTATTACTTTTCAATTCCTTTTTATTATTTTTAACCCAAATTTTGGGCTAGGAAGAAAGTAATATTTTACAAAAAAAACTCATGAAATTAATTAAATAATTTTAATAGTTGTGCGGGAACTGTAACAGGATACATAAGAATATTCTTGGGGTTTCTTTAAGGATTTGAAAAAAAATTAAATTGTTTGTACCTTGAATAATGATGGGACGTTATAACCTCCCCTCCTTAAGACAACTCGTCCCTGAGTTTTCCTTCTGAGGGTCGTGGATCATAATCTAATAAAATCTCTGTCCATTGAGCATACACATCAGTCTCCCACTACCAGGTCTCATCCTGAACACGTCCATGCTATCGTATCACCTAGACCAGAGGAACTGACCTACCCTAGAGAACCTTCCTGCTACGGTCGATGATACAGATAGAACACTCCTCAAATTAATTCATCCTCTTCCAGCATGATGTAATTAGAATAAATAGAATGAGATGGGTCTAGATGATACTATCGAAGCAGATATACATGAAAGACATCATCCATGGCATGGTACCTATGAGGTAATAGTAACAGATAGGCTACTAGACCAACTCTCTCAACTATCTTGAATGGATCAACATATCTCGGTGATAACTTCCCATGTATCATGATCCGTCGGTGACCTAACCTTGGAAAAACATGAAAAAAGACTTGATGTCCCTCCTCAAACTTGAGAGTTTTTTGGTGATTATTGGTATAAAATTTTTGTTTGTAATGAGCTATAATAGTACACTTCAAAATCAATTGAACTTGAAGACTTTTGAATGAGATAAGGACCCAATAGAGCTACCTCACCTGCTTCAAGCCAGTATAAAGGTGAATGACACAGTATACCATATAGGGACGCATACGAATCCATTTGAATTGTAGCATGAAATATTTTATTATAGGTAAACTCAACAAGAGTAATTTTTTCTCCCAAGAACCTCCAAAATCAAATATACATGCCTGTATCATATCCTCTAATGCTCATATGGTCCACTCAGAATGCCCATCAGTATAAGGGTGATATGCAGTACTCATGAGTACCTATGAACCTTGTGATTTCGAAATCCCTTAATAGAAATATGATGTAAATCAGACATATCTTTCCGAGACAATTGAACGAGGTACTCCATGAAGTTGGACTATCTCTCAGATATATACACTTCCCAAATCATCAATATAAAAGGTCTCTTAGATAGGTAAGAAGTTTGTGATTTTCTTCAATCTATCAACAATCACCCATATTATATTCCTACCTTGAGGAGATCTTGGAAAGACTATAATAAAATTCATGGTGATTTCAATCCATTTCCACTCAGTAATGGATAGATTTTGGAAAATTCTAGTAGGTTGTTAGTGCTCTGCCTTGACCTATAGACAGGTGGAGAACTAAGTGATGAAACTAACTATCTTCTTCTTCATACACATCCACTAGTACTGAGGACACATGTCTATGTACATATTGGTAAGTCCCGGATTAACTTCCAAAATAGAGGTATGATATTCCTTCATCGGTTCTTCCAGTATATATGAATGTACCCATACTCGATCGTGGTAGATAAGAGTTTCACTTCCATCAAAAACCCAACCAGCAGGAGGTTTCTCACCTATGACACTTTCCCTTAAAAAATATCCTATGTATTAGATAACTATCACTTATAGACACTCTCCAAAAGATAGTATGTCACTATAAGAGCTGTAAGAACTTTTTTCCCTCACTATTACTAAGCCTCTAGATGCATCTCAGAAAACAAATCCATTATTTCCTACTCACTATTATATGCCTGGATAGATTGTATCCATGTTTTTTAACTCAAATAATCAGCCAAAACATTTACCTTTCTGGGGTATAAGAAAGCACAAAATCGAATGACTTAAGGTATTAAACCCACCTACACTTCCTTAAATTCATTTCTTGCTATGTGGAGATATATTAATAGATTTTATGATCCTTATAAACAATGAAACTCTCACAAAATAATTAGTGTCTCCAACAGTGTAAAACATGAACCACAACTTCTAACTCAATGTCATGTGTAGGATAGTTACACTCATGAGGTCTCGTCTGGTAAGATCCATAAGCCACAACTTGATCACCCTGCATCAAAACTGTTCCCATTGTGATTCTTGAATCATCATAGTAAACAGTATAGCTTCTTTTTGGCTCAGGAGAAGTCGGGATCAGAACTAAGGTTAGTCTCCCCTTTAACTCTTGAAAATATTTTTCACAAGATTCTAACCATATAAAATATACACCATTATTTTTCAGTGTCTTAAGAGGCACTTCTAAGAAGTATAAATCCTAGATGAAGTGCTTTTAATAGCCAGAAATACACAAGAAACTACATTTGTCGAAAATAATCTTAGGATGATCCCACGAAACTATGACACTCACCTTTTTCGGGTCAACGGATATGCCTACCTCAGATATTATATAACCCAATAAGTAAACCTTATCGATACAGAAGTTTCATTTAATGAGATTTTCATATAGATAGTGCTCTTTAAGTGTACTTAGAATGATCTCAGGATGGGTTGCATGGTCATTTCTGGAATGCAAATACACCAGGATGTCATCAACAAAAACCACCACAATGGAATCAAGGTACAGGTGAAAACCCGATTCATCAGAGCCATGAATACTATCAGTGCATTCGTGAGGCCTAATGATATAACCAAATACTCATACAAGGAATACCTGCCCAGTAACGTCATATGTGGTATGTCAGATGGTCTCAAATGTACCTGTTGATATCACAACATCATATCAATATTGGAGAAAATATTTTTTCCTCAAATCTAGTAGTAGAAGTTGTCTATACAAAGAAATTAATATTTATTATTTACTGTAAGCTGGTTGAGAAGATAATAATCCATGCACAATATAAAGGTATTGTCCTCTTTCTTGGTGAAAAGAAGAGGTGAACCCCACAACTATGTGCTAGGTCTGATAAAACCTTTAACCACGAGGTATTCATGATACTTTTTGAGATCATGTATCTCAATAGGTTTCATACTATAATGTGGAATAGACACTGGTGACACACCTGGAACTAGCTCAATTGTGAACTCTGCATTCCTCATGGGAAGTAATCCAAGGAAATCATTCAAAAAGACTTCCTTGAAACAATATACAATGGGAGGAAATTACAATATTTGCATTCCCTAATCACTCATAAAGAGACTTTCAAACATATTTTTCACTCTTACCAACCTTGAACACTTAATCCTAGATTGATCTTCCGGCAGATCCCATTATCCTTTGAGGAGATATGTTTCACCCTTAGGGGATTTGAAGGACACCCAGCAATGATATTAATCAACATGGGCATAATAAGGAACAAGTCAGTCCATACCAAGAATGGTTTTGATGCCATACATATCGAGGATGTAAAAATTCTAAAGTAAATGGTACCCACCTATCTCAAGGGTCACTCTTGGAACTAGCCTATTCCCTCTATATTGACCCCTGGTGGAGTGTCGAGAGAAATAATTCCAAAGAAGTAATCAATGGAAAATTCACTCCATAGATGAGATTCTAGGGAAGAGGAGGTAAACAAGTGAAGGAGAAATTAAGAGGGTAGGTACATAGCCTTCCTCTAAGAACTATATAATATATAGCCCTCTCTAATTGCCAGATCTAGATAAGGAAGAGAAAAATTAGAAGGATTACTACAAAGAGGCATACCGCCTATTTCTCAGGTCATTAAAGATAACATCTAGAAACTATCACAAATTTATATTTAATACACAGGAACTTAAAATGTTTATAACTAGGAACAACGTCACTCACATGTAAATATGCAGATGCATGTTGAAAGTATATAAGTTATAGAAATATGAATGTCATTTTAATCCCTATTGTGCCTAATATAATGCATGTAAATGAATTTCCCTCGTATCATCGGGTTGCAACAATAAAAATTATTATCTCAATAATGACAACATCAGCAACAACATAAAAAAAGTGTGTCACCCAATAGTGAAATCACATCAACAATAATTTACATAATCAATAACTGCAATCCCAAACCCGAAATTTGGGTTTCCCCTATACATGGGTTAGCTACGTCCAAGCATAAGATATGTTCCAAATCCCTATATCCTAGTCTCTTGTCTTACCCAAACATTAAGACAAAATAAAAAACATCATCTGACACCACTTTGTAATGTCCCAGTCCCAGGAGCCACTAGAAGGGTTATCTGTGACGGGTTGGACACATGACCTCAAACGCATCTCCTTGAATGCCAAAGGATATTGACTAAAAGTGAGGGCCTTTTTAACATGTCTTTAGGGGAGACTATTCCCTCATAGCTAATATTTAATGTACAGAAGAATAAAAACAATTTATAATAAGTATTGAAAGTATATAAATAGTCAAACTACAGTAGAAGGAAATGAATAATCCCAAGTGAATAAATAATAAGCGCAGAAGCTGATAAAACAAAAAAACTACAAAATGATGCCATTCTATGTTTTATGTGCTAAAATTAAAGTATATAAAGAATAAATACAAGCATGATATCAAACTAAAATTAAAATGAAACAAAGTGAAACAACATCTTCTCGAGAAAAGGCTCGATCCTCTTCCCCAATTTCCATAATAAGTAGTAAGAAGCACTTAAGAACCGAAAGAAGCATGATTCCCATCATCCTTACCAACAAGCATAAAGTCTACTCGGGTACTAAACAACATCTAAGCAGGGAGTGAGATAAAATCCTAGTAGGACGCCACCCATGGTGTCTAAACCATTCCATTTCGTGTTATAAACAAAAGAAGTGTTCCAATATATGATAAAAGTAAGAAATCATATAAACATGATAAAATAAATATTTTTTGGTTTGGGTTCTCAACATCCACTATAACATCTCACCTAATTTGGCCTATGCTGGGAATCTAAATGAGGACCTTTGATAAGAAGAAGGTATATATATATATAAATTCTATAAAACTAAATGTAAAAAAAAGTAACGTACCCAAATCCTGTGCTTTAGATTGGGTCTAATTTATGTGTCAACAATGTTTTCTTCAAATTAGTAGGAAAGTATCACAATTCCCAAGTAACCCAAAGCTGTAAAAACTAAAACATTACACATATCATCATTTTTAGTATATAATTGTTTAGAGATAGAGTCTAAGCTCGTATCAAAGGTATCGATATGGTGCATCCTTTATTTTATCAAATAGAATCTATCTCATTCAAATCGATCTTCTGAAATACCATATATCACTCGAGACACTATTTTTATCATGAGCCTATCCCGGTATTGCACAGAAGGGGTCAAGAATCACCCAAGGCATGGTGTTTCTACTTTGCCAATAGGTTTGTCCTTAAATGTCCCTTTGGGAACCGGTATTAATCATGAGTATATAGAACCCTAAATAAACCCTTATCTATAAAATCCTAAGACATCTCATCCCTGATGTAATGTGTAACCAATCAGAAAAAGAGAGTCCATGTGTAGTCCTTAATATGGAACCCACATTGTCCTTCCACCCTGAATTTAATTAGATCTCAAAGAAGAAAATATCATGGAGAATGTATTATTAATTGTAATAAAACAATTTAAGAAACAAAGTGCAACATACTTCATAATCATTCAATCGAAACAGTAATAATAAAAACACATTATTAGTAAAATCATAAAAATGGAATTCTCTCTTTTATAATGGAATTGAATGGTGATAATTTAAATAGGGAAGTCATTAGGCATAAATAGCCATAAAACCCCAATATTCAGGGTTTATAACTATCCAAAATAATTTATTAATTTAAAACTCAACAAGGAGGGGCTTCAAAACACATGAAATTAATAAAAGTAATTATTAAAGGATAATAGAAAATAAATAAAATTCATCAGGACACCCAAAGGGGTGTCCAAAAATGTTGAAACAATTTAAACAAGCTAGTTTTTCTCAAAAAAGGGTGAAATATGCAACCTAATTAGTTAAATTAAATTATAACATGTAAAATTAAACATCATGGGTAGGAACTAATGAGTGTAATAATGGGAGATTTATGAGGCACAAATAAATTGTGGGAAAGAGAGTAGATTTTCTACCTTGTAATCATAGAGGATCCTACGCTCGATGATGATCTTTGATTTGAACTAAAATGAAAGAAAATGAATGATTTTATAAAACCCCAAATTCAAGTAAAAACATTTACTGGAATATTTCATGACAGATATTGGATGAGATTCTACGATTCTTATTGTGTAATTATAACCTAACCGAGAAATTTATTGTTCACCTGAAAGCATTGAAAACGGATGAGAAACATAGTTGTAGTGGGAATTTGAAGGTGGAGAGGAGGAGGAGGAGGCACACCTCAATGGGGGGTAACTATAAGGGAGACTGACCAAGGGAGAGGGTAGATATAAAGAGAGAAAAATAAAAGAAAAGAAAGAAAGAAAAGGGAAAAAATAAAACAAAAAGAAAAAGAAGAAAATATGGAAAAATGGAAAACAAGGAAAATAAATAAGAAATAAATAATATAAAAGGGGTGGGAAATAAAAATAAATAAAAAATAATAAAAATGGGCTAATACCCATTTTAATTATTTTTACTTTTCTTATAACCTCATTTTTATTTTATTTTAAATTTTCATTTTATACCTTGTTACGTTCATTTATTTTTTTTTTATTTTTTTATATTCATTTTCAATTTATTTTTATTATTTTTAACCCAAACACTACGTTGGGTGAAAATTAATATTTTACATAAAACTTATTCAATTAATTGAATAATTTTTATCACTATTCGAGACCCATAAGAGGGTGTACATGTGTGCTCCCTAGGTCTCTATAAGGATTTAGAAAAAAAATAAACAGTCCGTACCTTGATTAAAGCTGGGACATTACACCAATGGTTTTGTGTGATCAGATGGAGTGTGGATTTATTTTTTTTTATTTTATTATATTCATTGTTCAATAGGAAAAAGATATTTAGTAATGTTTAAAATCAAGAAATTATTTTCTGGTCATCAAAATTTTAAAACATTGTGTTTATATGAACATATTCATGATTTAGTATATATTTTTTGAAGGAAGAATGTTTATAATACCCACACATAGAAAGTTATGTAAGTTGATGATGATTTTTGATCAGTTGAAGAGGAGTATGAAGTCTATAGACTGATTGTTTATGAAGTCCACTGGACATAGTTCATGATGTCTATTGGATAGGTTTTACAAAGTCCATATAATATAGGAAATCAAGATCAATTGATAAATAAGTTTGTTTAAAATATCAATATGAAATAGAGTTTGAAGAAGGTATCAGATAGAGGATTCTAAGAGAAAGTAATAGATATAGGTTTCTGAATAAAGCCATCGGAAAAAGTGTATCTAGAAAAATTTGATCAGATAAAGTGATTATAGAATCATAAAATATTGTTTTTCAGGAATATTCTTTTAACATATTATTTTTAATAGCACCTAAAAAAAGAAATATGTAAAGGTTTTCAAAAATATGTATAATAATGTCTATTGGATATAGGAAGACTAAAAATGGTTGAACCTTATGATGTTAACAAATAGAGATGTTCCTATGATGTGAAACTAGATGATGTTTTGAGATTCTTTCAAAAGTATATTAAAGTCATTAAATTTGATAATATTGATCTGTACATTCAACACCCTAATAATCAAAATTGAAAAATCAAGATTTGAGTTGATATTACATGAATATTGAAGAAGATAGTTGATGTTAGGATCTAATGTAACTTCCTATGAATATAATTGACTCTTATATTTTAGGAATATTGAAGTCAGTCAAACAATAAAGTTTTAAGTAGTATATTCAAAGTCTGAGTGGTAACTTGGAATTTTATGTTTTCTCTTCTCCTTAAGTTTTGGAGAATCTATTCCTATATAAAGGGGTAGATGGAGCACCTAGAGTTATCATTTTTTCGTGTGTTTTGTTGAATAAGTTAGGTGATAACCTTTTTCAAGAGTATTGAACATAGTAAAACTTGATTAAGTGTTACCAAAAATAGGATTCAAATAAATTATCATAGGATGAAAAGAAAGAACAAGTTTCTGAATATAGGATACTAAAGAGTATTTTGTTAGATTAATAGTCGGTATCAGATGAATAGTGTATCAATCAGAGTGACCAGGCTATGTGTAGTGTAAATACTGCTACGGGGTAGAGATAAAAATAGAAGAAAAATATTATAAAAAATTTTATAGTTAATTTATTGTCTTTTGTTATGTAAAAAAGTGAATATGAAAAACTTATACAGACTCAAGTGTAAATAAAGTTTGAGAAACATAATAATGGTATAATAAATCATTTTTATGAAGTTTATTATTATCGATATATAAGATCTTTATATCATATTATCTTTTTGATGAGCACATACACTATAAAAAGTCTATGGTGCAATGAAATGTATGGATAATACCTTCTTGAGGTAAACCACCAAAAGTATGGTTTTCTTGTGGTTGTGTGGTCTTTTATTATTTCCAAACCATTCTAATACATAGTTACTCTTATTAGGTAGTGAAACATGTAAATAATTTTGTTCTTGTGGGATTGATTATTTGATTTTTTTTTAAAATTATATTCTCACTGACCAGAGGTGAATTTTCTTTCTAAAATAAGATAATATAAAAATAGATAATCACTAATTCACCCCACCCCTATTAATGATCAATTATTTCCATATTGGTTCTTCTAAATAATATATATGTATGTAGTTTCCTTGGTATCATAGGATATTATCCAAATTTATGTAAGATTTATCTTAGATTAGAACCCCATTAAGATTTTCGACCAAGAAGTTCTATGCCTTTATATAGACTAATAAATTTCAGAAATCTTACTAACAGAAAGAAATGATGATCTGTTCTCCATTTTTTTGACTGACATAGGAGGGATTGATGTTCATGGTTTTCTATGATGATTCTCATATTGGATTGGGATTTTCCTTGATACATTAGAGGGTATTTATTTCATATGATTTTATGTATTTATGTCCTCGTGATTATAATTGTACCCCAAATGACCTCGAGTTGTAAGTAATGGTATTTTCTCTAAAGTTTTGGTGGTATTACCTTATTGGTGAGTTCCTTGTGGTCTTCAAGACTCACATGATTTTTAGGGATATTTTCCCCAAAAAATATGTGAATCTATGTCTTTATTAGTGGATGGAGTTATTCCAAGACTAAAAAATTGATATCTCTTATACCCCGGGGAATGGGAATATAGTTGTGAATACGCTGAGTAAAAGTCATAAGGAGATATTGTTCGAGAGTCTGGGGATTCATAGAGAGTGATGGAGGATCTTGATTTGATGTATCATGATGTAGAGGAGGATAGTGGGAGGGGTTTTGTATCCCATATTTTAGTGAAATTGTCCTTAATACATAATTTATAGGAGTCTCAAAGGGGTGACATAGAGTTAGATGCGATGCGGGGTGGTGTATTTCATAACAATGCACTAGAGGGATTGTCCGAGGATGATCGACATAAGATTTTGTTTTAGGGGAGAGTTTTTATTCCATTGGTTATGCGCATAGAGACCTATATGAGTTGTATAACTCAACCTTGGTAGCGAATCTTGGTATATCTAAGATGTATGATTTCTTATGAAGATAGATTTGGTGTCTCTAGATAAATAAATTAGTATTAGATATTGTTTTGTGATGCTTTATCTATTAGTAGGTGATATGGAAACATCATGTCAGAGGTGGGTTGTTATAACCAATAGATATCCCCAAGTGGAAGTGGGAAGAAAATTCATTATATTTCATAACTATTTTAATATAATCTCATGGTGGGTAATATGTTATTTAGGTGTTCATAGATTGGTTGATGAGGTTGGCCCATTTTCTTTCCATCATGGAGTCGGGTGTCATGGATGTTCTAGAAAGGTAGTATATAGATTCGATAATGAAACAACATAGGTTATTGAGGACCATCATCTCTATTTGAGATCCATGTTTCACCTCATGAGTCTATGTTAGTATTCATCATTATTTTATGCCCCGGTTACAAATTAGCACTAATTTATATCCTAAGAAGGGTATTCAAATGTAAAAAACCATTCAGACACTAGAGGATATGATTCAATCCTATGTTTTGGGTTTTAGTGGGTCATTGGTGAATCACCTACCTTTGGATGAGTTTACCTATGACAATAGCTGCCAATATTTAATTGGTATAGCCCTATTTAAGGTATTTCATGGGTGGTCTTATAGATATCTATTGTGAAAGACTGAGATTGTATATTTAGTGGTTCTTAGACTCTATGTGGTATAGAGTAATACTAAGAAGGTCCAAATCATTCAAGAGTGGATAAAAGTATAATCGAGTCATTATAAATATTATTCTAAACATATGAGGAGTTCCATTGAGTTTGAGGTGAGGGATCGTGTGTTTTTAAGGGTTTATCTGCATTAGGGAAAGAAAATGTTTGGCAGAGGGGGTAAGCATTATCAATAATTAATTAGTTCTTTTGAGGAATTCGGGTAAATCGGTTAGGTGGTACATTGGTTGGTGATTCCATAATATTTAAAATTAATCCACAAAGTCTTTCATGTGTTTCAGCTTCATTGGTATGTTTATATTGACTCCCATGTACTTGATTGAGGGGAGTTAGATGGTATGGATGACATAATGTTCATGGAGTGGTTGGTTGAGGTTTGGGATCATCAGGAGAAGGTTCTATGGGGGTGATTCATTTCTTTATATCATGTTCAGTAGTGGCATAGTGGATTAAAGTAACGTAAATAGAAACACAATTCATTGATATTCATTCAGTATCTCGATCTATTTTGAACTAAGTTTTTCTGTGATGATGAGATGTTTGATTTAATTTAATTTTTTGATATTTATTTTTCCTATTGTTATTTATTCTTCAAAGTTAGTGTTGTACCTATTTTAATGATATCCCATAGAGTGCGTTTGGTTTATGGTTGTTTCTTCTTTTTATGTTGGTTTCGGCTCTCGAGGATGATAATTATTTAAGAGGTATCAAATATAATGGCAATGGATTTTCTGAACCCTTTACTTAGTCATTCCCAAATATCATAGGAGTTCTAGAATGTTTTTTGGTGATCTTGGAGGTATGGGTAGGTTTTTATCAAATATAATTTTATTTTTTAAAAAAAATGGTTTTAGAGGTGATTCTAAAATTCTATATGTAAATCTATAATTCCTTATGAGATTAAACATTTTTAGAATTTTGGTGGGTTTTTTATTAAGTATAAGATATTGCATGAGTTTTAAAAATCCTATATATTGTGTTTTCAAAAACTCCAAAACATTATGTATTAAAATAAAACCTTATATTTTGGAAAAAAATATTACGTATTGGTTTATAAAAAAGTCATAAATATTATGTATTAGATTTTGAAAATTTCAAAAACCCTATATATTATTTAAAAATAGTACGTATCAATTTTTCTAATAAAGAATAAAATATTATGTTCTATAAATATATTATATATCAAAATTATATTATGCATTAAAGATTTCATGAAATATAAAAACATAAATAATGGAAAAATTTCTTATTACTAACAAAAATGTTATATATGAATTTATTTCAATGGAAAAAACTATAAAAATTTTATTTTGTTAAAAAAATATATTATATATCATTAAAATATATTAGGTATCCTTAGTACTCTCATTTATTTTGAAAATTTATGTTTATTTATAAAAATATATTATGCATCAAACATATTAAGTAAGGAATATATTACAAATCCTGGAAGATCAATCCTTTTTCAATTCCTTAATGAAAAATAATATATTATGCATATCCTTTTTGTGTAGAAGTGAGAAATTTACTTTTTCCCTAAATTATATTTTACAATTTTAAATTACATTTTTAATTATAGAATCTTAATATTTAGGGAATGTTTTATATAATTAAAATGTATTCACCAATGTATGATTAAATCTATATTATAAGAAATAAAATGTTATTAAATTATGGTAAATTAATGACTAGTTTGAATGGAAATTTTGGGGGTTGAATAAAGATTTAAAAATAAAATCCCCAAAATAACCACTGATTAGTTCAGGATCTGTTATTTTAAATTTAAAGAGTTCTAACCTCTATGACCCTTCTAATTTTCACAATATTTAATGATCATGTCCCCACAATTCATGTTTTGAGATCACCATGTGATCAAATCATATTTCACTTATGGTTCTAGGTTCGGGATCCTCTTTCCCACTCCTTGTACGTTTATAGAGAAATGTAAAAGTTTTACATTTAGGTAAAGGATTCATGAAGTATCATCATTATTTTTTGTAAATCATTGAATTTTCATGATACAATTTAATATGAATAAATGGTGAAAATTAACTTTTGAAAAGATAAAAAACTATAATGCTAGATTGAAGGGAAAAATAATCCATAAGATTTATTTGAGTTTTTTTCATTGTGTGACATTGATGTTGCATGTTTCATTATTATTGTAATTTATGGGATTATTATTATGATTTAATTTTGGAATCACCCTTGATAGAGTTTAATAATTAAAAGAGTGAAATTAATTGGTTGTTTGGTTAATTTTAAAAATATAAAGATACACTTTCTGGTCATAGATAAATTTCATGCAATGAATGGCTTAAAATTTTATATTCACTTAATGAGTTAATGTTTATTTAATGTCATTTTATGGTAAGGTATAGTTTTTTTATATAAATTTGTTTTGGCTTTGAACTATGTGATAGTTTTTATGGAGATGATGTAAAGGATAGTCTCATGAAAATGGATAAGTTTTATGGAAATTATTGTGGTTATTGGCATGGTTTTTCATGTAGTTGTTTTGGTGAATGATGGGGTATTTTGTGGTTGTGATAGTTGACTCATGGTGGTATGAAATGAATATGAATATGTTTAAAATAAATCATTAAAATATGGGTAGTGTGGTATAATTAAATGATTAGTGGTTGTTAATAAATGTTTTTATAAACAAAAATCATGGGTAAGGGATTAAAAGAATGTGGGTGATAGAATATGAATTTTTTTTCATTAAATATGAACAATTAATATCATAATGAACACAATATGATAGGTAAATAGAAAATTTTTAATTAGATAGATAACTTAATTAGAAAATAACATATGGTTATTATTGTAGTTGTTTAGTATAGAATAGTGTGACCGATTGATTTGGTATAGGTGTACGTTGTTGTTGATCAAATATTTTGGAGATGTGGTTGTAATTATGGTATGTTAAAGCGGTTCTTAGTATCAACCCTTTAGGTTATTATTATGTATGTTTTTTATATTTATTTATTTATTTATTTATTTATTCCTATGATTTTATATACACCCTTTCAGATTTGGACAAAACTGCTGACACCCAAATGTGTTGGGTTATGAGTAGTTTCCCACAACATCATGGTTGGTGAGGGAGTAGATGGATGACCACTCCCTCTTACATGATTTACCTTCTAGATGAGGTATGAATATGACAGTAAGAGGTTTATATGAATAGGTTTTAATCACCCAAATTCAAGAGTATGATTAGTGTAATGATGATTGGATAATGATATGGTATATAGTGGGGTTTTTGCATGGTATGAGGATGGAATGAGGTTGATGTACTTAATGTTTTTATACCCTAATATGATGTGGATTAGATGTGTGGTTGTTTATTTTTGGTAATATGATTATTATGTGGTTATATGACATGAAGATATGAGTATTTAGTTATAATGATATGGAAGGTATGGGAGTGCCATGATATTTCTCATTGGGGATTAAGAATGAAAAAAAAGAGGGTAGGTGGTTAGGGTTAACTTATTTCCATATTATTTGATATTATTTTAGTATACCTGGTTGGAATATTTATTGAGTATTGATGAGGTTTTGTTAGTTTACCTTGTATAAGAGTTTGTTGGTTCTATTACTTACTCATAGATGAATCAGTATGATTCTTACACATTTTCATGAGATATATTTGGGAGTATCCAACTAATTAAACATTTTATATCACCCCTATATATATAAATTTTTTTATAGGTTTATAGGATAGATTTATAGATCGATCTGGACAATATTTATTGGATCTGAAAGCTATGGTTGGAGTTTCTTCCTAGGAGTTTATTTTGATATATTATCTTAGAGAATTTTATTTGTATGAAATTTCTGTGCATTTTGATTATTTTTAAATATTGATTTTATCTATATTATATAGTGTTTTTTTATGTTCCCTTGTTATATTATTAGGATTTATAAGGGTAATGTCTCTCAATTGTCTGATTTATACCCTCAGTTCTAGACACCACCCCATGGCTTATTGGAGGTGGGAAATGGGGGGCCACACTTTTCTTTATAATAAAACATAGTGGGGTTCTAAGTGGGAGTGATTCATGAAATTTTATACCATTTAAAAATTCAATAAATTGATTAATAAATTTAGAAATCTATTCATTTGAATATATGCTAAAACATTCAAAGTCATCTATATATATGTCATGTCTAATTTCCCTAGCTTTGTGTATGTCTCCATATGTAACTTCATGAAGTTTCCATATTTCATGAGTAGATTTACTTATGGAAACATGATTAAACTCATTCCTATATAAACTATAAAGAAGATAATTCATGGATATTCCCTCATGATCAATGTAAATTATACCATCGACAGTCCATTTCTCTTCCACTTCCACAGTGGGTGTGTAACTTTAAAGACCTCGGCCCTGGTAACCCATAGCCAATAGAAACTTTTTTACATTGGAATAAGATACAATTGATCATATCTCAAAAGACTAAATAGTTTTTTAGTCTTTCTAAACTAGATACATACTTGAGACTAGAATTACTTTTGAAAAAATAAAATACAACAAAGTCAAAGTTAATATTCTACATCATTGAACTCATTTAAATATTCCTTCTTCATATCTTGGGGAAAGGAAACAAAATAAGGGTGATTTCAAATGCTCAGTAAGGGTTACATATAGTGTATGTATCCTGAATCAATAATACATAATAAATTTGGTAAGGTAAATAACTAAAAAACATTCCATTTAATCAATAAATTGAATATCATCATTAGATAAGGGATAGTCAATATGAAAAGATAAATAATTGAACACTCAAGCCATTTAATTAATAAATTGAGTGAAAAATGCATCCACAGATAATATCAATGAAATAATATCATGGATAATAATAACTTAATTGTCAATGAAGGAAATTATTAATATAGGAATTCATTATATCATACATCACAATATCTATAAAATCAACACATTGTGCCAAGATAGGTTAAACTATGGGTAGGAATAAACCAAAAAAACCAATTAATGTGTGATTACTGCTTTGACTCATGGGACTTTTCGATTCATCAAGGGGATATATATAATTATGGTCCATACCAATCAAAAAATTTCTAATTCATCCCTAATATAATGAATTATTAATTTAGTTCATTAACAATATGCCTTATCAAAAAGTATATGTATTGAATAAATAATAGGGATTATAAATATTTCCCCTGTCATTAAAATAATTTACAAAGTAATACACCATATTGATAAATGGTATAAGTTTTATGAAATAATAATATCCATGATAAATAATATGTACATTTAAGTGAAATGTAATATCCAATGATCGCATGAAAGTGAATGTTTCAAGGGAAAGATAATGACTACAAAATCAATCAAGAAATTGAATGTCAATACTTTATCTGGTCAAACTAATCAAAAAAATCCAAATAATGGATATGGATGGTATCATTACAACTTTTACCCAATATATTATAAATAAAATAAAGGATTATTATAATTTATGAATATAAATACCACAAAATACCAGAAAATATTCTATAGGAAGATATATTTTTCATTTTGAAATCCACTTTTAAAAAAAATGTCCATAATATTAGTAAAAAAATTTCCTTTGAAATGAATCATGAAAACATGTAAAGGAATATTCCAATAATTGAGTGTTCATGATGGTGAGAAATTTCATTCGTGCTTAGTACATTAAAACAAATATTTATCTCACATTTTCTATAAAAATTCAAAAATTATCTTCTTTGGAAAGAGACAAGAAGATTCCTTCCAAAAAATCTGGTAAAAAGTTAAAATTGAGTAAAAAAGTATTTAATAATTTATTGTAGAATATAAAAAATTTATTTAAAACATTTTAATGGAAATATGGATATATAATAAGTAGTATAGCCCAATGAAAATAATTTGAGTTATAAATTTCCTTACCCTTGGTATCTTTCAAGTCTAATTAACTTTAGATGAAATAATTCAAATTAAAACTTAAAATAATATTAATTATGAAGGATTAATGATATAATATTTAAAATTTGTAGTATTAAAACCATATAAAATCAATTATTTGAACAATAATAAAATATTCCTTAATTAAGGGAAATTAAGACAAAGTCTTTTACAGTTTAAGGAACGTCTTAATAAAACATAATTGAAAGAATGAGATCTTGATTTTGAAGTTAAAATAAAATTAATAAAAATAATAAATTCTTTTAAATGTTAAATTAGAAGTATATAAACCATTTAAAATAAATTAGGTTCATAAAATATCTTATTTATTAAAAAAGTATGTTTTGAGACGAAAACCCTTACCTCACACTACCCTTTAGTTGAATCTAATTTAAAATACTTTATAACTGTTCTAAACATGTTATGAATTTATAATAAAACCCTATTCATATTTATAATATCATATATTATCTTATTATATCATTTTAACACATTTTCATTAACAATATGTTTTTATTACTATTGTTTTGGGTGTTCATTACCTTATTTTCTCATGCATGTTTTTTCGTGAAGGTTTCATTTATTGTGAATAAGATATAGATCAAAGATCTTAAGAATCATTTCAATGATATAAATATCATTTTTTCATTATATACAATTTTATAATCATTCTTGAAATTTTTACATGGAAAATTAATCACATCGCTTTGTGGAGACAGTAGGTTGTATGCACACATCAGCAACGATATCATTCCCTTAATGGGTAAAAGGGTAAATAATTAGATGATATATGAATTTTAAATAAATAATATCATATATTATTTATATTATATATTAATTATTTAAATCAGTATTACTATCCAACTTAGATGGTGATGGAAAAAAATGTCATCAGTTTGTGAGGTGGTGGTCCGTCGTACACGCAAATCATGGCTTTGTTTACCATTTGATAAAGAAAGAGATGGATAAATATTAAATAAAAATAATAAAATTTAAGTATATGGGAGATAATTTGTTATTATATTGTAAGAGTTAATAAATAATTGGTGGTGGTAAAAGAATAATTAAAAAATAAAGATCTTTGTGAATATAATTACTTTCACTTAAAAGAACCTCCATTGGATCTATTATTAAGGACCTTGGGATTGGTATTTTGGGAAGACCAACACCTCTAATATATAATGACCCAATGTTTAATCAATTTAAAATCCCTTATTATAATTAATTCATATTTTATAATCACATGAAATCCCAACACAATGAACTGATAAGTACTATGTGACCTTTAAACATAATATTGTCACTTTTGTGAATTGAATTTCAAAGATCTCACATACATGATTTCGGTCAGTAAGATGTTTGGAGTCTGATAAGACAAACTTAATTTATAGTAAATAGTAACTGACCCTTATGAATAGTAATTTTACCCTTATGAATAGTAATATCACCCTTATGAATAATAAATCATCTAAGTTAATAAGTAACCTTACCAATGAAAGTATAAATATAATTCATACATCTTATAAGTGACAATATGATATAATTATAGTGTTGGTATTTTTGTAAGTCATTTATATTTAATTACAATTTTATGATTAATTTAATAATTTAAAATAAAATTTAATTTCAAAAAATTTATTCTTAAATAATTACTTTTATGACATGTGACTATATGATAATTTTAAGATACCTTAATTAATTTTTCAAAGTGTTAGAAATGCAGTTTTAATTTTAAAATTTTTATTTATCAAGTAAATTGTGATTTTAATTAAAAATTAAATTTCACATATTTATAAAATTGAGTTCATTTTTTAATTCTACATGTTGAAAATTTATTGGGATTAATTTGTTGAATTTTTTTGAAGTACTTGAATTTTTGGTAAATAGTAAAATATGGTAATTTTCTGTATATATACATTATATGTTAAATATACTATTTATTGATTCATTGATGACGTAAGCACCTTCGTTTCAAACTCAATTGTCCATATTATGTTTTTTTAATATGAATAAATTCTATTTCTCGTCTTGAGAAAAATAATAAAATATTTAATAAAATATGGAGAAAACCCTCCACTCATCCATTATAAAAACCATTGTCGCCCCCTCTTCTCCTCACTCATCTCATGCCTTGTTCCTAGTCCAAATTATTCTCAAATACCTCCCTAATCTCCTATACCACTTCTATAATCCCTTTTTCTCTTCAAAATACCAAATCCTCTAACCTAAATGGATTCTCAAGGAAGATATATTCAAGAGGTAAATTCCTCTTTTCATTTCTTTTGTTTTCTTTCAAGTTCCATTCTTTTATTTTTCTTTCTTCGCCTCATTTTATAAAAATTTTATGATAAATCTAGTAAGTTACTTCTATTGTAATTTTTTTATGATAATGTAATAAGTCATCATCATCTCTCATTTCCCCTACTTTTATACTAGAAATTAAAACACCATCCGAGATACGTTAATTTATCACATTCAAGGAAGATGGGTTTTCAATTTCTTTTACCATCCTAAATTATGGTCATGAAAAGATTTTTCCGATTGAACTAAAACTTAATATATGTATTATGACCAATTTCAGGTTTAGGAATCTTTTTTAAACAAGATATTAATTTATAATGAAAAATGTGTTCAATGTGATCAAAAATTGAAAATTAAAAAAAACGGTTATCATTAAAGTTTATATAGTGATTTGTCTTCACTCCAAATAAAAAAATGAATTTTATAACCATGTAATATTCTTCATGATCACTAATAACACACAAATTAAATTATGTACAACCATTATCATCTTAAATTTTTATCCTTACATGTATATAAGTAAACCAATCATGAAAACCAATGAAACAAACAATGAAATTGAACCTATTAACCCGTTAAAATAGTAATGAATGAACTTAATAAGGTTGTAATAAATTAATCACATAAATAATAGGTTTTGGAAATATTAATTATTTAATTTAATTCTGTTATCCATGACATTAATATCAAGTGGAAGACACCATCATACTTAAGTTAATGGATTCTACCCGAACCTCCATTATTCCTTTGGGTTTCTCTATATTTCTTTTTACCCAAATATCCATTCATTCTTTTATTTTAGGTATATACATTTTTTTAAGTGGTTCCCTCCTCAATACTTCTTAATAGGAAAACATGTTTTAGGGGAGCTTCCCAAATTCTTACCAAATTTCAAGTGCACTCTATCATCTATTTTATGACACCATTATTTTTATGAAATCAGTATTTTTATTATGAAAACCTTCTTGGATAAATTATTGTTTTATATAAATGATTTTTTCGTTCTCTATTTTAAAGGATCTTTAGTATTTTACTTAAAAACACACTAAAATGTTTTAATGATAAAATTTCATAAATATTATTCTTATATGTTGTAACTTCTATTTGACATCACATACCACGATATATGACTATTATCCCTTATCAATGTCTATTTATATTTTAATTCCATTATTTCATGGAAACATTTATGATATGCCCATCTATTATGCTTTATGACATGATTATGAGACCCATTTATTTTCATGGGTACCCTTATGCTTATATATGATTTTTTGTGTATGATACTGTTTGTGGAAAAAATATTCATGAACATGTTATTATGGGTGAAGCCATATATCACTACAATGAATTTGTTAAAGGTGAGTCTCATGATACATTATGTGGAATGGTCTTGGTGGTTAGCCTTGACTCATGCTACCATGTGCAACGATCTTGGTGGTTTACCTTGACTTGTGCACCTCAATGTGCAATGAGCCTTGACTCGTGATAAAGTCATGTTTTATGTTTTTTACACATTACTATGAATTCATGTTTATATTATACCATGTTTCTATGTTATGATTCTATATTTTCCATGCCTTTTTATATCATTATTTCATGTCTTCTAACCCATGTCCTAAAGCATTTTTCTTATGTTTATTCCCTTACTAGGCTTTTTAGCTCCTACCTTCATTCATGTTATCCTCAAGTTATCCTATGAAGATGTATGAAGACAATGGAATTTAAAATATATTTATGAATATTAAATAAATAAATGTTTAATTTAGTCCCATGTTTTCAATTTTGTGTTCCAAATCTTCCAAGACAATAGATTTTACAGTCCTTGGCCTATAATATGATGTTTTACTATGCTTAAAATCATGTAATGGAATGTGGAAAAGGCTAAGTTCACTATATATAATGTGTATAAGGATGTTTGTGATATATTTTGGTAGGTTTTTTTAGATAAATGGATTAATAGGTACAAATATGATAGGGGATGGGGTTCTAATTTATAATTGAGGATGAGTGGAATATTTGTAAATACCAAAAACTATTCGATAATTAGAAGTCATTCTCACCAAAAAGTCCTCCAAAATAGATAAATAATTATTTTATAGATGGTAATTCTGATCCAAAACTCCAAAAAAACAAATAAACATTTTTAAAACATGTTATTCCTATATCCTTTAAGTTTACTTACTTTTACAATTTTAGTTTTCACTATGGTAATTTGTATTCTATTTACCTTAGTAATTTATCATTTAAAATTAAAAAAATACTTATTAGATAATATGGATCCCATTATTCTAAATATAAAATATAATTTATCAAATAAAAATCATATAGGTGTGGAAATTTAATTTTAACATAGGTGCATTTAACACACAAAACCTCGTCTTAACATTAATTATAATTAATAAATATTATTATATTTACTAATCATTATAATCAAGAAAATTGAACTTATTATATAATATTAAATATTATGATTCAAAATATTGAATCCATTTTATCAAATTCAATTATCATAAGTGTAATAATTTAATTTAAAATTAAACCTAAAAGTGCGATGAAAATGTGGTTTTCTGAAGAAACGTTTTCTCAAATAAAAAAAAGTTTGTTTATAAATAAATTCTTTATTTAATTTATTATAATGATATAAATTGGATTAATAATAATATAAATTAACCATTTTTACTTTTTAAATAATTTTAAAACAAAATATAACTTCCAAAATTCTTTAAATGAAAATCCATTTTTAAATAAAAATTGTATTTTCATTATTCATAAAAAAATATTTCTGAAAATTCTCAAAAAATCAATATATGATAATTTTAATATGTTTATTTTAAAAATTAATATCATTTTTTAAAATAAATTTTCTAAAATTGGAAAAAATATTTTTAAAATAAGTGTGCAAAATGAGTCGAAACCATTTTTTAGAAAAAAAATACTATTTTTAAGCATAAAACTGGATGTATTATTATCCAATGAATAAAACTATTAGATGAATGATAAAAAATTATATTCAATAAGAAATAAAAAAAATTAAAATAATTCAAAAATTAGTTATTAATTTAATTTGTTAATATAAAAAACACATCATGCTTAAAAATATATTTTTAGAGAAATATTTCCTTTATTTAAAATGATTTTTATTTCTATTTATAATCTATTGATAAATAATGATTTTATTTTCTAATTTTTTAAACCATAAAAGTTTTCTAATTTAGTTATTATTATACATACCATCCAATTTAATGGCTTTGTTATAACGGTATACTATATTACAGCTCATCTGGAATCAGGGTTTTGTGTAACGTATACTATTGAGGAGATTGAATTTATTTAAAAGAAACATGCTATAAAATATTGGGGTATTAAATTATCAACATCTTTATTAAATTGTTTCCTCCAAATTTGAACTTTCACTTGAAAAAGAAGTGTTTTTATAAAAAAATACCATTTTCAAAATCTCACACTGTAACAAGGTTTAATAAAACTACTTCTTGATAAGAGATAAAATAAAGTAATAAGGTCATTTATAATAACACATAACCAGGTTTCATAGTTGGAAAAAAATTAGTATTACATGGAATACAAAATTAAATAATTATAGGGAGTGATATATATCATTGGTCATAAGAAATTGATTGATCAAGAGAAAGTTAATAACCAAATACCCATAAAATTATGAGGTGTGAAGAAGACCATTGGTTTATTAGAAATAAAGGTAAATGTATATAATTTTTATATCATGATCATTTTCCTAAAGTTGAGGGATACTTTTACTATCAAAATAGATAACACTAGAAAAAATACTTAATTGATATATTTTTTTTCCATAAGAAAATTTTCATCCTTTGGTTGTACATTAACTAATTTTAAATTCATTTATTAATCTAATAAATGAATATCAAATATGAATTTTTTATTCTTAATGAACTAAAAATTACATTTAATAGGTCATAAGATCCATAAAAGAGTGAAAAGTTCCTCTGTATGTGTCTAGATATTTACCAAAACCAAAAATGTTAGTACAAGTCATCCAATATAATAAATTAATCTTTATACCTAAAAAGTGGCACCAAAAGTTCAACTTAATATTTATTTATAAAATAATATATATATATATATATATATATATATATATATAATTTCATATTAACTAGAACATCTTGTAGTTTAGTGGTAGGTGTTGAACCCTTGTCACCCTTTGTTTGTGGGTTCAATCCCCATGGCCTCTCCAGATACGACAAGTTGTCACCCGACATATGGGATTTCCTTTTTAAAACTATATTAATATAATTCCTATCACATTTACCAAATAATTACAAACATCCTAAAAAATAAAATTATTCATCAAATAACTTTTTACCCAAAAGGTATTATACAACTTATTTTTTTCATGAAATCAGGTAATCTTAATAGAATATCATTTCCTTAAAAGAAATGATTATATTAACCATAAATGTTGTCAATACCTTTAAAATTATAAAGAGAACATTATTAAAAAAATAATACTTCATTTTTAACCTAAGGTTTACATATACCTTGACCCGAATAAGCATTTCCCAAAAATGTTATTAATCACATGGAAATCTCATCACATAAAACCTAAAAGGGGGTATCTAAGACATTGAACTTATAATTAACCTTAAACTCATAAACCCATGATGGTATCCATAATTTATAATTTAATACTCTACTAGGATATATATTCTTCTAAAATATATATATAATCCTTAGATGTTTCAAGATTATTATAACTAAAATACCATTAATAAAAATACTTCTACAATATAATTTTCTAATACCAATACATAAATACTACAACCGTTTTACTTAAACAAAGGTTCTTCCTTGGCCTAGGAGTTAACCTTTAAAAGAGTTCATTGACTCGTATAATGGTCAGGTTCCCCATATTCATGTTAATGAACTATAAATGGATCCATAAGATAAAATTAATTTCTCTCCACAGAATTCTTCACTTTTCCTTAGTAATTATTTTCTCTATTACCCTCTTTTACACACATAAAATATTTTCTTATTCCTTTGAAAAATTATCCTTGATGTCTATTTCCACGTTTTTTACATGAAGGAAATTGATCTTTCTTTTCTTCATGGTCTCCACCACTCTATCTCTTAGAAGAATCCATCCTTCTATTCATTGGTGAGTCTGATAGTTGGTTAAGATATAGATTATTAATAATATATTTTGATAACTGATTAGGAATAATCATGATATATTTAACTTTAGACATCATCCCATTTTGTTTCACATAATCTCCACATTTTACATCATATTCAATGTTAACACAATTCTATATGGTTTCATCCATTGACTAAAACTGAAAATTATAGTGTGATAAAAAACAATCATATTGTAAAATCATATAATGATTTATAGTATATATAAATCATGAAACCCTAATTTCTATCTAATACACCTTAGGTTTAACATAGTTAATTAATTATCTTCATCTATTAGAATCATTCATGATGGTTTGTAACGAAAATGTGAATTAACCCAATAATATCCCATGAGAGTGTCAAAAAAGCTGTGTAGTAAGGTATTTTTTCATTCACTAGGTTCTGGTCATCTCAAATCCTAATGAACCATTTTTAGAGTTATTACCCCAAGGTACAACTATGTTAGAGCCACACACAATTTTAGTATCCATATATGGTTTCATTGCTAGTAAAACCACATAATATCTGCCTTAAAAACTATAGGATGTTATCCTATAGTTATATTTATCCTCAAAGTCAGGAATATTTCTATATTCCTTAATATGTATTTCACTGAATATAGTTATGAAGGTTTCGACTAAATTTTCTATAAAACCTACTGTAAAGACCCCAACACCACTAACCCAGAGCTGATGGTAACTTCATTACATTATCCTATGATACAAGTGAACGCATCCCAAAGGACCAAATAGTGTTTTAGTGTTGGTAAAAATATACTTACCTTATTCTAGCATTGCATTTCAAAAAATATATTACAACAAAGTGAAACTAAATATTATGCATCCTTGGACACATTTAATGATTCTTTCTTCATATCTTAGGGAAAGGAAACAAAATAAGGGTGATCTGAAATACTCAGTAAGGGTTACATATAGTATAATCTTTCATGAATCAATAAGTAATAATCAATAATGAAAGGTAAATAACTGAACACACATTATATTATATATAACTTGAATATAATGATTAGATAAGGCATAATAAATATAGAAAGGTAAGAAACTGAACACACATTTCCTTTAATCAATAACTTTATTGTAGAATGCATCCATGGATAATATAAATGAAATAATATCATGGACTATAATAACTAAAATCTCAATGAATTGAATTCCTGATATTTTATGGGAGGATCTTATACATCATGATATCAATATCATCAAGACCTTAGGCCAAGAAAGTTTAAAATATGTGCAGGAATACACAAAAACCCATTTAATGGTAGCTTAATGATTTGTCTCATGAGACATATTGATGTCGTGAGGGGATCTATAATTCCATGCCCCACTCATCACTACATTTCCAATGCATTTCTCATATATCAAATAATTTATTTAGTTCATTAACAATATGCCTTATCAATAAATGTCTGTATTGAATAGAGAATATGGAATATCAATAAATCTCTAGTCAATCTAATAAATTTCAAAGTAAAACACACTATGTTGATATGGTATATGGGTTAGTAAATAATCATATACATGATAAAAAAATATGTATATTTAATGAAAATTTAATTTCCAATGGTCACAAGAAAGTTAATGTTTCAAAGGAATGTTAATGACTACAAAATTAATCAAGAAAGTGAATGTTAGTACTTTCCTAGGATAAAAAAGATCATAAAAAATATATAGAATAAATAAGGATTTTATAATTACAATAAATCCCTAGCTTATTAAATCTAAAATAAATATCTATTTTTTATTATGAATATAAATACCATTAAAAATATTCTTGAGGAAAATACCATTTTCATTTCAAAATACACTTTTAAAAAATAAAAATAATCCCTGAATTTTAGGGAAAAAATATTTAAAAAGAAACATGAAACCTTATAAAGTAAGATTCAAATAAATGAGTGTCTATAAAGGTAGAAATTTCATTCATTGAGAGTATGTAAAAATAATGATTCCTTTCACATTTTCAGTAAAAATTAAAAAATTCCTTTTTGGGAAAATAAAGAAGAAAATTCCTTATAAAACATCTTATAAAACATCAATAATGGGTAAATATTTATTTAATAAGTCATCATATAATATTAAAAATATTATTTAAAATTTTTTATAGAAAACGTTATCTTTAAGAAAATTATTTTTGATAGAAAACAGAAATAATGTTGGTTGTTCTTAAAAAAATGATTAAAAATTTTAAGTACCAAATAGAGGAAAATGGTACTATGACTTTAACCATTAATTAATAAAAAAAATTATAAGTAAATTAAAAAAAAATTATTATAAAATGATCATATAATTTCTTTCAATGTAAATCCAAGAATAATCAATCATGATCAATGAGATATTGAAGCATAAACCCTTATCACTTTGGTAACTTTTGAATAATAATTCTCATGATAGAAATAACTTCAAATGAAAGATTAAATACCATGAATATAGGTAGATTTAGGTTAAAATATATAAAAAATTAATAGATACACCTCATAAAAATAAATAGGTTAAAAATATCAAATATGTCTCAATAGAGTGGAAATATAGACAATATATCTTACAAATATCATAACGTTGAAGTGAGGATTAATCAAAGAATTTATTATGGCTATAAAATGTAAGTATATATAAAAAAATATAAATAAAACATAAAATAATAAAAATACATTACACACATAATCTTATAATATAAAATAAAATTAATAAGCAATACAACCCAATGAAAAAATGAGTTATGTAAGTACTTACCACTTGGTAACTTTCAAGTTAAATGCCCCTTGGATGTAATAATTCATATTGAAAGAAATAATTACTTTATTTATGAAGGAATAATTATATAATATGTAAAATTATAATTATATACACTATATAAATTTAATTAGGTTCATAGTAATAAAATATTCCGTAGTAAAGGGAAATTGAGACAAAATCCCCTATAATTTAACCAATGTCTTAATAAAACCCACTTGAAAGAGAGAGATCATGAAGTTTGTGTTAAAATACTATAAATAATATTAATAAACTGTGTTAAAAATTCAATTGGAATTATATGTACAATTTAATATTAATTAGGTTCCAAAAAGAACATGTTTCTCGAAGAATGAATTTTTGAGAGGAAAACCCTTATCTTGTGCTTCCCTTTTGCTGAACGTGATTTAACCTGATATATAATGGTTTAAAAAAATTATTAATTTTTAATAATTTTTTATTAATATTTATAATATCATATATGATCCTTATATAAAATCTTATCACCCATTCATTAACAATATTTTATTATTAATATTATTTTGGGTGTTAATTTTCTTGTTTTCTCATGTATATTTTTTCACAGAGGTTCAATTTTTTCGAATTTGATATAGAAAAATAATATCCAAAATGATATTAATGATATAAATTTCATTTTTATTCATTATATACCATTTTAATCGTTAATTTAATTCGTATATCGAAAATGAATCGCATCGCTTCGTGGAGACGGAAGGTCGTAAGTACATACTAGCAACGAAATCATTCCCTTAATGGGTGAAAGGGTAAATAATTGTATTATATATTAATTTTTATGAACTAATATAATTTCCTCTATATCATATATATTCATTATTTGCATCATTATTACTTTCTGTGTGAGTTGGTGATGGAAAACAAATGACATTGGTTCGTGACGTGTTAGTCCACCGTATACACGAATGATGGATTTGTTCCCCATTTGATAAAGAAATATTTGGATAAATATTTTTTCATCAAAATAATAACCTATAATTATATGGTATATATTTTTTTATTATATTTTAATTGTTAATTATTGTTGATAAAATAACAAGTAAAAAATAATGAGCTTAGTGAAGAAAATTATTTTCTCTTAAAGAACCTCCTTTGGGTATCTTATTAAGGACCCTAAGATAAGTGTTTTGGGAAGATCAGAACCTCTATAATCTGTATAATGATGTTTGGGAGAGATTTAGGAAGTTTGAGTTTGAGATAAATGGATTTATATGTGAGAATAAGTGAGGGGAGTGGTGTCCTTATATAATTGCGGAGAAGTGGTATTTTTGTAACTACCAAACCCTATTCAATAATGGGAAGTCACTATCTCCCCAAATTCCTAAAAAATTAATAAATAATCTAGTTAAATTAATTTAAGTTTGATAAAAAACTATAAAAAAAACTTTTTAAAAATTTTTTATTCCCTTAACCATTAAACATAATTACTTTTATCATTTTAGTTTTCACTGCTGTAATTAGTTTTTTTATTTACCTAGGTAATTTATCCTTTAATCCTAAAAATAAATGATAATTATTAGATAATTCAAACCCAATTATTATAAATATAAAATCAAATTTATCAAATAAAAATCTTATGTGTTCAGAAAATTATTTTTAACATTGGCACATTTAACATGAAAAACATCATTTTAACTTTAATTGCGGTAAATACATTTTACTGGATTTAAAAATCATTACGATAAAAAATTAATTTTAACTTATTGTATAATATTAATTATTATTATTTACAATACGGAATCAATTTTTCGCATTTAATTAACATAAACGGAATAATTTATTTTAAATTCAAACACGCAACTGCGATGAAAATGTCATTTTTCAAAGAAAAGTTTTATCAAATACAAAATCGTTTTTATTTAAAAATTTAACATTAAATTGATTGTAATTGTATAAATTAGATTAATAATAATATAAATTTACTAAATTAACTTCTATATTATATTTTAAGCAAAATTAAACTTTGTAAATGCTTTAAATGAAAATATGGGTTTCAATAAAAATCATTATTTTCACTATTCATCTAAAAATAATATTTTCTGAAAATTATCAAAAAATTTCTATAAGATAATTTTTAAATTTTTATTTTAAAAGTTTTTATTTATTAAAATAATTTTTCTAAAATTGGTAACGATTAATTTTATAAGTGCATAAAACCCGATGAAACCACATTCTAGAGAGAAATACAGTTTTGAAGAATAAAATAAGATTTATTATTATCCAATAAATAAAAAAATAGATGAATGATAAAAAAACTTATTGAATACATAATATTTATATATTTAAATAAAATAATTTACCAATACTAACTAATTTGATTTATTAAGATAAAAACCCATTGTGCGAATAAAAAAATTCATAATTTTTTTTACTTTCAAATGATTTTTATATTTTTTATAATAAATTAATAAAAAATAATTTTATTTTATCCATGTTTAAATCATTAATTTATCATAATTTAGTTATTATTACTCATACCCTACAATTTTATGGTGAGGATGAAACGGCATACTATATTTTGGTTCAAATATACATGGGGATCGGTGCACCACAAGCTATCAAAGAGATGAAATTTATTTAAAATAAATATATTGTAAAATAATAGGGCATTATAGTAACCATGAATAATAATATTCCAAACAATATATTTAATGATTCCAATAAAATTAGACATGTAATTTTTCCAATAAATATAGTTTATGCCTTTAGGGAATAGAGCATGAACCATTGAGTGTCCCACTAGACCACCTTAGATGTTAGAGGTATAGGTCATCATTTACATTCTTTCATTAAAACCAATTAAGGTTTATAAATCAAGGAAATATTTGATACAAATTTATTTCAGAGAGTATGGAAATAGGGGGTGGATTTATATTGAAAAATTTAAAATCTATAAAAATTAATTTTAAAAATTGTAAAAATATAGAAACAAAGTATATAGTTGAAAGTAAAAAAATGAAATAAAAAATTTATTGGAGAAGTTTGTCCAAAACGTGATCACATGAGTGTCTGGATATCTTTTATTTAATTACATGGGGTTTTATATAATCTATTATCTCTAGTGATATCCAATAAATGTAAAAATAATAAATATAATTTATTTTTAATGGTTTAAGCAAGAAAATTAATCCCTCTCTATAATGGTAGTGACAAACCATGAGTATACAAGGCAAAGGTGTGGGATTGTTTTAATAAAATCATTTTAAAGCATAGTCTCTAATCATAAAATAATCTAATATATATAGTGAGATATTATAGATATATAATTATATAAATGAAAAATATGAATAATGTAGAACAAAATCCCTCAAAATAGTGAAATCTTTGTAACCAATAGCAACAAAAAAACATCTATAAAGATTCATTAAATATAGAAAATGTATTTAACTGTATTAATATATTATCCATCCACTTTTAGGTTTTTGGTGTCATTGTAATTCTAAGAGATTCACTATAATAAAAAAAATTAGGGGTTTGATTTTCAAGAAAAATTATACTATAGTATAGTTGTAACCCACCCGAGTATAGTTATAATTACCTAGGAAAAGATGTTCTACCTAGACTCCATCATAGTTTTAGCTTATCTGAATGAGGTTTTAGTGGTATAGGAAGTTTCCTATATCCCTTTCACCATCCTTATCAAGGTATTTTAATATCTCTCCAAAGAGAAGGAAATAAATTACCTATCTTAGTATTGATTATTAGTGGATTCCTTGATGATTATTGGCTTCCTTGATGATTGTATGGCCCATCAACACCTATTTTAAGATTAATATATATTTATCTTATTAAATTGTTTAATATAATATGTTAGTAACATAACAAACCATTTTCAAATATAAAAAAATATAGGGTATGATATCTATGCACAAAAATTTGATATTATCCATCACCCCTCAATGAATGCATTAATTTCATTGATTATAATAGATTATTCCTAAATTATTAAATTGAAGTCAACTAATTCTCCTATATTTTCTTACACAGTGTGTTTTCCATTCATAACCTTCTCTAAAAAAGTGATTTTTTTATCAAGTTGATCAGCATACTCTAAGGATTTTTTATAAATTATCCAATAATATTATTTTTATTCCTATTAATATCCATAACATCAAATACATCTCCCAGATTAAATTTTAAGTCAACTAAACCTATAGATATATCTTCATTTTTTTAGATTTATTTTTTCCAATTTTTTCATAATAATATTTTATAGATCGTATTTGAATTCTATTTCACATTCTTTAAGATAAAAACAACCTTATTTTCCTCCATACTCAAATTTCTCTTCAATTGGAATTTATTTTTTGGTTGATTTCCATATTTTTCATTCCTACTTGCGAGACAATTTATTTTTATGTTTTGTGAGATCTCACTATAATCATCATTTTGACTTCCCTAACACCTTACAACTATATATTCATCCTTACCGCACATAAATAATGGAAATGGTGATTTTCCATTAAATATACCTTTACCTGAATTGAAATTTCTAACTACTAGTGAGAAAATTCCTCACTTGTTTCCTATTTATCTTTATCATAGTTGAGATCAATATTTTATATTTCATTAAAATTCCTCTCTTTATATAAGTGACTTTTCACTCCATAAAATTCCCCCTTTATTCATTATGATTCCAAAATAATTTATAGATTAACAAGGGAGAACTTTAAAAAATTATTATCCTTTAGTGATGAGACCTTTGGATTGTATAAAAGTGGATGTCTTCTCAATATTTTATTAATAATTTTTATATCCTTGATTTTTTTACCAATACCATGAATGGATATGATAACTTATAAATGTAGTTGAAGAAACTATTGACATTCACATTAGAGTACATCTTAATATCTTCAAAAAAAATAGAAAAACTTGTAGCTTCACCTCCTTAACAATGTTATACCCGTAATAAATTTTGGACAAATTTTCCCATATTTTTTTGATTGATATGAAAACCATCACTCTCACGTATATTAGAGAGGGAAACTATGGCTCTCAGTTTTGGTAGAAATCTCCCCATCTTTCAATGATTTTGACCCTTTGTCTTGGGAAACTTTTGGGTATGGTGGCCCTTGGTGGCTTCAAATGGGATTTCACCAAATACTTCGGTGGCGATGTCTTAGTTTGAGATCCACAAGATCTCGACGGCCTAGTGCATCTTGGAAGGTAGTGTTCTGTGGGTTGAAGGGGGTAGGGGATTCCCCAACATTTGGAGGGATCTGGTGGTAGGTGATGATGATGGCTCTCCAGGATGGTGGGATTATGATGGTTGGTGGTCGTCACTGGGAAAAGATCTGGAAATGGGCTAGCACTAATCATTTCTGTTTCAGAGCTACCAGATCTGGTTGAAAACTCTGATAGTGCTATGATGGCATTACGGTGCCACAATTAGCAGT
The DNA here is from genome assembly GCA_963277665.1 of Viscum album. NCBI lineage: Eukaryota > Viridiplantae > Streptophyta > Magnoliopsida > Santalales > Viscaceae > Viscum > Viscum album. The sequence continues at coordinate 136,863,936 of OY728128.1, read as the reverse complement.
GGGGTGTTGTGGTCAAGCGGATGGTGAGATACACACTAAATGGCATCAATGGGTGGTGATATGTGGGGTGGTTAGATCTTGTCTTCCCAATGTGATTAAAGAGAGGCTTCTGATTCATCTTTCATAAATAGTGTTTTTTTGTATGCATGTGGCATTCATGGAGAGGGGTATAGTGGATGCGTAGTGTTGGTGGACAGGCGTGCATGTAGTGGCGATTAGGGTTTTGTTGCCTTGTGTTTTCATTTAATGGGCTTTGTTTTCATGGTCTTTTAGGGGATTTGATTTTGTAATGGGTTTTTTCCCTCTGGGATCTCAGCCCACAAAATTTAGAGGATATGTGCCTCTGGGCCTATGGGCATTTAATGGATTATCCCTTTCCAAGTTCAAAAGGGGTTGTATCTTTATTTTCCTTTTTTTAATAAAGGGGGTTGAACCCAAACTTTTTGGTTAACTATGAGTGCATTAAATATATAATTTTATTAATTTTCATCAGTATTGGGAAAAGGTTTATCAGTTTCATTCATGAAATACTTTATGTGAAAACTTACATAGGTTCTATGTATAAATAGTAGAAAACAAATCAATCCCTAGAGATCAAATATGAGATCTCGTTTGATTCATTCATATATAAAATACAATAATTCCCATAACATTAACATAATTATCCATTTCAAATACTTCATTGATAAATATTCCTCAAATGATAACCTTTTCTCTCTAATACAACTTATTACAACCACTACTGTCCCAAACACCCAAAGAAGGGAGTGAATTATGGTGTCTAAATTATTTATTGAATGGATCTTATTCTCATGATACCAAGAATACTTGAATATATCAAACCAACCAAAATAAGAAAACCAAACAAATAAATTAAAGAATAATCATGTAAATATTTTACATAGTTTACCTAAATAGGCTACATCTAAGGATTATACATCAATGATGTGTCAATGTTCCAAGAAATACACTAATACATTATTTAGTAAATCTAATATTCATTAATGATTCACTATTGATTACAATGTTTAATACCTCCAACTATATATCCATTGAAAAATTCAATATAAGTACAAGATACAAAATGTGGTTCATTATAATGAAAGTACCAAAATATTATCATAACACTAAACCAATATAGGTGATCCTCTTTAGATCTATCTCCGTGAATAAATCAAAATATTTATTAATATGAAAGTTATTCATCCTTGACACATATAACTCCTCATAATTTTAGATTCATATAAAAAAATATTGTTTTATTATCTCTCTCTAGTTAGTTCTCAACATATTAGTTCCATATATTCGGGAAAAATATTTTAATCACTTCATAAAATATTTCTAACTCTATATTCTAGTAGTTTTTTTACGGGACTTCAAAACCATTCATAATGGTCAATTTGAATCTCTGATTTATTAATAAAACCCTTCCCTAATTGAGAAATACTAAAATCTATAAAATATAAAGATATCCAAAAAACATGATATAACCCAAGTCTTTACAGAATAACATATTTAAATTACCATATATCTCTAAAAATAATATACTTTTAGTTATTCAAAATCCTAAAGATCGTGAATATAAAATTATGGAAGAAAAAAATAGATAAAGACATAATAGTGTAATGTATAATATTATAGTGTAACTGATTATTCCTCATCAAACTAAAAAATATGATTATGGAGTAATCCCTTAAATTATAATCCACAGGATTAAACACTTCTCCTAAAATAATTCTTCACTCAAAAATCATGGCCCTTAACCATGCCATAGTTCAAAAATATTTAAATTATCACCTATGCTTACACGAAAATTCACAATTCATAACCAATAGTCGAAACAGAATTTTCATTATGAATTAGTATTGAAACATTAAGACTAAATCCATAACACACAACATTAAACAAATTCTATATCTTTCAACCTTATATGGATAAACCATATTATAGTATATCCTCATCACAATGTAGTATTTATTTATCCGACTAACTAGATTCTCTAAAAATAACCATGGAAAATAGTATTAATTGTGGGATGAGTTTTTGTTTCTCCACCAAATAAAATCCAAATATTTTTAACACTTCTCTAAATTTATTCAAGATATTACCAAAGTTATCATATATCCACTAAGGCCAATTAAATATAAAAAAATACACTTTTGAACTTATTCAAATATTCTCATATTTTGAGAAACTTATGTTCCAATGGTTTCTAATTTATTATTATCCATGCAATGATTCTTGATAGTATTATAATATCCAAGGATTTAATTTATTAGACATATATCTATTAATCTTCCAATATAGTAATGTTTGTAGGTTATAGGTTTCCCATCATATAGTAATGTCTCTAATATATCGGATTATATGATCAATGTTAGTTTCTAACCTCTCTCATATTTTAAGACAGTTGAGGGAGGCACTTTTAGTCTCACTACAAATTTGGGTGGGATCCAGAATAGATTGAGTCATGTTAAATTTCAAAAAAATTGATTTTTTTTAATTTTGAAATAAAATTCACAATATTTTCAATGGAAAAATCTCAAAGCATTAAACAAATATCAAGACACTTAAATAAGGAAATTTAAAACAATTAATAAATAAATGGTCAAAAAATATATATTTTAATATTATAATATGAAATTATAGAGAGTAATGAATTAAAGTTTTTTTGCAAATAACTTTTTTTATTAAACAATTTTTAAATCAGTTGAATGAAATAAAAAATTATACATATAAATTTTCAAAAACGAAATATTAAATGGAAGAAAGCATATTATTTACAAAAAATGAATTTTTTAATTTTCAGTAAAGAACTAAAATTAAAAGGTGATTTTTTTTTATATTTAGAGTTTAAAGTGTGTACTGAAACATAGAAAAAAATAATGAAAATACAAAAAAGATAGATATTTATAGAAATATTAAAAATACAAAAAAATAATTAATTATTTATAATATGTTTTATAGATTAAAATTTTTTAAATTTTAAATTTTATCCTTTTTTCATAAAAATGTTTTTTATATATGTTTTCTTATATTTTTTCCTTTTGACTTTAAACTCTACTTTGAGTATTTTTTTTAATTTTTTTTATTCTGATTTTTTTATGAGAAGTAATTTTTTTAAAATTTTAGACTAATCTTAGACAATTTTTCTAAAAATGACATAAAAATTGGCGATTTAAATTTTATGTCATCATAGTATTTCAAACACAATTAATTTATAACCACTTCTTATAAATATAAAAAATCAAATTTCAAAGTTTTTTTCTCGATTGAAAATGTAATTATTATTTTATATAATTTTTTATTAATTTGATTATTTTTTGAAAAACATATTAATGGTCATGAAAAATTAATTGATTTATTAATTTTAGTGAAAAAAAATTATATTTACTTAAAAATTGGTGGGATTTAGTTTCATCAAGTTTTATATATTTTATTAATAATAAATCAACATTACCAAATTGAAGAAGAGTGGGATAATGACTTTTATATCTATCTTCCATGAAATAAAAGTTGTATCCAGATTTTAATTCAGCTAAGTATAATCTTAATAATCAAGGGTAATGATTTAAACAATAACTCGGTAATCCTTAATAATCATTCTCAAATCATAGTTGTTTAGTATTTCTAAAATAGACTACATTATACATTCAACTGAATTTCTAAGGTATCAACATAGATCAAAATATTATGAAACTACTCAAACATAATGATATTTAATGGTAATGAATTCAAATTTTAATTTTTTGTGAATTTTCATTTAATTAATATTTTTAGAATATTGGAATTTATATTTTCAAAAGAAATGAAAAGTAAAATTACCAACCAAAAAGGGAATTTAATGCATACCAAGGTTCTTCAAAAATAATTCTTAAATTATATAATTAAAATTAAAGTAAACATGTGAAATTTAAACATAAAATAGTACATAAAATAGAAATAAATTGGTAATAGAATTTGAAATTTTTTTGAAATTTGAAAAAAAAAACTTTTTATAAAATGTATGATTCTATAAATTTTTAAAATTCAAATTCTCACTTTTAGATAATATTTTATTTTTAGAAATCTAAATAATTTTTGAACTAAAACTCTCTATTTATTCAAGCCTCTATTTTTTCATTTATAAACAATAGTTTTATCGATATCTATTTATTTATAAAAAATATAATTATTATTTTAGGATTAGTACTACTTGATATAAATATATTATTTTAATTTTTAAAATAACATTTTTAAATTAATATAAAATGAAAACTTATAAGTTTTTCATTTAATATTTTATTATAAAAATTTTAGTAGTGGTCATTTATATAACCATATTAAGGTTTAAGATATCATATCACTTGTATAAAAAATCTTCATAAATAATAAAAGTGTAATAAATTCATTATTAAAACCCAATTAAAACATAGATACAAGATACAAGGACATTATTTAACTGATTCCAATAATATTGGGTGTTAGGATTTTTTTTATTTAAAATTTAAATGAGATAAAATATTTTAAATGTGATACAAATAAAAGGGTGTGGGATGGGATTTATATGTGTTCCTCCTGGAATAAAAAATATATATAATATAAAAGGAAATACAACTTATACATAGATAGAGGTACAGAGAGAGAATGAGAACATAAAGAGGGGGTTGAAATATCTAAAGATATTTTATTATAATATATTATTGATATGGAGGATGAATGGGGTATTACCCTTGTAGTTTCTTATAAGAAGAGTTAGTGATTTTGTATGAGTAGTTGACAAAGTCATATAATGAATCGATGAATTTTTTTTGAAGATATGATAGTATTAAGAGATGATTTTATGATTTAGTGATGATTTTATACTTTCAAAATTCATTTTCCCATCTTGTTGTGAATAAAAATTACTTTGGGTGTCATAAATTTGTACATATGAGAAAATCCTTTGGATATAAAATTCCTTAACAAAAGAAATTTCATACATATGAAGAGTGATAGAGACTTTCAGTATTAATCTAAATTTTCTCTCTAGGATATTTTTTATATACAATCTATATTTTTAGTTATTTAATGAAATTAGAGAATAAATTGAGTTCATTTAATAATGTGTAATTGTAATTGAATATGTGTAATTATCTTTATAATATATTTTTTTATTTTAATTATTTAATAATTATTATTGAAATGTAATTATCAATTTATTATTTTATTAATTTTATAGGAGCGATGTTTTAGAACATTTATTGGTAAGTAAGTGTTAGCAAGAAAAATTATTTTGGTAAAACATGGAATTAATGAAATTTATGGGATATTTAACCATGTGAGTTATATTGATCTTCCATGAAAATATTAAAATGTAAAATGGATTTATAATAGAGTGGAGAGTGAGAGAATGAAATTATGATGAGAAATAGAATGTCTACTCTACTAAAGAAATAGTTTCATAAAGAGAATTAAACATATAGTGATGATAATGTGATTTTTAATATAGAAATATTCTTCTCTATTTTGGAACACCTCATATATTTTATTCTCATCTCATTGGTGTTCTATCCTGAGCATTTTTAATGGTGGTGGATGTTATAATGAGAATTTAATTAAGGTTAGATATCACATTATGTGATATAAATTGTTCAATATAATCTATATGAAAAATTAATTGTACTTTATGATAGGTAAATTCCATGGAAACCATTAATTTTTATATTATCACATTTGAAGAATTAATATGGGGGGTTTGACATTTGGCATAGCTTGTGAAAAAAATGAAATGGGGTCATGCCATATAAAGAAATTTATTCCTATGAACTTTATTATACTAAATCCCAAGAAGTGAGTTACCTGAGTTTCATATCATGTTTCATGGAGCCCATTCCAATCATTTTGGGTATTTTACTCTAATATAGTGAGTTACACAGGGATTATTTCAAAATAGCACATGTTATGAAAATTATATAGGAGTTTCATACCAAATATACATGTGCTATTCCAAACTTCTTATAAAGGAATATTAATTAACTTATCATATGAGTAATAATTTATTAGTAAATCTAGATTATATGTCTTTATGATTCATCCAATTAATATTAACATATTGTGAACTTATATAATTTTTAGGAATCAAATATTGGTAGGTGTCTCTAATCTTTTCTTATTTTAGTAAAGATGAATATTAATTACAAATAAATTTTCAAATAATGATTATTTATTCATAATGTTTATTAAATCAATGTATACATGTTTTGAATAATTATTTGATAAAAACATGATTTTGAGGAATGTTTGGTTTTGATTTCCATCTTGATATTTTTCAAAATGTGAATTTTTTATAAAAGGTGTTCAAATAATTTTTAATTATGGATTTCATAAATCATTTCAAATAATGGGTTATTTTTTTTATTTTTTTTTATTTTTCAAATATTTTTTCTCTAGTATATGTTATACAAGTTTTGGGTTTTGGAATTTATCCGAGAAAATGAGTTTTTGATTGTTTTTCAAAAACATGTGATTATATTTCTATTTTTTTGTTTTCATGTTAAAGGAAATATTATGATATATAAAATCATAGATTTTATATGGGGATCAAATCATGTAAAATATTGTGTTTTAACATGAGGATATGGATATGTAAAACCTCTTATTTTTCCATGATAGTCTATTCATGTATGAAATCATGGTAATCATAAGGGTTGAAACATGTAAAACCTCATATTGTATCATGAGGTTCAAGTTATCAACCCCCCTAGTGCATTTGGTTAGGAAAATGGAATCGGTAACCTTGAGGTCAATGTTTAAATATAGAATGAATAAAAAAATTCTATATACTATAGAAGGTACAATAATGGCATAATATAATAGTTACTATAGTGGTTTATTGTACCATATACTATAGCATAGCACTATATCAGGAATTATAAAATATTTTATAAAATTTTATATCCTCCAAGACTCCCAAAAAAATTAAGGCCTTTGGAACACCACTAAAATGTAAGTCCTTCAATCCACCAATAGGCCATTAGTCCCCCCATGACCCTCAGGGATACCTATAGAAAAAGTATATCCTCTAGGTAACCACTGAAAATCAAATAAATCTAATCCACCCTCAGGATTATGGGATAAATAAATTCCTATGTTCCACCCCTAAATAATATAAAGCATTTAGGTCACCCACAAACCTTCAAGGCCCCTAATGGACTCAAATATTTTCTTAAAAAATAAAATTCCTTTGGTACACTCCCTATCCTATGGTCCCCCAAAATATAAATTCATAAGGTTCATGTTATGTAAAATTGAAGGTCAAAGTCTATAATAATTTATGTTGTTTTATAAGGTTTGATTAATGTAACTCATGATTTTGTGATTTGAGGATGTCATTATTGATAGTGAATTATGAGATAGAGAATTTCATGAATTTTCAAAAAGAAAATTTATCTTTATGACATAAGGGTGTTAATATTGATAATTATCACATTATAATTGAACTAAAATATGGTTCTTAATTCGAAATGGTTTTTTGTTTATTACTTAATAGAATAATGTGTTGAATTATTTCAATTTTTTGATAAACTATCTACTCATAAATGTTTGAAAAAACTTCCATTGGAATTTCATGTTTGGGAAACTAATATATGGTATGATATTGGATTAATTATGTAAATATTACTAGTTTTATACCCACCCCCTATATGTGTACTTTTATGGACATATAGACATGATTTATCAAGATGTAGGTAAAAAATACCTCATTATTTGTAACCAAAGGGAAGTAGTTAATATTATGGATATATGGTGATGATTCATGATCAATTTCATGAAGATATTGGATATATTTAAATTATATTTTATTTATGGGACCATTGTTTGTCATTTTTTCTTATTATTACATTACATGGTTTAGCTTTTTTGAAAAAATGTTTTAAAAAGTGTTTTCTATTTCTCCATATTATGCAAGATTTGGATTTTATATTAGGGGATAAATTGTAGCCCAAATATTTCATTTCATCTATCAATGATTATTATAAGCCTCCTGTGGTATGGGATTACACTTGAGATCTTGTGAATAACTAGTTCAACATTTTGGATTTAGGTACTCAGGTTGGATCATAAAAAATGGTATTAGAACAAAGTTTTTAAATAATATCTTGGTAAATATTATGGTAATGGAGAATATAATTCTTGAGACTTAAAATATACCCATAAAACATATCTATCCTTCTTATGGAAAACCTAAAGTTAATAGTAAGTTTAAGTAAAATTATGGCTTTTTTAAACCTTATAAGGATACTTTAATTTATGAAAAGAGTCTTATAATGTTGAGTAAATATAGAAAATGGTTAATCATCATTTTAGAAATTGTATTGTCACATTATATAAATGTTTTAAAAAATGGATTCCAAATGACTTAGTGATCATTGATTTTTAAATTTGTTTATAAACTTTTTAGAAAAAATAACATAATTTATTGTTTTGGTTTTTAATTGATTTCCAATAAAGATATATAGGCACCAAGATGTTTCCTATAGTAGATATTTTTTCTCTAAATATTTATTGTTTTTTTTATAGATTTCCAAATTAAGGGTGTGTGAAACCTAATAATACCATGAAACCATCATTTTTATGACGGATGCACTCAAACATTTTGAAATAAAAACATCAATCATGAAGAACAACATGAATCATATCCACTTTTAATCATATAGGATAGGGTTAAACAGTTTATATTCAACCAAATGGGTCATTACCAACATAAACTATCACACCCAAATGTTACACTAGATACCATATTAAATCCCAAACCAAATTACAAAAATAAGTCCCCCATGATAATCCTATAGCAATATCATGCTCACTCCAACACTCTCCATGTTTAAAGGGTTTACCATAAGATTACAAAGGGACACTAGAACCAATGAAATAGAGGATGCATATATAGTTATGAGAGGATTAAACATACAAATTTTTAGAAGGAATATCAAAATAACCATCCACATAACTGAAAATCCCATCAATAGACTATAAAAAGCATGGGAACTAATAAATCATCAAATTGGAGGAATTTAGTTTAAACTATATTTGAGAGGAAGATGGAATATGTAACGCCCCGACCCTAGTTATCTAGATTTGGTGCATTATTACATAACATTGGCATGATCACGAGAAAGATCAAGTCTCTAAAGCCGATTATTTTAGTAGCCTTGGAATAACTAGTTACATCCATAAATTTTTACATTACATTAAAAAAACATCTTGTCTTCATATCCCCTCATACTATCCCTGCAGGTCATTCCTAAATTACTTCTTCATAATCCTGGGAAAAATAAAACATTGAAAGGGGTGAGCTGAGATGCTCAGTAAGGATAACATTATAGCAAAAGCTTTCATAAATAAGCATAAACACTTAAGGCAGTTTATAACTAAAACAAAAGCCTTTTAAACTTTTACTTCAGCATAAAATGGCAATGATAAAATAAAATAATGCCATTTACTTACTCACATGGATATTCTTCTAGTCAAACAATCCCATGCATTATCAATAACCACTTTCATAATGATGGAATGCATAATGCCAGACTATCATAACCACATAGCCAAGGCCTCGTGCCAAGACTACAAATAAGATTTTGCCAAGGCCTTGTGCCAAGACACTAGTTTGTCTCATGAGACCTACCGATGCATCAAGGAGCTATAGCGGGCTCCAACCGTCACTTATTAAGTCCAATGCATTCCTCATATGAACAGGTTTAAACATAACATAAACATTCATATTAAAACTAGCATACGAAATGTCAATACTTTATCCACAAACCATGAATGGTATAAAAATATCACATACAAATTCAAACATAACTCATTCGATACAATATGTAAGATTGTATTGTATCATAATAACCTCAATCAATAATAATGAAGGATTTTTACATAGATGAAAATAATCATCAAAACTATTTGAGAGAAATATTCCCCTTTTTCTTGAAATCATTTAAAATTCACACTATTTGTCAAGAAGCCATTTAAAAATAGATTTTTGAATCAAATTGTCCCATACCACTTTGAAACTTTTAAAAGGAGTTTTAATTTTAAAACTTTAATATCCAAATAAATCCTTAAAACCATTTTTAAAACATGGACATTAATGAGCAAGATTTAGAAGAATAAGTCTTTAAAACATTTTAAAATGGTATTTTGGTTAGAGATTCTAACCAAAAGAGACACACTGGAATAAAAATAATTGAGGTAATCAAAACTTTGTAATATCATGAGAATAAAGGGATTCATGATATACTATGTCAAAGTACATTATATACACCACATAAAAGTGATTTGGTGTATATCAACAAAGAAGTCTCAATGGAATGTAAGTTGAGATGAAATCTCTCATAAAGGCCATATCCTTAGGTTAAGGATAAATCAACGACATAATTATGTGTGACAAATATAAATACACTAAATATGATTGGATATTCAGTGTAAAACAATCAAAGGATATTCACACATATTCTTGTAGAAACAACACCAACGAATTGGATGTTTAACTCAACAAATGGTGAAAGAGTTAAAATTACTCTTATCAAATTCATATCAATGACTTGAGAATTATCAATGGAGTGATTATGTGTATCAAAAGTATATCCACAGGAAGGGGAGTGGAAATTATGACATAATCAAATGAATAGTGATTCCACACATAATCTTTGAGTAATATAATCAATGAAATATGCGTAAAGCTGAATGAGTGGAAATTGAAATCTCAAATTCCCTTATCGATTTGGTAACTTACGAAACAAACAACCATGAAATAAGGATCATACCTTGACTATGTAAATACCCATAAATTAAAGTATATTACACAATGAATACAATCATGGGCAGTACACATACACCACATGTAATAATTAAGTGGTGAACAATGGAATTCTCACGAAATTAAGAGTGAGATAAGAAACTCCTTACCACGTTAATCAACTGAGTCGTATGGCCAAAAGTTAATAACCACAAAACGATTTACAGAATAACATGAATATAAATAGAATCATGATAATATATATCAAATGGCAGTACACAATACACCACTTTCAATAATTTAGTGGCGAACAATGGAAATCTCACGGAATTGAAAGTGAGATAAGAAAATCCCTTACTTTGTACTTTTTCCTTGGTTGACGGTAGGTTTACCTCCTGTATAGTGGTGAAATAATTGTTATTGAATTATACAATAATCATTTACTTTAATATGATGTCATATATTATCTTTTAACATTTATTTGTTAATAATATCTTAGAATTATCGTCATTTCGGGTGTTAACGGGTTCATTTTACTTTATATTCTTTGTTATGTGAGCCATATTTGTTATTAATGGGATGTATATTATTCATATCCAGAATGATATCAATTCCTTAGATACTATTTTTAAATCATCAAATTATAATTACACTTGAATGGATATGATGGAGAATAAATCTCATCGCGTTCGTGGAGACGGTAGTCCGTACATACGCACTAGCGACAATATCATTCTTTTGATATTAAAATAAAATATAATTGGATATTATATCATATATACAGAATCATTATCATGTTATATTTATTATTTACATGAGTTACACATCATTATTATACCCATCAAAATAATAATATATTGAATAACAATTACACCACGACGTGGAGACGGTAAGCCGTACGTACGCACGTACGGTGACATGTTATTCAAAGGATGGATAGAATACTGAATATGGTTATACCATATTTATAATAACATCACAGAATATATATGATACTAGATTTATTATTTTATAATGGTAATAACAAAGAAAGAGGAAGTGGAAGAAGAAAGGAACTTGAAAAGGGGTGGTGAAAACATTACCTCTTCTTCGGGTTCTTCCTTTTGATTTGATCAAAAGGGATCCTTAGGTTAGCTTTATGATCAAAATAAGGCCTCTAGGTTGTAGTGAGGGAAGTTTATATAGTATATGGTCAGGGTTTGGCCTAACCAAAGGGCTTTGAAGGTGTGAAGAAATGAGAAGGAGGAGTGCCCTTTTATAAGAGGGGTGAGGGGCACCTTTGGAAAAGCTTGAAATATTAATTTATAATAAATTCATATTCGGTTTATAATGGATCCAAAGTTTATTATTTAAATTTTAATGTGGGTATGGGTCGAAAAAAACTCAACCAATAGAATTTAGACAGGTTTCGGTCATTATATTAACCTTATCTTTAAGTATTAACTCTTAGTTAATTAGTTTCACTTTTACAATGTCTCTTTGTATTTTTATATTATATGGTTAATAAACTTACTATATACATCCAAGAGACTCCCAAGTGGTCCATTAATGATGAAAATATCATGATATAAGTCTCTTGGACGAACCTTAGATTTTTAGGAATTTAATATCAATTAATAATATAATATTTTTTTTAGGAACTCTTTTATGTCAATTTTGACACTATTCAATAGTTTATTTTTTTGAAACTCATAACAGATTTATTACTTCGAAAAAAGTCAATTAAATAAATAATAATATATCATATTATCCTAGAAAATTATTGTAATTCATTAAAAGTTTCATATTATATTTATTTGGGTATTTATAATATTAATTATTGTAATTTTTCACTATTAAAGTAATTAATTGATCATAATTGTGTCATAAATAAATTAAATTATTTAATGTCTAAAAATTATAAATAAACTATAATTATGTATGAAATCTTTTTATATTTCTAAATAATATTTATAATCTAAAATCCAACATATATAACCCTATGTAACAGTTGTTTTGTTAAAAGATATATGCTTGTATCATTTTTGTATTTATTTTAACTTAATTAAAATAAAGTGTCATTATCACATACAAGTGGATCCATGGGGTCCCAAAATCGACCCAAAGATGACCATGGTTGACCATGTATCAACCAATAGGGTTAAGACACGTTTTAGGGTAATTTAGTATTATTATAATATTATTTTTTAACCCTTGTTTACCGGATTTACCCTTTAACCATGGTAACTAATATATTTACCGGAGTAATTATCCAAAATGTTTAAAAATAAAAGTTACCTATTTACACAATTTGAACATCCTGATTCCATATATCGAATCCATTTTTCCAAATTCAAAACACAGAAGTGGCAGAAATTAATTTAAAATTAATTCCCGTTGTTAAAACAAAAAACGTGTTTTTTAGAGATAATAACTATCAAAAGATTGTCACTTGTTTATGTCTGGTTTAAATGTGAAATTTTGTTCAATGACCCACATTGTATTACATGGTAAAAATATATTCTAAATATACTTTAAAACCACTCAAATTCATAATTTATCACTATTAATTATTTTGATTAAAAAAGTTGTTTTTAATTAAAATTTAGTAATTTTCACTATTCATCAAAATATGAAAGTTATCCGAAAAGTACCAAAATTTCACCCTAGGATAATTTCGATATTCCGAATCCAAAAATGAATTCCATTTTGAGAGATAGAATTTATAAAATTTCAAAAAGTAGGTATTACTATTCATAACGGCTAGTTTGATTGGTTATGGTGTGTTAAAATCTCGAAGTTGCGTACAATGCACGTCATTGCATTATTCGAAAGGAAACATACCGAGGAAGCTTGGGGTGTTACATTCTCCCCTCCTTCAATAAATTGCGTCCTCGCAATTTTTAAAATTTTTCTTGGGAATATAATGGAAAGTCCCACATCGGAAAAAGAGTCAATAAAACTATCACTTTAAAAGAAAGAAAGAGAGGTATAAGGGTCATCCAAGATAACCCATACTAGGATTACATGTAGGAAAACATGGATATGGATGATAAACTAACTGTCAAGTTCTGATGGAGAGGGATAGAAATCATGATCAAGAGAAAGTTAACAATAATAAAACCACAAACTTGTGTTGGGACAAACGACCATTAGTCTCTTAGTAGGAAAGTAAACGGACAACATTTTTTTTTAAAGTTACATTACATAAGGATGAGGAATTCATTTATGATATTGACTAAGAACATTATGAGATATACTTACATTTTAAGTAGAGTTTCATTCTTTAATAAATTTGCACCACTAACTCAATTTTGTTTAAACGATGAGTATTCAAGAAGACTTGGTCACACTGGAAGAGCTAGAATAAACTTCTATAGAATCACATGATCCATGCAGGATAAACCATATATTTACATTGTCTTTGAAGATTAATCAAAACAAAAATGGTTAGTGAATGATCTAATGATCCCCCAAAAGGATATTCATTGAGATAAATATGCACTAATCTTAATTTCTAAAATTAAACCAACAATACCCCAAAGTTAAATAAATACCATTAAATAATCAATAGTCCTTAAAATCCTTCAATATAATCCAAACTAATATTGAAACCCAAAATATAGAAGAATTTGATTATGTAGTCTCCCATGTTAAATTGTATCTCCAAATGACATCAAATACTCTTAAAGTCACATACTTAAAAGTAATTAACATCATCACATATTCTCTGTTATAGGTTAACCATTTCCATAAATAACCCAAATCACTATAAATCCACAATAAAAACGTAGATAAGAATCCACCATTACTCTACAAATGAAACCCCATTGTATTCTATTTTCCTTGGGCATATAGTGTTCCCAACAAAGCAAACATCTTCCAAAATAACATTTATCACTTAATCACCAAATCATTTTCCTATACCAATGGTATTCATTTTATAAGACATAAGAACCCAAATCAACTTATTATTGATCAATAAAATCATTTAACTAAAAAAATAGTCACACTAACCAGGGACTTCACGTAGTCCAGTGGTAGGCGATAAATCTCAATCGCACTTTGGTTGTGGTTTCGATTCCCACAGCTTTGTCCGACGTGATGGGTTGTCACACAGTCTACGTGTTGTCTTTTTTCAAAAACTATATTTTATAATATTACCAAAATGAGATAAATTCCTCAAAATAATATAATTTAACCACAAATGTTATATCATACCTTGCATTTTCATCCCAAATTATAATAACTTATAATTTTCTCAAATCCCAATGATCATATAAAACCAAATGGTTATTTATACCTATATCCACAAGAGAAGAGATAATTCTTCCTCAAATATCATTCTCACATGGCAAACTACGGGGTTACAAATACAAGAGAAAATTATTCCATAGTAAACCCATCAACAATGAGTGCTAATACTTTTTAAATTTTTCTCCAACCATTTATTTCCACATAGCTTCTTCTTTGACCAAGAAAATATCCTATAGAATAGGAAATTCACTCGGGTAATGGCCAGGTCCCCTACATTTACGGCAAATGATTGTAAATGGACTCTTGGGACCATTTTTATCTTCTTCCATAGTACTCTTCATTTTTATTCGGCAATTCTTCACTTTATGTCCTTCCTTCCCGCACGTAAAACATTTCGTTGTCCCATTGAGACATTTTCCTGGGTGTCTCCTTCCACATTTCCTGCATGATAAAAATTGTGGGTTCTTTTCTCCATGGTCTCCATTGCTGGAGCTCTTATCATTTATCACCTTTCTCTTCCTTGTTGAGTCTGGGAGTTGGTTAATATATATTTTGTTGATCATATTTTTGGAAAACTGATTTGGCATAAAGACGATATCTTTTATGCCTATCAACATTCCATTTTGTTGCTCATTTCCACCACCGTTCCCACCTTGTACATCATTAACAAAGTCACTATGACTTCCTTGGAATCCAGCCATTGACTAAAACCAGAAAGCATTGTGTGAGTAACAGTAGACGTAAAATAATTTAGAGATTAAAATGTCACCATATTCTCAATTTGAAACATATTAGGATTAACCAAGGTCATTTACTCTCATCTTATATATATATTACTTAAATCGGTTTGTAAAGAAAATGTAAATTATCCTAAGCATATCCCCCGGGAGTGTCGTAACCAAGAGTGCAGCAAGGCCCGTTGTCGTGCACCAGTTCCCGTTCGAGTCTAGCTCAAAGTGGTGTTTTCAGGTTTTACCCCTAGGTACATCTGTGCCAGAGCCGCCTCTACCTGCTCGTATCCAGACAGGGATGTATTGCTCGGAAAACTCACAAAATCTCTACAATACCAAAATTCTAGGAAGTTCTTTTATACTAATCCTCAAAGTTCATCTTAGGTCTACGTGCTCTAATCAGAGTTTATCTAAATATAGCTTCCAAGGTTTGTACTAAACTTCCTTTGATACCAACTGTAATGCCCCGACCCTAGTTACCTAGATTTGGTGCATTATTACATAACATTGGCATGATCACGAGAAAGATCAAGTCTCGAAATACCGATTAGTTTAGTATCCTTGGAATAACTAGTTACATCCATAAATTTTTACATTACATTAAAAAAACATCTTGTCTTCATATCCCCTCATACTATCCCTGCAGGTCATTCCTAAATTACTTCTTCATAATCCTGGGAAAAATAAAACATTGAAAGGGGTGAGCTCAGATGCTCAGTAAAGATAACATTATAGCAAAAGCTTTCATAAATAAGCATAAACACTTAAGGCAGTTTATAACTAAAACAAAAGCCTTTTAAACTTGAACTTCAGCATAAAATGGCAAAGATAAAATAAAATAATGCCATTTACTTACTCACATGGATATTCTACTAGTCGAACAATCCCATGAATTATCAATAACCACTTTCATAATGATGGAATGCATAATGCCAGACTATCATAACCACATAGCCAAGGCCTCGTTCCAAGACTACAAATAAGATTTTTCCAAGGCCTTATGCCAAGACACTAGTTTGTCTCATGATACCTACCAATGCATCAAGGAGATATATAGGGCTCCACCCGTCACTTATTAAGTCCAATGCATTCCTCATATGAACAGGTTTAAACATAACATAAACATTCGTATTAAAACTAGCATACGAAATGTCAATACTTTAACCACAAACCATGAATGGTATAAAAATAGCACATAAAAATTCAAACATAACTCATTCGATACAATATGAAAGATTGTATTGTATCACAATAACCTCAATCAAGAATAATGAAGGATTTTTACATAGATGAATATAATCACCAAAACTATTTGAGAGCAATATCCCCCTTTTTCTTGAAATCATTTAAAAGTCACACTATTTGTCAAGAAGCCATTTAAAAATAGATTTTTGAATCAAATTGTCCCATACCACTTTGAAAATTTTAAAAGGAGTTTTAATTTTAAAACTTTAATGTCCAAATAAATCCTTAAAACCATTTTTAAAACATGGACATTAATGAGCAAGATTTAGAAGAATAAGTCTTTAAAACATTTTAAAATGGTATTTTGGTTAGAGATTCTAACCAAAAGAGACACACTTGAATAAAAATAATTGAGGTAATCAAAACATTTTAATATCATGAGAATAAATGGATTCATGATATACTATGTCAAAGTACATTATATACGCCACATAAAAGTTATTTGTTGTATATCAACAAAGAAGTCTCAATGGAATGTAAGTTGAGATGAAATCTCTCATAAAGGCCGTATCCTTAGGTTAAGGATAAATCAACGACATAATTAGGTGTGAAAAATATAAATACACTAAATATGATTGGATATTCAGTGTAAAACAATCAAAGGATATTCACACATATTCTTGTAGAAACAACACCAACGAATTGGATGTTTAACTCAACAAATGGTGAAAGAGTTAAAATTACTCTTATCAAATTCATATCAATGACTTGAGAATTATCAATGGAGTGATTATGTGTATCAAAAGTATATCCACAGGAAGGGGAGTGGAAATTATGACATAATCAAATTAATTGTGATTCCACACATAATCTTTGAGTAATATAATCAATGAATGATGCGTAAAGCCGAATGAGTGGAAATTGAAATCTCAAATTCCCTTATCGATTTGGTAACTTACGAAACAAACAACCATGAAATAAGGATCATACCATGACTATGTAAATACCCATAAATTAAAGTATATTACACAATTAATACAATCATGGGCAGTACACATACACCACATGTAATAATTAAGTGGTGAACAATGGAATTCTCACGAAATTAAGAGTGAGATAAGAAACTCCTTACCACGTTAATCAACTGAGTCGTATGGACAAAAGTTAATAACCACCAAATTATTTACATAATAACATGAATATAAAGAGAATCATGATAATATATATCAAATGGCAGTACACAATACACCACTTTCAATAATTTAGTGGCGAACAATGGAAATCTCACGGAATTGAAAGTGAGATAAGAAAATCCCTTACTTTGTACTTTTTCCTTGGTCGACGGTAGGTTTACCACGTGTATAATGGTGAAATAATTTTTATTGAATTATACAATAATAATTTACTTTAATATGATATCATATATGATCTTTTAACATTGATTTGTTAATAATATCTTAGAATTATCGTCATTTCGGGTGTTAATGGGTTCATTTTACTTTATATTCTTTGTTATGTGAGCCATATTCGTTATTAATGGGATGTATATTATTCATATCCAGAATGATATCAAGTCATTAGATACTATTTTTAAATCATCAAATTATAATTATACTTGAATGGATATGATGGACAATGAATCTCATCACGTTCGTGGAGACGGTAGTCCGTACATACGCACGAGCGACAATATCATTCTTTTGATATTAAAATAATATATAATTGGATGTTATATAATATATACAGAATCATTATCATGTTATATTTATTATTTACATGAGTTACACATCATTATTATACCCATCCAAATAATAATATATTGAATAACAATTACACCATGACGTGGAGACGGTAAGCCGTACGTACGCACGTATGGTGACTTGTTATTCAAAGGATGGATAGAATACTGAATATGGTTGTACCATATATATAATAACATCACAGTATATATATGATACTGGATTTATTATTTTATAATGGTAATAACAAAGAAAGAGGAAGTGGAAGAAGAAAGGAACTTGAAAAGGGGTGGTGAAAACATTACCTCTTCTTCGGGTTCTTCCTTTTGATTTGATCAAAAGGGATCCTTAGGTTGTCTTTCTGATCAAACTAAGGCCTCTAGGTTGTAGTTAGGGAAGTTGATATAGTATTTGGATAGGGTTTGGCCTAACGAAAGGGCTTTGAAGGTGTGAAGAATTGAGAAGGAGGAGTGCTCTTTTATAAGAGGGGTGAGGGGCACCTTTGGAAAAGCTTGAAATATTAATTTATAATAAATTCATATTCGGTTTATAATGTCTCTAAAGTTTATTATTTAAATGTTAAGGTGGGTATGGGTCGAAAAAAACTCAACCAATAGAATTTAGATAGGTTTGGGTCATTATATTAACCTTATCTTTAAGTATTAACTCTTAGTTAATTAGTTTCACTTTTACAATGTCTCTTTGTATTTTTATATTATATGGTTAATAAACTTACTATATACATCCAAGCGACCCCCAAGTGGTCCATTAATTATGCAACTATCATGATATAAGTCACTTGGCCGAACCTTAGATTTTTTGGAATTTAATATGAATTAATAATATAATATTTGTTTTAAGAACTCTTTTGTGTCAATTTTGACACTATTCAATAGTTGATTTTTGTGAAACTCATAACAGATTGATTACTTCGAAAAAAGTCCCTTAAATCAATAATAATATATCATATTATCCTATAAAATTATTTTAATTCATTAAAAGTCTCATATTATATTTATTTGGGTATTTATAATATCAATTATTGTAATTTTTCACTATTAAAGTAATTAATTCATCATCATTGTGTCATAAATAAATTAAATTATTTAATGTCTAAAAATTATAAATAAACTATAATTATGTAGGAAATCTTTTTATCTTTATAACTAATATTTATAATCTAAAATCCAACATATATAACCCTATGTAACAATTTGTTTTTTAAAAGATATATGCTTGTATCATTTTTGTATTTATTTTAACTTAATTAAAATAAAGTGTCATTATCACATACAAGTGGATCCATGGGGTCCCAAAATCGACAAAAATATGCACATGGTCGACCATGTATCAACCAATAGGGTTAATACACGTTTTAGGGTAATTTAGTATTATTATAATATTATTTTTTAACCCTTGTTTACTGGATTTACCCTTTAACCATGGTAAATAAAATATTTACCGGAGTAATTATCCAAAATGTTTAAAAATAAAAGTTACCTATTTACACAATTTGAACATCCTAATTCCATATATGGAATCCATTTTTCCAAATTCAAAACACAGAAGTGGCAGAAATTAATTTAAAATTAATTCCCGTTGTTAAAACAAAAAGCGTGTTTTTTAGAGATAATAACTATCAAAAGATTGTCACTTGTTTATGTCTGGTTTAAATGTGAAATTTTGTTCAATGACCCACATTATATTACATGGTAAAAATATATTCTAAATATACTTTAAAACCACTCAAATTCATAATTTATCACTATTAATTATTTTGATTAAAAAAGTTGTTTTTAATTAAAATTTAGTAATTTTCACTATTCATCAAAATATGAAAGTTATCCGAAAAGTACAAAAATTTCATCGTAGGCTAATTTCGATATTCCGAATCCAAAATGAAGTCCATTTTGAGAGATAGAATTTATAAAATTTCAAAAAGTAGGTATTACTATTCATAACGGCTAGTTTGATTGGTTATGGTGGGTTAAAATCTCGAAGTTGCGTATAATGCACGCCATTGCATTATTCGAAAGGAAACATACCGAGGAAGCTTGGGGTGTTACAGAATATCCTAAATGTAATGAATTTCAATTAGGACCATATAGGAATGTTGAAACCTCCGCCCTTGTGATGCCAATTAATATAAGAACCATGGATCCACTAACATTATCCTTCAAGCCTCCATAGAGGATTCATCCGTCCAATAGAGCACACTCAGTCAATGCAGACCCATAGAGTCAGATAAAATTAACAAGGATCTGGACAATGGAATAAATCTAAAATAAACCATCTAGTATGTGGAGCTTATAAAATCAAAACTATGATCCCTCAAATATAAATTATGCTGACTTAGAACTATAATAAACGGGGAAGAATAAAGGAGGAGTCATGGAAGACTCTGTCTCTAACCAAACAAGATGGAATAGACAATCTAACTTATGAGCTCACATCACCACTCGGGAGAAAAATCCTAGCTCCTGAGACCCATTCCCTCTTAATACCTTATTTATCTTGGAATATATATGATGATTATTTATTAAGGGAATTATTTTTAAATTTCAAAATAAATCTGTTGAGACCAAACTAAAGGATTCAATTGATACATTAGTGTTGGTGAAGTTTTATAGAGTTGAATATGTTGTATCCCTAAGCATTGAAGTATTTTTTCAATGGTGATTTTGTATAAGTAAATTTAAATTAAATTGGATGATATAGGTGTAGAATTTGTTTGTCAACATATTGAAATAATTGTTTTATAGTTAATCACATGAAAACTCATGTGAGCCATATTGATTCATATGAAGTGAAGCTTCTTTTCAGGTTTGTAAGATCATAAAGGAGTTAAATTTTGATAAGTTGGAGTTCTAGTGATGTTCTATTACTGAAAAACAGATATCATACTACAAGGTCCACAATCATTCCATAATATGTGTTAACATAAAAGAAATCATGTTGTAACCAGTAGGTTAATGTTGTGATTGGAGTCTAAATCAAACTTTTTTTTTGATCTCATCACTTATGACCAAAATTCAAATAATAATTGAAATGCCATGATTTTTTAGGTTCAAGATATTTTGAGAGAAGAACATGATGTTCTATAAAAGTATCTCTCATGCAGTAATGAACCTGTATGAATAAATTTTAGTGGCCCTCGAATGAGGTCTTATTTCATAGAGAATTAGGTTATGTCATTGAGAATTGAGTCTCACCATAGTGATCAGTATGTGAGAATTAAGTTCATATCTAGAATTAAAGGTTAGAATGATCTTTTCATAAATTATATGGTCACACTATAAAGAAATTGGTTGTTTTAAATAATTTTGAAGAGATTTTTTTGTCATTCCAGGAAGATATTATCTACCCCATGAATGCGGTTATCATATCATAATATAATGTTTCACTGTGTGATATAATGGAAATTTTAGAATTTTAATTGTGTTTATGTGGAAAACATAGGGATTCAAGGGATTATACAACGCAATCCTTTAATCCCCTCAATCATATCAAGGGTTTATAGAAGAAAGGTTCGATTTGAACACTTGAAAATAAGTGGAATTAGTTCAAGTGAAATTTATATTTTATAATTTTAATCTATAATTCAAATTTGGTGTGCAGTTATAAAGGATATGCTTAATATTGTCAAAGGGTGGTGAATTATAGTGGAAGAACTAGAATAATAGATAGAAGAGTAAGAATAAGAGAAATAAAAAGAAAATCATAAAAAATTATAGAAGTCTACTTTTTGTGAAGAATCACTTCTTGTTTCTATCTTAGATTATATATATTATTTTTTTAATAGAACATTACACAAGTTTGAAAAAATATTGTGTGTCATAATCCGAATTATAATCCTGACTTTTTTGTAAAATACAAGGTGATTCTAGTAGAATGTGTGATCCCACATTTTACCAGATCATTCTATATATGTTTCTGTTTGTTTTGAGTATTAAACCTTGTAAAATCTACCATGACTATTTTTCTGTTCCATAATGATTGTGTGGTTCATATAGATTAATATTATTTCTCAAATTAATAGGTTTAAAAATTTATTTTAATGGAAACATAAAAGGAAGTGAAATAACTAATTCACCCCTCCCTTAAAAGTGAATTCTCAATACTCTTATGGTCCCTTTTCAAATTGTATCAAAGCATCCAGGTTTCCCTTCAAGACTATCATCTACTTAAATTTTTTTGAGAATATATTCTCTTATTTGATTGAAGTTTTGATTTATGAATTTTTTTTATGAATATATATCACATTAATTCAATTAAAAACAATGGGTGTCCTACTTTTCATGATAAGATTTATTAGATATGGAAAGATTAGATATTTATTTATATTTTCAATATTAGTATGGATGTTTTGGAAGATATTATTTTTAGATTTAAACTTTATGTATAAGGTTTTATAATGATAATGTTTCTTAAAAAGAATTTTAATAATAATGGATGTTCTTGAAATGTCATCTTTTTATATCTTTTAGAGAAGGATTTTATTAAAGTTAATAGGACTAATAAGTTAAAGGGTTTATGAAAGAAAAAATCAATTGGGATAAATTATAAAATATTTATAAAGGAAATTAAAAAGTGAATCCATATAGGATACTAGTTCAGGTATTTAAATATGAATATATAAATATGAATGATGATGAAATTGTGGATAAATTCTTCATAATAGTTAGTGAAATTGTGTGCACTGTCAGAGGTTTTGGTGAAAAAGTGAATTATTATATGGTTCTAAAAAATATTATATATATATTACTGGATATATTTTATGAAATGTTTTAGGTATTAAAATACCATGATATGGACTCACATACATTTTATTGACTTAATATCATTTCGATTTCTTATGAAATTATTAAAGGGAGTGTTCTCAAGAAGAAGAGAAAGGTTGATAAAGAAATATCCTTTAAAGATTTGTAAAAGGAGGATTTAAGGAAATCCTTTATTGTGGATGAAGAATATATTGAAATGAAATAAGAAAAAATAATTTCATCCATTTAAATAATTATTACAATAGGAAAATAAAAATATTAGGAAAAGTTACAACTAAATTAATTAAATTGTGGAGTTGTTGGACCTTTCATAGTAATATATCTAACATTAAAATAAGATAAAGATTGTGAAGATAAGGATGATAAGATAAGTATGAATCAAATAATAATTATTGAAAATTATAAAAGAAAAAGTTTTCTTCAAATGGGAAATTTAATACTTTTTCTAAAAAGAAGAGAACTTTTTCATCTAATTTTGAAGATAATGGTGGGAGTGGGTATAATAAGACTGTTGTGACTTCCAGTGAAGTTGGTAAAATTTTGGTAATAGAAAAAGTAAATCAAGAATAGTTTACTAGTTATAATATAATTAATTATGGAAGTGAAGAATAAACTGAAATGTATTTCATGCTAAAGTGAGAAGTCAAGGAATGCATTTTAACTAATTCTAAGCTAGAGAAGGAGAATAATAATTTAAAGATATAAATTCAATCATTATTCAATGATAAATCATTTTCCACTAAAAAATATTGAATTTTAGTCAATAAAATTAATAATTTCTATAATTTTCTAATTGAATAGAATAATTTTAATGTTTTATAGGGGATAAGGCAAAATAAGTGAAAGTTCTTATAGTTATTCAACAAAAATATTTGGAATCCAAGAATAAATTGAATAAATATAAATAAAACTTTTAAAATTTTATTCTATAAGTTATAGAAATCTCAATGAAGAAGAATATTTATGTGTTTGGTGTAAATTCATGAATGGAGAAAACCCATTTTTTTATAAAGGAAGATAATTCTCATATTTCAAGAAAATATGAGAATACCAACTTTAAGGATAAAACTACTAAAAATGTAGATCTAAAAAAGAAAATAAAGAAGACTATGTAGAATATGTAAGTGTTTTGAGTCTACTATAATTTTTTGGTTTGGAAAAAGTATCTAAGGTTGATAATTAAAAAGACGAAAATAGTACGAGTCTACATCTGGAAAGCAATATGTGTTCAATTGGGACTACTCATTATATGGTTATTATTTGTATTGTAGAGGATTTTGGAAGATGGAAAAATATATTTTGTTTCAGTTAACAATATTTATATGATCCTATAGGATATGTAAGGTAGAGTTTTAGGTAATTTCAATCCATTCAAAGAAGAAATTTTCATAAACAATATGAATACTGTAAACTAAATAGTGGAAACAAGTTCAAATTATTGGAAGAAGTTTTTGGAAAATGAGACCAATTGAGTCATTTTTTGAACATTGTCTCACTATTATAATATTCCAACTGAGTTTAAACTATAATCCTCTAAATTTTAAAATAAAAATGAGAGGAAGGAAATGATAAGGCCTTAGTTATTGATGTGTCACTCAAATAATCTTAAAAGGAACATCCATGGAACTTATATAGTGGATTCTCTTCACATATGATAGAATATTTGAATCTCTTCAAAAATATTGAGAAGTTTGAAGAAGGATTAGTTAACATTAGAAATGGTGGGTTTTTCAAGATTATCAGATTTCATTAAGTAATTATTAGAAGAGACAAGCTGAAGTTTAAGAACACTTTATTTGTGGATGGATTTAAAAACAACATATAATGTGTATCTCAACTTTTTTAACAAAGGTAAAATAGTGGCTTTTTGAAAGGATGGTTTAGTAAAGAGATTAAAATATGGATTTTTATTAGTGATATTGTAGTGAACATGGGGAAACATGTTTTAGTTTTGTGATACTGAA
This sequence comes from Viscum album, assembly GCA_963277665.1. Classification (NCBI taxonomy): domain Eukaryota; kingdom Viridiplantae; phylum Streptophyta; class Magnoliopsida; order Santalales; family Viscaceae; genus Viscum; species Viscum album. The sequence goes on along the minus strand of OY728128.1, from coordinate 136,838,541 downwards.
AATTCATGTTACTTAATCTTGAAGAAAGAAAATAAATTGTTTCATTAAATACATAGTCATATTTTTCAATGTAATATGAATAATATTTCCATGTAAATAATGTTTTCAATATATTGAGGATATATAGAGAAATAAATTTTATATTATCTACATTAAAAAAGTGATAGAGTGTCAACTATTCTTATAATACAGTATTTATTCAAACATTTTCACCTATTGGAGTTCATTCATTCAGATGTTTATGATCCTATGAAGAATAAATAGACCAATGGAGATAATTAATTTATTTATATTAATAATTAATTCAGTTTTATTACATTTATTATGTTAATGAACCATACTTCTGAGGCCTTGAATATATTTAAATGTTTTAAAATAAGTTTTGAAAAGGAGTTTGGTTTCTCCATGAATAAGTAAAAGATGAATAAAGATGTTAAATACACAAGTGTAAAATTTTAATCATATCTTGGAAAGAATTGTATTAATTATGAATTTAGTAAACCATATTCCCTAAAATAAAGTGGTGTTATTGAAAGGTATAATGGGGTATTAATATAAATTTCCCACATAATGTTAACAGAACTTGATAATTCTTGATTTTATTTTAGGTAATTTGTTAGTAAATTAGTTTTGATTCAAACTCATTGTTTTTTATTGACCTAATTTTAGATATGATGTTATATGATATGTACTATAATAATATCCTGAGCTTTAATTACTTTGGGGTATTTTCTAGACCTTTCATTATAAGGTTAAAAGGTAAAAACATGGGGAATATTGTGAAAAGAGGAATTGGAGGTATATTCCATAGTTATCCTTAAAATTCAAGAGTATATCATTATTTCAATAAATGGATAAGGAATATTGTGGATAGTTATTATGTGAAAGTGTTGAAAAAATAAAATAATGAATTCATATATTAATAATAAAGTATTAAAAGTGAAGATAATGAAGATGTATTTTATGAGAAGCAATATATATATTCTTAAAAATATAAAATTTAAAAATCATCACAAATTAAATATGTTGATTCATCCATTTATAGTGAAAAATAAAAACATATTTTAAATCATCCAAGGATGATAAATTAGGTTTAGGTATATAATATTATTTTAGATCAAGGATAACCAATTAAAATATTGAAAAATTTTAGGACAACGATGCATACCTTTTATTTTCTCATATTTAACCAGGAGATGTAAAAGAGACATTGGATCATAAATAGTGGATTGATGTTATGAATTATCGGTAATATTACATAAAAAATAATTTTAATTTGGAGATGGTGCCCAATGAATAAAATAATACATTAATCATAACAAAGTTGGTACTTTTTAACAAGATGAATGAAAAAAAAGGTGATGCGAAAAAAAGAAAGACTTGTATGAAAAGGATACTCACATGTTGAAGGAATTACTTTTGGTAAGACTTTCATAACTTTTTTAATATAATTTAACAAAAATTAAACAAGATATTCTGAATGGGTGTCAATTTATCCTTCCTTAATGGATATTTGGAAGAGTAAGTGTATATTGAGAAACCTAATGGATTATTTATTGAATAAGATGAAAGATATTATTTCATATTAAAGAAGGATATATATCAATTAAAACAATACCAAAGAGAATAGTATTCCAAGTTAAATAAACTAATAAATTTACTAAAAATTTTGAATAGAAGAGTGGAAAAAAATATCTACATCATAGAAGATATATAGGTATCTCTAATTATTATTATCTATGTATATGTTATTATCATTTATGGAAATAAATAATGTTTTTATGAGGTGTTTTCTTTTAAATGATGAATATTTTGAGATGTTCTTGCTTGTATTGATGAATTATTTCTTATGTTTTCAAATTTCTCAAAATAAAGATCATATTTTCCATTCTCAAGAGAAGTATGCCTATATAATTTTGAATAATTTTGGAATAGAGAATTAAAATTTGGTATATTCCCAAATTTTAGTTGGAACAAGTATATTAATGGATGAATATGGAAAGTATGTTGATTTAATAGTGTAAAAAATTATTAGGGGCTTTATCAACTTGACTACTTCATGAATACATCTTTTATAGTTTGTTAAACTTTGTTTAAGATTTAGAAGTGAATCAAAATAAACAAATCATGTTTCTATAAATAAGATTATTAGATATATTAAATGCATGGTGAATGATGGTTTGAAATATTATATTAAAGTAAATCTCAATCTCTTTGGATATATATATATATATATTCATATTGGGATGGAAATGTGTATGATATAATATTAACATCTAGTGGAGTTAGCTTTATTAGTGATGACTGCATAGAATGGAACAAAACAGAGAAGTGTTTTGTGACTATATGTATTGTTGATATATAGTATGTTTTTGTAACTCAGGGGATAACCCAATTGATTTGGATGAAGACTCAATTAAAATATCTCACAGTAGAAATGAAGTTATCACTACTCATGGGATGTGTTAATAAATGTTCAATTAATAAATTAAAATAGATAGTTTATCATATTCAATCAACAAACATTGATATCAAGTACCAAGTTATCAAATAATTGGTGGAGGAAAGAGTTTTAAAGATGGATTTTTTTCCAACCAAGGAGAAAATAGTGGGTCTATTCACTAAATCATTGTTGAATGATTCATATTATAAAATGAGTTTTATTATGGTTGTTAAAATTCATCTATTCAATGATAATGTATGGTGATTCTACCCTATCTCACTTTTTATTTGGATTTTTAGGTTAATGGGTGAGTATAACATCATAAATTCAGTTAATATGCCTTTTCATTTGGGGGATAATTTTTTTAGGGGGAGTTTTTTAAATGGGAAAGCTGTAAATTTAGTATGTTTTTTATTGGTGAAGTGTATGAAATATTCTAACTATTTTTTTGAGAATGTGTGATGAAAGGTTGTATTTTTCACATGCAAGGAACATTTTTAATAGTTTTAATGATGAAATTTTGATTTAAGATATAGAATAAGTGGATGACATTTACCTTGACGAAAATATTTGTTTTTGTTATTAATAATTCTTACTTCCACCTATTACATATACACTAAAATTAGGAATATCATAGCATATGATATCACTTGATCTATAAGATATTATTTTCATGACATATATATTGTAGCTTATGATATTATTATATGATAAAGAGCATGAAGATTCTACTGCTCACCAATATCATAGTATACGATAGGCCTTATGATATGGGTTTCATAGGATACGAGTGCATGTTACACTTACAAATTCATTTATTTGTTTTACATGAGTTATAAATCATATAATGATTCATTTATAGATTAATAAATTTATTTACTGTTTCAATGAATAAAACACCAAAAACCATCAGTGTATGGGTTTCATGAGATGGAACCAAGTATATTCGACACTCAACACTCCATATATTCATTTAATAAAGGGTATCAATAGTTTCTATAAAGGAGATGTGATCCCTATAGTGGTGTATATTTCAAACTTATAATACAATGTTGAAAATATCTTTATTATTGATCATTATTCATCTCTATAGTGAAGGCACTACAACCCCTTTAGTGATCATAAATCCTCTCAATATGATTGAGGATCTATTCGTTAGTGTACTACCTTCTGAGATAAGAGGCATTTGGTTATTTATTAGGTGATCCCCACCAAGAATTTTTTGAAAAGTAAAAATATGGAGGACATTACAAATTTTTAGGTATGATGTGTTCAATATTTATATGACATTACTATGGATGAATATAGATCTAGAATTTCATGGGCTTCTTCCACTGAAAATTTCATTCAATAAACACCCTAAAATCCATATGTGGTATCGGAGATTTATTCATATATAGATCAATATATTAATTTATTATTTTTTGAATGACATGCATGTGGTAAGGTTTTGGGTCTATATCATAATTATAATATCCCATATTTTTTCAAGTACGTCCCTCTTTGATATTTTCGTTGAACCTCTTTCATTTTGGGTTTTCCTTATCTTAAAATGTTGTTCATCAAGTCTCATTCATAAAAAAAGATATTTTATTACAGAAAATGACCTAAATCTAGGGATTAGTTTTTTTTTTAATTAATGGAGTCCAGGTAAAAAGATTTTAATTGGGATTATGAGTGTTTTCCATGAGTTTAGAAGGCTTCGATGGTGGTTTGGTCTCTTCTATGTAATTTTTGGCTTAAACGGCCTATAGGATATTTACACTCAATGTAAATATATTAGATGATGTGTAAATGTCACCAAGAAGATATCATGAAAGGAATACAATCCATGGACTACTTCATGATATTAACTGGTTAAACAGTATGAATCTATATTAAAAGACATGTGATGTTAAGGTGGGGTTAAATTCACTTGAGGTGACATGAATTTCAGCATAACTCTTAAATAGAAAATAGATGACGTGAATGGGGGTTACACATTGTGTATTTCTTGGGATCACCAGTTAAAATCTATTTCATACACTTATATTTTTCATTCCTCCACATGAATACCTATTCTCTAGGGTCCTAAATGATTTCCAAGAAATTTTGGAGCTCCTTCTTCCATTTTGGATGTCTCTTTCAAGAGATCAACCTCTAGTGCATTGTCTTTCTTAGCTTTTCCCTTCTATTGTTTATTTCCTTCCATCGGTGTAGTGTAAAGCTCTTTAAAATCGTTTTTTTGTGTTGATATCATTTTTTCATTGTCTAGGTTCCTTATTGTGATCTTTCTCAATTCTATTCTTGTTGGTGATTCTTCTGGGAAGCATTTTTTTGATCGCTGGTTAAAGGTAGGGGGTCTAAAACCTAACCCCATGGTCAGTGAAATTGTTAAGTATGTTAAATAAATATATTGGGATGATACATTGTGTGCATTAATGATTTAATGTTGAATGATAGAAAATCATAGATCATATTATTCTTTAGATCCCTTTGGATTCCATGGTATTGTGACATGGATTGTGGCAACCCATAGGATGAGAAAACCCTTAAATTATTAGTAATTGGAAACTGGATTAAAGTGTGTTTAGCATTACATGATATTTCAGGTGACTACTTGATATATAATCACTTGGGTAGTAGTTAATTGATTATTGAAAAAAAAATTCACAATTTGATAAAAAATGAATGTGTAATTGAAAGAAAAATGTTAATTTGTAGAATTAACAATTGAGGATTGTGATATGATATTATGATATCCTTTCTATTTTGAATTATGTTATGATTTATGCTATAATGAATATTTAGAGGGTTATACCTTGATTTTGAAAATCATATACAGCAGGCTTGGCCTATTTTAATGTTTTAATTCTTATATAGAGGGATATGCCCAAATGTTCAAATTCTTATATAGCAGTCTTGGACCAATTTTATGTTGAAATAATTTTATAATGGTTTTGCAATAGTTGATTCTGAAACACTTATATATATGGATTTTCCTATGGAATAAAATATTTATAAATAAGGATTTTATTGATTATGTGATTCAACCATATTTTATGGTTATGGTTGGAATGCATGTGTTATACTCTCAGAAATATTATGTACTGGTGCCAAAGCTGGTTTATTGTTGAATTATATTAAGTTTATTAATTAATAAACCTATTATTTCCTTATTCAATGTACTTATTATCAGACTAGTTTTTTTAGACATGATTTTTTCGGCCTATTTTTTCTTTACTCGCACCATCAGTGGTCCGTTATTTGGTACCTGAGAAAATTACATGGATGTAGATTTGGATAAGGTAAAGGGACCTTGTTGATGATTTTTCGGTTTACGGATGGGATGGGGTTTGGATATGGGACCAACATGGGGTTTGGGAATGGGTTCATTTGAGATTATTTGTGTCAGCTAGTTATTATATTTTCATTTCTTTCAGTTTGACACAAAGATACATTTAATCTCATCACAACATGACTTGTTATTATTTGTTTATTGGTTCCTCCTTTTACTTCCCAGTTTTATGTCACATTGTTCCTCTATTTTCACTACTCTAATATTTACTTATATTTTTTATTTCTGATGTACTATAACTCTATACCAGGGGGTATAGTCTTCCCACTATATTATTTACACCCTCGCTACTAGTCGGTTGCCTCTAGCATATGGGGAGGTGCATTCAAGGTCTCATAACCAATCAAATTTTCCCATGTAAGAGACTGTCAGATTGGCGGTCATTAAAAAGTGGTATTATAGGAGAATTTTTCTCTCTTCTATTGATTTACTATTTGGGAAAGTAAGAAATGTTATTAGGATGTTTCAAGACTTGGTAATTTTCTTGTTCATGGGAGTAGATAACCCATGTGGGGGGGGGAGGAAATCCGAGTGCTCAGTGATGGGATTGATGTTAATGGTGTTATCTTTTTACATTTTGATGATATTTTCACCTGGGTTGATTCACATGTTGTTTTATGTTATTGTTTATTTATACTTATACCCATGGCCTGATATGTTATGATTTGAGTATGAATACATCATGATAGTCATGTAGGGATATATCTTGACATGAATTATTCATGATAAGGACATATTTTATAGCATTTGATATATTTTACTTGATGAAATATGAAATGATATACCTAATATATCTAATAAATTAAATGAAAGAACAATTATGTCAGGCTAAAACACTTGTAATCCATGTTTAGAGATAGCGGGAGCTGGTAGTTATCTATTGTTGTCACCTGTTGAGGTTGACCTTGTTTCCAAATAGGGTTCTAAGGAGTGTTCTTGTCTTGTAGAGAAAATGAAACCCCATAATATTTGAGTTGAGCATCAAGATAATGGAAATCAACACACTTCTAATGCATCAGTGCCAAAGCTTCCGGTAGATCCTAAGGATCAGATAGAATTTCAACATCATGAAAAATTATTAAGGGTCATGTGATCCATAGAAAGGGAGAGTGTTTGTACTGTGTCTTTGATGTCTGAAATAACAAGAGATTTTCATCTATAGCATCTTCATATGTTCAATGGTGTGGTAAGACACCTAGAAGTCAATTTCTGGATCGATCCATTCTAGACAGTCTTCAAGCACCTCGAGACACCCACATATACGAGGGTGAAGCTTTCTTAATACATGAATTTTGGACTATCCAAGCATTTGTGGGACATTATAGAGCAATATGGGTAGTAATATGAGTTATCTTGGAAGTACTTAGAGTTGAATTTCCTAATCCACTTCTATCTATAGTCATTGAGGGATGATAAGGATTGAAAGTTAAAGTGGCTGATTTAACAGGGAATGTCAGTGATGGACTATACTGGACACTTCACGAACCTACAACACTTTTCACAATATTTACCTACTAATGATATCTATAGATTGAGGTGTTTTTTGGATGGTATTCACTATGAGATTAGGTAACATGTGACTATTTTCTACTTTAGTATATTTTCATTTGTGATGAACTAGATACTCATCATAAAACAGAATCGGAGAGAGGCTCCGAGCAATGGCTAGTCTATTTTAGAAGGGTGGATTGGGAGCTCTTATTTTGGTGGTAAGAATCATTTATATAAGAGTTTTCTCCATGTCAACACTATAAAAAGAATTTAGTTTAGTGGGAATCCATCTCAAAACCATGTTCCGTTGTAGTTCTATCAATGTAGCAAGTTGGGCCACAAGCAACATCAGTGTCCATACCCAAGTTTAGAGTTTCATGCCTGCCGCAGGTTGGGTCATATACATAAGTTTTGTGGGGACTTCTCATAATAGATTAGTGTAAGTGGATCAATATAGGTTCCAAAGCGTGGGATGGACTCACCTACCGGTCAGAAGACTAGTATTTAGAGTTCCATTGAACATCCCGGTCAAGGAAGGGGATATGGTACCCTAATATAGTAATGACAATACCAAGTGGAAGGAATATCTTAGGGGAGTTATAATGGACCCCAAAGTAGAGGGGATAGTCACATTCCTATTATGCGGACTACTCTGGCTATTGTGGATATAAGATCTTCTAATATCAGAGTCATGATTCTTGAATCATCTACCTTTTCATGTGTTTTTTTATACAGGAACATATCATTCCTTTTTATCTTCTCTTTTTTAAATTGTTTGGGATTTGTTCTGAAAATATTAGATTTTTTTTTACCATTGATACACAATTGGTATTGTAGTTAGAGGATATAAATCATTCAAGTCATATTTTCTAGAGATTGTTGGTTTCCATTTCCTTAGATAACCATTGATGTTGTAAATGATTGGATTCTATTTGATTCTTGGTATGGATTAGCTAATTATATACCAAGATCATATTGACCATTACTGTATGAGATTTTCCTTCCGATCTCAATAAGGAGGGTTATTTTCACTAGGAAGAGTGGGATCTTCAGGTTGGTCATGTAGGACCAACTCAGTGTAGATTGGATTTAATCAAGGATCAAATAATATGCCTTTATCTATATGATAGTGGAATGAATTAGTATTATTATATACCAGTGGTAGATTATATTTATTATGTATTTTATGGTCAGTTATATAGATTACCATCTAATCGGTAGATCGAGTTCATGATCAAGTTGGGGTCGATAGCAGAGTAAGTTTCTATCATTTCTTATAGGATGGAACCAGAAGATCTTCGGGAGTTGAAATTCCATTTGGAATATCTGGAAGCTAAAGGTTTCATACATCCTAGTATGTCTCCAAGGGGTTCTTCAGTTATTTACTATAAGAATTATAATGTTACATTGGGATTATGTGTAGATTATTAAAGATTTAACCAAATGACAGCTAATAACTGATATCCCCTTATATGCATCAATGATCTATTAAATCAGTTGATAGGTGGTATGATATTCTCCATCATTTATTTGATATCAGGATTCCACCAGCTAAGGGTTATACCATCAGAAATTCCTCATATATCTTTTAGGAGTAGGTATGGATTATATGAGTTCTTAGTGATGTCATTCATTCTGAAGAACACACTAGATGGATTAATGGACTTGATAAATAAGATCTTTCATCCTTTACTATATTGGTTTGTGGTAGTTTTTGTTGAAGAAATCATAATGTACTCCCTCTTAGTAGATGATCATGACCAATATCTTGAAATTTTATTGAGTATATTGAGAGATAATTTTATTTATTCCATGCTAACCAAATCCACTTTCTGGATTGATAAAGTGAACTTACTAGGCTATGTCAACTTAGAGGAAGGATTTTCGGTGGATCCATAGAAGGATGCAACTATGGTATCTTGGTAGAGAACCAATAATTTCTTTGAGATTTATTTCTTTTAAGGTTTAGTAGGTTATTATTGGAGCTCTATCTAATAATTCCTCCATCGAGAAACACATATCTATGGTCTAACCAAAAAATGGGTGAAGTTTGTTTTGTTAGATGCTTATGAGAGATATTTTCAGAAGATAAAAGGTAGAATGACCTCAAAACCTATCCTCACATTAATAGTGTTAGGTAAATCATATGCTATGTACTGTGACACATTTGGTGTTGGACATAGAGTAGTTCTGATAAAGGAGTATCTATTGGTTTATTATGGATCTAGCCAACTAAGACCAAATGAGAGAAATTATCCTACTCATTATCTATAGTTAGATAAGATGGTACATTCCATGGGATATTTGATACACTATCTTATGGTTAAAAGTTTTGTGGTGTACATAGAACACAAGAGCCTCAGGTACATATTTTATTAGTAGTACCTAAACCTTTGGGAGAGGAGGTGGGTCAAGTATCTATAGTCTTTCGACGTCAATTTGGATTTTAAACTGAGGAAGGGGAATTTCATTGTTGATGAACTGAGCTAGAATATGAAGACAAATTCAGTGAAAGAGTCTTTTGGTGGGTGGGGGATAATGGAACTCTTTGAAGACATGCATTTAGATATTCATGACTCCCTTAGATGAGTATCTCTAACATCAACATTTGGCATACCTATACCTCATGACCAGATCAAGATAGAGTAGTTATCTAATTTAGAGGGATTATATCTATGAGACAAATTATTTGGTGGGAGACTATCAAGACCCTTTATTTTCATACATTAACATTATAAAACTTTTTTTGTAATACATCAAACATTATACAGACAGACTTCTATAGACCATATTTTTTTAGTTCCTTTGGAAACATGGAAACATAGATGATAGTACACAAGAGATCTACATTATCTCCAACTAGGTTTTACATGACTAGAATCCTTCTTAGAGACATCATACATAGTACATGTCTTTATAACCTAGGGAAGGAAACATAAAAATGGGTGATATCATATGCTCAATAAGGGTAAACAAGGAAGACATGTAAGTATAAACATTAGAATAGAGGTTTGAGAACACTATCATAACATTAAAAGATCATACCCTGAATATAAGAGATCATAAACATGAATCATGTAATAAATAATGGAAGTTCATAGGACATGATTAATAAGAAAATAAGGAACATAATCCATGAAATAATAATATATAAATAAGAATTGGAATTTTGGAATACATATAAGAATATAAAATGATTTCATATAAGTTAAGGAATTGATCCCAATGTCATCTTGGTAGTATGGGTTTTATTATCATGCCATCTTGGTTGTCGTGGTTCAGTCCCATGGCCATATTAGTAGTCAAGGATCACTCCCAATACCATTTTAATAGTATGAGCTTAATCCCCATACCATCTTGGTAGTCACAGTTCACTCTCATGGCCATCTTAGTAGTCAAGGTTCACTCTAAAAACCATCTTAGTCTATCTCATGAGATATAAATCTTTACCCAATGCATTATAGATAAATATAGGTGCCACTCATCTCCTAATGAAATCATACATACATGTTACAAATAATCATAAACAATCATAACATAACTATGAAATAAAATTGGAATCATAAACATATAATCATATTATAACCTATGGGAATAAGTAAAGTTTTCATACTGATTTCATAAAAAGTATAACCCATGAAAATAAAAAAGTTTCAAAAGAATATAACTCATGAAAGGGAAATAGGTTTGAAAATCATAATTCCATTAAAACATAAACCATTCATAGAAAGAATATGAATGGAGACATCGAATCATTTTCCTAGAAAGTCATGAGTAACACCAACAGATGTTATATTTAATGAAAAATAATTTTCCAAAACCTTTCTTGAGGAAAATATCCTTTATTCATAGAAAATTTAATTTTAAAAAATAAAACCTTTTTAAAATAGTTTTGTTTGAAAATGTTTTTTGTTGAAATTTTATAATAGAAACATGAAAAAAAATTGAAACCATTTTTCCTTAAAAATTTAAAAAATAAGCTTAAAAACATTTTAAAAATCTTTTTATTTGAAAATAATTTTAAAACTTACAAAAAAATCATTAAAACAATTTCAAAAAATATTTATTTGAAAACTTATGAAAGAATCTTAAAAACATTTTAAAAACAAATTTCTAAAAATATTCTAAAAGAATCTTGAACACATTTTGAAAACCAATTTAAAAAATATATATAATATTAATAAAAAAATCATTAAAAAGATAAATTTTTTAATAATGTAAAGGATTCTTCAATTGAATGACATTAGTGAAGGAGGGTAAATCCATACATCTCCAACATTACTTTTTCACTGAAAACTGTTTAAAAAAGTGTCTCGATCAGAAAATGATAAGAAGATTATTTTTTTAAAAAACTTTTTTTTAAAAGGTAAAAAAAATGGATAAAATTTAATTTAAATATCCTAATATAATAATATAATATTTTTTTAATCCTTTTAGAAAATATTATTTTGAAGGGACATAGATTTCTGACCAAAGAGAGAGGTAGTGTTGGACATTCTGAAAAACACTTTTGTTGATCATGTTATGTACTGAATAGTGGAAAAATGATACCTTTATTTGTATATAACATTAATAACCATAGGTTAGGAAAATTCAATAGATTTATTGAAATATATATCATAATATTTCATGAATGAAATTATAATCATAAATAATCTTGATAAATGATGATATTGTTTCAACAAAAAATCACCACTTGGTAACATTGAATCATACTCCCATGTAAGAAAATGAAATTAAATGAATCTTAAAATATAATTAAAATAATTATATTCCTGATATAACATGTCAAATGGAATTATATACACCTTTAAAAAAATTAGGTTCATAATGAAACATGTGTCTTAAAGAAGGAAAATTAAGACAAAACTCTCTTGTCAATTTGGTAACTTTTGAAACATTAAACCCATGAATTAAATATCATATAATGGATATGTAAATGCACATAAAATTAATATATAATAAATTAATGGGTATTATATACACCAAAAAAATAAGAGTGGTGAACATGTCATGTGTCTCACGAATATAAAAAGTGAGATGAAATTCCCTTACCTTATAATATAAATATCTTAATACTCATAAGAATCTCATGTATAATAAATATAAATTTATTATAAATATATTTAAGAACCATATTATTATATATAATATCATATATTTTTTTATTATTACTTTATATTACCCTTTTTTTAACAATTCTATGTTAATATTTCACATCAGGTAATATCTGCTTTGTTCTTCGCATGTGTTGTAATTTGTTATATATTTGGTCCTTATACATATATCATGATTTACAGAATTTAAATCATGATATAAATATAAATTATTTTCATTTTATATGTATTATTATAATCCCTAGAATATATAATTATAAAATGTAACAAACCGTTCATGGAGATAGTAGGTAGTACGTACGCATGAACATTGTTTCTGTTTTCTTATTGTATTGAAACAGAGAGAGTAAATAAAATATATGTATATATAGGTATATATATCATTATTAAATTATAATAATTATAACATATATATCATATAATTTCACTAAATCCATCCTTAATATGTTCCATTTTGTGTTTGAATGAATCACATCGCTTTGAGGGGCATTCGTAAACACTTCCTCAAACGAAATTATCGTATTTACAAAAAATAGAAAGTATAAAGATATGTGTTATAAAATAATTATATAAGAATAAAGACATAATTAATATAATATATATAATATATAAATATATTTTAAATCATAATTTCCATCATGAGAGGCGGTAAAGGTAAAATGAACAATCATCATTTCGTGGGGCAGTAGTTCGTCGTACACATAAACAGTATGTTCGTTACCCATTATAAGAAAGTGTGTGTAAGTTTAGTTAAAATTATTATCATCAAAAAATCATATTATATTTATTATAATGTTTTTTTATAAAATAATATAATAATAACATTTTAGGGAGTGGAGAAAAAAATTAAAATAAAGGATCTTGAGGAATGATGTTACGTCTTCTTTGGGTAACTCCTTTTAGTTTTCAATAAAGGGATTGCTTTGATTTATTTATAAAAAATGTTTGTATTCTTGATTTTATGGGTTTTTAGGATCTATTTTTATAGATCTTGGTCGATAAAAAGTTTCTTGAGAGTTGTGAGGAAGTGGTAGGAGAGGATGCCTTTTATAGTGGTGGAGGAGTGGCACTCTTGTAAATCTTTGGAAATGGAATTCCACCCACCTTTTTCCCAAGTCATGTGGATAAAATAATGATAAAAATTATATAGAACTAAATATAAGTTATAATTATTTCCATAAAATGTCTTATTATAAATTTTCTAGGTCTTTTGGGTCTTAAATTTTAGGTTTAGTACTTTATTAACCTTATTTTTCTCTTAATCGTTGTAATTAATTTTAATCTCTTTCACTAATATTTTTAGTCATAAATAATTTTAAATTAATATAAATTATAAATTATTGTGATTAAAAATATATAATCCATTTTTTCAAAATTCCAATAACATAAATAGCATAAATTAATTTCAATTTAATTCTGCAGAAGGGACGACAATGCAGGATTTTAAAGTAAAAACATCCCAAAGTTTGTTAAGTTTTTTATACCCAATTTCAAATTGAAATTTATTCAAATTACCTGAATTGTATTAATTGATAATAATATGTTATAATTAATCATTTAACCAAATTAAAAATATAATTTAACCTAAAAAATAAGTTATATGAAAAATACTTTTTGAATAAAATTCAGTATTTTTAATTATTCATCAAAAAATGAAACTTCGCAGAAAATACAAAAAAATTTACCCTGACCTAATTTTTATGTTTCTAATTAAAATATGAAGTTTATTTTTAAATATTATACTTATAAAAGTTCCAAAATTTTGGTTTAAAATAAGTTAACCATTAAAAGGTGATAAAACTGCTTTTATAAAAACATAGGTTTTTATGTGTAATATTGGGTCGATTCTCATCTTATAAATTTAAATTCAATTGTATGGATATAAAAAATGTTTGTTTGAATATATAAATTATAAATTTAATTAATATTATTCCCTAGTTTTAATTAATTTAACTTATTAAGATAAATCATCTTTTTCACATAAAAATAGTCTTTTATAAAATCATTCCATTTATATTCATTTGGATTCTATATTCTTTTCTAATTAATAGGTAACCAATGAATTAAACTATAAGTTATTAAATGATATAATCTTAAATTTAATTATTATGTTATATCTTATTAAATAATAAAAATTCAATAATTAATTATTATTTGGTAATTCTCGGTCTTGCGTGTTACACAAGCTATCGAGGAAAGTCAGTCTTGCGCGTAACATAAACTAACATCGATGTTCTGTGTAGAGAAAGATAAATATATTTTGTGTCTAGTACAAACTTAACTTGGTTTTGTGTATGATTCATATAATAGACCTCTATTTTCCATCATCAACATTACATAGATTTTATGAAATACTTAAAATATTTTACAAACAGACGCTCAAAGACTATATTAGTTTAGTGCCTTTGGAAACATGGAAACATAAACACTTATACATAAGTGAAATAAAATATATCCCACTAGGTTATTCATGATTATAACCCTTATTATACACATCATACATAATATATATCTTTATAACATGTGGAAGGAAACATAAAATGGGTGATCTTAGATGCTCAGTAAGGGTAAATAAGGGAGTTATATATATAAGCATAACCATCAGCATGAGGGTATGAGAACATGATCATGAAAATAGATGATCATACCTCATAAACATGAATCATGGAATAAGGATTGGAAGTTAAAAATACTTGAATCATAATGAAATAAATAACATAATCCATGAAATCATAGCATTGGAATAAGACACAGAATTATGGTAACACCTAAGCATATAAAATGATTACCATAATATTAAATGAATTTATACCGAGGACATCTTAGTAGCATGGGTTCACTCTATATACCATATTGGTAGTCATGGTCCACTCCCATGTCCATATTAGTACCATGAGTTCACTCCTCATACAATCATGGTAGTCATCATTCAATCCCATGGCCATTTTAGTAGTTAAGGTTCACTCTCAAGACCCTCTTAGTCTATCTTATGAGATATAAATATTTACCCAACGCATTAGAAAGATATATAGGTCCCACCCTTCTTATAATGAAATCATACATACAAGTTCCACCAAATCATAAACTATCATATAATAACCTATGAAATTAAATGGGTATCATAAACATATACTCATACCATAACCTGTGGAAAACGATTGCGGTTTCATAATCATTTCTTCAAAAGTATAACCCATAAAATGAAGTGGGTTTCAAAATCATATAACCTATGAATGAGAAATGGATTTCATAAACAACATGACATCAAAACATAATCCATTCAAATAAATAATATGAGTGGTAAAATTTAATTATTTCCCCATAAAGGAATGATTAAAACCAATGGATTTCATCTTATATGGGAAAGAATTTTGAAAGATCCTTTAAAAATATTTCTTGAGGAAAATATCTTTTCTTCTTTGAAAAAATATTTTTAAAACATTAATCCTTCTGAAAACCTTTTTATTTCAGAATAAAATTTAAAACATATAATTTAATCATTGAAAAAAATAATTCTATTTTAAAATCCTTTTTCTTTGAAAATTATCTTCAAGGTTCATTGGAAAACAATTTTTAATACCTTTTTTAAATAAAACAGATTTTCAACTGAAGAGTGAAATACAGTCAGATTTTTCCGAAAACATTTTCTTAATTTTCTTATGTACCAAAGAGTGGAAAATGGTACTAATAAATAGATATATATTGAATAAATAGTGGATAAGTAAGATCATAAGCGCTCTCTAAATATGGATTATAATATTTCATAAAGGAAGTATAAATATAAATAATCTTAAAAGGCAATGAGATTGTTTCAATAAACTCTTATCACTTGGTAAATTTGAACCATAAAACCCATTAAAGAAAATGAAATTACATGAAGCTTAAAATATCATGTAAATAATTAGATTCATGATATATAATTTCAAATACAGTAAATACACCTCATGGAAAAATATAGGTTCATAACATGGAAGGTGTCTCACAGATATAAAAACTGAGATGAAATTCTCTTACCTTATTTCCTGACTCACTTTTTACTCATAAAAAATTCAAATATAATAAATATAATTTTATTATATATATATCATAGATCCATATTATTATATCTAACACTATAAATGGTCTAATTATGAACTTATATTACCCTCTTGTTGACAATTTTGTGTGCAAGTTTCACTTCGGTTAATACCTTCTTTGTTCATTGCATGTGCCTTAATTTGTTATATATTTTGGTCCTTATACTTATATAATTATTTCCATAATGTAAAAAATGATATAAATATCAATTATATTTATTATATTTGTATTATAATAATCCATTTAATATTGAAGTATAAAATGGAATACATTGTTCCTAGAGACGGTAGGTCGTACGTACACATGAACGCTGCTTCCGTTTTATTAGTGTATTGAAAGAAAGTAAGTAAATGAAATATATGTATATAAGTATATAATATAATTAAAATCTAATTATTATTTCATATATATCATATAATTTCACTAAAAACATCCTTAATACATCCCATGTAGTGTGTGATCAAATCGTGTCGCTTTGAGGGGGTGGTAGTCCTCACTTCCTCAAATGAAATTATTATATTTACACCAAATGGAAAGTATAAATATATGTGTTGTAAAATGATTAAATAAATTTAAATACATAATATATATAATATATAAGATATATAAATATATTTCGCATCATGATTTCCACCATGATATGTTGTAAAATAAAAAATAAACAATCATCATTTCGTGAGGCGGTAGTTCATCGTACACGTAAACAGTATTTTCGTTACCCATTAGATGGAAGTGTGTATAAGTGTAGGCTAACAATTATTATAAAAACATATTAGTATATTTATTATACTGATTTTTTATACAATCATGTCATAAGAAGTTTTGAGGTAGTGGGTAATAGAAAATAAAAAGAAAGGATCTTGAGAGAGGTGTTACCTCTTAATCGGGTAAATCCTTTTGGTTTTCACCAAAGGGATTCCTTGGAAGGATTTATGAAAACATTCGGGCTGAAAAATGAAGTGAGTAATTTTTGGAAGTTTATTAGCTAGATATCTTCCAAGCCTAAGTTTTTGGGAGGTGTAAGGAAGAGAGAGAGGCGGTGGCCTTTTATAAGGATGGGAAAGGACACACTTGGTATTTTTAAAAATATGTTTTGTATACCCATATTTTTTACTAAAAAATTCATAAAAAACCAAAAAAAATAAAGGAGGTTTTATGGCATAAATATTCCCATAAAATATATTTTGAACAATTGGGTACGTCATTTGAGCCCTTAAAATTAAGGTATATTCCCTTATTATGCTTAATTTTACCTTAATCATTGTAATTAATTTCAATTACTTTCACTAATATTTTTTTTCAAAAAATAATTTGACCATATTAGACATTATAAATTATTATTATTCAAAATATTTAATCATTTTTTCAAAATCTCAATCACATAAGTGGCAGAAATTAATTTAAATTTAATCTTGTCGACGGAACAACACTGCGGGTTTTAAATGTAAAAACATCTAAAAGTTTCCTAAGATTCTTTACAAAATTTCATAGTGAAATTGATAAAAATTAACCAAATTATATTAAATGAGAAAAATATTATCTAATTAAACTTTGATGCTAATTTATAATATAATTTAATATTATAAATATATTAGATTAAAATGTAATTTTAAATTAAAATTCTGTATTTTTCACCATTCATCCAAAAATAATGTTTCTTAGAAAAATACAAAAAATTAATACTAAGATAAATTATACATTCTAAATTCAAAAATGAAGTTTATTTTATGAAATTAAATTTTTCTTCTTGTATAATATTATTTTATTTTATTTTTCATAGAAGGACATGAAAATCAGTTTATTTGAGAAAATAATATTTGTAAACATATATGGACTTTACCAAAAATTATAAGTTTTGTTATCAATATTATATATATATATATATATAAATTATAAAAAAAATTTGAAAATTTTTTATTACTATTGATATCACTATGTATAATGGCTAGGTTATAATTATCTCATTTAAATAATTGTAATAATAAAAAGTTTCGCAGAAACTCAGTGATGTGTGTAATGTACTCCAAGTCAGAGTTTCATGTAACGTATGCCAAGTCGGTGTCATGTGAAAGTAATGTTTGACTTCGTGAAATGAAAAATTGATTTATTCGAGAAAAAAAGTTCCTTAAAAACTCAAGGTGTTACATTCTACCCCCCTTAAAAATGAATTGTTCCCACAAAATTTGTCATTCAGGTAAAAAAAATTAGTATAATTATACTTCATTGTATCCTCAAGTTCCCACATAGATTCCTCTAACTGGTGATTTATCTAAAAAATTATTTATTAAGTGAGTGGTATTGTTTTGTAAAACCTTCTATGATCGATCCATAATTTCAACTAGTTATTACTTATAAGAAATATCTTACACCATCAGTATAACCTCTGAGTTCAATAAGTGTAAAGGTCGCATATGTAATTCCTTATGAAAGTTGCATGGAACACATCATAGAATAAAGAGATATTTGGAGTAAGTTACAAGTGATATTTTATCATCCTGATATGATCAAGAATCTTAAACGGACCAATATACCTAGGGCTCATTTTCTCTTTCTTTCTGAACCTCATAACCTTCTTCCAGGGAGAGATCCGTAGAAACACCTTTTCACCAGCCTCAAATTCTAGATCATGCTATCAGTTATCATCATATATTTTCTACCAAGTATGGGATGCCTTTATATTTTTTTGAATGGTTCTAACCTTCTCTTCCATTTCTTCAAAGATCTCAGGTCCCAATATATTTCTTTCTGCAACCTCATCCATGCACGTTGGAGCTCTACATTTCTTCCCATAGAGGTATTCACATGGTTCCATCTAAATTCTTGAGTGAAATCTATTGTTTAATGAAAACTCAACTAGATGAAGGTGTTGATCCCAACCACCTTTTAAGTCTAAAGAACAATATCTCAAAATATCATCTAGGGTTTGAGTTGTTCTTACAAACTGACCATATATCTGAGGATGATAAGTAGTGCTAAAACTCAATTCTATATCAAGTGCTTGCTGAAGACTTCGCCATAAGCTAGATGTAAACCTTGTTTCCTGATATAATATAATAGAATGTGGTACTCCATGCCACCATTCCACTTCCTTAATTTATATCATGGAAAGATGATCTAGATAGAAGTATTCTCAAATATTGATTAAGTGTGATAACTTTGTAAGGTGGTCAACTACCAACCATATAACATTAAACCCTTTATAGGTTTTGGGTAGTCCAAAAAAAATCCATATTTATATTCTCCCATTTCCATTCGGGTATGGGTAATGGATTCAACATCCCCTTTGACTTTTTTCTTTCATCCTTAATTTGTTGGCATACTAAGCACCGAGATAAAAACTCGGTGATATCTCTCTTCATTCCATCACATAAAAAGTATTCTTTTAGGTCATTATACATCTACATACTTCCATGATGAATACAGAATGAATAACTATGATCTTCCTTTAACAACTCCTTCAAATATGGTATAGAAGGAACACATACATGATTCCTAAAACTTATCATTCCATCCTGATCAAGGTTAATCTTAGGAACATTTAGAACTTTATTTTATATATCTAAATATTCCTTTTTTTCCTCTTTAATCTTCACTTGGATGGAGGGTTGAACATTAAATTGATAAAGATAATATTTTCCCCTTCCTTCATGATTTCCAGCTTAATCCTTTGCAAATCAAGAAATATTTGATCTTTTTTATCCTCATTATAGATAAGCTAGCATGATCCTTTTGACACAATGCATCGGACACCTTTCTCTCTTTCCTAGGGTGGTAACGTATTGAGAAGTCATAATCCTTTATAAACTCTAACCACCTTCTCTGGAACATATTCAAATCCTACTGTATGAATATATATTTAATACTTTTATGATCAATATATATATCACACCTTTCTCTATAAAGATAATTCCTCTATGTATTTAATGTAAAAATTTTCTCTACTAACTCCAAACCATGAGTTGTGTAATTTTTCTCATGAATCTTCAACTGTCAAAAGGCATAATAGATAACCATGTTATTCTTCATAATAACGCATCCCAATACCTTCATAGATGCATCATTGTAGATTAAAAACCCTTATCCACTATAGGGTAATGTAAGAATAGGTGTGTTGACTAATCTTCTCTTCAATTACTTAAAATTTTCCTCACATTCAGCAGTCCAAAGGAATATGGGACCCTTGAAGGTAAACGTGTTCAATGGATTAGATAGCCATGAGAAATTATCCACAAACCATTGATAATATCCATCTAAACCAAGAAATCTATGGATCTCAGACATTGTGGTTAGTACAATCCATCATTAAATCACCTCCATCATTGATGTATCTACTAATATACCATCTCTTGAGATTATGTTACCCAAAAATAAAACCTTTTTCGTCCAAAATTAACACTTTGTAAAATCTTCATATAGTTTCTCCTTCCTTCAGGTCTTTAGTGAAAATATCAATTGATCTTTATTCTCTTTGAATAAATAAAAATATCTTCTATAAAGACTACCACAAACTGGTCATGGTATTCTCTAAAGACTCTATTCATCAAAACCATGATGATAGTTTGGGCATTAGTGAGATCAAAAGGTATCACTATGTATTCATAGTATCCATACCTTGTACGGAATGTCATCTTGGGTATATACTCCTTCTTAACCCCCAATTGATGATATCTAGAATAAATTTCAATCTTGGATAAGTATTGAGATCTTCATAGCTGATCAAACAAGTCATCAATATATGGGAGAGGATACTTGTTCTTGATTTTGATCTTGTTAAAATCATGACAATCAATGCAGAGTTACAATGATCCATCTTTCTTTTTCAAAAATGAATAGGTACACCCCAAGGTGACACACTTGGTTGAATGGAACCCTTATCAAGGCTTCCTTAGAGTTTCTTCTTCAATTCCAGCAAATAAATTGGGGTTATTATATAGAGAGTATTTAAAATTGGTTTGCAACCATGTATGAGTTATATTGAGAACTCAACATCTCATTTTTTGTGGAAGTCTAGTCAACTCTTCCAGAAAGACATCAACAAATTCTTGAACAATAGTCATATCATTGATGTCAGTTTTCTCCCCAACCATTTGAGATAAACAACCCTTTTGAATAGGAATTAAGACCCACACAATAGATGTAATCTCCAAAGTAAATTAATTATTATTATCACATTAATGGATGACTATAATATTTTTTTGGAATATTAAACATATAATTCCTTCCTCAATAATTGATTTGGGATTTATGCAGTAAAATCCAATCAATTCCAAAGATGAAATAAAACTCATCCAAAGGAAGAATAAAAATATTTTCTGGAAGTACATTCCCACAAACTTCAACTGGAGAGGAATCATATACTTGGGATTCAATCATTGTACCATTATAGGTTTGCACTACAAATTCTGAATCTAAACATTTTGGTGGAATATTAACACCATTAGAAAATTATTTCGATATGATTGAGTGGGTAGATCCACAATCAAATAATACATTAGTAGTTCAGGAGTGGATGGAAATTTTACCCTTCATCTCATTGTTATCACACCCCTCATCAAAAATAGTGATTTTGAGAGATTTATGCTTGTCCCTCATCTCAAGAGGTTGATGGAATCATTCATCATCACTAAACCTTGGGTTTAGGCAGTGGTTATAACAATGCCCATTCTCCATACATGTGTAGTTTTGAATCATGGGAGGTGCATTTTGTGCCACTTTTTCTCCATTCAAAATATTATCTAGATTCTTCCCATCACTTCGGAAATCAAATTCCTGATGTAATTCACTTCCAGACATAGAAAAATTACTATACCCCTTAAGGAAATTCCAACCATGCTTCTTCCAACAAATAGAGAACAAAGGAAATCTCATCTTCTTCTATTCACGGTTTTTAGATTTTCCTTTAAACTCAATATTATTTTTATTATCAAAACCATGATATTGAAATATGAATCCAACCTCCATTTCAACTATGATTGAAAAATTCAAAATCTCTTCATATCTACTAAAGTTTCTTATGTCAAATTCCCTTATAAGAATTTTCCCTAAAACAATTAATAACCAATAAACTTTACTTTGAGGTTGGATGATAACTCCTAAATCTTACCTCGTAGGTCTCATGAAATTATCCTCATAGGTACCAATATATTCATCATCCATTTTCTTCAACTTAAGGAACTCTTTCTCCATCTTGGTATGAATAATATGGGGAAATTACTTATTGGAAAATAAGTTCTTTAACTTATCCCAATCCATGGTTTCAATCACATATTGATACCTTGTATTCTATATTAGTGTCCACAACTGGTCTTCTTCTCCTTTTAATCAATAAATATGCGGAATGACATTCTCATGCTCTAAAAACTAGAGAATAGAGATTATATTTTATGTAGTAATAATCCGTTGTTCATAAAAAAGTGGATCAGAAGACCCACTTGAAGAAGTTGTGTGTTTCCTCATGAAGGACTCGATAGAATGTTGTTCCCTCCTTTTCTAATTTGGAATTCCACTATGATTCATATCTTGAGATATTTTTGTGAGCATATAAATAAGATTTTACATTCCTTCTCCCATATAATTTGGTTTCTTAAGAAGACAATTTTTGAATTATCAATTGTAATCACCATTAATGTGGTTCCTTTGCATTACATCCATTGACTAAAACCAAAACATGGAGTAAGAAAAATCCATCATAATGAGGAACCACATAATCATGAAAATTCACATATAGGATGTCTAACTTATGAAACCATCCTTAATATATGACACCTTATGTTTATCCATGGTAATTCATAGCCAAATTCTATTTAAATCCTTCTAGATAATTTGTAAAGAGTTTGTGAATTTTCAAATCATATCCCCTGGGGATGTTAAACTAGGTTTTTAGTTATTATTATTTTCATGTACCAAATTACCCTGAGTTAGGCTCAGAACATCTTGTCAGAGTTGTTACTCCTAGGTACTTTTGTGCCATAGCCACATCCACTTGTAGTATCCAAACATGGATATATTGCTAGGAAACCACTTACCTTATCATTTACCAAAATTCTAGGAAATTTTCATATACATTTCCTTATCCTTAGACTTATCCTTAGACATGTCCTTAGGTTTATCACTAAGATTTTCTCCGCATAGCTTCCGATGGTTAAATAATCATTTTCTTTAATACCAACTATAATGAATCTCTCTTTTCATACATTAACATTACATAAATTTTTCAGAATACTTACAACATTATATAAAAATATACCCAAAGACCATATTTTTCTAGTGCCTTTGGAAACACGGAAATCAAAGCACTAGAACATAGGTGAACTAAATTATATCCCAATAGGTTCTTCATGACTAGAATCCTTATTAAGCAAAACATAATTAACACACTTCTTCATAAACAAGGTAAGGAAACATAAAAAGGGGTGAGCTTAGATACTCGGTAAGGGTAAATAAGGGAGATATATATATATATATATAATCATAATCACGATCATAAGGGTATGATAACTTGATCATGAAAATATAAGATCATACCCTATATATCAAAATCATATACATGAATCTTGGAATATATATTGACAGTTCAAAAGACTTGAATCACAAGGAAATAAAGAACATAAGCCATAAAATTATAACATAGGAATAAGGCATGGAATTTTGGAAACACATAATTATATAAAATTATTTTGATAGTATTCAAGGCATTGTTGTCGAGGCCATCTTAGTATCATGGGTTCACTTTCCATACCATCTTGGTAGTCATGGTTAACTCACATTTCCATATTTGTAGCATGATTTCACTTTGTGTACCATATTGTTAGTCATGGTTTACTCCCATGGTCATCGTATTAGTCAAGGGTCACTCCCAATACTATCTTGTTCTATCTTATAAGATATAAATCTTTACCAAATGCATTGGAGGTAGATATTGGTCCCACCCATCTCATAATGAAATCATACATACATTTTCCAAAAAATAATCAACAATCATATCATAACCCATGAAATAATATGGTTATTATAAACATGTAACTATATTATAACCTGTGGAAAATGGTACAAGTTTCCAAATAATTTCATCAAAATTATAACCTGTGAAAAGTAGTGGATTTCAAAAGCATTTAACTCGTGAATATGAAATGGGTTTCATAAACATCATACCATCAAAACTTAATCCAATAAGAGAAATAATATTAATGGTAAAATTGAATAATTTACCCAAAAATTCATATGTAACACCATCTAATATCATCTTATATGGGAAATAATTTTGAAATATCTCTTAAAAACATTTCTTGAGGAAAATATTCTTTCTTCTTTGAATTTTTTTAAAAAAAAAATATTTTGAAAGGATTTTTTATAAATAGATTTAAAAATATATAAATTAATTTTTTATAACAATTAAAAAAAATAAAACCTTTTTCCTTGAAAATTATCTTCAAGGATCATTTGAAAACACTTATGAAAACAATTTTTAAATAAAACATATTTCTGACCAAAGAGAGAAATACAATAAGATTTTTTTAAAAACATTTCCTTAATTATATTAAGTAACAAGGAGAGGGAAAATGGTACTAATACATTGATATATATTGAATATAAATATTATATGTAAAATAATGGGTTTTATTTATATATAGATCATAATATTCCTTCAAAGTAATCACAAACAAAAACAATTTAGAAAAATAGTGAGATTGTTTCAATAAACTCTTTCCACTTGGTAAGTTTGAATCATAAACCCCAAGTAAGAAAATGAAATACCATGAAGATTAAAATATAATAGAAATAATTATATTCATGATATAAAATTTCTAATATAGTATGTAAACCTCATGAAAAATTATAGGTGCATAACATGGCATGTGTCTCACTGATATAAAAAGTGAGATGAAATTTTATTATGTTGTGCCTTAACTCTCTTCATACTCGTACATGATTCCTATATAATAAATATAATTTTATTATAAATCTATTAAAAAATACATATTCTTATATCTAATACCATATATGGTTTTATTATGATCTTGTATTACCCTCTTGTTAACAATTCTATGTTAAGGTTTCACTTTCAGTAATATCTTCTTTATTCTTCGCATGTTTCTTAATTTGTTATATATTTTGGTCCATATACTAATAACATGATTTGAAAAATGTAAAACATGATATAAATATAAATTATATTAAGTATATGTGTATTATTATAATCCATATAATATAGACATATAAAATGGAATACAACGTTCATGGATACAGAAGGTTGTACATACGCATAAAGGATGCTACTATTTTACTGACGTATTGAAAGAAATAAAGTAAATGACATATATGTATATAATATAATTAAAGTAGCATTATTATTTCGTATATATCATATAATTTCACAAAACACATCATTGATATATCCCATTTTGTGTGTGATAGAATCACGTCACTTTGAGGGGGCGGTAATCCATGCTTCCTCAAACGAAATTATCGTATTTACACAAAATAGAAAGTATAAGGATATGTGTTTTAAATGTATTAAATATGTTATAAATAAAATATATACCATATATAAACGTATTTTCTATCATAATTTCCACAATTATAGGTGGTAAATTAAAAATGAACAATCATCATTTCGTGAGGTTGTAGTTCACTGTGTACATAAACAATAAGATTATTTCCTATTAGATGGATGTGTGTATAAGTGTTGTCTGAAACCTTATAATAGAAACATAATAGTATATTTAGGATACTTTTTATAAAATAATTTAATAATAAGAGTTTATGGAGTGTATAATGGAAAATAAAAATAAAGGAGCTTGAGGGCGGGTGTTACCTCTTAATTGGGTTAATCCTTTTGGTTTGCACCAAAGGGATTTCTTTGAAAGATTTGTGAACAAAGGGGGATTAAAGGAGTAATTTAGGTACTTTTTGAAGTTTATTGGGAATATATTGGCTGAAACTATGATTTTTTAGAGGAGTGAGTAAGAGGGAGAGGTGGTGGCATTTTATAGGGATGGGAAAGGATGCACTTGGCATTTTTGAAAACAAGTTAGGTCTACCAACATTTTTACATAAAAAAAGTCATAAAACCCAAACTAAATTCAATAATAGATGTTTTATGGACTAAATATGTCCATTTAATGGGTTTTAGACAAGTTTATATGTCATTTGGGCCCTTAGGTTTAAGTTGTATTCCTGTGTTTTGCTTAATTTTACCATAATCATTAAAATTAATTTTAATTACTTTCACTAATATTTTTGGTCAAAAACTATGTTGAGCTTATTAGAAATTAATAATTATTATGATTAAAAATATTGAATAATTGTTTCCAAATTCCAATCATAAATCTGTTATAAATTAATTTAAATTTAATCTCACTGACAGGACGACACTACTGATTTGTAAAGTAAAAACATCCAAAAGTTTGCTAAGTTGTTATACAAAAATTCAAAGTGAAATTTATTACAATGAGATAAATTGAATTAATTTATAAATATATTATCTAATTAAACTTTGAAGGTAATTAAAAATATAATTGAAACATATAAATAAATTAGTCAAAAATTAGTTTGGAAATAAAATTCGTTATTTTCACTATTCATCTCAAAATAAAGTTTCTCAGAAAAATCCTAAAAATTCGTCCTAAGATAAATTAGACATTATAAATTTAAAAATGAAGTTTATTTTATCAAATTAAATTTCTAGGTGTGTCTAAAATTATTTTTTTTATTTTTCATAGAAGTACATGAAAAGCGGTTTATTAGAGAAAAAATTATTTTTAAACATATAAGGACTTTAAAAAAATTATATCTTTCATTATCAATATGTTTAATTTATATAAAAAAAATATAAGTAATATTTTAAAAATAGTTATTACTATTCATATCACTAGTTTTAATGGAAAGGTAGTGAGTATCCCATTTAAATAATTGTAACAAAAAAATATGTCTCATAGAAACTCGATGTTGTGTTTAACGTACGCCAAGTCGGTGTTGCATGCAACGTATGCCAAATTAGTGTCATGTGAAAGGAATGTTTGACTTAGTGCAGTGAAATATATAAATAAAAATTTAATTTATTCAAGAAAAAAAATTCATAAAAACTTGGGGTGTTGGAACATAATCCAGACATAGTGCTTTAATATAAAAAGCTTATTTTCAGTATTTCATGAAATGAAAAATATCAAAAATATTAAATTAATTTGAAAAAATAATAATTTAAAAAATATCAGGGTGTTAAATTATACCCCCTTAAAATTAATTTCATCCAAGAAATTCATCTGGGTTATTAAAGGTTTAATACTTGAAATTTCCTTTTATAGTAACCCATATCTTAAATATAAACAATAAAATTTAATTTAAAAAAGGGAAATTTGGAACTATAATGGTTGCCCAAATTAACTCATAACTAGATTCCCACATAGGAGAATATAAGTGCAAAGTGTAAACATGGACATGGAATAAAAATCTAACCATCATGTTCTGATAGAGAGTAAGAGAGAACATGGTTAGGAGAAAGTTGACAATCACAAAACCATAAATATAGGATGACCTAAGGGGCCATTTGATTCATCAAAAATGAAGATAATATGATAAATTTTTTTTGTTTAAAGATAATTATTTCCTAAATTTTAATATTTTTACTGAAAATAACTTGTTAAATTAGTTCATTAAAACCTTACCATTCATTGAACCGTGATCAACTTCCACTTCATCACTCATTCCAAGAAATGAAGGTGAATTTTTCATTATTGAAGAATTAAAAGATCTTGATATCCATGATAATTCATCCCATCTATTTTCATCCACTGTAAACATAAAGTGGTTATAATAGTTCATCCAATATACCCAAATCCTCTGGTGGTAAGATAATTTATTAATCTCACAAACTTCATATGATGTTTAAATTAGAAAATACTTAAATGGTTAGCCTTATTACCGTTCTGAAAGATGAAAATAAAAAAATTTAGAAATAAAGTCATTAAAGGAACCAGGAACACAGCGGAAGCCCAAAATAGGTGGGATTTTTAAATTTTCACTGATGGTCGACATGAACTTGCCGACTTCGGCGAACATCTTCCCAGTTTAAGCCAAGGATCAATCATGAAGTGTTTTAAGAAAAAAAAATAATACCATAAAATACCTAGTTTAGATCTGAAGCAGCACACGACGTCTTATCATTGTTAGCGATCACTACTCCAAGAATATGGGGCTAAATTCCTCTAGATCATCCACACATTCTCCAAGAAACTGTGGGAACACCGTTTATCGAAATCCAAGTGCTATCACAGAATTTTGATAATGCCTATGATGCCCCAATGATCATCGCATCACTCTTATTGTGATGCGTAAAAGGGTGCTCTATCCGAGCTCCTTGAATCTAGATCATCTATCTCTATAACATAGTAGATAGGATAGGAGAGAGAATTACCATGAATAATTTTTGGCAAACTCCACTCCTCTTATTTAAACTGTCATGTAATTACTCGAAAATGACAACCCGACCCTCGAATAATCAACGTACTATTAATGAAATTTTATGACAACTAAACTGGGTAATAAATATTATTATAATTTTCATGTAATATATTACATATATCACATGAAAACAATTGAGTCCAAAAATTGACTCTTCGTTCCCATAAATATTAACTGAACCTTGAATATTTTTGATATTCGTCAATTAATATTTTTCATGTATTTAATTAAATCTCGTAAATAAATTTAATAAAAAAAATCAATGCTCATTATTACAAAACTTGAATAATATGAATTTATTTATTACATTGGTGATAGTTTTTCCTTGTAAAAATCCCAAACTCCAGTGGTGGGCCCACCATGTCCAAATCTCTTATTCAATTGAATAGGGTAGATTCTCAAATACACTATTATGTGTGACCCTCTAGGACCTTACTTTGATAGCGGTGAATATTATTCACAGACCAAGAGCGGGATCTTGCAACCCATCATGTCCCCTAAAGAGATAAGGATTTTCACAATAGCGACAATAAACCTACGAACATGCACTGTGTAATATAATCTCTTTGTCTATAATATCTCATAAATTAGGATGCACTCACATGTCATCGTCATTTTCTTGCTTTATTGTTTTTTGATCTAACTGGATAGATTTACCCTCGACTTCCATGGCCATGATCTTATAATAGTACTTCCATCCTTATCAACGTGGCCTAAGATATATTACTTCCATAACCCAAAAGTGACAAATCCTTTCTTAACCATTCAACCAATGTCATGCCACTAATGATGCACCCAACACAAACTACCTCGACATGACTTCATTTCCAAGGTTTTCATCTTGTATCAATGTACACAATCAAATGACATACATTTGTAATGATCTCAATTTAAGAGACCATTACACATGATTTTAGATTGAAACATCCAATGACACCAAAAACATGTGGTGTTCCTATGGGAGGGTCTACCCTCATGATCTCACTACTAGAGATCACCAAGTGAGAAAATCATGAGAATAAGTATCAATGCTTATGATACCCCATCACCTGATAGTCAAACATCTGCTATGTCCAATAATTAATATGTATCTAGACCATAGAACATATATTTAAGATTAATGTCATAGTATCTTGATGTTCTCATTATATCCTGGGATCAACTATAACCTCTTGATACAATAATTAATCTTTGGACATTACTATTTCAATAGTGGATGTAGAAAAGTCAACACTATAATGGTAAATGACATCATTTATAGCAAACCGTATACACGATATGGTAATAAAAAGCACAGAATAGTTGGGTCTAGGTCACCCACTATTTCAACACTCCCAATTTCACTAGATCTAACTTTCTAGCTCAACTTGTTATCTAATCACATGATGAAGATCATGTTTCTGCTGAGTAACGGCTTAGATTCTGGACCTTCCAAGGTTCCATCGTGTTACTATTTTGTTATTGAAACCTCATCAACTTGAGTAAAACTTCTCAAGAGATGGTATCCTGAGTTTATCCCACTTGTCCATTGTCATAACTTGATATCTTGGCTAGTAATAATATCATAATTTACATTATGATAATACTTTTCTTACCAGGTGTGATACCAAGAACTGGAACAAATCATTTCATTTAATAACTACTTCATAGTTGCCTTAGAAGCTGAAATTTACTTGGTATTTGTAGTTATGTCTACAACTGGATGATATGAGCTTTTACTCGTTCATCATCTTTAGCCTAACTGCAATAGTATATCACTTTCATCTATGGAAGACTAGTTTGTATTCTTAAAAACAAGTATCCTTTCTTATCCACTTACCAGGTACATATCTTTTTCACTTTCCAAAGAACAATTAGATAGTTTTGACTACTTCACTTTAGTTCTCCTAAATACAACAGATATTTTAATACTATAAAGTATGTGATGGAAATATCAGTTCTTGTACATATCATAACATATGTGATTGATCCATCACTGAATCATATGGAATTCAACTCACAACTTTAATAACCTCCCATATTCCAAACATGGAAACCTGGAGAGATTATTTCATGTGAAATTGGTAACAATTATTATCTTAAATTGTTCCAACATGTATTTTCAATACAATGTCACTATATGCATGATTGAATACGACCAAGAAAACTATAGATCTACCTTAGTAGATCCGGTTTTCTATAACTTAAGTTGCTACTTTAAGTCCATCACTGGAGAATAAATTTCATCTAGATATTAACTAACTTGAAGAACAATATGTTTTCCATATGTTGTTAAACATATTTCACTTGGAGAACCATTGGTGCTCCCACTAACCTCTCATAGACACATGGAAAGCATTTGTTTCAAACTTATATTCTATGATCATGTTTCTTACTTTAATCCAAAACCATATTTCAGTAACTTTCAACCTTTATTAGAATTCTATAACATGACCATCCCTTTCTATTTGTGTCATATAGACACCATCAACAATTGATAATCTTGACATCCAATGCTAAATAATTGGATCATAGATATTAGCTATGATAAGTAAAAATATAATGGATTTGGGCATAACAACTCGGTGAAACCAATCATTCCTTATTGGTACTACACTTGTACCATCCATGTATCAAATCATTTTAATACCCACCGCATTATTAAAAATAGTAATCCCATTTTCACTGTGATACATGGAATCCATTAATTGAATTTTAGTTCGTGTTACCAATTTTAGGTAATTTCCATATACTACTTACTTGTAGGAAATATTATTCAAATTAAATAATATATCACCAACCACGGTGAATATAAAAACCATCACCATGGTTTTATCCTTCCTATACAGTATGTGTCTCTGGAATATACTTTATTCCACATGCGCTTGTGGAACTAGTTCTTATGCCAACTATTTTTTCATCTAGAGCATTGACTAAACCCAATACAATCTTTCTCCCATTATCTCAAAAGATATGTAGACCCTCTTATAGAATTTATTCTATCACTTAGATAAAAAAAATTTATTTTAGGGATCTATTTAATATCATAAGAAACCATTAGGATAAGTACCTTAGATGCACAATGTGTTTATCTTGATGCAAGTTTTTTTGTACCCGAACAAACTATTTGTATCCAAAGACATGTCCTTATGACATAATGGATTTATATCATACTATTACTCATATGATATTCATTTTTCATTATAGTTGACATATAGTTATGGGATAACACTGTTATTTTTTAGGAACGTCATGAAATATAATAGAATTTTCTTCAAGTTGTAACATTGATACTACCTACATCATAATTTTTATGTGTAACACATGCATTTAGAAATTTCTCCATGATACATGTTTTTTGATCAATGTTGATATATAAGAATTCAGAATCAATCATCATCATTAACATTAATGTCATGATGTAAATAAGGTAATGTGAATTTAGTAATTGCTCCACGCTACATTATCAAGATTAATGAATGCTTAGTGAAGATATTATTCAGTATGCTGACCCGAAGCAACTCAAATCTTCTAACCATGAAAATACTTCAATTTTTCATTCCTTAATTACAAAAAAAATAATGAAGTATAAATACCTCTAGCTTATTTTGAAATATTCCATGCTCACTTGCTGAACTAATCCCTTAAGCTTTGTTGAATACCTTTATTTTAATGGTTCCTTTGTCCAAACTAAAGAAGTCGATAATATAAAAAGTATTTAGCTATGTCGAGCATAAATACCATACTTGGTAGATTATTTATGTCCACTTTTAGAATAACATGACAAAGGATTATCTTTATAAAAATCGGTATAAATCATACATTTATATTCAAAACTCATTTCCTATGATTCATGTATTACTGAACTATTAATTGAGTATTGTATACCAAAAACAACATTCATTTCAGAAACCTGGAATAATTTCTCCTTGTGTCAAAAGGGAACGTGGGATAAATGCTTTTGTTATACTAAATAATAGTTCTACATGAATCTGTCCCTTAGAAAAAAAGAATTCGTGTACTTCTCACCACTGTCCTAGGTATCACCCTTTTGTAGCTACTTTGAGAATACACCTGACATATAGTAACATTCCCATAAAAACTTGGTAATTATATTTCAATACACATATGTAAATAATATATAGTATTTAATACCCAATTATCAAAATAGAAACATTACATTGATTAATATTCCTGAAGTATAAGTGGTAACTTGCTTCTTTAAATAGGTTTATTGGTGTAAAACTTCCATAATGTTATTTCATAATATGCAGTACAAATAACCTCCTTCTAATACCCCTTTCACTTAAGGACGTATATGAATTTTTCATTGGCATTAAATGACTTTAACATTTTCACCTTGTCTTTATATTTATTCTAAATAAGAATTAAAACTTAACTGTATTGTATTCTTATGCACTTGGAAAACCTTACCTAAATAGGTAGTGTTGTGTTTACTCAATACTTGTTCATTCTATAACTTAAAATGTAACTTGAGTAAGGGGTGAAAATTATATGAGAAAGGGATCCATTTAAAGATCATGATTCATCTTTAAATTTACACATTCTGGTGTAACCATCACCTTATTAATATCATTTCTCTACATTCTCCTTGCAAACATCTCAGAGATGAGACTTCATGTAATATCATCAATGTCCTGGTGTAGCAACCTCAACTGGCACTGGACGTTGATGAAAGCATAATGATAAAACTGTCATATTCTTTGTACATTAGTCTCTTGTAAGAAATTTCACCCTCACTTCTTGATGAAGTTTAATATTTTTGGGGTCACTGGCACCTTTAGTTTCCTATATCGGAATACTATGTGCAAGAGATTGTATTATTCTTGGATTCTCTTGTCGATGGGGACATTTATTTTTTCCAATATAATATCATAGTTTTTAAACTTGTGGTATAACTTTCCATTTAACTACAAAAATAAATTCTAGAGTATAAGTACTTTTTCTATGGATTACCAGTTTAGAATTTTTGATTAATTACTTAAATCATTTAATATCTCTCACTATTTTATCAGATTATAAGAAAATTCTATGCTAGAATCGGAATACTCTGTAACTTAATTATTCTAGGGGTAAGGATCCCTGAACCACCCCTCATAGTCTACAAGCTATAGCCATGCCACTACTTAGAGGTTTCAAGGTGGGATTTTGGTTGGTTGACCTCTTTAACATGTGGTTCCATGATCTGTTGAGTGAAATACCATCTTCTAAAATCAGAACTTGATTTATTCAAAGCTTTCCTCAAAAATGATAGAAAGTTAGATATGGATAATACTTACAAGCACATTAGTTATTTCAAACCATCATTCTTATAAGGACTCCCCGGTAGAAAGAGGCACCCTCAACTATGGCATGACTGGCACCTCAAACAGCCGATTTTATCGAAATTAGAATGATGGAAGGCAGTTATGACTTAATATATCTTTGAGGGTTTTTATTATTTTTAGTGTGAAGAAAGAAATCAGTATCTATTTTATAAGCACATACTATGTGATCATACTCACAATTGACCATGGATGAAATATAAAAACATATCGTGTCACATGTTCATTTTATCTAGGTATGCTTGTTTATTATTCTTCTATGTAAACTCATTAACTACGCAGTCAAAAAATAATAAACCATGCAATAATAAAATGATAACCTGGTCATGAGCTAGTACTAATGGTTGATCTTTTGAGTGAATAACGGACCAACCTAAAACCCTAGGGGTGATACCTTAAGTTTCATCGCTTGCAACTCGTATTGCAGTGCATGCCCCTCCAATGCATCATATCTCTTGTTTGGTGTGTCACCATGACCCTTTATGAACTGTGTCACACCTCATCTTGTCATTATACAACTGTACTCACACACAGGCGAGGGGGTCTCGGGGTATAAAATACAACTCTGAGAATGGGTGTGCAGGACCTTATACATATAATGACTTAGAGACGATATGCATATCACTTTTAAAATTAATTAAACTTATCATTACAGAACCATGCAATGATTAAAATGAGATAATTAAAAAAATAATCAAACACCAGACATGCATTGGTCGGTCTCTATCTCATGATCAGAATACGCATTAACTCCCGTATATAAACTAAATACACAATAAAAAAATTAAACTTGCATTAAATAATTATAGGGCATTATTTTATTGAATTAAAATTTCACTCTAATTTTAATTCAATATAAATATGTTGTTCGGTCATTTTTAATTAATTTAATTTTAAAACTAAAAATTAAATTAATTACTTAATTTAATTAAATTCCCAATTATATTAATTACACCACATTAAATTTTAATAACCAAAAATTAATTTTTAATTAATTTAACTCTCAACTAAAATTAAATCAGTTATTTTAATTAATTTTTGATTAAATTATATCACCTGATCCCATAAAACAACGGGTAGGGCCTATGCGGGTTGGGGCGAACCTGTGCAAGCCCAATACGGGTAGTACCGACCCCATGGATGGGTGTTCTGGGCTGGGCGGGTCTGCTCAAGCCCATTCCGGGCTAGGCAGACCCGGCCTGACCTATTTTTGGGTATTAAAAATATATTCCCGTTATGAGGACTAGTCGGCCTGATGCAGGAGGCTGCCGAAGGGTTCCTATGTAGCGTGATTGGCCAAAGGAGATGGGACCGGTGGTTGAGGTGCGCTAGGTGTGGTGCTCGGACCAGATCCCACCGGCTAGTGGGGGGGTCGTGACATGGGGTGCCGCCGGAGGCAGATGGCCAAGAGTTGGGCATCTAGACGACTATGGGTGTGGTTGTTCGCCAGGATAGGTGGTCGGTAGGCCTGCCCGGATGGGGTGTGGGGTGGCCGGTGGACGCAGAAAAGGTGGGGTAGTGGCGGCCTGCGTGTATGAGTTATTAGAGGCACGCTGCGGCTGCAGCACGTCTGGGAGAGGGCAGCCCTGTAGGGCCGTATGGGAACAGTGGGGGTCGCTCGGTCCCCCAAACCCTTCAACCTTTTTTTAATTTTATTTATATTTTTTAAAATCTCCATAAGTTTCCCCCCCCCCACCATTTTTTACTTTTGATCTATTTCAAGACCTACTTTACAGATCTTGCCTCCTTTTTTATTTTTAAAAGTCCACCCTTCCTTATTTTAATTTTCTAAAGACTATTGTTAGGATTTAGAAAATTAGTAATATTATTATAATAAAAATTATTCTAATAAATATATTTTAATAATTTATTATTATTATAATAAATTATTATTATTATATAATAATTATTATTATTTTTATTATCCACATCGGTAAATAACTGGTCCTAGAAAAAACTATTCCGTCGATTAAAATTCTACTAGGTAGGATGAATATATCTGATATTAATACTTCAAATTCACATAGATTGGCCATCTGATATCATATTCAAAATCCATTTGTGGTGTTAGGATTGTATCCATGATCTCTCTATATTTTAATGAAAATTTAATTATTTCATTGGCTTAAAATCAACATGCATCTCTCTGATACCACTTGAATGAACCGGGCACGCAGCTGAATCCCCAAATAGGTGGGATTTTAAAGTTTTCACTGATGGTCAATGTGAACTTGTCGATGTCAGTGAACAGAAACCCGGTATAAGTTTCGGATCAAGCGTGAAGAGTTTTAAGCACAAAAATAAAACCATATAATGCCTGTTTAGATATGAAGTCACGTACTACATCTACTCATCACTGGCAATTGCTTCTCTATGAATTTGATGTTGAATTCCTCTATATCATCTACACATGCTCAAATAAATTGAGGTAACATCGTTTGTCGAAATCTAGGTACTAGCATGGAATTCTGACGATGCCTTCAACGCTCCAACAATCTCCACATCGCTCTCCTTATGATGCCTGATAAAGATCTCGATCTGAGCACCTTGGATCTATAACATCTCTCCCTAGAACATGGGAGAGAGGATAGGAGAGATAATTCCAATGAGTAATTTTTGGAAAACTCTTCTCCTCTTCAATTTATAGTGTCATGTAATTACCCAAAAATGCCAACCCGGTCCCCGAATAATCAACTCACTATTAATGATATTTTATGACTAATAAACTAAGTCATAAATGTTATTATCATTTTCTGGTAACATATTAAATATATTACATGATGATAATTGAGTCCAAAACTTGACTCTTTATTCCCAAAAATATTAATTGAACCTTGAATATTTTTAATATTCGTCAATTAATATTTTTCATGTATTTACTTAAAACTCGGAAATACATTTAATAAATAAATTCAATGCTCATTATTCTAAACTTGAATAATATGAATTTATTTATTACATTGGTGATTATTTTCCCTTAGAAAAATCACAAACCCCAGTAGTGGGGCCCACCATGTCCAAATATCATATTCATCTAGATAGAAAAGATTCCCGAATATGCTATTGTCTGTGAACCTCTAGGCCCTTATCTCGATAGTAGTGAATATTATTCAAATACCAAGACTGGGATCTAGAAACCCATCATGGCCCCTAAATAGATCAGGATTTTTACAACATCAACAACCAACCTACGAACATGCAGTGTGTAATATAATATCTTTTTCTGTAATATCTCATAAAGTAGGATGTACTCACATGTCATGTAACGACCCAAAGTTTTTAAATGGAAAATTCCCTTTCTTATATATATGTCATAAAAACACAAAATAATGAACTACTAAGTGATAAGTGACCTTTAAACATAATTTTGTCACCCCTATGTTTGGAATTTTAAAAATCCAACATTCACGGTTGTGTTCAAGATAGTTTTTGGAGTCCAATGAAACAAAAATAATTTTTGGTGAATAGTAACCTACCCTTATGAATAGTAACCTACCCTTATGAATATTAATATGACCCTTATAAATAGTAAATAAGAGTAAAATTACCTATGAATAATAAAATAAAATTTAGATATCTTAGAAAGTGACAATTTGACCTTAGTAAACATTTTTGGTATTTTATAAGTCATAAATAATTAATTATAATTAATTAATTAATTTAAAAGAATATTTATTTTCATGAAATATATTCATAAATTATTTAATCAATGAGTAATAGTTTTTAGATAATTTTATAATACCCTAAGTAATTTTTGAAAGAACTGCAAAATCAGTTTTAATTTTAAAAACTGTTTTTTAAGTAAATTATGATTTTAATTAAATATTAAATTAATAATATTTAGAAAATTATTTTTGAAAAATGGAATTCATTTTTTTATTCTACACGTCAAAAAATGGTTGGGGTAAAATTTTGGGATTTTTCTGAGATACTTGAATTTTTAATGAATAGTAGAATACATTAATTTATCATATAAATACATTTTAATTAAAACCCACTATTCCTGACATCACAAGTGATGTAAGCACCCAAATACCGAATTCAAAAGTCTTATTTACTATTCTTAGTCGTCCAAGACTCACTATTACTTTTCTTAGGTGAAATTAATAAACTAATCAATTTTATATTAAGGAAACCCCTCTCCCCTCCACTATAAAAGCCACCTTTCACTCCCTCTTTTCCTCACACCTCTCAAGCTCCAATCCTTCTCTAAACTCTGCCCAAACACCTACCCTAGCCCCTCCCCCACGTCCAAGAGCTTCTGGTCTCATCAAAAGACCAAGATTAGGCCTTTAAGGAGGTTCTTAAGAGGAGGATTCTAAAGGTAATTTCTCTCCCTCTTCTCCTTTAATTTCCTTTCAAGTTCAAGTTCCTTTCTTGATCTCTCCCTACCTATCTTCATCCAAATTGTTCTGTAAATACAGTATTATATATATACTATAATATTATGATTCTAATGTTATATTATATCACCCCACACCCTTTCCCTCTTCCTTTTATTTTATTAAAGAGAACGTTGTTCATGTGGTGATAATTTATCACCTTCAAAAACGACATGCTCTCTTTTTCCATTTCTACCTTAAAATCTGGTGATGAAACCATTTTTATGGTTGAACCAGAATATTTTATATGTATTATGTTCTATTTTAAGTTCTTTAAATAACCTATGGCCTTATTACTAAGTTAAATGTTAAAACAATATCGTTGTGATCCAAAAACCGCCCAAATTAACCCAAATAACCATCATTAAAATCTTATCTAATGATTCATCCACATGGATATAATATAACTCATTATAAAATCATTCAAGCTTCCATAATATCATTAATAACATGTAATATCAATTCTGTATGTTTACCCATGATCTACCCAAACATCAATTTAAGAATACAAGTGGATCGTTCAAGAAAACCATAAAAACGAACATCCCCGAACAATGTTTTTAAATTCTATAAGTCATCCAAAGGAACATAATATGAAATAATGAAACCAGAATGAACCCTATTAATGTA
This sequence comes from Viscum album, assembly GCA_963277665.1. NCBI lineage: Eukaryota > Viridiplantae > Streptophyta > Magnoliopsida > Santalales > Viscaceae > Viscum > Viscum album. The sequence goes on along the minus strand of OY728128.1, from coordinate 136,799,281 downwards.
TAAAAGGTTCTGTAATTTCTAATTAATTAATATAATGTCATTATACAGGACATTAAAGAGAAGGAGGCATTCAAGTACAGGGTAAGGGGAAATCTCAAACCCAATTTTCTTCCTTCGGGTTATCATTCTTTCACTCCATTTTTGATATGGTTACTCCTCAAGGATCATTTGTTCATCATTTCCTTTAATTTTCTGGGATATACATGTTTGTCACTGGTTTTTTTTATGTCCATCAAAATGTTTTCCAAAAGAACTCTTCTTTCAAGATCTCACCTTTTACCTCTCATTCAAGGTTGATAGTTTTTGTATCAAGTATGTTGTTCCCTATTTCTTTTGGGAACCCAAAGCTTATGAATGTGTTATTAATAGATGAAACCCATTATTTTCCATGGGTTATTTATGTACATTTTTTATATGTGTTCTATGTGGCAATCATGATAATGATAATGTTATGATGTGACGGGTGCGCCCGGAATTATATAGCGCAATATGAATATTTAAATGTGACGGGTGAGCCCGGAATTATACAGTGCTCCAATGCATTGGGTAAAGTGATGAATCTCATGAGTAAATGTGAAATGATGTGTGAACATGATGCTATCTTTTTTCACAAGTATGTGTGGTAGTTAACCACTAAGACATGATGTTTCATTTTTATGCTTTGCCGCATTTCAAGTTTATTGTTTATGCTCCTATCATGTTCAAGATCTTCTCCCTATGTCATGATTATGCTCACCCCATGCTATATTGTTCTTATACATCATCTTACTGGGATTTTAGCTCACCCCTTTTGATGTATATCCTCAGGTGGCTACATGTACTAAGGAGAGGACAAGTGCTACTAAGAAGCTATAGAAGAAGATATTAAATGAATTTTTATGCTTGATGTTGTACTTGTTATGTGGAGTCCTAGTTTTCCCAAGACACTAAACCTCTGGATCTTCCATGTGTAATACTATTATGTTGTTTATCTTTGAAATGATGTAATAGTAATGTACGAAAAGGCTGGGTCGCTATAGTTGGTATCAGAGGAAAGGTTTAGTTAATTTGGGAATTAGGATTAGTGTACCCTAAAGAAAACCTCTAGCATGAGACTAAGTACAAATATGCACACAAGGATATTTACCTAGGGATCCCATATGTTATGTTTTTGGTATAATTGTTTAAATTAATAAGTTATTCCTGACTTGTTTACTTATGTTTTGTTCTAACCTTTTCTATTTTAGAAAATGATGGGAACCAGGAGGAATCAGGCCAACAACTCTTGCAAAGGCCAACGCAGCGATTGCCCGAACGACATCCCCAATGATTTTAGAGGTGGAGTTCAAAACTTCATGGCGATGCTTACCCAATTATCTCGAGTTATGAATAATAACCATAATAATGGGGAACGTCCTCCTTCACCAAAGAGGGAGCAGCTATCTATTGAATGTTTTATGCGTCAACGACCACCGATGTTTTGTGGATCTTCTGATCCACTAGTTACGGAACAGTGGGTCAAATCCATGGAGAAGATCTTTTCTATTCTTCACTGTTCCGAGATAGAGAAGGTGACTCTAGCCGTTTATCGTCTAGATGGAGAAGCTGATCAATGGTGGGCTTTGATTAAGAACACCAAGCCAAGGGACGAAATTGAAGAGATGGAATGGGAAGACTTTAAGATAATGTTTCTTAATAAGTACTTCCCAAGAACTCTTCGCACGAAGATGGAGAGATAATTCATAGAACTCAAGAAAAAAGAAGGATAATCTGTCACAACCTATGAAGTAAATATTACAAGTCTCGCAAGGTATGCTTCGGGTTTTGTTATCAACAATGATAGCAAAATTGATAGATTCTTTAGTGGATTAAAACCACATCTTCGAAAAGCTCTTGCAATTCGAGACTTTGGGAGTTATGAAGAAGTTGTTCGGTGTGCTCTCAAAGTGGATATGGAGTTTGTAGAATTCTTCCATGGCTATGGTGATAATAAAAGAAAGATGGAGTTTCAAGCTGGTGGATCTAGTGATAAAGATGGGAAGAAAACACAACGACCCACTTGCCAAAAATGTGGGAAGTTTCACAATGGGAACTACCTCAAAGGGATGGGTAAATGCTTCAAGTGTGGGAAAGAAGGACACCTAGCTCACGATTGTTGAAGAGACATGAAAAGTAAGGATAATGTAGCCTATGAAAGGAGAGAACCACTCATGGTTCAATGCTACAACTGTAAGGAGCTAGGGCACTATTCAAACCAGTGCACTAAACCTCGAGCTCTTGAGGGTAATCAGCGCCAACAACCAACAAAGCCAAAGGAACAAGGGAAGGCTTATGCCATCACTACTGCGGAGGTGGAACATGATAATGAAGTCATACAAGGTACACTTCCTATTCACTCAAGAATGGCAAAAGTCTTATTTGATTCTGGTTCTACGCATTCCTTTATATCTTGCAAGTTTGCTAGAACTATAGAATCGAAGCCCCGAAACCTTGAAGTATAGATATTTGTAAAAACACCAAGTGGTGAAATCATTGCAACCCAAGTGTTTGATTCTTCTCATGTTGACGTATGTGGGAATATTCTTCCAGAAAATCTCATAATACTTCCCTTGGTGGAATTCGATGCTATAATGGGAATAGATTGGCTCTCAATATATAGAGCACATATCAACTATTGGGAAAAGGAAATATATTTTCATATTCCGAACCATCCCATGCTCCTCTAAAAATGCAAGGAAGATCATGAATATCCTTTGAAAAACCCTTCAATGGTGTGGGTGATGATTCCCTATGAAGAATCATACCTCGCCCAAATGTTTGAGTCAAAGGAAAGTTCCAACCTTGAGGAAATGCCCATCGTAAGGGAATAAGGCGATGTATTTCCCGAAGAGTTACCCGGAATCCCCCGGATCTTGAGGTAGAGTTCTCAATTGAACTCATACCCGGAGCTACTCCTATCTCGAAGTGCCCCTATAGGATGGATCCTATCGAATTGGAGGAGTTAAAGAAGCAGCTTCAAGAGCATCTGGACAAAGGGTTCATATTCCCTAGTGCATCACCTTGGGGTGCGACAGTGCTCTTTGTGAAGAAGAAGGATGGTACCATGCGGCTGTGTATCGATTATCGGGAACTCAACAAGATCACCATAAAGAACAAGTATCCTCTCCCAAGGATTGATGACTTGTTCTACCAGTTAAGAGGAGCTCAATACTTCTCAATGGTGGATCTTCATTCTGGATATCATCAAGTAAAGGTGAAGAAGGAAGATATTCAGAAGACTGCCTTCCGTTCAAGGTATGGGCACTATGAGTTTTTGGTGATGCCCTTCGGACTTACTAATGCCCCTGCAATCTTCATGGATTTGATGAATAGAGTCTTTAGACATTACCTCGACAAATTTGTGGTAGTGTTTATCGATGATATTCTCATCAACTCCAAGAGAAAGGAGGAACATGAAGAACATATAAGACTTGTGTTGGTGACATTGAGAAAGGAGAAGTTGTATGCCAAGTTCAGAAAGTGTGACTTTTGGATGAATCAAGTCACATTCTTGGGACATGTGATCACAAGCGAGGGAATTTCTGTGGACCCTTCAAAGACAAAGGAAATTGAAGAATGGCCCAGTCCCTCTAGTGTCACAGAAATCCGTAGTTTTCTTGGATTAGCTGGGTACTATCGATGTTTTGTGAGAAACTTCTCACAATTGTCAAGCCCTCTAACTAAGTTAACAAGGAAAGGGGTAAAGTATGTCTGGACGGAAGAATGTGAGGGAAGCTTCAAGGAGCTAAAGAGAAGGCTGATCACTGCACCTTTACTCACACTACCGAAAAGTGGAGAAAGTTTTGTGATATACAGCAATGCTTCAAAGAAAGGATTGGGTTGTGTACTCATGAAAAATTATAATGTGATAGCCTACACCTCATGACAGTTGAAGATCCATGAGCAGAACTACCCGACGCATGATCTAGAGCTGGCAGCCATGATTTTTGCCTTGAAAATCTGGCAGCACTACCTTTATGGTGAGAAGTGTGACATACACACCGACCACAAGAGCCTAAAGTATATATTCACACAAAAGGAGATCAACATGCATCAAAGGAGATGGTTAGAGCTAATCAAGGATTACGATTGCTCTATTCACTATCATCCTGGAAAGGCGAACAAGGTAGCTGATGCTCTAAGCAGGAAAGAACCTGCTACTCTATCCATGTTGAGGATTGAGAAAGACCCTATCTTCTTGGATATGCAAAGGATGGATTTGGGAATCGTAAGGGTAGGGGATACATCCTACCTTTCCCAAATGATTGCGCAACCATCCATCCAACAGAAGATTAAGGAAGCACAAAGGGATGATGTAGAGATACAAAAGAGGGTGAATGCAGTAAAGGAAGGGAAGATGCAATAGTTCCATATCGACGATGATGGAGTGATTCGGTTTGGAACGCGGCTTTGTGTGCCTTCATCACCCGGAATAAAGAAGGAGCTATTGGATAATGCACATAGCTCAACTTTCTCTATTCATCCTGGAAGTACCAAGATGTATCGTGATCTCCGAGAACACTTCTGGTGGGATAACATAAAGAAGGAGATTGTGGAATATATATCAAGTTGCTTGGTATGTCAGCAAGTTAAAGCTGAGCGGCAAAAGTCCAAAGGTATGATGCAGCCATTGCCTATACCCATGTGGAAATGGAAAAATGTTACTATTGACTTTGTCATGGGTCTCTCGAAAACGTCAAGAGGAAATAATGCGATATGGGTTGTGGTTGACCGACTCACCAAGACTGCCCATTTTATCGCTATTCGGGAAGACCTCTCACTTGAACAACTTGCAAGGTTATATGTGAAGGAAGTAGTGAGATTGCACGGTGTTCCGCTCTCGGTTGTCTCTGACTGTGATCCAAGGTTCACTTCTAAATTTTGGAGGAGCCTTCAACATGCTTTGAGTACTGAATTAAATTTCAGCACGGCCTATCACCCCCAAACTGATGTCCAGTCTGAAAGGACTATTCAGACACTTGAAGATATGCTAAGATCCTGTTCTATTGAATTCAAAGGTGGTTGGGATCAGCATCTCCCATTGGTTGAGTTCTCATACAACAATAGCTTGCACTCGAGTATTCAGATGGCTCCGTATGAAGCTCTTTATGGGAAGCGATGTAGAACTCCAACCTATTGGGATGAAGTTGGAGAACGAAAGCTACTTGGTCCCGATCTTGTTCAAGAGATGACAGAGAAGGTTCAGGTCATCCAGAAACACATCAAAGCTGCTCAAATTTGGCAAAAGAGCTATGCTGACAATCATCGAAGGGACTTGGAGTTCGACGTTGGAGATAAAGTCTTCCTTCGAATATCTCCATGGAAGAGATTCATGCGATTCGACAAGAAAGGGAAGCTATGCCCAAGGTACATTGGCCCATTTGAGATCCTTGATCGTATAGAAGTCGTGGCCTATCGTCTGGAACTTCCACCGAATATGGCTCAAGTTCATGACGTGTTTCACGTAACACTACTGAGGAAGTACATTTCAGACCCCTCACATGTACTAAACTCAGAGGTGGTACAGCTGGAAGATGATCACTCCTATGAGGAGCAGCCGGTAAAAATTCTGGACCAAAGTGATAAGGTTCTACAAAACAAGACAACCCACCTTGTCAAAGTGTTGTGGAGGAACCAAAAGTTTGAGGAAGCAACTTGGGAACCGTAAGAGGCAATGAAGGATAAGTACCCTCACCTGTTTGTGTAAAGTGAAATTTCCGGGGAGAAATTTCTTAAGGGGGGAAGAATGTAATGACCCAAAGTTTTTCAATGGAAAATTCCCTTCTTATATCTATGTCATAAAAACACAAAATAATGAACTACTAAGTGATAAGTGACCTTTAAACATAATTTTGTCACCCGTATGTTTGGAATTTTAAAAATCCAACATTCATGGTTGTGTTCAAGATAGTTTTTGGAGTCCAATAAAACAAAAATAATTTTTGGTGAATAGTAACCTACCCTTATGAATAGTAACCTACCCTTATGAATAGTAATATGACCCTTATAAATAGTAAATAAGAGTCAAATTACCTATGAATAATAAAATAAAATTTAGACATCTTAGAAAGTGACAATTTGACCTTAGTAAACATTTTTGGAATTTTATAAGTCATAAATAATTAATTATAATTAATTAATTAATTTAAAAGAATATTTATTTTCCTGAAATATATTCATAAATTATTAAATCAATGACTAATAGTTTTTAGATAATTTTATAAGACCCTAAGTAATTTTTGAAAGAACTGCAAAATCAGTTTTAATTTTAAAAACTGTTTTTTTAAGTAAATTATGATTTTAATTAAATATTAAATTAATAATATTTAGAAAATTATTTTTGAAAAATGAACATCATTTCTGGATTCTACGCATTTAAAAATGGTTGGGGTAAAAGTTTGGGATTTTTCTGAGATACTTGAATTTTTGATGAATAGTAGAATACATTAATTTATCATATAAATACATTTTAATTAAAACCCACTATTCCTGACATCACAAGTGATGTAAGCACCCAAATCCCGAATTCAAAAGTCTTATTTACTATTCTTAGTCATCCAAGACTCACTATTCCTTGTCTTAGGTGAAATTAATAAACTAATCAATTTTATATTAAGGAAACCCCTCTCCCCTCCACTATAAAAGCCACCCTTCACTCCCTCTTTTCCTCACACCTCTCAAGCTCCAAGACTTCTCTAAACTCTGCCCAAAAACCTTCCCTAGCCCCTCCCCCACGTCCAAGAGCTTCTGGTCTCATCAAAAGACCAAGCTTAGGCCTTTAAGGAGGTTCTTAAGAGGAGGATTCTAAAGGTAATTTCTCTCCCTCTTCTCCTTTAATTTCCCTTCAAGTTCAAGTTCCTTTTTTGATCTCTCCCTACCTATCTTCATCCAAATTGTTCTGTAAATCCAGTATTATATATATACGGTAATATTATGATTCTAATGTTATATTATATCACCCCACACCCTTTCCCTCTTCCTTTTATTTTATTAAAGAGAACGTTGTTCATGTTGTGATAATTTATCACCTTCAAAAACGACATGCTCTCTTTTTCCATTTCTACCTTCAAATCTGGTCAAGAAACCATTTTTATGGTTGAACCAGAATATTTTATATGTATTATGTTCTATTTTAAGTTCTGGAAATAACCTATGGCCTTATTACTAAGTTAAATGTTAAAACAAGATCGGTGTGATCCAAAAACCGCCCAAATTAACCCAAATAATCATCATTAAAATATTATCTAATGATTCGTCCACATGGATCTAATATAACTCATTATAAAATCATTCAAGCTTATTTAATATCATTAATAACATGTAATATCAATTCTGGATATTTACCCATGATCTACCCAAACATCAATTTAAGAATACAAGTGGACCGTTCAAGAAAACCATAAAAATGAACATCCCCGAACAATGTTTTTAAACTCTATAAGTTATCCAAAGGAACATAATATGAAATAATGAAACCAGAATGAACCCTATTAATGTATAAAAGGTTCTGGGTTTTCTAATTAATGAATATAATGTCATTATACAAGACATTAAAGAGAAAGAGGCATTCAAGTTCAAGGTAAGGGGAAATCTTGAACCCAATTTTCTTCCTTCGGGTTATCCTTCTTTCACTCCATTTTTGATATGGTTACTCCTCAAAGATCATTTTTTCATCATTTCCTTTAATTTTCTGGGATATACATGTTTGTCACTGGTTTTTTTTATGTCCATCAAAATGTTTTCCAAAAGAACTCTTCTTTCAAGATCTAACCTTTTACCTCTCATTCAAGGTTGATAGTTCTTGTATCAAGTATGTTGTTCCCTATTTCTTTTGGGAACCCAAAGCTTATGAATGTGTTATTAAGAGATTAAACTCATTCCTTTCCATGTGTTATTTATGTACATGTTTTATATGTGTTATATGTGGAAATCATGATAATGATAATGTTATGATGTGACCGGTGCGCCCGGAATTATATAGCGCAATATGAATGTTTAAATGTGACGGGTGCGCCCAGAATTATACAGCGCTCCAATGCATTGGGTAAAGTGATGAATCTCATGATTAAATGTGAAATGATGTGTGAACATAATGATATCTTTGTTCACAAGTATGTGTGGTAGTTAACCACTAAGACATGATGTTTCATTTTTATGCTTTGCCACATTTCAAGTTTATTGTTTATGCTCCTCTCATGTTCAAGATCTTCTTCCTATGTCATGATTATGCTCACCCCATGCTATATTGTTCTTATCTATCCTCTTACTGGGCTTTTAGCTCACCCCTTTTGATGTATATCCTCAGGTGGATACATGTACTAAGTAGAGGACAAGTGCTACTAAGAAGCTATAGAATAAGGGATTAAATGAATTTTTATGCTTGATGTTGTACTTGTTATGTGCAGTCCTAGTTTGCCCAAGACACTAAACCTCTGGATCCTCCATGTGTAATACTATTATGTTTTTTATATTTGGAATGATGTAATAGTAATGTAAGAAAAGGTCGGGTCACTATATGTCACCACCCTTTTCTTACTTTATTGTTTATTGATCTAACTAGATGCATTTACCCTCTACTTCCATATCCATGGTCTTATAAATGTACTTTCAACCTTATCAACATGGCTTGAGATATATTACTTCCATAACTTAGAAGAAACAAATCCTTTCTTGACCATTCAACCAATTTCATGCCACCAATGACACACCCAAGAAAAACTACCTCACCACAACTTCATTGACATGGTTTTCATCTTGTATCAAAGTATGAAATCAAATGAAATACATTGTTAATGATCTCAAGTCAAGAGACCATTACACATGATCATAGATAGGAACATCCAATTACACCCAAAACATGTGGTGTTACTATTGGTGGACCTGTCCCCATGATCTCACTAATAGAGATAAAAAAGTGAAAACTTCATGAGAAGAAGACTAAATGCTTATGAACCCCTATAACCTGATAGTCAAACATCCATTATTTCCAATTTGTAAGATGTATCTTGAACATAGAACATATATTGAAAATTAATTTCATAGTATCTCGAGGTTCTCATTATAGCTTGGGATCTGCTATAGCCCCTCGATGCGATAATTAATTTTTGGAAATTTTCATTTCAATAGTTGATGAAAAAATTCTACACTATAATGGTAAGATGGCATCATTTATAGATAACTGTATACATGATATAGTAATCAAAATCACATAAAAATTGGTTCTAGGGTACCCACTATTTCAAAAATCATGAAATCATCTAAATATTGATTCCTCGTATATCAAAAAGTATATCTATGTTGTCACATTCTAAACATGTAAATACCTTCATCAAGTATTCTCTTAAAACATGGTAATGACCTGAATTACCCTAAATCCTTATTAAAAATATGCATGTTTCCCTATTCCAAATTATATAAGATATATCCATTAAATACAAAAAATGTTTAAAACTTCATCAATGATAGTATAACCACTTTTCAGAAAGTCCGTAATTAGTTTCAAGGTAATTAGAACTGTCTAATTTCTTTATTCATATCCCACATATCTTTATCCAAAAAAATTATCTTAATAGAAGGAAAATATTGAGGGTTGTCTTCCCTTATTCGAAATACCACATTATCATTAAATAAATTTTCCATTACATCAGAGACATTTAATATAATATTTTAAATCCTTAGTGAAAAACATAAACCGGAAAATCCTTGTATACTTCACCATTCATATAACATAAATATTGAATCCAAATATATAAATACATTGATTATTACACTTTATCCATAATAAATAAGAATGATACCTCGTCTTATTACTTAATACCTCTTTCCTTTCACATTTCACATGTAGTCTTATCATTAGTAGTGATATAACCATTATTCATTCTACCTTTATGATTCTCTTATTGATCTTTACACTTTGGAAATATCCTTGCATAATTAACATTCATTCCCCATTTAAATAATTTAACCTTTGATGATGTCGTAGGTAGGAAAATATTCCCATCCATTTTATTTACTAAACTCTTCATTTTTCCATTAAAGTTACTTTCTTTGTGTCCATCTTTTCCACAATCAAAACATTTTCATTTTCTTCTAATACATTAACATGGGTGATTATTTCCACATTCTTTATACAAAGGAAACTAAATATTTATTCCTCCATGGTCTCCATTACACAAAATCTTAACAAACTCCTTCTTTCTCTTCCTCGGTGAGTTCAAGAGTTGGTTAAGGTACACATTTTTTATCATGTTTTTATAAAAATTATTATGCATGATCAAAACATCCTTCACTCCAATGATCAACCCATTTGAATTATCATCAGAAAATTGTTCATTAAATTCAACATTAACCCAATTCCTTTTGGTTCCCTCCATTAACTAAAATCAAAATTCATATTGTGAGAAAAACTTATCATAGTGGAAAACCATGTAATCAAGAAAAATAATTACTTATAGGATGTCTAAATTATGACACCTTCCTTAAAATATGAAACCTCAAGTTTATCCTTTGTTATTCCTAGCCATCTTATATTTAAATATTTCATGATGGTTCTGGAAGTGTTTTTGAATTCCCAAAGCATATACCCTAGGAGTTTAAAACTAGGTTTATAGTAAGGCACGTTCTCATGTACCAGGTTTCACCGAGTTAGGCCTGACATGCCTTTTCAGAGTTGTTACTCCTAGGTATATATTTTCCAGAGCCACATCCACTTTTAGTATCCAAATTCGTATGTATTTTTAGGAAACCAAACACTCTATCCTTTACCAAAATTCCAAGACATTTTCTTAAATGTTGACTCATCCTTATACTAATCCTCAGAGACATCCCTAGACATATCCTTATAAATATACCTTGGGATATCACTAAAGTTTTCTCATCCTAGTTTCCAAAGGTTTACTAAACCTTTTCTCTGATAACAACTATAGCGACCCTCGATTTTCATACATTAACATTACATAACTTTGGAAAAATAATTAAATATTATACTGATAGACTATGAAAAGTAGTATTAGTTTAGTGACTTTGGAAATACGAAAAGGTAGAAACTAGTGAAAAGGTGGGCTACATTATCTCCCACTAGTTTATTCATGACTAGAATCCTTCTTAGACATGTCATAATTAATACATATCTTAAAAACTTATGGAAAGAAACATAAAAAGGGGTGAGCTTAGATGCCCAGTAAGGGTAAACAAGAAAGACATGTAAGCATAAACATGAGTATAGGGGTATGAGAACATGATCATAACATTAGAAGATCATACCCTACATATCATATATCATAACAATGAATCATGGAATAAATATTGGCAGTTCATAATACATGATTCATAAGGAAATAAAGAACATAATACATGAAATCATAACATAGTAATAATACATGGAATTATGTAAGAAACATAATCATATAAAATTATTTCTATAGTAGTAAATTAATTGATACCAAGTTCATCTTTGTAGTATGTTTTTACTTCCCATACCATCTTGGTAGTCATAGTTCACTCCCATGACTATATTAGTATTCAATGTTCACTCCCAAGACCATCTTCGTAGTATGATTTTAATACTCATATCATCTTGGTAGTAATGGTTCACTCCCATGTCCATATTAGTAGTCATGTTTCACTCCTAATACCATCTTATTATGTCTCATGAGAAATAAATCTTTACTTAATGCATTGGAGGAAGATATAGGTCCCACCCGTCTCATGATGAAATTATATATACATGTTCCAAAAAATCATAAATAGTCATAAATAAGCCCATTAAATTAAATAGGTGTCATAAAAAAGTAATCATATAATAACCTAATGAAAAAATAAATGTTTTATAATCATTTCTTCAAAATCATAACACGTGAAAAGAAAGAGGCTTCAAAAGAATATAACATGTGAAAGAGAAAAAGGGTTCAAAAACATCATCCTATCAAAACATAAACCATTTAGAGAAATAATTTGAATTGAATCATTTAATAATTTCACTAGAAAGGTATGAGTAATACAAAAAGATGTCATCTTAGATGGAAAATAATTTTAAAATATCATCTAAAAACATTTCTTGAGGAAAATATCCTTTAATCTTTGAAAAATTAATTTCAAAAAACATAACCTTTTGAAAATCATTTCCTTTGAAAATACTTTTAAATTATTGAAAGAAGTATTTAAATAATTTTGAAAAACTTTTTCATTGAAAACATATAAAAGAACCTTAAACAATTTTGAAAACCCTTTTTCATGAAACTTATAAAATAATATTCAAAACATTTTAAAAACATTTTTCTTTGAAAAAAATTGAAAACTTATAATGGAATATTGAACATGTTTTGAAAACAATTTTATTTGAAAACATATGAAAGAAGCTTGAAAACGTTTTGAAAACCATTTTTAGTTGAAAACATATTAAAGATTCTTGAAAACATTTTGGAATACCTTTTTTTAAAACCACTTTAGAACAAATAATTTCCAGAATATTAGGAAACAATTTCATGAAAAAAAATTACTTGGTAATAATGAAAATGAATATTGAATGTAACTATGGTCATGACTATGGGAAAATTTGTATGTGCCAAACATTCCTCTTTCACCATAAAAAGTTCAGAAAAGTTCCTCTACTAGAAAATAAAAAAAAGATTAATTTTTAAAACCAATTTTGTTTAACAAAGTTAAAACATGGGAAAATCATTTAATTATCATAGTATAAAATTATAATATTTTTGGAATCTTTTTAGAAAACATGGTTTTGAATGGACATAGATTTTTTACCAAAGAGAGAGGTAAAGTTGAACATTCTTAAAAACACTTTTTTGATCATCTTATATACCCAAGAGTGGAAAATGGTATCTTTACATGGATATAACATGAATAACCCGAGGTTAATAAAATTATTGAGAGTTATTGATATATAGATTATAATATTTTATCAATGAAAGCATAATCATAAAAAATCTCTATTAATTATGAGATTGTTTCAATAAACTCCTACCACATGGTAAATTTGAATCATACTCCCCATGTAAGAAAATGAAATTATATGAAGCATAAAATATCATGAAAATAAGTATATTCATGATATAACATGTCAAATGAAAGTATATACACCTCAAAATAGAATGTATGTGCATAAAGAAACATGTGTCGCAATGAAGGAAAATTGAGACAAAATTGTCTTTCCAATTTTGTAACTTTTGAAACATTAAACCCATGAAATAATATCAAGGAATGGATATTTAAATACCCATAAAAATAATATATAATAAATTTTTTGTCATTATATACACCACACAAAAGAAAATAGTGGTGAACACGGCATGTATCTAATGGATATGAAAAGTGAGATGAAATTCCCTTACAATATGTCTTGGATCTCTTCGTCCTCATAAAAACCTCTTAAATAATAAATATAAATTTATTATAAATATATCACAGAACCATATTATTATATATATAATACCATATATGGTTTATTATGACATTATATTACCCTCTTATTAACAATTCTATGTTAAGGTTTCACTTCAGGTAAAACTTACTTTGTTCTTCGCATGTGTCTTAATTTGTTATATATTTGGTACCTATAGTTATATCCTAATTTATAGAATTTAAACTGTGATATAAATATCAAGTATATTAATTATATTTTATTATAATAATCCCTAGAATATATAAGTATAAAATTTAATACACCGTTCATGGAGACAATAGTTTGTACATACGCATGAACACTATTTTCATTTTATTGTCATATTGAGAGAAAAAGAGTAAATGACATATATGTATATATGTGTCTAAATATGTCATGACTCATCCCCTAAGGCCCATGCCGTGACGACCCCAAGCCCACCTTCCATAGGCCAGGAGTTGGCGACTAGCACCCGGAAGGCATATCCCTAAAACAAGAATGTGTTTCCTTTAAACTTGTACAAACTCACAGCCCAAGAACACAACAAGATGCAACCACGAAGTAAAACTGCTTTAGTAAAAGTGTGTACTAAAAGTAAAGGACTTGAAATATAATCCCAACTGAAATATACAACTACAACAGAAAATAGTAAACAACTCTTGGAATCATCCACCAAGGTTCCTACCTAAAGGGTGGGTCAAACTCATCTCCACAGCTCTCCACGTCAATTGTCACCGATTTCCACCATCTGGTCCTAGCTCCCTGAGTCTTAGTCAAGGATGACTGTCATCTACACAATACAAAACTTGGTATGGGCGAAGCCTGTGAAGGAGTGATTATAACAATACCCATTAGGGACCTCGAGACCCCTGAAAGTCTCTTAGATTTCCATAAAGGAAAACCGAAAATCATGACCCAAAGGACCTCTATGTCATAGTATCTACTCCGCTTGATATTTTTCATGTTTCAACTGATAAAAATTTCCATAAAATAGTTACCAAAATTACCTCTATGTCATAAGGGTTTCTACACAACAGATGGCGCATCAATCGGATGTCCTATCTATGAGTTATATGCATTTTTGTGCTGATGGCCCAGTTGGATTTGGGTACGATCCAACCCGGCCATACTCCAAAATTATTCAAAACCCATGTTTAGTATCTCAAAAGGATCATATTTCTTCATGTATGCCAGCACCATAGACGGTTCGTCATATGGATGTCAGGTTCACAAGATACTGCTCTTTAAGAAAAACTATGCCGAATGGGGTCCGGTCTGATGAGGCCCGACCCTGCCTGGGTTGACCCAACCTGGTCTGAGCCCAACCCATCCCAACCCGAACCAGCCTGGGCGAACCCATTGGGCTAGACTGTAGTGGGCTCATCCTGCTAAGTCACAGACCAGCCCAGCCCGCCCTAGTTGGGCTGGGTCGTGGCGGCTCGGCCCACAGGATAGCGTGACCCGTGCGAGGGTCACATGGTCTACCTCCTAAATGGCTCAAAGATTTGTTCAGATCATAATTGGTGCTACCAGGTGGCACCTCTTGGATATCCATGGGACCTGTAGAGATTGTGTCCTCTCCCATCGCCACGAATTTGAAGCTGCAGACTACCTCACCACGGCGCACCACATCCCGCCTTCGCAGCCGGCTGAGAGTCGGCCACCTGTCCATCCACCGCGTCGGCGAGCAGCGCCGCCCCCCTTCCATGGTCGGTGAGTGCGGGCCACCGGTTCCATGCCAAAGTATCTTCTTCGGGTCATCGAGTGAGCTCCAGTGGTCCATTTTCTCTTCTTGTCTCACCTATGGGCCTCTTGAGATGCCATTGTCACTACACAACTCTCAGATTCAAGGTCCTGTCGAATTTGTAAATTCGTCCCCCGATGAACGCAATAAGGACAAAGCAACAGAGGGTTCAAGCCTTATTCATTTTTCTAGGGCCATCTACATTAACATCTTAACAAGAGGTAGTAATTTAATTCATCAAATATAAACATCAAATAATAAACCCCCTACCTCTAGATTTCTTGGGGACGTCGCGGTGGTGGATGAAGAATCCTTGTCCGTGGAAGCCACTGGGATTTGCCGATCCCAGTTTGATTCCTCCATTCTTCATTAGGAGGGTTCTTCGTCGGTGCTTCATTAGAGTTCTCTCATGGGTTTCCAAAACCCACACCCATGATTTAATTTCAAAGGGTTAGTTAGGAGATTAAACTCCTTTTCAATAAAAGTCTTAGTAAATGGTGAAATTAATGAATCACCATAATTACACAAGATGTGGTTACACATCAATGGGTAACCCATAATTTAATATACTTCATTAAATGTCTGACCATCTTCATGGATCCCACCACCGTTACTCAAGTGATAGTAAGAAGAATAAAATAATGTAACATGTTATTTTATTATTCTTTAAAAATTCCACAAAAATAACTTTTTCACCCGACCTATTGCGGTTGATGTGAATCCTCCCTTAAGAGAATATCACCGCTAAAAATTCAATGGTTTCCTTGGATTTCGATTATGAGTATTGGTCTAAATTTTAGAAAATGATACTCATACGTTTACTGAACGTACCTTAAAAAAATTCAAAATTCTGTTCTAGGCATACCGAGCCTCATAATCAAGCACCGTCAATTTTCGTAGACTCATAATAATCCCATGTAGTTTAAATATATATATATTTATATGTACTTTTATAGGTCTTTACATTCTCCCAACCTTAGGGATTTTCAACCCCAAAAGCTACAAAAAAAACTAGGGAAACAAATGGGGGTGCTAAACATGTATCTAAGCATCTATCACGACCCGCCTTCACCAAAATGAGGGAAGGGACAGTAGATTGCCACGCCCTTCCTTCTTTAAGTTGAAGGAGAGATAATGACCCCTGAGTCTCGCCTCCAGTAGGCCCCAGAGTGGTGACTAGCACCAAGGGTATAACATTTTCACAAAATGGGAGGTAGTACCCTTTTTAGTTAACCAAGATTGGGAGAAAGAATGAGTCAACACCAAACACCACCATGTCTAGAGAACTCAAGTAAAAATTAAAACTACATGAATGTTTAATAATAAAAGTTAACAAAGTATAAGGACTCCAAAGTACAATACCCAACATGATAGGAAAAAGGCTAAGCAGAATCCAACAGCGACAACAGAAACTCCAACGTCCAAACTAGTAAGATCCCACACGGCCTCCGAAGCCCTACTGGAAACCTGAAAGTAAAAGTAGGGTGAGCATACAAAGTATACTCAGTTGGAAAACCTAAATCTCTCGTACACAAGTGGGGAGACATCCTAAAGTCCCGTGAGAAGTAGAAGAAACATCATCTATCAAGGAGTCTATCCATCCCACCTCATCATCCATGCTCACCAAATAACACAAGCAGTAAGATAATAATAAATAACAAAACAGTTGGGTACCCCGCACCACCATTTCCCCCACTAGCTAGCTGATCATACCTAACGGTAAACTTCCAAACACTACCACGTTCGTCCTTACCACACACACTTGGTCCTCACAACCATCCACATCCCTTCCCGCACACACCTGGGCCTCACAACCCCGCATCCCTGCTCGCACACACCTGGGCCTCACAACCATCCATCCCGGCCCGCACACACCTGGGCCTCATCCCGAAGACACCTGGGAAAACAAACCTGTCTAAAGATTTCTGGGCTAGCAACACCCCAATCGAAACCTACCAGAACAATCTTGGGTGTAAGGTCGCCTCCAGCCATCACATCCAAGGGAAGAGGGAGCAGGAAGGAGAGTTACAAGGGGGAAACACCCTTCCCCATGAAATGGGGTGTCCGACACTAAGTGCCAAACGCGGGTGGGGTGCGAATAAACACAAAACATATAGTTACACATATATATACCAAAACACAGCCCAACCTATGGCTCCTCAAACAGATATAAGCAGGTGCACAAGCACTGCAGCCTCAGAAAACAGGCACACAACAAACAGTTCCCAGTTCCCCAGTTTAAGTTATCATTCATAACAGTTCAGTATGAGTCAATACCTTCACTGCTAGGAAACTAACAGGCACAGTCACAGATGAAACAACAATAAGCAGAAAAGAAAACCATCAGGTAATCTAAGCATTCACACCTAGTTCACTTGTAAAGTCACAACAACTAGGGATCAAGTGAGATCCCTTGAAGTAATAGAAACAAAACTAATACCAAAAAACTGTTTGTTATCCCATATTAATTCATTACCATTCCACCCATTTCATTATTAACTTCCCACTTTTATTCATGTTCACAACCCAACCTGAAACCCTGCTTCCCAACACCACCACAGCCACACAAAAACTCATGCCATTCCAACCACACCATTCACAGCCCCGCTGTTCAACCATCCATGAAAAAACACATTCACCCCTTCAACCATTTCATAACTGAAACATCCCGACATTCATTATTCATTCTTTTATATTATTTAGTTCAACTGGTTTGATCACACAAGATTACAGGCTTTCATTTTCAACAGCTGAGTTTAAGTGTTTAACTGATTCATACATGATTCCCATTCACTAGAAAAAGCATAAAACAGAGCATAGGATAGGTGTGAAAACAAATACCTCCAACAGCTGTGATTTTCAGTAGGCCTAATCCCATTAAATTCATAACAACATCATAGGGGAATCATGGATAAAGACATGTAACAATATTAACAAAATTCCTCATCCCCATTCTTTATCTGAATATTATCTTCATTATAGAATTGATTAATTTCCTCATGGGAACCATAGAACACCCACCCCACATGATACACAAGGAGGAGAGACAAAGGTAATATCCCTACCTGATTGATCAAGGATCAACGTTAATTCCTCACGTGGAAACTGGAAATCAGGAGTAGCAGGAGCTCCACGGAACGCAATCAAGGAAAACTTTGCAACACAAGTATGACTCATCGGGAGGAAGGGTATTCCGAGCGTAGGGTGATAGAGAAAAGAAACCTAGGTAGAATATAATCCTTTGAGTTATAAAGGTTGAGATACAGTATCCCAGGATGGTTAAGATATGGAGAAAAACTCAAAACCACAGAAGAAGCGGGATCGTGTGTTGACCACGTGGCTGGGCCACCCCACACGTCCAACTTAAAAGGTCCCCGCCCTTCAGGGCAGTTAAAACCGATGCACACCTCCTTAACCCGAACTCATCATTTAATTAAATACCATTAATGGGATTTAAAATAGGGTTAAAGGGGTCAAAACATGGTTTACAACCCAATTCGCGCAAAAAGAGGCACTACTGGAAAACTCGTGGAGAGGTCACAGGTAGGCTAGGTATACCGGAAGAACAAGCTACCAGTAGGCCAAGGCCACTGGTATGCTGAGAAACTAGTAGACCGATCCACCGATAGGCAGAGCTACCGGTAGGCCGAGCCACCGGTAGGTCGAGCGACCGGTCATCTGAGGCCACCAGTAGGCCGGTAGGCTGGTAGGTCGAGGCCACTGGTAGGCTGATCTACCGGTAGGCCGAGCTACCGGTAGGCCAAGGCCACTAGTAGGCCTATATAATGGTAGGCCAAGCTACTGGTAGGTTGAGAGACCGGTAGGCCGAGCTACCGGTTGGTCGAGGCCACCGGTAGGCTGAGGCTACCGTTAGGAGTATTAACCGAGAAGATGGGATGGCCTTCCAGACCACCCAGAACACCGAAAACATCAGCTTTTCACCAAGTAATGGACCCCAAAACCCCAGTCCATTACATCAGATACTTCTCAAACTATTCTCTTCCCCGAGAATATAAGAACAACCTAGAAAGGAGGAAAGTGGGGTTCAAACAACCACCCTCTAAAGATACTTATCAGGGGCAGACCCCTGAGTTGTTCGAAAGCTGGAACAGAACCCCCCCCCCCCCCGACATCCAAGAATACTCACATTCACAAAAAAACACAAGGATCACACTGTCCAACACCTGAGTCAGGGAGTCCTTTCTTACATGTCAGGATATTATCCGCTTTGGGCATCACTGACTCATCCGCACGGGTTTAATATCATCCACATTAATGCGTCCTGATTAGAAGTCATATTTTTCCATCATCACACATTCGGACACACAGAGAACAGGGAATAGATCATCAAATAGCTAAGAAAAAACAATCATTTCATATATTGGAGCACAAGGTAAAACATCTCAACAAAACTCAGAACAACAACAACAACAAGGAAGTCAAAACAACTCTGGGTACTGAACGCGTAACTGGGCCTCCCGCTCCCAAGTGCTCTCCTCATGGCCACTATGCCTCTACAACACATGAACAAAGGGGATGGTTTGTCCATGAAGCACTTTCTCTTTACGATCCTCGATCTTGATCGGTCTCTCTATGAAGGTTGCATCATTTTTGACATCTAACTCTCCCCAATCGATGACATGGGAGTCGTCGTGTAGATATCGACGAAGCTGGGAGACGTGAAAGACGTTGTAAACTTTCTCCAACAGAGGTGGCAACTCCTGCTGATACGCCACCTCGCCAACTCGTCCCGACACCTCGAAAGGTCCGATGAACTTAGGGGAGAGCTTACTCCCCTTCCCAAACCTCCGCTGCCCACGTTGAGGGGAAACCTTAAAGAACACATGATTTCCAACCTCGAACTCCAAGGGCCTCCTCCTACGATCAGCATAAGACTTCTGCCGGTCCTGGGCTGCCTTCATCCTCTCACACATGATCCGAACCTTCTCAGTGGTGCCCTGCACCACTTCTAGCCCAAGAACAGTTGCTTCCCCAATCTCTATCTAGCAAACGGGTGAATGACACGGCCTTCCATACAAGGCCTCAAACAGTGTCATGCTAATAGTGGAGTGGAAGCTATTGTTATAAGAAAACTCCTTTAGAGGAAAGTGGCATACCCATGATCCCCCAAAATCCAGAACACATGCCCGCAGCATGTCTTCGAATGTTTGGATCATTCGTTCTGTTTTCCCATCTTTCTGAGGGTGGAAAGCAGTGCTAAGGCGTAGCTGGGTGCCAAAGGCATGCAGTAATCCCCTCCAGAATCGTGAGGTAAACCACATGTCTCGATCAGAGACAATAGATATCAGAATCTCGTGCAACCGCACCACCTCATTGACATGCTTCTGGGCTAAGGTGCTTACCAGGCTTGACTCCTTAATCTCCAAGAAGTGAGCATATTTTTTCAACTAATCCACCACTACCCAGATGGCATCATAGCATCCCTATACCCTGGGTATCCCTGTGACGAAGTCCATCGAGATTTCATCCTACTTCCTCTCAGGAACATCTAAAGGCTGTAATAACCCTCCAGGAAAATGGTGTTCAGCCTTCACTTGAATACACACTAGGCACTTAGCCACAAACTCTACCACCACCCGCTTTACCCCGGGCCACCAAAACTGTCCCCTCAGGCCTTGGTACATCTTTGAGGCCCCAGTATGTACCGCTAAATCTAATACATGGAACTCATGGAGAACTCATTTACGCATCATCTCTGGAACAAAACACCTTCCATGGAAAAACATCTAATGTTGACCATCCTCCGACCATCCCTCAGGAGCATTTCCCAGATAAACATGATCTCCCATCACTTCCACCTCTGAGTCCCCCCACAGAGACTCTTCCACCTACACCACTAAAGAATAAACTATAGTCATCTGAAACAGATAGCCTCTTCCACCTTCCACCCTTGCATCCAAATGCAAGGCCGCTAACTCTTCCATCGCTCTCCAAACATCTGCAGATTCCCGAACTACTTCCTTCTATGATTTCCTATTCAGGGAATCAGCCACAAAATTACCCTTGCCTTCAGTATAAGAGATCTCTAAGTCCTAGTCTTGGAGGAACTCAACCCATCTCCGCTGCTGCAAGTTCAGATCCCATTGGGAAAAGACATAACGCAAGATCATGTGATCTGAGAATACCACAAATCGCTCTCCGATGAGATAATGTCGTCCCAACTTTAATGCGAACACCACGGCCGCAAGCTCCAGATCATGGGTGGTATAGTTACGTTCATGAGGACGTAACTACCTAGACCCATAAGTGATCACTCCTCATTGCTACATCATCACACATCCCAACCCAAGGCCAGAAGAATCATAGAACACTTCAAACAACACCCCTTCCTCAGGTAATCTGAGTACTGGAGCACTAACCAGCTTCTCCTTTAGGTAGCCAAAAGTTGTCTGGCACTGGTCGCTCCACATGAAGGCCTTGTCCTTCCTATTCAAAGCTATCAATAGAGCTACAACTTGAGAGAAGTTAGGCACAAACCTCTGGTAATAGCCTTCCAAACCCAGGAAACTATGAACCTCCACCACATTCTTGGGTGCTTCCCATGAAACGACGGCCTCGACCTTCGACGGGTCTACTTCTATTCCCTTATGAGACACTAAGTTCCCAAGGAAATGTACTTATTGCATTAAGAACTTTCACTTAGACAGTTTCCCATAAAGATGGTGGTGTCGAAGGACTCCCAAAACTTCCATAAGATTCTCAACGTGCTCTTCCTCTGATCTTGAGTAGATAAGGATTTCGTTGATGAACACCACAACAAAATAGTACAAAAACTCTCAGAAGACAGAGTTCATGAGGATCATGAATGTAGCTGGTGCGTTTGTAATTCCAAACGGCATGACCACAAACTCAAAGTGGCCATATCTGTACTTGAAAGCTGTCTTCAAGATATCACCTTCCTTCACTCTCAACTGGTGGTATCCAGACCGCAGATCAATCTTAGAGAACCAACCTGCTCCCCTTAGCTGGTTGAATATATCATCTATCCTTGGGAGGGGGTAATTATTCTTGACCATCACCTGATTCAACCTCCGGTAGTCTATGCACAGTCGTAGACTACTATCTGCCTTCTTTACAAACAAAACTGGAGGACCCCACAGTGACACGCTGGGTCGAACAAAGCCCTTCTCCATCAGATCGTCAATCTGAATCTGTAACTCCCGCAACTCAGAAGGTGTTATCTGATAAGGAGCCATCGAAATCGGGCGGGCACCAGGCTGTAAGTCTATCCCAAACTCAACGTCACATTGAGGGGGTAGAGTCACAACCTCATCGGGAAAGACATCAGGGAATTCTCTTACGACCTCTAAGACATCCATCATTCCTGCGTCTGCCGAATCCATTGACACCCCATCCAGTATAGAAAGGAGTGGCTCCACATGTCAACTCCCCACCTGATAACTCCACTCCCCAAAAAAAGCCACATGTCATCCATCCTCGTTGGAGAATTCGATCCTTCTCCGATGGCAGTCTATGATGGCATGCACGGAGAATAACCATTCGATGCCTAGAATGACATCGTATTGTTGCATATGTAGTGAAAGAAGGTCTCCATTGGACTGATGTGGTCCCAACATCAGTCTACATCCCCAGAAAAAGTAAGATATGCTGGTCCGACCCCCAACTGTAATTCTCAACACTAGGGGCACAAAACTTCTCTCGGCATCCAGACCCAGAGAATGGGCTAATCTAGGCGTAACAAAGGAGTGTGAATCTCCCGAATCAAACAAGGCAGAAACAAGAGTGTTGAATAAACTGATCGTACCTCGAACGACATCTGGTCCTGCTGGAGCTACTAACTCTGCGGCATGCAACTGTGTGTGCCCAGCTCCTCTGCCTCACTGTTGTCGACCACCTCCCCAGCCACTCCCTAGTCGAGGTCCCTGAGGAGCACCCTGGTGTTGGTCTCCTCCCGTAAGGTCGGCCCTCGGAGAGCCAAGGGCCAGCTGCTACTGCTGGAAGGGCCTCTCCAGCAACGGATGCTGCTGAGGTGGGTGATGAAACTTCCCACCTCCACTATGTGGAGCTCGAGTTAGACACCTTCTCTGGATGTGCTCGAAAACTCCGCAAGAAAAACACTTCGGTCCTGGCCCGGTGGGAAAGGGGAGAGGGCCAGAAGCTCAGAATTGGAACTGATGAGGCATAATCCCGGCTTGTCGAAACCTGGAAGGCCCCATCACTGGAGACCTACTGTTGACCGCTTTCCCCTTTGATGAACTCAGCTAGTTCCCCTCTTGTGGTGTGCCTCCCTTTGAGTGCATCCTCTATACTATCTCGTCCTCTTCTGTACTGCTAGGTACGTTGGAAGAGTGAAGGGAGTGACAGCATACTGAAGAGAAGGACGGAGTTCCTCCTCTAACCGTCTTGCCCAAGACTCCTCATATGGAAAGAGATCTGGGGAAAAGCACAAGAGATATTTGAACCTGATCCCCATCTCCCTCACTAACATGCTTCCCTGCTGAAGGGAGAGAAACTCCTATCTCTTCTCAGCCTTCGCTATAGAGGAGAGGAACTCCTCATGAAATTCCTTCTTGAAACTGGCCCAAGAAACCTCTGCCTATGTCTTCTCTCCTAAGAAAATCATCCACCACTGACGCGCTGGTCCACTTAGTTGACTAACGGATAATAGAACCCAGTAATCCCTCGAAGCATGGATCAAATAGAAGGTGATGGCTAGATCCTCGAGCCATCCCTCCATTACTGAGTTAGAAACGCTTCCCTCATACTTCTCGAGGGTTTGTCGCTGGAAGGAGTGCAGAGTCCTCTACCACAAGTCATCCTCCTCATCTCGGTCAATCCTCTACTGGTCAATTTCCTCGATCCACTAGGCCTCAACCGCCTGAGTCGCTCGTGGATAACTTCCGGGTGTCATAGCTACAAGGTAAACAAAGAATTCCTAAGCCCGAGTGGCAAGGGAAATTATTATTATTATTCTTAAATTTTTTCCCCCATGGTGCCCCAAATCAATTAAAAAACAACCAGTATGATGCATGTACCTTCCCTAGGGTCTCTAACCTATATGAAATGTAGTCTCACTTGGTCGTTTGATAGGCTCAGAGTCCTTGCATCGGATCATGGGGTGGCCTAAAAATTTGTGTCCTAGCCGGTCCCCCCTGGTCTATTTCACAAACCAATATCACCTAACATTGTTGCCCTACCATCCCATGTAATCCTCACTTTTCCTAACTCCAGACTCCATCCTATCCCTCAACCTCCCTCTGATATCATTCTGTCATGACCCACCTTCACCAAAAGGAGGGAAGGGACAGTAGATTTCCACTCCCTTCTTTAAGTTGAAGGATAGATAATGACCCCCAAGTCCTGCCTCCAGTATGCCCCGGAGTGGCGACTAGCACCAAGGGAATATCATTTTCACAAAATGGGAGGCATTACCCTTTTTAGTTAACCAATATTGGGATAAATAATGATTCAAAACCAAACACCACCATGTATAGAGTACTCAAGTAAAAACCAAAACTATATGAATTTTTAATAATAAAACTGAAAAAAGTACAAGGACTCGAAAGTACAATGCCCAACAGGAAAGGAAAAAGGATAAGCAGAATCCAACATCAACCAACAGCAACTCTGACGTCCAAACTATTAAGATCCGACACGGCCTCCGAAGCCCTCCAGGAAACCTGAAAGTAAACGTAGGGTGAGCATACAAAGTATATTCAGTAGGAAAACCTAAATCTCTCATGAAAAAGTGGGGAGACATCATAAAGTCCCATGAGAAGAAGAAGAAACATCATCTATCAAGGAGTCTATCCATCCCACCTCATCAGCCACGCTCACTAAATAACACAAGCAGTAAGATAATAATAAAGACCAAAACATTTTGTTACCTCAGACCACTATTTCTCCCACTAGCTAGCTACTCATCCCTAACGGCAAACGTCCTGACGCTACCAAGCTCTTCCTGCACGCACACACCTGGGCCTAACAACCATCCATATCCCAGCCCGTACACACATGGGCCTCAAAACCACGCATTCCTGCCCACACACACCTGGGCCTCACAACCATCCATCCCTTCCCGCACACACCTGGGCCTCATCCCGAAGACACCTAGGAAAACAAACCTTCCCGAAGAGTCCTGGGCTAACAACACACCAATCGAAACCTACCCAAAGAATCTTGGGTGTAAGGTCGCCTCCATCCATCACAGCTGAGAGAAGAGGGGGCAGGAAAGAGAGTAAATAGGGGGAAACACCCTTCCCTATGAAATGGGGTGTCCGACACTAAGTTCCCAACGCGGGTGGGGTGCAACTAAACACAAAACATACAGTTACACATATATATACCAACACACAGCCCAACCTATGGCTCCTCAAATAGATACAAGTAGGTGCACAAGCACTGCTGCCTCAGAAAACAGGCACACAACAAATAGTTCCCAGTTCCCCTGTTTAAGTTATCATTCATAACAGTTCAGTATGAGTCAATCCCTTCACTACTAGGAAACTAACAGGAACAATCACAGATGAAAAAACAATAAGCAGGAAGGAAAACCATCAGGTAATCTAATCATTCACATCTGGTTCTCTTGTAAAGTCACAACAAATAAGGATCAAGTGAGATCCCACGAAGTACTGGAAACAAAAAAAATCCCAACAAACCATTGGTTATCCCATATTAATTCATTACCATTCCACCTAGTTCATTATTAACTTACCACTTTTATTCATGTTCACAACCCAACCTGCAACCCTGCTGCCCAACACCACCATAGCCACACAACAACTCATGTCATTCCAACCACACCATTCACAGCCTCGTTGTTCACCCATCCATGACAAAACACATTCACCCCTTCACCCATTCCATAACCAAACCATCCCGACGTTCATAATTCATTATTTTATATTATTTAATTCAACTGGGGTGATCACACAAGATTAAGGGCATTCATATTCAACAGTCGTGTTTAAGTGTTTAACTGATTCATACATGATTCCCATTCACCAGACAAAGCATAAAACAGAGCATAGCATAGGTGTGCAAACAAAGACCTCCCACGGCCATGATTTTTAGTAGGCCTAATCCCATTAAATTCATAACAACGTCATAGGGAAAGCATGGATAAAAACATGTAACAACATTAACAAACTTCCTCATCCCCATTCTTTAACTGATTATTATCTTCATTACAGAATTTATTAACTGCCTCGTGGGAACCATAGAACACCCACCCCTCATTATACACAAGGAGGAGAGAAAAAGTTAAGATCCCTACCTAATTGATCAAGGATCGACATTAATTCCTCACGTGGAAACTTTAAATTAGGAGTAGTAGGAGCTCCACAGAACGCGATCAAGGAAAACTTCGCAACAGGGGTATGACTCGTCGAAAGGAAGGGTATTCTGAGAGAAGGGTGATAGAGAAAAGAAACCGAGGGAGAAGATAAGCCTTTTGGTTATAAAGGTTGTGATACAGTATCCCGGAATGGTTAAGATATGGAGAAAAACTCGAAACCGCAGAAGAAGTGGGATCGTGGGTTGACCACGGGGCTGGGCCACCCCACACGTCCAAATTAAAAGGTCCCCTCCCTTCGGGGTGGTCAAAACCGACGCAAACCTCCTTAACCAGGACTCCTCATTTAATTAAATACTATTAATGGGATTTAAAATAGGGTTAAAGGGGTCAAAACATGGTTTACAACCTAATTTGCGCAAAAAGAGGTGCTACTGGAAAACCCGTGGAGAGATCACCGATAGGCTAGGTATACAAGTAGACCAAGCTACCGGTATGCTGAGGCCACTGGTAGGCCGAGCCACCGGTAGGCCGAGCTACCGATAGGCCGAGGCCACCAGTAGGCCGAGCGACTGGTAGGTTGAGCTACCGGTAGGCCGAGCCACCGGTTGTCCGAGCTATCGGTAGGCAGAGCTACGGGTAGGTCGAGCTACCGGTAGGTCGGTAGTCCAAGCCACTGGTAGGCGGAGCTACGGGTAGGACGCGCTATGGGTAGGCCGAGGCCACCGGTAGGCCGAGACACCGGTAGGCCGAGCTACTGGTGGGCCGAGGCCACTGGTAGGCTGAGCGATCGATTGGCCGAGATACCGGTAGGCTAAGGTCACTGGTAGGCCAAGCCACCGGTAGGCTGAGGCCACCGGTAGGCCAAGCCACTGATAAGCTGAGGCCACCGGTAGGTCGAGCCACTGATAGGTGAAGCTACAGGTAGGACGAGGCCACCAGTAGGCCGAGAGACCGGTAGGTCGAGCTACCGGTAGGCCGAGCCACCGGTAGTCCGAGCTACCGATAGGTCGAGCCACAGGTAGGCTGAGCTACAGGTAGGACGATCTACCGGTAGGCCGAGGCCACCGGTAGGCCGTGCCACCGGTAGGCCTAGCTATCGGTGGGCCGAGGCCACTGGTAGGCTGAGCGACCGGTAGGATAAGCTACCGGTATGCTGAGGCCACCGATAGGCCGAGGCCACCGGTAGGCCGAGCTACTGGTAGGCTGAGCTACTGGTAGGCTGAGGCCACCGGTAGGCTGAGGCTACCGTTAGGAGTCTTAACTGAGAAGCTGGGATGGCCTTCCAGACCACCCAGAACACCCCAAACATCATATTTTCACCAAGTAAAGGACCCCCAAAACCCCGGGCCATTATAGCATCCCTCTCCCATGTGCTCTCCTAGAGATTCTCATGCTGCCAACGAACTCGCACCAGAGGAATCGACCAGCCATGAAGGACCTACTCTTATCGATCCTCTATATCTACAGGGAACTCCACAAACCTCGCCATGTCGTCGATGTCTAGCTCACCCCAATCGATAACATGCGATGGATCATGCACGAACCTCCTCAGCTGTGAAACATGGAAAACATTATGCACCCTATGCATCTATGGGTGAAGAGCTAGATGGTACTCCACCTCTCTCACTCTGCTGAGGATCTGGAAAGGTCTGATGAACCTTAGAGATAACTTGTCACCCCGACCAAACCTCTGTAATCCTCATTGGGGTGAGACCCATAGGAATACATGGTCTCCTTCCTCAAACTCCAAGGGTATCCATCTCTTTTCAAAATAAGACTTCTATCAGCTCTGTGTAGTCTTCATCCTCTCTTGGATGATATGCACCTTCTATGTGGTAGCCAATACCAACTTTAGACCCATAAGCGCTGACTCCCCTGGGTCTGTCCAGCAAAGTGGTGACCTGCAAGGTCGCCTATACAGGGCCTCAAATGGTTCCATGTCGATGGTGGAGTGATAGTTGTTGTTGTATGTGAACTCCACTACTGGGAGGTGGTCCTCCCAACTATAGCCAAAATCAAGGACACAAGCACGAAGCATGTCCTCGAGGGTTTGTATGGTTCACTCTATATGACCATCTGTCTGAGGATTAAAGGCAGTGCTCAGGCGTAGATATGTCTCGAATGCCTCCTATAATCCCCTCCACAATTAGGATGTAAAATGAGCTCCGTGATCTGAGATGATCATCAACGGCACCCCATGAAGCTGAAAAATCTCATGTATGTAGAGACATCTCAAGCTATCTACTGATCCCTTCTCTCAAATGGGTAGGAAGTGGGACAACTTGGTGAGTCAGTTAACAATCACCCAGATGGAATTGTGGCCCCTGGATGTACATGATAGACATGTCACGAAGTCCATGCATATACCATCCCACTTCCACTTTGGCACCTCGAGTGGCTGAGCTAAGTTTGTTGGTACCTAATGCTCAACCTTCACTTTCTTACAAATGAGGCATCGAGATACAAACTTTTCCACTGCTTTCTTCATCCACGGCCACCAGTACTGACACCAGAGGTCCTGGTACATATTTTCCACTCCAAGATGCACTACCAAATGGGATGTGTGGAACTCCCTCAACACCTCCTCTAGAAGTGTCATTGGTACCTTGGTGCATCCTCTGAAGATGATGACGTGCTCCCCACATTTATAAAATCCATAAGGATCCTGTCCAGAGGATATCTGAGTAAATTGGGGCTCGAAGTCCCCGACTCCAAGTTGTGCCACTCAAACTCGTTGAATAAGTGGGGGAGTGAAAATCATAGACTGAAAGTAAGTTACTCCATTTCTATCCACAAAGGATATCTGCAATGCGGCTAGCTACTTTGTCTCCTCACTCAGCAATTGTAGACCAGAACTCATGCGGAGTGCATCTACAACTATGTTACACTTCTCTGGAGTGTAGACTATCTCGAACTCATAGTCCTGGAGGAACTCTAGAAATAGTTGTGTTCTCGGGTTCAAGTCCTTCTGTGAGAAGATACACCTGAGACTCTTGTGATCAAAGTAAACATTAAATTGTTCACTCATCATGTAGAAATGCCACATCTTTAGTGAAAATACCACTGCTGCTAACTCCAGGTCATGGGTAGCGTAGTTCTTCTCGTTCTGTCTCAAAATCCATGATCCTTAGGCAATCACTTCTCGCTCCTACATCAGGACACAACCTAGTCTAGTCCCTGATGTGTTGCAGTAGACTACATACCCAATGCCCTCTTCTCGTAGCCTCAAGATGGGGGAACTCTTCAGCCTCTGCCTCTGCTCCTGAAAACTCCACTGGCATCTCTCCATCCACATGAAGAGTTGTCCCTTCTTTTTCAAAGCTGACAAGGGTGTCACGACTCTAGAAAAGTCAGGTACGAATCTCCGATAGTACCCAGCCAATCATAGGAAACTCTACACCTCAATCACACTCATGGGTGGCTCCCAAGAAAGCATTGCCTCTGTCTTCACCAGATCCACTGTGAATCTATCCTCCAAGATAACGTGCCCTAGGAAGTGGACTTCTCATATCTAGAACTGGCACTTAGAGAGTTTACAGAAATTTCTATAGGTGCATGGCGTGATCTTCCTCCAACACTGATTATATTAGGATGTTGTCAATAAAGACTACCATGAAGAGATTGAGGTAAGGCTGGAAGATCCTATTCATGATCCCCATGAACACTTCCGGAGCATTGGTCACACCGAAGGGAATTACCAAGAACTCATAATGGTCATACTGACATTTGAAGGAAATCTTCAATACATCCTTATAATGTACCATGAGATGATGATAGCCTGATCTAAGGTCTATCTTCAAAAACCATCGAGCTCCCTTCAGCTAGTCGAAGTGGTCATCAATCCATGGGAGTGGCTACTTGTTCTTCATGGTCACCTGGTTCAGGCGCCAATAGTCCACACAAAGCCCCAAACACCCATCCTCCTTCTTGGAGGACAAAATCGAGGATGCCCATGGAGAGACACTGGGCCTTATTAACACCTTCCCCTATAAGTCCTCCAACTACACCTTCAACTCACAAAGCTCCACAGAAGCCATCTGATATGTTGGTGTCGATATCAGTGTTGTCCTGGGGTAAAGATCAATATAGAAGTCTACCTATCTACGAGTAGATATTCCTAGAACATCATTAGGAAAGATATCAGCATAATGGTTCACCACTAAAGGATAACTCGTACTCCTCACCTCAACAGCTCTAAGGGTAAGGCTAGCCAATTGATGAGTGATCGGTTGCACCCTCATCTGAGTAAGTCCATCCTGTGTTTCAAAGGTTCCCTTCTTTCTAGTGAAGTAAAAATCCATCCCATACTTGCGGACACACCGCAATTTGTGCCTAAAAATTTCGATCTGAGCATGGATTGTGGGTAGCAAGTCCATAGCCAAGATGAAATCATAAGGCCTCGATGCTACTACTAGGAGATCTCGGCTGAAGATCAGTCCTCCTAGAGTGAGCTCAAACTTTCTTCATCAGTGTTTAATCATCGAATCTTCTCACGTAGGAGTCTCTAATCATAAGGATTGAGCCAATGACTCCATTGGAATCTCCGAGCCCCAAATGAGTTTCATGGAAATAAAAGATTAACTAGAACCTATGTCTATAAGAACTATAGTTAGGGTTGAATATACACAGATCATACTTCTAATCATCTCTGGAGTGTCATGGTTATAGGCCTATGCCTCCTGAAGCTGAGCTTGCTCCTTTCCACCTGCTCCTTGTGGTTGGGGTGGACCAACTGGGTGTGGTGGTGGTAGAACCTCAAACCGTCATCTAAATCTTATTGCACGACCTGGTTCTTTTCCATGTCCAGTTGATCCACATATAATTATCACTACCAATACCTCTATTTTATCTAAAGGTGCCCTGAATAGATAGAAACTTGATCACCACCTCAAGCCAGTCCTTAGCCGCTTGCGAGTCGGGCTCGCCTCGGAACCTGAGGGGTATTTGTCACTGAAACTTCTGTAAGGTATATAGCCTACATGTGTCCTCTATTGGTAGTTCCAATAGTAACTAATGACCAAAGGGCAATGGTATCACTGGAACGATTCTTGAAGGTACCATCTCGAGAAACCGTCCTTGTACTAACGCCTCATCACTCTATAGACCATCCTTATGGTCACACCTTAGAATCCTGGTTTGTTGTCTATGTGGATGCATCTTGAAAGAGAATCAAGATGAACCACGGTAAAAAAGTTATACCTGGTGATCTGACTCAAAAGATATCAAAATAAAAAAAATTAAACACATGAAATTAGTGTTTTCATGTACCGAGTCATAAAACCGAATTCCGGGTCCTGGTGTATGGATACACCAGCCACCGCACCAACACTGGAATCCCTGGACTGAAATATGAACTCAAGACACTTAACACTATTTCTCCCTTAAAAACATAGACTCTTAGTTCTTCCGGTTGAACTAACTACCTTTGACACCACTTTGTCAGGACCCATCCCCTAGGGCCCATGCCGTGACTACCCCAAGCCTTCCTTCTATAGGCCTAGGGTCTGAGACTAGCATCGAGAAGGTGTATCACTAAAATGGGAAGGCATTTTCGTTAAACCTGTACAAACACACAGCTTAAAAACATGACAAAATGCAACCACGAAGTAAAACTATAGTAGTAAAAGTGTGTAATGAAAGTAAAGGGGTCAGAATACAAGTCCAACTGAAAGATACAACTACAATAGAAAATAGTAAGCAGCTTCTGGAATCATAAACCAAGGT
Organism: Viscum album; assembly: GCA_963277665.1. Lineage (NCBI taxonomy): Eukaryota > Viridiplantae > Streptophyta > Magnoliopsida > Santalales > Viscaceae > Viscum > Viscum album. Next base: position 136,767,118 of record OY728128.1, on the reverse strand, counting down.
TCCTACCTAAAGTTTAGGTACAAATCATCCCCATGTCTCTCCACGTCAACTGTCACCGCCTTCCACCGTCAGGTCCTAGCTTCCCGAGTCTCAATCAAGGCTGACCATCGTCTCCACAAGACTCAACAAGGTGTGGGAAAATCCTGTGCAGGGGTGAGTATAACAATATTCAGTAGGGACCCGAGACCCCCGAAGTTCTCTCAGAATTCCACAAAGGAAAACCAAAAATCATTATCTCAATCACAAAGCACAAAGAAAAAAACACAGCTCAAACCAGGTAAACAACTCATAGTTTAGGAATAAAGATAATTAGCCCTAAGCTATATCTTTTAATTCCATTAGGAACTTTCCACAAATGAACCACAAGGGAGTTGTTCCATTGTCAATCCACACAGGTTCGTATATCACTGATCTATGATAGTCCTCTCTAAGTCTGGTCCTCATAGGGTCGCACACTTTTGATCCACATAGGGTTGCTAGAATGTTTATCCACATATGGTCGCTATGGTGGTGATCCACAGAGGGTCGCTAGATGCTGATCCACACAGGGTTACTGTAACAGCCCAAGATTTTATAAAAAAATATTCTTTTTAATTTTATTAATGTCTTGTGTTGTACGCTACACCAAAAGGAGCTTGCACAACACACATCCTTGACTTGCCTTGCATTACACGCAATCGCGACCTTCCTCGATAGCGTGTGTTGTACGCAATACCGAGTTTCACTAAACAACGATATGCTATAACAATATTATTAAAACTAGCCGTTATGAATAGTAATAACCACTTTTTGAAATCCAGTAAATCTTATTTTTCAAAATGAACTTTATTTTTGGATTCGGAGTATCGAATTTATCCTAAGGTGAAATTTTGGTACTTTTCGGATAACTTTCATATTCTGATGAATAGTGAAAATTACTAAATTATAATTAAAAACAACTTTTTTAATCGAAATAATTAATAGTGATAAATCATTAATTAGAGTGGTTTTAAAGTATATTTAGAATATATTTTTACAATTTAATACAATGTTGGTCATTGGATGTAATTTCACATTTAAACTAGACATAAACAAGTGTCAATCTTTTGATAGATATTGTTTCTTAAAAACACGCTATTTGTTTTAACAGCGGGATTTAATTATAAAATTAATTAATACAACTTTTATGTTATGAATTTGGTAAAGTAGACTTCATTTTTGAATTTGGAATATGAAATATAGCTTGGGATGAAATTTTGGCATTGTTCTGAAAAACATCAATTTTTGATGAATAGTGAAACTACTAAGTGGTAGGTTAAAAACTGAATTTTGCATAAAACTTAATTTTACCGCTTCTGTGAATGGAATTTCGAAAATCCGAGAGACACGGTTAATATCAAGGACTAAAATGTGGTTCAATGAGATGAAAATAATTTTTTGGTGAATAGTAACTTTTTACTTTTTTTTACCACGGTTAATAGTAAATAAGGTAACTAAGGGTAAATATGATATTAATATTACCCTAACAGATGTCCTAATTCTATTGGACAAGTGTAATTCGACCAAAAACAAACTTAGGAATAAAATATGACCATTTAGGCCCACTTGGATTAGATTAGGACATTTATTATTAATTTATTTAAAGAAGGGTTAAAATAGTTAAAATCAAAGTTTAATAAGTAAATCATTTTTAATATGGGGTTATACATAAGATAAATTAGATTGTAAATATTCATTAGAAAGCTAAAAAGATTTCCTACATGATGGTATTTTATTTGTAATTTTTAGACATCAAATAATTTAATTTATTTATGACACAAAGATGATGCAGTAATTATCTTATTAATGAAATATTGACAAAATTGATAATATAAATACCAAAATAAATGTAATTTAAGACTTTTTATGAATTCCACTAATTTTCTAGGTTACTATGATATATTAGTGTTGATTTAATCAACTTGGTTCGAACATATAATTCTGTTATGACTTTCACAAAAATCATATATCAAATAGTGTCAAAATTGACACAAAATAGTTTTTAAATCAAATATTATATTATTAATTGTTATTTTATTCCTAAAAATCTAAGGTTCGGCCACATGACTTAAATAAGGATATATGTATTAATAATATACAATTTGGGGTTCGTTTGGCATGTTATAGTAAGTTTATTAACCATATAGTGAAAGAAAACAAAAAGACACAGTAAAAGTTAAATTATTTAACTTAGAGTTAAATCTAATTGATAAGGTTAAAATAATACCCTAAACTTGTCTAAATCCTATTGGTTGATAGGATTTCGACCCATCCCCACTTTAGCTTCGAAATAAGACCCTTTGGAACCATTATAAACCGATTTTGACTTTAATATAAAATAATATTTTGAGATATTCCTAAGGTGCCCCTCTCCTCCCTTATAAAAGGGCACCTCCTCCCCCTCCTCCTCACACCAATTTGAGCACTCAAGCTCGGCCAACCCCTGCCATTTTCCCTTCTCCACTTCCCTAGAATAATCCTAGAGGTCCTGGTCTTCTTCAAAGACCAATCTTAGTTCCCTAAGTGAAGGATTCAAAGAGGCGTTTCAAAGAAGAGGTAATAACCATTACCGATCTTTTCAATTTCTTTCTTCTTCAACTTCTTCTTCTTTAGTTGTTTCATGATAAAGTAATAACATCAGTATTACTTACATACTGATATGTTATTATAAATATGAAACAACCCTAATTAACCTTCTATCCATCCTACGGAAAAATGAAATCACCGCGCGTGCGTACGTACGGAATACCGTCTCCACGCCGTGGTGTAATCTATTTTCCACCATAACCTTACAAGGATGGGTATAATGGTGTAATGAGTAACTATATATGATTATTATGAAGTAATATTGATACTGAAATAATATATATATATATACTCCAATACAATTCCACGATCATAGGAACGATATCATCACTCGTGCGTACGTACGGAATACCGTCTCCACGATGTGATGCGACTCGTTCTACATGATCTTCATTTAATAATGATTATATAAATGAATTGAATGAATGAATATGGTATATACTACACTAATACCATTATAGAAATGAATTATCTATAACCTAAAGATAAGAATAAGAATTTACTCGACAAAACACGCATAAGAACAAAAAGTTATAAAGACCCGAGTAACAAGTAACAATGAAATATTACTAACAAGAAGCTAATAATATGACCATATATGATATCATATAAATATGTATGATTCTGGAATAAGTCAATAACATTATTTAAACCATTATACAGGAGCTTCGGACACGTACAAAGCTAATCGGACCTAAGGTAAGGGAAAATATCACAATCTCACTTTTATCCGAGATTGTTTTTACTTTGGTAATTACTGGGGTGTATTTTATCATCCACATCCATGTTCCCTCGATATGTAATATTATTTCCTTCCTTCTACAATAGTTTATATCCAATTTTACCCTTCGGTAAGTTTTTTTTGTAAAAGATATGAAAGGAATCTTTTGTCGTTTTTCGTACGAGGTACTTTTTTGACTTTTCCGACAAAAGTTAGAAGAATGTTTTTTTTAACTTATACGGCATGAATGGATTTTTAAAACATTATTTCCAAGAAGATTCCTTTACAAGTTTTCAAGTTTATTTTTAATCAACTTCTTTTATTTTAAAGTTGTATGACATGTTATGAAAGGAAAAATGTTTTTTGAAGAAGAAAGGATATTTTCCTCAAGAATGGAGTTCAAGTGTTTTATCAAAATTATTTTCCATCTAAGATAATAAAGGGTTCTGTTTTATCCCTGTTATTAAATTGATTTGATCATGTTGTGATGGAATTATTTTTATGAATTCCTTTATCTTATATGAATTGATTTATGATGTCATGAGGTTTCAAGAATCCCATTTTTGTTACATGTGTTATACGATGATGTATGATTTATGATTATGTGGCACACATAAGAAAGGATTCATTATAAGATGGGTGGGACCTATATCTCCCTCCAATGCATTGGGTAATGATTTTATATCTCATGAGATAGACATGGCTGGAACGGAAGGTTATTTCGGTTCAGTGATACAGGACTGAAACGAGGAGTGAACTCGGTTCAGAAAGGGACTTTGTCCACTAAGATAGTCTTGGCAATGAGTCATGACTAACAAGAAATGATTTTCCATGATTATGTGTGCATGCCACAAAGTTTCAAGTTTTATGTTATGGGGATCTCATTTTCACTTCTATGATTTATTCCATGTTAAGATATTATGATCTCTTTTGCAGGTTTTGATTTTCAAAAAGATATGATATGATTTTTATTTCCTTTATTTTCCCTTGCTGAGCATTTGAGCTCACCCTTTTATGTTTTCTTTTCCCTAGGTCAGGAAGATGGATATTAAGTAGAATATGCTAAAAGGGACCCTAGATATGATGAAATAAATGGGAGACACTGTAGAAGATTTATGAACCAGTTGTTTATGTTTCCCAGTTTCTAAAGACACTATACCTATACGGTCCTTTGTGGTTTTGTCATATGTTGTAATAAGTGTGCTTCAATTTTGAAGTATTAACAATGTATGTAAAGTATGGGTCGTTATAGTTACTATGATGATGATCCACACAGGGTCCCTAGATGCTGATCCACACATGGTATCTATGATTTTGACTAACACAGGGTTGCTAGATGTTGATCCACATAGGGTCGCTATGATGCGGATCCACACTAGGTCGCTACTCAGATGACAGCTAGCCACAGGATTCACCGCACCCGGTGTGCTTGAGTTTTGTAGTATCTTCTCCTTTCGATAGTATTCATGCCTAAACTACTAAAAAGTTCAACAAATTAGTAACCCAAATTACTGTCATGTCATAAGGGTTCCTATGCAATAGACGGTGCGTCAATCGGACGTCCATTCTGTGAGTTATAGACATATTTGTGTCAAGTGCTTGACTGGATTCAGGTACGATCCAACCCAATCTTACTCCAAATTTTTTCAAAACCAAATTTGAGTATCTCAAAATGATTTTCTCAATCCAAGTATCCTAGCACCATAGATGGTTTTTCAAACAAATGTTTGGTTCGCAAGATACGGCTCATTAAGAAAAACTGGTCTGAAAGGGGTCTGGGTCCAGTCCGACCCGGTCGGACCGACCCGACCGGACCTAGTTTGGGATCGACCCGGCCTGGGCCAGCCCAGTTAGGTTGGGCCATGGTGGATCGGCCCTCTGGTAGGTATGACCCATGTGAGGGTCATGCATTGTTCCTATAGAATTGATCAACAAGTCGTTCGGCTATTAATTGGTGGCACTGGGTGGCACTGTCTGGCGGTCTGTAAGACCCACAGGGGGCAGGTCACCTCCCTTCGTTCCGGATTTAAATTCATGTTCTGCCTCACCATAGTTCATGATGGTGCGCCACATCTCCCCTCTGCGGCCATCCGAGATTCAGCTACCTGTCCATCTGTCCCGGCACCGCCCCCCTTCCACGATCGGCGAGCGCCGGTCACCGGTCGTCGGGGCTGCGCCGGAAGATATTCCCCGAGCCACCGGGTGAGATCTGGTGGTCCATTTTCCCTTCCTCTCATGCCTATGGGCCTCCTAGGATATCTTCATCGATACATGGCTCCCTGATTCAAGGTCCTGTCGAATTTGTAAATTCATCCTCCGATGAACGCAACAAGAATGAAGCAGGAGAGGGTATGGGCCTTGTTCGTTTGGACCACGCCTTCCATGTTAGCATCTTAACTGGAAGTAGAAATTTAATTCATCAAAGATAAACATTAAATAATATTCCCCAAACCTTGATATTCATTGGGGACGTCGCAGTGGGGGGTGAAAAATCCTTGTTCGTGGAAGCTTCTCGCATTCATCGATCCCAGTTCGATTCCTCTGTTCTTCGTTGGGAGGGTTCTTCGTCGGTGCTTCATCGGATTTCTTCAATGGGTTTCTAAAACCCATGCCCATGATTTAATTTTAAAGGGTGATTTAGGATATTAAACCCCCTTTCAATAAAAGGCTCATTAAATAGTGCGATTAATGAATCACCTTAAATTACAAGAGATGTGGTTACACATCAATGTATAACTGGGAATTTAATGTCCCTCATTAAATGCCCTACCATCTCCATGGGTCCCTCCACTATTACTCAAGTGATAGTAGGAAGAAAAAAATAACATAACATGTAATTTTATTATTCTTTCAAATCTCCAGAAAACTAACTTTTTCACCCGACCTACTATTGTCGAAGTGAATCCTCCCTCAAGTGAATACCGACATTGTGGATTCAACAGTTTCATCATATTTTAATTCCGAGAATTGGTCCAAAAGTTATAAAACTCCACTCATAAGTTTATTGAACGTACCTTAAAAAATTCAAAATTCCATTTCGGGAACACCTGGCCTTGAAATCAGGCGCCGTCAATTTTTGAAGACTCATAATAATCCCAAATAATTTAAATATATATATATATATATGGAATTTTTCGTGTCTTTAAAAAATATATTAATTAAAGTAGCATTTTTATATCATATATATCAAAAAAATTCACTAAAACCATCCTTAATACATTTCATGTAGTGTGTGAACTAATCACATCGCTTTGAGGGGCGGTAGTCCACACTTCCTCAAATGAAATTAGCGTATTTACACAAAATAGAAAGTATAAATATATGAATTATAATATAATTAAATAATATTAAAGACATTATAAATATTATATATATCATATATAAATATAGTGACCATCATAATTTCCATCATGAGAGGCGGTTAGAGAAAAATGAACAATCATCTTTTCGTGAGGCGGTAGTTCTCTGTACACATAAACAGTTTATTCGTTACCCATTAGATGGAAGTGTGTGTAAGTTTATGTTGAAAAATTATCATAAAAAATAATCTTATATTTATTATAATGTTCTTTTTATACAATAATGTAATAATAATATTCTATGGAGCGCATAAATAAAATAAAAAAATGATCTTGAGGAAGGATGTTTCCTCTTCTTCGGGTAACTCCTTTTGGTTTGCACCAAAGGGATTACATGGATTGATTTCTGAAACCATTGAATGATTATAGGATGATGGGATAGATTTTCAGGAGATATTGGTGTATATATTTGTTGAACCAAAGTGTCTTGATTGTTGTGAAGAAGTGGTTGGAGAGGAGGCCTTTTTATAGTGTAGGAGGAGTGGCACTCTTGTAAAACCCTGGAAAAGGAATTCCACCCATATTTCTCCCATATAAAGTGAATTTTATAATGGTAAAAAGTAGATAAAGGTAGTATAAGGTATAAATATTTCCATCTAATGGATTTTTGAAAATTTTATAGGTCGTTTTGGGTCTTAAATTTAAGGTTTAGTACTTTGTTAACGTAATTTTTCTCTTAATCAATTTAATTAAATTTAATAACTTTCACTGATATTTTTGGTCAAAAACTAAGTTGATATTAATATAAATTATAAATTATTATAATTAAAAATATATAATATATTTTTCTAAATTTCAATCACATATTTGGTAAAAATTAATTTAAATTTAATCCCATAGATGGGACGATAATGCGGGTTTTTAAAGTAAAATCATCCTAAAAGTTTTCTATGATTTTATACACAATTTCAAAGAGAAATTTCTTCCAGTGAACTCAATTGGATTAATTAATAATAATATGATCTAATAAAACATTAATCCAATTTAAAATATAATTTAACCTTATACATAAATTAGATGACAAAGTAGTTTTGAATTAAAATTCAGTATTTTTCATTATTCATCAAAAAATAAAACTTCCTAAAAAAATTAACCTAACCTAATTTTTATGTTTATATTTTCAATAATAAGTTTATTTTAACATATTATATTTATAAAAGTTCACAAAATTTATATTTAAAATATGTTCTCCATTAAATGGTGGTAAAACTGCTATTATAAAAATATAGGTTTTCATATGTAGTATGGGTATGTTATCATATTATGCATATAAAATAAATTGGATGAATATAAAATATATTTGTTTGAATATATAACATATAAATTTATTTAATATAATTCGATAGTATTAATTAATTAAATTTATAAAGATAAATCTTCTTTTTTACTTAAAAATAGTCTCTTATAAAATCATTCAGTTTATATTCATTTGGTTTCTATATTCTTTTTAAATTAATAGGTAACCAATGAATTAAAATATAAGTTATTTAATCCTATAATGTTAAATTCAATGGTTATGTTATATCTTATTAAATAATTATATTTTAATAATGAATTATTGTTTGGTAACACTCGATCTTGGGTGTTATGCAAGCCATTGAGGAAAGTTATTCTTGCATATAACATAAGATAACTTCAATGTTTTGTGTAGATAAATCTAAAATTTATGTTTATTTTAGTGCATGATTAAATCAGTGTTGTGTATAACACAAGCCAAATATAGTGCTTTAAAATAAAATAAATTATTTTCAGTGTTGCATGAAATGAAAAATATGAAAAATATTAAATTAATTCAAAAAAATAATTCACAAAATCTTAGGGTGTTACATTGTACCCCCCCCCCTAAAATGAATTTCTTTATCGAAATAAATCTAGGTTATCAAATGTTTAATACTTGAAAGTTTCTTTCATAGAAACCCACATCATAAATATGAACACTAAAACTTCTTTTAAAAAAGGAAAAGATGGAACCGCAACAGTTACCCCAAGTAACTCATAACTAGATTCCCACATTGGAAAACATAGGTCATAAGTTGAAACATGGAAATTGGATAGAAATATAACCATTGTGTTTTTATAGAGAGTGATAAAGAATATGGTTTGTAGAAATAGAATAATCACAAAGCTATAAATCGATAATGATCTAAGGGTTTATTTGATTCGTCAAAAACAATGGAACTGGGATAAAATTTTTGGTTTAAAGATCATTTTTCCTAATGTTGAATAATTTTAATGAAAATATATACTTACATGATTTGAAGAAAAACATACCCTTCATTCCACCTTGATCAACTTCCAATTCATCTCTCATTCCAAGAAATAAAGATGATTTTTTCATTCCTAAAGCATTAACAGATCATGATATCCATGATAAGTCATCCCATCTATTTTTATGCACTGTCAACACAAAGTGGTTAGAACATGTCACCCAATATCCATGAATCATCATGTGGTGAGATAATACTTTAATCTCACAAACATAATCTGAAGTTTAATGTATAATTTCCATAAATGGTTATCCTTATTTCCCTTCTCAAAGATGAAAATCCAAAACATTAGAAATAAATTCATGAAGTTGGCTTAAAATTGATTCCCCATATATCAAAAAGTGTCTCTAGGTTGTCACATTCCAAACATGTGAATACCTTCATGAAGTATTCTCTTAAATCATGGTAATTAACTTAATTTCAATAAATCCTTAATAAAAATATGTATTTTTCCTTATTAAAAAGTATATTAGATATATTCCTTAAATCCAAGAATGTTGTAAACATAATTAATGATAGCATAAACACTTTTCAATAAGTCCTTAATTTGTTCCAAGGTAATCAGTACCATCTAATTTACTTATACATATCCCACATATCATTATCTAAAGAACATTATCTTAACATAAGAAACATATTAAGTTTTATCTTCCCTTAATCAAAATATCACATTTTCATTAAATCACTTTTCTATCCCATTGGAAAAGGACACATCATCCTATTACTTGATTCCTCTGTCCTTTCACATTTCACATCTAGTCTAATCATCAGCAACAATATAACCATTATGCATACCACCTTGATGATTAAATTCTTGATTGTTACACTTGTTAAATTTCTTTACATAATGATCATTTCTTCCACCACTTAAATAATTTAACCTTCAAGGATGTTGTAGGCAGTCCAATATTCTCATTCATTATGTTAACTGAACTCTTTATTTTTCCTCTATAATTACTTTCTTTGTGTCCTTATTTTCCATAGTCAAGACATTTTCACATTCCTCTAATACATTAACTTGGGTGGTTCCTTCCACATTCTTAACACAAAGGAAACTAAATCCCCATTCATCAATGTTCTCCATTACCTGAAATCTTGGAAACCTCCTTTTTTATATTCCCTAGTGATACCGAGAGTTGGTTAAGGTACACATTTTTAATCATGATCCTTGAAAACCGATGAGTCATGATCACAACATCCTTCACTCTAGTGATCAAATCATTTTACTTCTCATCAGAAAATTTTTCATCACATTAAACATTAACCTAGTCTTTTATAGTTCTTTCTAATATCTAATACCAAAAATCATAGTGTGATAAACACTTATCACAGTATAAAACCATGTAATCATGAAAAACAATTTATAATAGGATGTCAAAATTATGACACCATTCTTAATCTATGACACCTCAGGTTTATCGTTGGTTATTTATATACAATATCTCTTTAAATACTTCATAATGATTCATTAAGAGTTTGTGAATTCCGAATGCATATCCCCTGGGAGTTTCAAACTAATTGTGCACCAAGGTCCATTATCATGTACCAATTTACATTGAGTTAGGACCAAAATACATTGTCGGAGTTATTACTCCTAGGTATATTTGTGCTAGATCCATGTCCACTTGTACTATCTATAAATATAAGTTTTATTAGGAAACCACTAGCTCTATCCTTTACCAAAATTCAATGACATTTTCTTAAATGTTAATTCATCCTTACACTTATCCTTAGAGACATCCCTAGACGTATCCTTATAAATATAACTATAGATCTCACTAATGTTTTCTCATCCTAGTTTCCAAATTTTGGCTAAACCTTTTATATGATACCAACTATAGAGACCCTCACTTTTTATACATTTACATTACATAACTTTTATAAAATATTTAAAACATTATACAAAAAGGCTCCCAAATACTGTACTATTTTAGTGCCTTTGGAGACATGGAAATTTTGACACTGGTACAAAAGAGAGCTACATTATCACCCACTAGGTTATTTATGACTAGAACACTTATTAGACACATCATACTTAATACATATCTTAATAACCTGTGGAAGGAAACATAAAAATGGGTGAGCTAAGATGCTCAGTAAGGGTAAAAAAATGGATACATGTAACCATAAACATGACCATAGGGGTATGAGAACATGATCATAACATTATAAGATCATAACATACATATCAAAGATCATAAACATGAATCATGAAATAAATTTTATAAGTTCATAAGACATGAGTCATGAGGAGATAAAGAACATAAGCCATGAAAACATAGCATTGGAATAAGACATGGAATTATAGTAGACACATAAGAATATAAAATGATTTCTATAGTAGTCAAGAAATTGTTGTCAAGGCCATATTGGTAGTATGGTTTTACTTCACATACCATCTTCATAGTCATGGTTTACTCCCATGGCCATCTCAGTATTCAAGGATCGCCCCTAATACAATCTTAGTAGTATTTTTTTAATCCTCATACCATATTGGTAGTCATGGTTCACTCTCATGTCCATCTTACTAGTCAAGGTTAACTCCCAAGAGTATCTTAGTCTATATCATGAGATATAGAACTTTACCCAATGCATTTGAGGGAGATATAGGTCTTAGCCTTCTCATAATTAAATCATACATACATGTTCCACAAAATCATAAACAATCACAACATAACCCATGAAATTAAATGGGAATCATAAACATGTAATCATATCATAACCTGTGGAAAAAATGCAGGTTTCATAATCATTTCATAAAAAACATAACATGTGAAAAGAAGCGAGTTTCAAAATCATATTACCCATGAAAGATAAACATGTTTTAAAAAAAATCATTCAATGAAAACATAAAACATTAAAATAAATAACATTAATAGAAACATTGAATCATTTCCCCATAAATTAATGAGTAACACCAACAGATGTCATTGATGGGAAATAATTTTAAACTATATTTAAAAAAAATATTTAGGAAAATATACTTTCTTATTTGAAAAATTCATTTTAAAACATAGAACCTTTTGAAAAACACTTCCTTTGAAAATATATTGTGTAACACCCAAAGCTTCCATGATACACTTCTCTTTGAATAATACAGTAGCGTGTGTTTTACGCAACTTCGAGTTCTAACACACACCACCCCCAATCAAACTAGCCGTTATGAATAGTAATACCCACTTTTTGAAATTTTATAAATTTTATCTTTTGAAATGGATTTAATTTTTGTATTTGTAATATCAAAATTAGCTTAGGGTGAATTTTTGGTACATTTCTGATAACTTTCATATTTTGATGAATAGTGAAAATTACTAAATTTTAATTAAAAACAACTTTTTTAATCAAAATAATTAATAGTGATAAATTTTCAATTTTAGTGGTTTTAAAGTATATTTAGAATATATTTTTACTATTTAATACAATTTTGGTCATTGGACGTAATTTCACATTTAAACCGGACATAAACAAGTGTCAATATTTTGATAGTTATTATTTCTTAAAAACACGCTTTTTGTTTTAACAACGGGAATTAATTTTAAATTAATTTATGCCACTTATGTATTTTGAATTTAGAAAAATGGATTCCATATTTAGAATCACGAGTTCCAAATTTTTTAAATAGTTAAATTTTATTTTTAGACATTTTGAATAATTACTTCGGTAAATATTTTATTTACCATGGTTAAAGGGTAAATCCGGTAAATAAGGGTAAAAAAATAATATTATAATAATAATAAATTACCCTAAAACGTGTCCTAAACCAATTGGTTGATACATTTCCAACCATGGGCATCTTTGGGTCGATTTTTGAACTTCTTGGATCCACTTGTAAGTGATAATGACACTTTCTATTAATTAAGTTAAAGTAAATACAAAAATGACATAAGCCTATATCTTTTAGAAAAACAATTTTTATATATGGTTATATATGTTATATTATTGACTATAAATATTCATTAGAAATATAAAAAGATTTCCTACATAATGGTATTTTATTTATAATTTTTAGAGATTTAATAATTAAATATAGTTATGACACAATAACGATGCAGTATTTTCCTTATTAATGAAAGAATCAAATAATTGGTATTATAAATGTTAAAATATATATAATTTAAAAATTTTGATGTCATACAAGAATTTTATTGGTCAATATGATATGTTATTATTTCTTAAATGAATTTGGTTCTAATTAATAATGATTTTAAGACTTTAAAAAATCATTTATTAAATAATGTCAAAATTGACATAAATGAGTTTTTAAAACAAATATTATATTATTAATTGATATTATATTCCTAAAAATCTAAGGTTCGGCTAAAAGACTTGTATCATAATATTTGTATCATTAATGTACCACTTTAGGGTCTCTTGGATGTATATAGTAAGTTTATTAACTGTATAATATAAAAATACAAAGAGACATGGTAAATGTCAAACTAAATAAGTAAGAGTTAAAACTAAAAGATAAGGTTAATAAAGTGACCCAAACCTATCTAAAACCTATTTTTTGAGTTTTTTTAGACCCATAACCACCTTATAATTTAAATAATACAATTTGGAACCATTATAAACCAAATATTAATTTTTTATAAAATAATATTTCTAGCTTTTCCTAAGGTGCCCCCCACCCCTCTTATAAAAGGGAACTTCCCCTTACCTCTAATTCACACCTTCAAAGCCTTTTGTCTCAGCCAAAACCTGACCAAATATCCTCCCAACTTCCCTCAATTAAACCTAGAGGCCTTATTTTGATCAGAGAGCCAACCTAAGGATCCCTTTTGATCAAATCAAAAGAAAGAACCCGAAGAAGAGGTACTGTTTTCACCACCCTCTTTCATGTTCCTTTCTTCATCCACTTATTATTTCATTATTATTTACATTATAAAGTAATAAATATAGTATCTTATATATAATTTGATGTTATTATAAATATGGTACAACCATATTCAGTATTCTATCAATCCTTTGAATGACATGTCACCATACGTGCGTACGTACGGCTTACCGCCTCCACGTCGTGGTGTAATTGTTATTCAAAACATTATTATTTGGATGGGTATGATAATGATGTGTAATTGAAGTAAATAATAAATATAACATTATAATTATTCTCTATATATGATATAACATCCAATTATATATTATTTTATTATCAATACAATGATATTGTCGCTCTTGTGTACGTACGGACTACTGTCTCCACAAACACGATGAGATTCATTTCCCATCGTATCCATTCAAGTATAATTCTCATTTGATGATTAAAAATAATGTTTAAGGACTTGATATCATTCTGTATATTAATAAGATACAACCTATCCATAACAAACATGACTTATGTAACAAAACATATAAAATAAAACGAGTAAGTTAACACCCGAAACGACGATAATACTAAGATATTATTAACAAAGAAATGTTAAAAGATCTTATATGATATCTTATTAATGTATATGATTATTTAATAATTTAATAAAAATTATTTCACAATTACAAAGGAGGTTAACCTACCCTCAACCAAGGAAAAGTACAAGGTAAGGGTTAATTTCAGAATCCCTTTATTATCCAAGCTTGTTTATACGTAATTATCTACTGGGACCTCTTTATCATCCACAACCATGTTTATTAAAAATGTACTTCAAATCGTTCTTAATATTTTACAGACTATGGTTTAAAGTCATTTATACCCTTGTTTGACTTTTTAGAAGATGTTTATAAAGGAATCTTTTCGTCGTTTTCCAAACAAGGTCCTTTTTAATCGTTTCGACAAAATTAAGGTAAGAATGTCTTTTTTTACTTATACGATGGGTGTGGATTTTTTCCGCCGTTATAAAATTGTCGAAGCTTCCCTTACAATCATATAAGAATATTTTCAAAGTAACTATTTTCTTTTATAATTATGTGACTTTTAAATGATTTAAAAAAAGATATATTTCTCTAAAATAGTTTTGATTTCATCTATGTCAACATCCTTTGATGGATTTTAAACATATTTGAAGTTGATTCATTATGATACAAAACTTCCATATTATATTGAAGTTTTTTTGATATGTTTGATTGTGGATGTGTTATTTTTATACAATTCATGGTTTATGGAGAATGTATTTACTTTTCATATGCTAGTTTTAATACGAATGTTTATGTTATGTTTAAACCTGTTCATATGAGAAATGCATTGGACTTAATAAGTGATGGGTGGAGCCCGCTATAGCTCCTCGATGCATCGGTAGGTCTCATGAGACAAACTAGTGTCTTGGAACAAGGCCTTGACAAAATCTTATTTTTAGTCTTGGAACAAGGCCTTGACTATGTGGTTATGATAGTCTGGCATTATGAATTCCATAATTATGAAAGTGCTTATTGATATTGCATGTTATTATTCGACTAGTAAAATATCCATGTGAATAAGTAAATGGAATTATTTCATTTTATTTTTTCCATATTATGATGAAGTTCAAGTTTAAAATTATTTTGTTTTAGTTATACATTTCCTTAAATGTTTATGCTTATTTATGAAAGATTCCGCTCTATTTTTATCCTTAATGATCATCTGAGGTCACCCCTTTCTATGTTTTATTTTTTCCCAGGATGTGAAGAAGTATTTTATGACTGACCTGTAGGGATAGTCTGAGGGGATATGAGTGTGGACTATGGAGACTATTTTTTATTAGTTTTTCATTTTATGATGTAATGTAAGACTTATTAATGTAACTAGTGTTTCCAAGGATACTAAACTAATCAGTCTTTCAAGACTTGATCTTTTGTGATCATGCCAATGTTATGTAATAATACACCGACTCTGGGTAACTAGGGTCAGGGCATTATTGTTGGTATCAGAGGAAGTTTAGTACAAACCTTGTAAGCTATATTTAGATAAACTCCGATTATATCACATAGACCTAATATGTACTTTGAGGATTAGTATAGAAGAAATTCCTAGAATTTTGGTACTGTAGAGATTTTGTGAGTTTTCTGAGCAATACATCCCTGGATGGATACGAGCAGGTAAAGGTGGCTCTAGAACAGATGTGCCTAGGGGTAAAACCCAAAAACACTGCTTTGAGCTAGACTTGAATGGGAACTGGTGCATGACAACGGGCCTTGTTTCACTCTTGGTTACGAAACTCCCAGGGGATATGCTTAGGATAATTATCATTTTCTTTACAAACCATTATGAAGGGCTTATGAGTATATACTTCCTTAATGAAAACATTTTTTATGATTATGGATTATATCCATAGACTGTTCAATTTATGTTAAGTGTTTTACAAGTTTGGAATTATGTATTTCGATTCATAAACTAATCTAGTTTATGCCATTATTTAGAAATGGAACCAAGTGGAAGGAATGGAAACTATATCAATGCATGCAATCCACGTCGGGATTTTACTCCTGCTCAAGATAATTATAGAGGAGATGGTGATACAACTGGTACTAATCATCTTATCACCATAATGGGATAACTCACTCTGGTTATGAATAATAACCTTACCCATATGGAGCACCCTGATCCGCAGCATGGAGGATCAATGTCAGATTGTTTCATGAGGCAACAACCACCAACATTCAATGGGAGTACAAATCCATTAGTATCTGAGCAATGGATAAATTCCTTAGAGAAAATATTCCTTTCTTTGGGGGGTAGTGAAATGGAAAAGGTTATCATGTAAATTTACCGCCTCACTAGAGATGCTGATCAATGGTGGTCATTGATTCAAAACATGAAGGAAGATGATGAAGTATCAAATATGGAATGGAGGGAGTTCAAAGATATTTTCTTAGAAAAATACTTTCTCGTGACCATCGAGAAAATATGGAAAGGCAATTTCTGAGTCTGAGACAAAAGGAGGACGAGAATGTCGCAAAGTATGAGGCTAACTTTACAAGGTTAGCAAGGCATGCTGCAGATTATATATGTAACCCAAGAATTAAGATCGACCGTTTATTTAATGGGTTAAAACCATTTCTCCATCGAGCATTGGTCTGACAATCATTCTCGTCATACGAATATATTGTCTCGTGTGCTATCAAGATGGAAAAAGAATTATCTAAGTCTTCCGACTTTAAAGAAAAGAAAGAGAAAAAGAGATATGTTGATCAATCTAGGAATGGAAATAAGGGGAAGAAGGGAAAAGTTGAATATCCATCCTATAGTAAATGTGGGAAGAAACACCCTGGTACTTTCTTGAAGGGAATGGGAGTCTGTTACAAGTGTGGTGAAAAAGGCCACCAAACTCGTTATTTCAAGGGGAAGAAAGAAGCTATCGATATTCAATGCTACAATTGCAGGGAGATGGGACATTATTCAAATGAATTTCCTAAGCGTTAGGGGAACTTACCTCCGAAAGGGTCAAGGGATCAAGGACAAGCTTATGCTATCACTACTGTTGAGGTAGAATCTCCGAATGACGTGGTGGAAGGTAATTTAATGGTTTCCTCAAGTTTAGAAACTGCTTTATTTGATTCTGGATCATCATATTGTTTCATATTTTCCCAGTTTGCTAAAAAAATTAGATTCCAATTTGAATTAACAAGGAATTTGTCAGTCAAAAATTTTAAGGGAAGTATTATTGCAACAAAGTTTTGTGAATCAATCCCCATTAGATCACATAAATGTTCTTTATCCACTGATCTCATCATCGTACCTATGATTGAATTTGATATAATCATCGGTATGGATTAGATTTCGCACCATGATGCGAAAATGTATTGTAAGAATAAGGAGGTTACGATTTTTGACGATGATGATAAAGAACACCTTATCTTTAGAGAAGAATCATCACCACCTGATTCTTATCAAGATACACCCCCAGAAGCTCAACTAAATTAAATTATCAGAGAGGAAGAGAATTAAATAACTATGGGTAGGGAAAGGAATGTTCAAATTGAGGATGTAACTATTGTGAAAGAATATGTAGATGTGTTACCGAAAGATTTACCCAGACATCCTCCAGAACGAGAAATTGAGTTTTCCATTGATTTAATTTCGGTTTCAAGGCCCATATCAAAGACCCATTATAGAATGGCCATTGTGGAATTAGTTGAACTAAAGAAACAACTAGAGGAATTGAGTAATAAGGGATTTATTCTCTAGTGTTTCTCCATGGGGAGCCACTGTCCTTTTTGTTAAGAAGAAAGATGGATCTATGAGGTTATGTATCGACTATAGGGAAATCAATGATATAACAATAAAGAACAAGTATTCCCTACCTCGCATTGATTATTTATTTAACCAACTGCATGGATCTCAATACTTTTCAAAGATTGAACTTCAATCTGGATACCATCATTTGTGTGTGAACAAGGAAGACATTCCAAATACATCATTTCGAACTAGGTACGGGCATTATGAGTTAATAGTAATTCCTTTTGGATTGACTAATGCACCCTCTGTATTCATGGATCTAATGAATAGAGTTTTCAAGGAATATCTCGATGATTTTGTGGTGGTATTTATTGATGATATCTTGGTATACTCCAAAATCTACGAAGATCATGAAAATAACTTGCGCATTATCCTAAAGACTCTTAGAAGACATGAATTATATGGGAAGTTTAGTAAGTGTGAATTCTGGCTTCAGGAGATCTCTTTTCTTGGACATATTGTCTCTAAAGATGGAATCTCTGTTGATCCTTCTAAGACCAAGGCAATCCAAGAATGGCCAGCACCAATGAGTATAACCGAGGTACACAGTTTTATTGGTTTAGTAGGTTATTATCGACATTTCGTCCAGAATTTTGCCCGATTGGCTAACCCATTAACGAAGCTCACACGTAAAGGGGTTAAATTTGTTTGGAAAAATAGTGTGAAGAATGTTTTGAATAACTGAATAGAATATTAGTCAATGTCCCTATATTTACTCTACCATCGTTGAATGATGGGTTCGTTCTTTATAGTGATGCATCGAAGAAAGGACTTGGTTGTGTTCTTGTCCAGAATGATAGGGTTATTACCTATGCATCACGACAGCTGAAAATTCATGAGCAAAATTATCCTACTCATGATATTAAGTTAGCATCTGTAATCTTCGCTTTGAATATTTGTAGACACTACCTCTATGGTGAAAATGTGAGATTTATATTGATCACACAAGTTTGAAGTATATTTTCTCACAGAAAGAACTCAACATGAGGCAAAGGAGATGGCTTGAACTACTCAAGGATTATGATTGCACGATACACTACCACCCGGGGAAGGAAAATAATGTGGCAGATGCTTTGAGAAGAAAGGATCTTGGAGTTTTGAACAAAATGAGAGTTGAAAGGTATCCTATTTTCATGGATCTTGTAAAGATTGATATGGGAATTACCATGGAAGGTGAAACATCAATACTTTTTCAAATGGGTTCCAAACCATCTTTACTAGAAAGTATAAAGAGTTCTCAGGCCAATGATGAAGAGTTTAAAAAGAATATTAAAGCTGTGAATGATGGGATATTGAGTGACTTTTTGTATGAAGATGGAATTTTGAAATTTGGGAGGAGACTTTGTGTTCCCAATATACCTGATCTAAAAAGGGAATTGTTGGACGATGATCATAGTTACAATTTTTCTATACACCCTGGGAGCACCAAAATGTATATAGATTTAAAGGAACATTTTTAGTAGGAAAACATAAAGAGGGAGATTATTGATTTTGTGTCAAGATGTATGGTTTGTCAAAAAGTGAAAGCTGGAAGGCAACATCCTGGAGGAGTCATGCAACCTCTTCCCATACCTGAGTGGAAATGGGATAATATTACGATGGAATTTGTCATGGGAACACCAAAGACTCCTAGAAGGAGCAATGAAATATGGTTCATTGTTGATCGTATTACCAAGTCAGCTCATTTTATTGCTATAAGAGAAGATCTACCACTTTAACGTCTAGCAAGAATATATATTAATGAAGTTTTGAGACTTCATGGAGTACCCCTATCGATTGTTTCTGATTGTGATCCACGTTTTACTTCATGATTCTAGAAAATTCTTCAAAATGCCTTGGATACTAAACTTTGTTTGACTACTGCCTACCACCCTTAAACAGATGGAAAATCAGAGTGGACTATTCAAACCTTAGAAGACATGTTGAGATCCTGCTCACTTTACGTTCAGGGTATGTGGGATCAATATTTACCTCTGGTAGAATTTTCTTATAACAATAGCTTCCATTCAAGTATTCGGATGGCACCATATGAAGCGTTATATGGAAAGAGATGTCGCACACCATCCTGTTGGGATGATGTTGGTGAAAGAAAACTCGTAGGCCCAAAACTAGTGGAGGAAACGATGGAAAAGGTTAAGGTAATCCAAAACCACATCAAAGCAGCTCAAAGTAGGCAGAATAGCTATGCTGAAAACTGAATGAAGGATTTGGAATTTCAGGTAGGAGATCATGTTTCTTGAAGTTATCTCCATGTAAGGGTGTTATACGTTTCGGTAAGAAGGGAAAATTGAGTCCCAGGTACATCAGACTAGTCGAAATTCTAGAATGAATTGGGGCTGTAGCTTACCATTTGTCAATGTCGTCAAGTCTCTCCAAAGTTCACGATGTGTTCCATGTATCATTGTTGAGAAAATACATGCCTCACCCAACGCATGTACTCACCTATGAGGAATTAGAACTAGAACCCGATTTGTCTTATTACGAAGAGTCTTTCAATATTCTTGATACGAGAGAACAAGTGCTGAGAAACCGGATGACTCGTCTGGTAAAAGTTCTATGGAGAAACCATAAGATGGAAGAGGCAATGTGGGAACCCGAGTAACTTATGATGAAGAACCACCTGAGTCTTTTCATGTAGTAGTATTCTAGAAATTTTGAGGAAGAAATTATTTTAAGGAGGGGAGAATGTAACACCCTAATCTTCCACGATACACTTCTCTTTGAATAATACAGTAGCGTGTGTTGTACGCAACTTCGAGTTCTAACACACACCACCCCCAATCAAACTAGCCGTTATGAATGGTAATACCCACTTTTTAAAATTTTATAAATTTTATCTTTCGAAATGGACTTCATTTTTGGATTCGGAATATCAAAATTATCTTAGGGTGAATTTTTGGTACATTTCTGATAACTTTCATATTTTGATGAATAGTGAAAATTACTAGATTTTAATTAAAAACAACTTTTTTAATCGAAATAATTAGTAGTGATAAATTATGAATTTGAGTGGTTTTAAAATATATTTAGAATATGTTTTTACTATTTAATACAATTTTGGTCATTGGACGTAATTTCACATTTAAGCTTCACATAAACAAGTGTCAATCTTTTGATAGTTATTATTTCTTAAAAACACGGTTTTTGTTTTAACAACGGGAATTAATTTTAAATTAATTTCTGCAACTTCTGTATTTTGAATTTCTAAAAATGGATTCCATATTTAGAATCAGTAGGTCCAAATTTTATAAATAGGTAACTTTTATTTTTAGTCATTTTCAATAATTATTTCGGTAAATATTTTATTTACCATGGTTAAAGGGTAAATCTGGTAAATAAGGGTAAAAATATAATATTATAATAATAATAAATTATCCTAAAATGTGTCCTAACCCTATTGGTTGATACATGTCGGAACATGGGCATCTTTGGGTTGATTTTGGGACCCCATGGATCCACTTGTAAGTGATAATGACACTTTATATTAATTAAGTTAAAGTAAATACAAAAATGACAAAAGCATATATCTTTTAGAAAAACAATTTTTACATAGGGTTATATATGTTATATTTTCAACTATAAATATTCATTAGAAATTTAAAAATATTTACTAAATAATTTTATTTTATTTATAATTTTTGGACATTGAATAATTAAATATATTTATAACACAATAATGATGCAGTATTTTCCTTATTAATGAAAGAATCAAATAATTGGTATTATAAATGATAAAATAAATATAATTTGAAAGTTTTGATGACATACACTATTTTTATTGGTTAATATTACATGTTATTATTGTTTAAATGAATTTTTTTTTTGAATTAATAAAGACTTTAAGACTTTAATAAAAATCAATTATTAAATAGTGTCAAAATTGACATAAATGAGTTTTTAAAACAAATATTATATTATTAATTGATATTCTATTCCTAAAAATATAAGGTTCGGCCAAAGGACTTATATAATAATATTTGTATCATTAATGGACCACTTGGGGGTCTTTTGGATATATATAGTACGTTTATTAACTATATTATATAAAAATACAAAGAGACATGGTAAATGTCAAACTAATTAACTAAGAGTTAAAACTAAAAGATAAGGTTAATAAAGTGAAACAAACCTATCTAAAACCTATTGGTTGAGTTATTTTCAACCTATACCCACCTTAGACTTTAAATAATCCACTTTTTAAGAATTATAAACCGAATATGAATTTATTATAAAATAATATTTCTAGCTTTTCCTAAGGTTCCCCTCACTCCTCTTATAAAAGGGCCCTTCCCCTTCCCTTTAATTCACACCTTCAAAGCCTTTTGGATCGACAAAAACCTACCCAAATATCCTACCAACTTCCCTCACTTCAACCTAGAGACTTTAGTTTGATCATAAAGCCAAACTAAGGATCCCTTTTGATCAAATCAATAGAAAGAACCCAAAGAAGAGGTATTGTTTTCACCACCCTCTTTCAAGTTCCTTTCTTCTTCCACTTCTTCTTTATTTGTTATTTCCATTCTAAAATAATAACTCCAGTATCTTCCATATACTGTGATATTATTATAAATATGTTACAACCATATTCAGTATTCTATCTATCCTTTGAATGACATGTCACCATACGTGCGTATGTATGGCTTACCGTCTCCACATCATGGTGTAATTGTTATTCAAAACATTATTATTTGGATGGGTATGATAATGATGTGTAATTGAAGTAAATAATAGATATAACATTATAATGATTCTGTATATATGATATACCATCCAATTATATATTATTTTATTATCAATACAATGATAGTGTCACTCGTGCGTACGTACGGACTACTGTCTCCACGAACGCAATGAGATTCATTTCCCATCGTGTCCATTCAAGTCTAATTATCATTTGATGATTAAAAATAATGTTTAAGGACTTGATATCATTCTGTATATGAATGAGATACAACCTATCCATAAAAAATATGACTTATGTAACAAAACATATAAAAGAAAACGAGTAAGTTAACACATGAAACGACGATAATACTAAGATATTATTAACAAAGCAATATTAAAAGATCATATATGATATCATATTAATGTATATGATTCTTGTATAATTTAATAACAATTATTTCACCATTATACAGGATTTTAACCTACCCTCAACCAAGGAAAAGTACAAGGTAAGGGTTAATTTCAAAATCTCTTTATTTTCCGAGGTTGTTTATACATAATTATCTACTAGGACCTCTTTATCATCCACAACCATGTTTATTAAAAATGTACTTCAAATAATTCTTACTATTTTATAGACTATGGTTTAAATTCATTTATACCCTTGTTTGACTTTTTATAAGATTTTTATAAAGGAATCTTTCTGTTGGTTTCTAAACAAGGTCCTTTTTAACCTTTTAGACAGAATTAAGGTAAGAATGTCTTTTTTTTTTAACTTATACGGCGGGTTTGGCTATTTTCCGCCATTATAAAATTGTCTAGTCTTCCCTTACAAGATTATAAGAAAATTTTCAAAGAAAATTTTTTCTATTATAATTATGTGACTTTTGAATGATTTAAAAAAAGAGATATTTCTCTAAAATAGTTTTGATTTCATCTAAGTCAACATACTTTGATGGATTATAAGCTTATTTGAAGTTGATTTATTATGATACAAAACTTCCATATTGTATTGAAGGTTTTGTGATATTTTTTATTGTGGATGTGTTATTTTTATACAATTCATGGTTTATGGAGAAAGTATTGACATTTAGTATGCTAGTTTTAATACAAATGTTTATTTTTTTTTCAAACCTGTTCATATGAGGAATACATTAGACTTAAAAATGATGGGTGGAGCCTGCTATAGCTCCTTGATGCATTGGTAGGTCTCATGAGAAAAACTAGTGTCTTGGCACAATTCCTTGACAAAATCTTATTTGTAGTCTTGGCATAAGGCCTTGACTATGTGGTTATGATAGTCTGGAATTATGCATTACATCATTATGAAAGTGGTTATTGATATTGCATGTGATTATTCGACTAGTGGAATATCCATGTGAATAAGTAAATGGAATTATTTCATTTTATTTTTTCCATATTATGATGAAGTTAAAGTTTAATAGGCTTTTGTTTTAGTTATACATTGCCTTAAATATTTATGCTTATTTATGAAAGTTTTCTCTATATTGTTATCCATACTGAGCATCTGAGCTCACCCCTTTCTATGTTTTATTTTTTCCTAGGATGTGAAGAGGTATTTTATGACTGACCTAAAGTGATAGTCTAAGGGGATATGAGTGTGGACTATGGAGACTATGTTGTAGTAGTTTTTCATTTTATGATGTAATGTAAGACTTATGAATGTATCTTGTATTTCCAAGGCTACTAAACTAATTAGTCTTTCGAGACTTGATCTTTTGTGATCATGCCAATGTTATGCAATAATGCACCAACTCTAGTTAATTGGGGTTGGGGCATTACATATTTAAAACTTATAAAGGAGGCTGGAAATCATTTTGATATTCTTTTTCCTTGAAAACATATAAAATAAACTTGAAAATATTTTGAAAATATTTTTCCTTGAAAACATAAAAAATAACAGTCAATACCTTTTTAAAACATTTTTCTTTGAAAAAAATAGAAAACTTATAAATAAATATTGAAATTTTTTTGAAAACATTTTTATTTGAATACTTATAAATGAAGCTTGAAAATGTTTTGAAAACCGTTTTTACTTGAAAAATTATGAAAGAAGCTTGAAAACGTTTTGAAATATATTTTCATGAAAATCACTTTAAAATAAAAAATTTCTAGGATATTAGGAAAATATTTTCGTTAAAAAAATAACTTTTTAATATTATAAATAAATATTCAATGGAATTATGGTCATGATGGAGGGTAAATCCGTATGTGTCGAACATTCCTTTTACACAGTAAAAAGTTGAAAAAATGTCTCAACCAGAAAAGGAAGATTCCTTTTTAAATACCATTTTGTTTTAAAAAGGTAAAACATGGGTAAAATTTTCATTTAAAGATCATAGGTAAATAGTGGAATATTTTTTAAAACCTTTTATAAAACATGGTTTTGATGGGATACAGATTTGTTACCGAAGAGAAATGTAAAGTTGGAATTTATTAAAAACACTTTCTTGATCATATTATGTACCAAATAGTAGAAAAATTTTACCATTAGTTGTATATAACATTAATAAACATAAGTTGAGAAACTTCATGATAGTTCTTAAGATATGTATTATAATATTTCATCAATGAAAGCATAATCATAAACAATCTTGATAAATGATGACATTGTTTCAATAAAATCTTACCTCTTGGTAACATTTAATCATACTCCCCTATTAAGAAAATGAAATTACATGAAGCTTAAAATATAATTAAAATAATTATATTCATGATATAACACTTAAAATGTAATTATATACACCTCATAAATGAATTTATGTGCATAACAAAATATGTCTCTCAAAGAGGGAAAATTGAGACAAAACTGTCTTGCTGATTTGGTAACATTTGAAACATTAACCCCATGAAATAAATGTCATATAATTGATATTTAAATACCCATAAAGTAATATATAATACATTAATGGAAATTATATACACTGTATAAAATAAAATTTTGGTGAACATGTCATATATATCATAGATATAAAAAGTGAGATGAAATTCCCTTACCTTATGTATTGAATCTCTTCATACTCATACAAAACTATTGTAAATATAAATTTATTATAAATATATCATAGAACAATATTCTTATATATGATACTATATATGGTTTTATTATGAATTTATATTAACCTCTTGTTAACAATTCTATGTTAAGGTTTCACTTCGGGTACTATCCACTTTGTTCTTCACATGTGTCTTAATTTTAAATATCTTTTGTCCTTATACTTATATCATGATCTATATAATGTATAACATTGTATAAATATCAATTATATTCAGTATATTTTTATTATAATAATCCATATAATATATAAGTATAAAATTTAATACACCATTCATATAGATGGTAGGTCGTATATACGCATGGACACTGTTTCCTTTTTATTTTCATATTGAAAGAAATGGAGTAAATGAAATATATGTATATAGATTTATATATATAATTATTCCAGTATAATTATTATATTATATATACTTTATAAGTTCACTAAATCCATCTTAATATATTAAATGTAGTGTGTGAACGAATCACATCGCTTTGAGTGGGCGGTAATCCACACTTCCTCAAATGAAATTATCATATTTACACAAAATGGAAAGTATAAAGATATGTGTTGAAAAATAATTACCAAAGATTAAAGACATTATAAATATAGAATAAATAATATATAAATATATTTTCCATCATAATTTACACCATGATAGGTGTTAAAGTTAAAAGTGAATGATCATTATTTAGTGAGGTGGTAGTTCATTGTACACATAAACAGTATGCTTGTTTCCCATGAGATGGAAGTGTGTGTAATTTTAGGAAAACACCATAGCATAAAAAATCCTAGTATATTTAGGATAATATTTTTATTATAAAATCATGGAATAATAATAGTTTAGGGATTGTATAAAGAAAATAAAATAAAGGATATTGACGAAGGAAGTTACCTCTTCGTTGGGTAACTCCTTTTGGTTTGTACCAAAGGACTTTTGGGGATTAATTTTTTCCAAAGGTGAGGATTTTAGGTTTAGGGTATTTAATTTGAGGATATATTTGGGTAGATTATGGTCGATCAAAAGTGCCTTGAGATTTGTGAGAAACTAGGAGGAGAGAAAGCATTTTTTATAGTGGAGGAGGAGTGGCACTCTTGTAAATACTTGGAAAAGGAATTCCACCCACAATTTTTCCAGGTCAAGTGGATCCAATAATGGCTAAAAGTAGATAAAAGAGGGGATAGTTTCTAAATATATCCATCCAATGACTTTTTGAAAATTTCCTAGGTGTTTTTGGGTCTTACATTTAAGGTTTAGTACTTTGTTAACCTAATCTTTTCCTTAATCGTAGTAATTAATTTTAATCACTTTCAATAATATTTTTGGTCAAAAAATAAATTGAACATAACAGACATTGTAAATTATAATAATTCCAAATATATAATCCATTTTTCAAAATTCCATTTACATAATTGGTATAAATTAATTTAAATTTAATCTTGCAGACAGGACGACAGTACGGATTATTAAAATAAAAATATACAAAATCTTGCTAAGTTTTTATACCTAATTTCAAAGTGAAATTGATTCCAATGTTCTAAATTTGATTAATTGGTAAAAATGTGATCTAATTAAAATTTTAAAACAATTTAAAATATATCTTAACCATATAAATAAATTATATGAAAATTAATTTTTGAATTTAAATTCAGTATTTTTCACTATTCTTTAAAAAATTATACTTAACAAAAAAATACCGAAGATTTACCCTAAACTATTTTTTTGTTTCTCTTTAAAATAAGAGGTTTATTTTGATATATTATATTTATAAAAGTTTTAAAATTAATATTTAAAATCAGTTCTCCATTAAAAGGTTGTAAAACTACTTTTATTAAAATATAGGTTTTTATGTTTAATATTGGGTATGTTCTCATCTTATGCATATAAAATCAATTAGATGAATATAAAAAATATTTTTATGATTATATATCATAGAAATTTAATTAATATAATTTTATACTAGCAATTATTTTAACTTATTAAGATAAATTTTCTTTTTCACATAAAATAGTCTTTTATAAAATCATTCCCTTTATATTCATTTGGTTTTTATATTCTTTTCTAATTAATAGGTAACCAACGAATTAAACTATAATTTAGTTAATCCTATAATCCTAAATTTAACATCTATTTTATATCTTATTCAATTATATTATTTTAATAATTAATTGTTGTTTGGTAACACTCGGTCTTGCGTGTTAGAAAATCCATCAAGGAAAGTTAGTCACGTGTGTAACATAAGCTAACCTATGTGTTCCATATAGAGAAATATAAAATTTATGTTGCGTGTAGTGAAAAATTAAATTGGTGTTTCATATAACACAAGACAGATAACTTTATTTAATATAAAATAGAATATTTTTAGTGTTTCATGGAATAAAAAATATCAAAAATATTAAATTAATTCAGAAAAAACAATTCAAAATATCTCTAGGTGTTATAGATACACCATCAGGTTGGCCTCTTGGCAGTTAAAATTCACTTCTTTTTTTGGATGAGTATAGTTTCATATGGTCTTTCATGAGGAAATGATGAGATAGTTTAATGATTCTATATGGGTGTTACATCCTGGTATGACAAATATGTATTGTGACCTCTATAAATAGTACTAGTGGTCAAGAATGAAGAAGATGGTAGTGGAATTTATAGAGTGATGTTTCACTTGTTATTAGGTGAGATACAAGTATCTGAGGCTTGTTGGGATATTTTTTCCTCCTCCATTTCCTGAGTAGAAACGAGATGATGTCACTATGGATTTTGTTACTGGATTACCCAAGACAACCTGTAAGAATGATTCAGTATGGGTTATCATGGATTTACTGAAGAAGGCTTCCCAATTTTTTCTTATAATAAAGACCTTAACCATTGAAGATATGAGTAGTCTCTGCATTCATGAGATATTTTAGTTTCACGGTGTTCCAAGGAGTATCATTTTTTATAGAGACCCACTTTTCACATATTGATTTTGGTAGGGCCTTCATAAGGCTATGAGATCACATGTTCTTTTGAGCATAGCCTATCATCCTCAGACTAATGGACCATTTGAATAAAACATTCAGATTATGGATAAAATTTTACGAGACTGTGTTATGGATTTCATTGATTTATTGGAGTAAAATATGTCACTTATGCAGTTTTCATATTATAATTTCTTCCAATCATAGATCCAGGTGGAACCTTTTAAATCTTTGTATGGAAAGTCATTATTTTCACCACTTTGTTGTCTAGAGGTAGGCGGGTTAGTGTTTTTTAGACCTAGTATCATAAAATAGATGTCTAAGTAGGTTTAGTTGATTTAGAGGTGTTTGGTGACCATGTAGAGTAGGCATAAATCTTACATTGACCATTGGAGATGAACTCTGGAGTTTGATATTAGTCTTTGTGTTTTCTTTTGGGTTTCACCTATATTGGGAAAATGGTGTATCATCAGACAAGGAAAGCAAACAGCTAGGTTTTTTGGGTCATTCGATATAGTTGAAAGGGTCAATACAGTGGTGTACTGATTATCCCTTCCATAGCTCTACATTTCCATGAATGATGTGTTTTACATGTCACATCTTTGGAGTTATCATTCAGACTCTTATCACATGGTAGATGTTGAGGACATCGATATTTATGTATTTGCGTCATTTGAGGAGCATCCAATACAGATTTTGGAATATAGTGGGAAGTATCACTGAGGGAATTTGATTCCATTAGTTCGAGTGTAGTGGAATTATGGGTTTGTGCAAGATGATACCTAGGACAGTGAGTCTAATATGTGAATGTAGAGGCTAAACATGTTCTCCAAGACCACATAGTGATGCTTGTAGAATCTCAAGGATGAGCTATTATATGGTCGGGAGGTTTTGAGATCCTTTCCATTTTCAGGTATATCCCTCATTGAGTTTTTAGTTAAAACTCACTTGTTTAGGGTTTCCCTTGTCTTTAAACCTTGGTAGTCAAGTCTCGTTTGTAGACAAAGTTCTTTTATTGGGAACAATGACCTAAAGTTTACGAATGTATGTTTTTTTGAATTAATTGAGTCTAGGTATAAACATGTTAAATGTAATAATCTAGAATTATATCAATGAAATTTCTATGATTATAATTATTTCATATAGTATAAATCACATAAATTCACATAGAGAAGAAAACAAAGACTTTATAAATGAATAATTAATGAAACAAGATGTATTTCTTGAAGTTAAGGAACGTATTCCCATGGAATAGTAACTTTAACTTTGTAATAAAAATGTGACCTTTATGAATAGTAAAATGTCCAATAGAATAGTGACCTCACCAATGAAATTATAAAAAAAATTTAAGAATCTCATAAATGATAATATCACATAATTATATCATAGTATAATTGAATTAATTTTATAAAAATTATTAATTATGTGTTGATATTTTTATAAAACATAATTTTTTATTTTCAATTATTTAATTAATATAATATTATAAAATAAATTTTATTTTCGTAAAATTTATTATTAAATTAAAATATTTTTGTCTTTCAATTATTGGATAATTTTATTTGACCTTAATTAATTTTTCAAACTATTATAAAATCAGTTATAATTTTAAAATTGGTATTTTCCAAGTAAATGATGATTTTAATTGAAAATTAAATTCCTAATTTTAGAAAATTATTTTCATAAAATGGAGTTCATTTTTCAATTCTTCACATTAAAAAATGGTTAGGGGTAATTTTTTGGTTTTTTATAAAATAGTTTATTTTTTGGTGAATAGTGAAATGTGGTAATTTATGGTATTTAAATTATAATCCAAATACATGAATTAAAACAAAATGGATGATGTAAACACAAAAATAATGAACTATGATTCATTATTTTAGTATATTAAGTGATAATTCTAAAACTATTTTAGTCTGAGCCAAAATAATAAAAAAATGAAAAAAATAATGAAAAAACACTACTCTCCTCCCCTGTAAATACCACCCATCACCACCTCTTATCGTCACACCTTCCAAGATTTTATCCATGCCCAATTTATACCCTATAATATTCCAAATATCCTTACCCATGTCTTGGAGACCTTGGTATAATCAAAATACCTAACCTTTTTCCCTAAGGAGGTTCTCTAGGAGGATAAATTCATGATGTAAAATCCTTTTTCATTTTCTTTTAATTTCTTTTCAAGTTCTTTTCTTTTCTTATTCTCTCCTCACATCAACTTATCAAAGTGCAATGATAAATCAAGAATATTTTATATAATATAATTTTTTTATGTTAATGTAATAATTCATCTTCAAATCTCTTCCATTTTCCATTTATTCTAGAAATGAAATTATTATCTATTGTGTGTCGATCTACCGCCACCATGGACAATGTGTTTTAATTTTCCACTACTGCCTTCAAGGATGTCCATAAAACTATTATTATGGTTAAATAAGATTTTATTATAAATATTATAATTTATATTATGTTCTGGAATAAATATATAAACATGATGTTAAATAATATGATATATGATCACAATGGTCGTAAAAACCACCAAAATAAATTAAATCATTTTCATTAATGATATATCTAATAAATCATCCTCATAAAATATAACTAAATTAAATATAAAAATTAAACTTATTTATGTTTATTAATAATATATAATTTCAATTTTGGATAATCATTCTCATTGTACATGATCTTCCATTCATGTAAACAAGTGAATTGATCATGAAAACTAAATAAATAAACACTCTCAAATGATGAAATTGAATTATATAAATCATAAAAAAGGACATAAATTAAATTAATAAAACTAAAATAAATTATATAAAAGTATAAAAGTTTATTAATTAATTAATTAATGGATTTAATTTGATTATCCAAGGCTCTAAGATCAAGTACAGAACACTTTCAGACATATATTAAGGGATTCTACCAGAACCCTCATTTTTCCTTCAAGAAACTCTTTCTATCTCTTTACCCAAATGTAACTCTTGTTTATTTTTATTTAATTATTCTAAGTAATGTTTCTATGTTAAAAAATAATGTATCAATATCAATACATTTTTCTTTTATGGTGAAATAAATGTTTTAAAATGGTTCCATTCTCAATTCTTTTTGATAAGAAAGACTGAATAAAGGGTACTTCCTGATTTATAGCCCATTTTCAAGTGCACTATATAATATGTTTTAAGCCACCATTATTTTTATAAAATCACTCACTCAATCATTAAAAAATATCTTGGTTCAATACTAGTTTTATTAAGACAATTTTTTATTTTCATCTTTAAACTCTCTTTAATATTTTCCTTAAACTGCGCTAAAATATTTCATTTCTAATGTCTCTTAAACATTATTTTTAATTTTTTCACTTTAGTTTGACATAAATTATCATGTTTTATTCCTATTTTATATTATTAATGTCCATTTATTATTCAAATCCATTCTTTCATGGACACCAATATGATATTCCCTTTTTTATTCCTTATTACATGATTGTGATACCCAATTATTTATATGGGTAACCCTTATACTTGATTCTTTATGTAGAAAAATTATGCATTAACATGTTATGATGGGTGCACCCAGATAGAAATATATTTCATTAGATAATTTTTTCTCTCTGGATACTTCTGTTTGGGATGCAGAGTGAACATGATTCCTTTTTGGGACTTTGTCCGCAATGTGATATAGTCATGGTAGTTAGTCTTGACTCATGTTTATGTCATGTTATATATTGTTACAACATTTCTATATTTCCATTATTATATGTTCCTATGTTATACATGTTATTATTACTTATTTTTATTATGTTACATGCCTTTTATTTCATCATGTTATTCCTTCTAACCCATTTCTACATTTTATTCCTATTTTTATTCCCTTGTTATGATTTTTAGCTCATCCCTTTTATTAATGTATTCCCCAGGTTATCCTATACAGATTTAAGTTCTCAATGGATGTTAGGATCTCATTATGGAGATTAAATAAAATAAATTTTTATTTTCATTTCTTATTTTCAAATTATGTACCTAATCTTCACAATACACTATAATTTACAATCCTCGGTTATATTTGATGGTTAATTATGCATAAAATAATGTAATGGTATATGTAAATGGATAGGGTCTCTATAGTTGGTATCCAATAATGGTCTATTTATGTTTGGATATTAGGATTATATCACTTTAGTAAGAACCCTAGGGATAATTTTATCACTATGGATAATATGGATTGAAACTAAAGGAAACACTAGATAGGATATACTTTCCATTTACATGTTTTTTCTTTAATGTTCAAAGTATTAAGTTTAAATGTTTATTAACTAAGTATTCAGTCCCCCTAATTTAAATTTTTTCTTTTCTAGTTAATGGAAGTAAATAGTAGAAGTCCCCTTGCCTATTTTCCCATAGTCTGTAAAATGAAATTTTAAGGTCGAAATTTCATAAGGTGGGAAGAATGTAGTTAACCAGAATTATATCAATGAAATTTACCTTCTTATAATTATTCCATATAGTATAAATCACGTAAATTCACATAAATAACACAATATAAACTTTCTAAATGAATAATGAATGAAATAAGAGGTATTTCTAAAAGTTTAAGAACATGTACTAATGAAATAGTTACTTGACCTTCGAAATAGAAATATGACCCTTATGAATAGTAAAATGGAAAATATAATAGTAAACATACCAATGAAAGTATAAATAAAATTTATTCATCTTATCAATGATAATATGATATAATTATATCATTTTATAAGTAAATAAATGTTTTAGAAATTATTAATTAATTTTTGATATTAGTATAAAACATAAATGTATATTTTCAATTTTATAGTTAATATAATGATTTAAAATAAAATTTATTTATATAAAATTTATTCATAAATTAATATTTTGTTTTATTATGACTATAAGATAATTTTATAATCCCTTAATTAATTTTTAAAAGTGTTATAAAATCAATTATAATTTTAAAATTGATATTTTCTAAGTAAATGATGATTTTAATTAATAATTAAATTTCACATATTTGGAAAATTATTTTCATAAAATTAAGTTCATTTTTCAATTATACACATTGAAAAATAGTAAGGGTGAATTTTTATGATTTTTCTAAACTATTTGAATTTTGTGAATAGTGAAATACGGTAATTTATGGTATTTAAATTATAATAAAAATACATGAATTAAAATATAATTCATGATGTAAGAACCAAAATAGAAAACATTACTTCATTATTTTAATTTATTTAGTGATAATTCTAAAACTATTCGTTGTCTTTATCCAAAATAATAAACTAAGGAATAAAATAATGAGAAAACACATCTCTCCTCCCCTATAAATATCACCCCTCACCACCTATTCTCCTCACAGCATCCAATATTTTAGACTTGTCCAATTTCTACCCAATTATATTTCCAAGCCCATCCCCACTTCCAAGATCCATTTATCTCATCAAAAGAGCAAACCCTTTTACCTAAGGAGGTTCTCAAGGAAGAGAAATACAAGAGGTAAAATCATCTTTCATTTTCTTTTAATTTATTTTCAGGTCTTTTCTTTTATTATTCTCTCCTCACCTCCACTTATAAAAGTGGAATGATAACTTTAGTATATTTTATATACTTTAATTTTATTATATTAATGGAATAATTCATCTTCAAATATCTTCCCTTTTTCTTTTATTCTAAAAATGAAATTATCATCTATGGTGTGTTGATTGACCGCCACCATGGACGATGTGTTTCCATTTTTCACTACTTCCTTCAAGGATAGTCATAAAACCATTATTATTGTTAAATAAAATTTTATTATACATATTATAGGTTATATTATGTTCTGTAACCAATATATAAAAATTATGTTAAAAATTATGAAATATGCTCATAATGGTCGTAAAAACTGCCAAAATAAATTAAATCATTTTTATTAATGTTCTATCAAATAAATCATCCTTATAACATATAAATAAATGAAATATAATACCGAGTAATATTTTTTTTATTAATTAATAACATATAATTTCAATTTTGGATAACAATTCTCATTGTACATGATCTTCCATGCATGTGAAAAAGTGAACCGATCATGAAATCTAAGAAAACGAACACTCTTGAATGATAAAATTGAACTTTATAACTCATAAAAAAGGCCATAAATGAACTTAATAAAACTATAATTAATCATATAAAAGTATAAAAGGTTATTAATTAATTAATTAATAAATTAAATTTTATTATCCAATACACTAAGATTAAGTTCAGAATACTTTTAGACGTAAGGTAATGGATTCTATCTGAACTCCCATTTTTCCGTCAGGTTATTATTTCTCTATATTTAACCCAATGTAACACTTATTTATTTTTATATAATTCTTATAAATTATTTTATATGTTACAAAATAATATATACATATTAATAAATTCTTCTTTTATGGAGAAATACATGTTTTAAAAAGGTTGCCTTCTCAATTCTTCCCGATAAGAAAGCATGTACAAAGGGAACTTCATGATTTATCACCCATTTTTAAGTCCTCTCCATAATCATTTTCTAGACACAATTATTTTTATAAAATCACTCATTCTATCATGAAAACCTATCTTGGTTCAATTATGGTTTTATGAAAACCAATATGCATTTTCCACTTTAAATGATCTTTAATATTTTCCTTAAACCACACTAAAATGTTTCATTTATAATGTCTCTTAAACACTATTTTTACTTGTTTTCACTTTATTTTGAAATAAATTATCATTCTATATTCCTATTTTCCATTATTAATTCTCATGTATGATTGAAATATATTGTTTCATGGACACCATTAAGATATTCCCTTTTGTTATTCCTTATGACATGATTATGATATCCAATTCTTTCTATGGGTAACCCTTATTCTTGATTATTCATGTGAAACACTTATTAATGAACATGTTTTTATGGGTGTTACTATATAATTATATAATTAATTGGGTAATGTTTAGTCTCATGAGATATCATGTTGGCATAGGGACTAAACCTGATTCATTTATAGGACTCTCTCCACCATGTGATATAGTCTTGGTGATTAGCCTTGACTCATGTTTATGTCATGTTAAATGTTGTTTCCACATTTCTAGGTTATAATTATTATATGTTCCCATGTAATAAATTTTATTATTCCTTATTTTTATTATGTTCCATTCCTTTTATGTCATCATGTTATGCCTTCTAACCCATGTTCAATGTTTTACTCCTATGTTTATTCTCTTACAGGGTTTTTTAGCTCATCCCTTTTATTCATGTATTCCCCAGATTATACTATTTAGATGTAAAAGATCAATGGAAGTTTTTATATTGTTATGGATGTTAAATAAATGAATTTTTTTAGTTTGTTTTCATGTTAAATTACATACCTAATATTCCAAATACACTTGAATTTATGATTTTTTGTTGTATTTGATGGTTAATTTTGATTAAAATCGTGTAATGGTATGTGTAAAAGGATAGGATTTATATATTTGGTTTTGTAGAATGGTCTAGTTGTTTTTGGATTTTAGTAGTAGAGAACTTTAGTAAGAACCCTTGGGATAGTACTATCACCATGGATAATCTATATTAGAACTTAGGGTATCACAAGATAGGATATAAATTCCATTTACATGTTTATCTTTTTATGTTCAAAGTGTTTTTTACATGTTTATTAGATAATTATTCAAGCCCCATAATTTTAATTTTTTGTATATTCAATGGTTGTAAATAGGATAAGTACCCTGACATGTTTTCCCTTTATTTTGTAAAATGAAAGGGAAAATTTTCATAAGGGGGAGACTATAACGACCCAGAATTATATCAATGAAATTTCCCTTCTTATAATTCTTATATATAATATAAATAGCATAAATTTATATATATTACACAATAAAAACTTTATAAATTAATAATGAATGAAATAAGAGCTTTTTTAGATGTTAAGGAAGTTATACCAATGAAATAGTAACTTGATATTTGGAATATAGTTGTGACCCTTATAAATAGTAAATTGGGCAATAGAATACTGATATCATCCATGAATTTATAAATAAAATTTATGGATCTTATAAATGATAATTTGATACAATTATATCATAGAAATAAAATAAATTTTTTAGAAATTATTAATTAAGTGTTGATACTTTTATAAAACATAAATTCTTATTTTCAATTTTATAAATAATATAATGATTTAAAAGAAAATTTATCTTCATAAAGTTTATTCATAAATTAATATTTTTATTGTATTATTATTATAAATTAATTTTATGAGTCTTTGATTAATATTTCAAAGTGTTATAAAATTAGTTATAATTTTAAAAATGGTATTTTCCATGTAAATGATGATTTTAATTAAATATTAAATTTATCATATTTTGAAAATTATTTTCATAAAATTAAGTTCATTTTTAAATCATACATGTCCAAAAATGGTTAGGGTGAATTTTTGGGATTTTTATAAAATACTTGAATTTTTAGTGAATAGTGAAATATGATAATTTATGGTATTAAAATTATTATCCAAATACATGACTTAAAACATCATGCATGATTTAAGAACCAAAATCTCAAACTATCCATAATTATTTTTATATATTTAGTGATAATTATCTAACTATTCATATTCTTGATCCAAAATAATAAACATAGGAATAAAATAATGAGAAAGCACCCCTCTCCTCCCCTATAAATACCACCCCTCACCGCCTATTATCCTCACACCTTACAAGCATTGATATTTGTCCAATTTAGGCTCAATAATCTTCCCAAGACCCTCCCCCACGTCCAATATCTATCGGGATCATCAAAATACCAAACCCTTTTCCCTAAGAAGGTTCTCAAGGAGGAGAAATTCAAGAGGTAAAATCCTCTCTCATTTTCATTAATTTCCTTTCAAGTTCTTTTGTTTTATTATTATCTCCTCATATCCACTTATCCATGCGGCATGATAACTCAAATATCTTCTATTTAGTGTAATTTTATTATGTTAATGGAATAATTCATCTTTATATATCTTCCTTTTTCCTTTCATTCAAAAATGAAATTTTTGTTTGTGGTGTGTCGACTTACCACCACCGTGGACGATGTGTCTTCATTTTTCACTACTACCTTCAAGGATGTTCATAAAACCATTATTATGGTTAAATAATATTTTATTATTCACATTTTAAGTTATATTATGTTATGGAACCAATATATAAACATGATGTGAAATAATATGATATATGCTCATAATGGTCATAAAAACCGCCAAAATAAATTAAATCATTTTCATTAACTTTATATATAATAAATCATCCTCATAACATATAACTGAATGAAATATAATAACAATTAAACTTATATATTTTCATTAATAATATATAATTTCAATTATGTATAATCATTTTCATGGTGCATTCTCTTTCATGCATGTAAACAAGTGGTTCGATCATGAAAATCAAGAAAATAAACACTCCTGAATGATAAAATTGAACTTTATAATCCATAAAAAAGGCCATAAATGAACTTAATAAAACTATAATAAATCATATAAAGGTATAAAAGCTTCTGAATTATTTAATTAATTAATTAATCTTATTATCGATGAAACTAAGATCAAGTGGAGAACACTTTCGCACATAAGGTAAAGGATTCTACCTGAACACCCATTTTTCCCTTTGAGTTACTCTTTATCTCTCTTTAACAAAATATAACACTTATTTATTTTTATATAATTATAATAAATTATGTTTATATATTCCAAACTCATGTATATTTTAGAATACATTCTCATTTTATGTGGAAATATATGTTATAAAGTTCACATTATCAATTCTTCCCGATAAGTAAGCCTGAATAAAGGGAGCTTCCCAATTTATCACCTGTTTTCAAGTGCACTCGATAATATGTTTTAAGACACCATTATTTTTATAAAATCTCTAATTCTATCATGAAAAAATTTATTTTTTCAATTATGGTTTTAGGAAAACTAATATTTCTTTTCACCTTTAAATGCTCTTTAATAATTTCCTTCAACTACACTAAAATGTTTTAGTTCTAACGTCTCTTAAAAACTATTTTTACTTATTTTCACTTCATTTTGACATCACTTATCATGTTTTATTCCTAGATTATATTATTAATGTCCATGTATGATTTAAATCCATTATTTCATGGACACCATTATGATATTCCCTTTTATTATGCCCTGTGACATAATTATGATACCTAATTCTTTCCATGGGTAACCATTATACTTGATTATTAATGTGGAACACTTATGCATAAACATGTTATGATGGGTAAGCTAAGATAGCACTCCAACTCATTGGGTAATGTTTAGTATCTTTAGACTTCGTGTTGAGAGAGGGAGTGAACATGATTCCTTTATGGGTTTTTGTCCACCATGTGATATAGTCTTGGTGGTTAGCCTTGACTCATGTTTATGTCATGTTATAAGTTATTTCCAAATTTCTAGGTTTCCATGATTTTATGTTACCATGTTTTATAGGTTATTATTACTTATGTTTATTATGTTCTTTTACTTTTATATCATCATGTTATGCCTTCTAACCCATGTTCTATGTTTTATTCCTATATTTATTCCCTTATTGTGATTTTTAGCTCTTTAATTTTGTTCATGTATTCCCCAGGTTATCCTATACAGATGTAAGTGCTCAATTAAAGTTATGATCTCATAATGTATATTAAATAAAAATATTTTTTATTTTTGTTTTATGATTAAAAATTATGTATCTAGTCATCCAAAGACACTAGACATTACAATTATTGGTTGTATTTAATGGTTAATTATGCTTAATGTCATGTAATGGTATGTTTAAAAGGATGGGGTTTCTATATTAAACGGTATTATGAGGTTTTTCTGTGAGTTTATAAGGCTTTAGAGGTGGTCCAAGCTCTTTTGTGAAATTTTGGGGTTAAATAGAATGAAAGATATTTACACACCATGTGTATATATTACAAGATGTGTAAATTTCACCAGAAATATGTCATGAATGGAATATAATCCTTGAACTAGTTCATTATGTGACCTAGTTACATTTTATGAATCAAAATTACATGATTTGTAATGTTTGGGTAGGGTTTAATTCAGCCAAGGTGACATGAATTTCAGCGTAACTCATAGATATAAAAAATACAACATGAAAGGGGGTTACACGCTATATATTTCTTATGATCATCGGTTAAAATTTGTGTCATACACTTATGTTTTTCATTTTTCTTTGTGAATACCTCCTCTCTTAGAACCTAGATGATTTATATGTGATTTTAGAGAATTGTACTCTATTCTAGATGTCTCATTCATTCAATAAAACTATGGTTAGTTGTTTTGATTATTTTTTCCCTTATTTTCTTTATTTCTTTCCATCATTATTATGAAAATATATTCATTATGATTTTTTTGGGTTTTCATCTCATTATTGTTCGGTTTATGTTTTTCTTGTGATCTTCCTCACCTCAGTCATGGTTGGTGATTCCCATTGGAAGAGTGGTTTTGATCAATAGTTAATGGTAGGGGATCTAAAACCTAGTCATATAGTCTGTGAAATTGTTAAGTATATGATATAAAACAACTGCATTGACATAACATATGAATTAATTCATTTATTAATTAATGGTGGTAAATCTTATATTGTATTATTCTTTGGATCCCTTTAGATTACATGGTATTGTGATGGCTTGTGCCTAACCATTGTGTGAGAAAACCTTACAATAATTATGAATTTGAAAATGGATTAAAGTGTGCTATAATGACATGATTTTTCAAGTGACTACATGATATAGACTCACTTGGGTGATGGATTATTTCTTATTGAAATTACTGTTGATAATTTGATAAAAATGAATGAGTAATTTAAAAACAAATAGTAATTAACATAATAATCCATTGTGGCTTATGACATGATATTGTGATATCCTTTTTGTCATAATTTGTGTTATGATTCTTATATAGAGGTATATTACTAGATGTTGAAATGCTTATATAGTGGGCTTGGCCCAGTTTGATGTTTTAATGATTATATAGATGGATATGTGATGATGGTGAAATACTTATATAGAATGGTTGGCCCAATTGGATACTAAAATGATTATATAGTGGGATTGGCCTATTTTATGTTGAAATTATTATATATATGGATTTTATTATAGGATGAAATTATTATACAAATGAATTTTCCAAGTTATGTGATTGTAAAATGGTTTATGGTTATGGTTCGCATGGTTTTGCAACATGCTCTGAGATAATGCATCATGGTGTTGAAGCAGTATGATTGCTACATTATATTGAGTTGAATAATTAATATACCTATTATCACATTATTTCATGAAACTGTTATCAGACTGGTTTTGTTTAGACACAATGGTGTCAACTTACTATGTTTTTAGTCACACCCTATTTGGGCCATCATTTGGAACCCAATAATATTACATAGATGCAGGTTTGGATAAAGAAAAGGGAACTTGTTTCGGATTTGTTGATTTCTGGATGTGCTAGAGTTTAGTGATGCAACTGACATGTGGTTTGGGACTGGTGTCTTTTGAGATTATTTGTGTCAGCTAATTACTTTATTTTTATTACTTTCATTTTTACACATAGATACATTTCATCTCATCATTTCATGATTAATTATTATTTTTTTATTGGTTCCACCTTTTAATTTCTAGTTGTATATTTCACTATTATAATATTTTTGTTACTCTGATATTTATTTATATTATTTATTTCTGTTGTATTGTAACTCTATTCAAGGTGGTATAGTCTCCCTACTATATTATTTCCACCCTTGCTACTACTCGGTAGCCTCTGGAATATGGGGAGGTGCGCTTGGGGTCCTATAACCAACCTTATTTTTCCATGTTAGAGAGTTCCGAATCGAAGTACATTCCATTAACATATGATATATTTAATTTCTTATGTTTTTATTTTTTAGTGTATGAATTCTACATATCATAAGGTCTGATATATTGAAACTCATGGATTTTTACTACTCTATATGCTATCATATCTGATATCCTAAGTTACAATAGAATCATGAAATTTTGTAAAATAGAGAAGCTTATCCTATTTGTAATATATGGGATATCTTAACATATGAAAGAAGCCTTTTGATTGTGCCTATCAAAATCCACAATAATAATTTTTGGATTATGACTAATGATCCTATTATCAGTCATAAAATATGATATGGGCCTAAAATGTCAAAAAATAATATTTTGGTAAAATATTTATGATTTATAAAAAATTAATGAATTATAAGTGTTAGGAATTATAAAATGATATTTTTAATTCTTAAATTAAATATGAAAAATTCCTTTTTTATCTCTTATTTATGAAAAAAATTACTTATTTTTTTATTTATTTAGAATATTCATGTATATAAAAGTTTTATGGAATATGAATATTGTGTATGTTTAATTTATATGAATGAATTATTCTATAGAGTTTTATCCCATAAATTACATATTAGGTATAATAATATAAGATTTAGTTTTTCTCTACCTTGACCTTGATTTGTAATTTAATATATTAAATTTAATTTATTTGTTTAATATAGTTTGTACATATTAGGGTTTAGAGTTATTATGAATTGGATTATCTCTTGGGTAAATTCTCCCCAAGGATAAAGAATTTAAGTCAAACTTTCCACTAGTCTTGATGATTATTCCTTTTTCTACAAAGGTCAAGGTTAGCAATTTTTCACTCTGGAATTACTTAGGTGGAGATTTTCAATAATATATAACATTGAACCTTTACATGAAAAATTCATATACCTTATTCATATGATGAATTTTTGATATGTATGAATATGAATGGATTCCATATTTGGGTGAGTAACATATACCTTCGGTTGTGTAAAGAGTTAAAAATTAATATGGTGTGGATATATTAATTTGGTGGATGGAATAAAGATTACAAAACTAAATCATTAGAAGTATACACACATAGAGGAATAAAAAAGATATAATAAATTTTTCATATGATGCAATATTTATGAATTTAATATGCATATGATTTATATTATGTTTTTGAGACATTTAAAAAAAACCTCAAATACTAAGTGCGGTATTCCTTCCAAAGTAACACTTATATAAGACCTTGATCATTTAGTATGGGTGAACCTGACAATTAGGTTCCCATGAATTATCTTGTGTGAGGAAATAAAGTCACAAGGTGATCATAACTATTAGGTGTCTTGTTATTTGTGTTTATTTAGGTTTCACTTAGCTAGGAAACCCTAACTGTTAGGATACTAGAATAATATATTTTAGTGATTCTATATGATGGATTCAGATAAATAGTTATCCACTCATCTATCCAAGAATCATATATGATATGATTGACATAATCTATCTACTAGATATATTTGTAGAATATTTATGTGATGTTCGATGTTAGTTGTAAATAAATATGGATCTTAGATCACTAAATGAAAATGATGTATAGGGTCATAATTTTTAATGGGTGTAATTTTATTAAAAGTACTTGATGAAAATATATAAAACATGATACTCACCCACAAATATTTAATTGTTATAGATTATTACTTACATCAAGACAGTCATTTGTACATTCCTTATAGGTATGACCTAAAAAATAGTTTGATATTGGTACCTATGGTTGAGAAGTTTTCTCCAAGAGAAGTATTATAAGCATCTAAATTTGAATGTTATAGAGATAAATTTATCCAACCATAACTCGTGTGGTATTAAATACTGGGAGTGCATCATATATTTGTATTGATAAACATATACTTGAAGATACAAGGGAATGGATAAATGGGGAGGTAAATATTCATGTTAGTAATGAAACAAGAGTTTCTACATTATATGTCAACACTTATGACCTAATTATGTCTAATTTTTTGGTTCTATAATTTAATATCTATTATTATGTTCTCATAATTAATATAAATTTGATTTATGGATCTTATTTAGACAAGATTGGAATTTTATTCATTATTAAAGATAAGAGTTATTCCATATATAATAATTAAATGTTTAATGGAATTATGAATATATTAAATGGTAGATAAATTCTAGATATAGATAATAATCTCTATAACATTAAAAATAATAAAGATAGGGTGGATTCTAATCCTCCTTACCTTTGGTGTTATCTCCTTGGATACATAAAAGAGAAGCACATGCAAAGAATCTCTAGATATGGATTGTTTGATTCCTTCGATTATGAATAATTCATACATGAAATTATTGTTTATTAGGAAAGACAACTAAAGAATATTTTAGTGTAAAAGGTGAAAATGATAATGGATTGTTGGATCTCATACATAGCGATGCATGTGGACCAATGATCCCACAAGTTGGTGGTGGTTTTAAATACTTTGTAACTTTTACTGATGAATTTAGTCAGTTTGGTTATATGTTTTTAATGAATAATAAGTACAAAACCTTTAAAAATTTTAAAAATTTTCCATAAAAAAATATAATCGATTGGGAATAAGTATTAAGATTATTCAATTGGATCCGGGTTGCAAATAATTGATCTAGTAATTCACTGATCATCTGAGAGTTTGTGTAATTGTTCAAAAACACACCCATCCAAGAACACTACAATTAAATGGTGTGTCTATGAGGAGGAATCATACCCAATTGTACATGGTTTGATTAATGATGATTTAGTGCAATGTTCCTATTTCATTTTGGTGTTATGTTGTAAATACCATTCCAT
The DNA here is from genome assembly GCA_963277665.1 of Viscum album. Lineage (NCBI taxonomy): Eukaryota > Viridiplantae > Streptophyta > Magnoliopsida > Santalales > Viscaceae > Viscum > Viscum album. The sequence continues at coordinate 136,722,634 of OY728128.1, read as the reverse complement.
CCCAACTTAACTACATTCCAACTAAATAAGTTATAAGGACACCATATGATATATGGAATGGTATATATCCCAATGTGTATTTTACTATTATTTATAGTTTTAATGTATATGTATATAATTTTATTCTCATAAAATTATCCTCAAGTCAAAAAAAATATGTATTTTTTTGTTATCCTAAAGAGACTATGGGATATTCCATTTATAATCCTATAAAAACAATGTGTTTATAGCCCAAAAACATGATTTTATGGTTAAGGAACACATAATTCAAGGTGTTATTGGGAGGAAAGTTTAAATTTGGGATGTTTAAGAGGAACTAATAAGAATAATTCATGATATGGAAGTAAAGTTGGTTCTATAAAATCTTATAGAACAAGAAATGACTCAAGTTACACAAGAAACACAAAGGTATAAAAGGATTCATTAGGATACCAAGAGATATGTATTTTTGTCGAAAATTATGATGAATTTAATTTCATATAAGATAAACACACTACCTACCAAGAGGCCATCAAGAGTTCTAATTCCAAGAAATTGTTAAAATCCATGGAATAGGAAATAGGATCCATATGCACTGACCAAGTTTGAAACATAGTGGATACACCTAAAGGGTGAGACTCTTAGGGTCCATGTGGGTTTTTTATAAAAAACTAACATGGATGATATTGTTTCTAAATATAGATCATTATTTTTGGAAAAGGGTTACAAAAAAAATCATGGTATTGATTATGAAAAAACGTTTTCACTTGTTGAGATGATAACGTCCATTTAGATATTTATTTACATGGAATGTCATAAGATATATAAAATAGATGTTAAAACTATTTTTCTTGATGAAAATTTAGTTAAGGACATGTATATCATAGAGCCTTAAGGTTTTGAATCACCAAATGATTCTATTAAGGCATACAAGTTAGAAATTGTTTTAACTAAATAAAGATTCTTGGGGTTGGAATATTTGATTTGATGATGAATTAAAATATATTTTATTCAGCTAGAATGTGGATGATTCCTATGATATAAGTGGGTTAGTGGGAGTGTTTTAGTTTTTATAATATTGTATATAGATGATATAATTATTATTGGAAATGTCATCCTTACTCAACATTCTGTAAATATGTGGTTTGGTAAATGATTCTTGATGAAAGAAAAGGGTGAAGTAGCCTACATACTAGGTATATAGATCCATAAATATGGATCTAAGTAGTTTATTAGAATCCATTCGAACTGGGGTTGGATTAGTGGTACCATATAAGGCGGCCACTCCCTAGCAACGTAACTGGCGCAGGTTCGAGTCTCACCACTCTCGAATTTAGCTGGGGACGAGCAGTGTGCAGGTGGTGAATGGGGCCTAGAATAAGCGTGGCATGGAAATCACCAATACCTCGTTACCCACAAATCATTTTGAGATGGGTCGGGGAGTGCGGGAGCGCTGTGAAGATGGATATCTGGATTAGGGTTTATGATGTTGGTTCCACACTTTCTCGGCGTCGTGCTTGTGGCTGGAGGCGTAGGTTCCATCAGGAATGAAGGTCCATGGTGGATTGGGGATGCATCTGCGGTGAGTCTTCTGATGCCTCGGGATATTGATGTCTGATTTGTTTCCTGGAGTGAAGGTGTACTGAGTCCCGGAGGTTGCGTTCCCTCGGTGGATGGATCTTCACAGATCTGCGCTTTCTATGGTCGGATGGCTGAAGGTGGATTTCGGGGTCGTGATGCTGTCCGGAAGGTTGTCGGTGATGATATCAGACCTCATAATATGGATTCTGGTCGTGGTTTTTTGGGTGATGTAGGCGTATGGTGTCAGGTTTCTGTGTCCAATCTAAGACCGCCACTCAAGAAGGATTTGAGCTTGTGTTTTCGTGATGGATTCAATAGATTGGTTGTTGCAATGCCTTCTGGGTTTTTTTTCCTTCTTCATGGAGGATATATCCAGATGATGCTTTGAAGCCTGTGTTTGGGTCTTATACTGACTCTTGATCTGGAAGAACTCTTCGAAAGGGGTCTTCAGCACATGTTGAGGAAAATCCTGATGTCTTTGCTAAAAGTATTGCCATCGGGAAAACCTCCCAGATTGCACATCTTGTTTTACCTAAGGGTCATAAATCCTAGAGTTTCGATGATTTGGTTTGATGAATTTCATGTTTTTGGGTTTTTTCTGACTGGAGGTGTGTATCTCTTGAACGTGGTTTCTTTAATTGCATTTTTCCTTTAGATGCTGCTAAAATTCTTGCGTAGAACACTGGATCTCTTTCCTTGAAGCTTGGATGGATTCATCTTCATGAATGGTATTTGGATTTTAATGCTTTGCATGCAAGGAATGTTTTTTCCTAGGTATGGGTTCGTCTTCGTGGTCTTAATTTGGTTCTTTGGCACCCAAATATTTTGCGTGATGTTGGCATGAAAATTGGGAACCCTATACGACTTGACAAGGATACTGAGAATGTTTGGTTTGGACATTTCACTAGAATGTCAGTTGAGATTGATCTTAGCTCCACCCTGATTGACAAGGTAACTCTTTCCACTTCGACGGATGACATTCAAATTGATGTTGAGTATGAAAGAAAGCCACTTTTTTTAATGAATGTATGTTTTTTGGGCACTCATTGGAATTATGTTGAAGATGAATTTCATGTGAGAACTGCGGGATGAAGGATCATCCATCCAGCCTCTGTCGAAGGAGATCAAGGAAAAATGATGTGGATTTGTCAAGACCTCTTGATCATAACAGAAATCCATATTCCAGTAATTTTGATGTGTTGGCTTCTATGGAAGTTCATCAGCTACCTTCAAAATGGAAGGGGCTGATGGTGGATTCATCTCTGTTGAGAGCCAACAGTGGTCCTTCTAATATTCGGGATAAATATGCATCTTTGATGATTGGTCCCTCCACTGCTCGGGTTGGATTTTCCATAGATATTAAACCTAAAGAGGGTTGTGCAGTTACTCCCATGGGCTTAGTTGGGATTGGGAAGAATGCTCCTCTTTCTGTTGTAGGATCTCTTACTTGCACCGACCCCTAAAATATATGCATGAATCCTGGCAAAGGTTTGTAATTTTATGAGCCTGTTGGGATGACTTCTATCTCTGAGGTTCCTCCCGAGGTTGATTGTCATCAGAAGATCCAAAATCTCTTGAACTCTTCTAGGATATCTGGGAAGTGGGGTGACATCTCGGAGGCAGAAGGGACTGCAGCGGGTAGCGGTGGTCCTACTTCTTTCAAGGACGCACTCATTTCTGGAAAAGGGGGAGTTGACTACACTCCTCCCCCCTCGAAGCGCAGGACAAGGAAGGACTACTGTATTACACCTCGCAATGTGTGTACTCTATCTTCTAAGCTATCGGGTAAGTTTAATTCTGATATTCTTAAGATTCTTAGTCGGGGTAAATCCCACTATGAATGGGAAACTGCTGATGATTCTGATTATGGGAATGATATGTTTTATGATGATCTATAACATAGTGTTTTGATAGATGAGGGAAAGTCCCTTTGTTTGACCCCGCCTATCTTCTCTATACTCTTTTCCTATTTTAATAAATAATTAGTAGCATCACTTCTTGCTGGTCTTGCTAGTAAATTTGATCTGGGTGAGTCCCTGAATTCTTGTTCATAACATCTTTAAGTTCTTAAGAATGGATAAGGATATGTTCTTAGTATTTTGAGGTGAGAATTATCTTTGTGTAAAGGGTTATACTAATCATGGTTTCCAATTTGAAAAATATAACATATGGTATCAATATGGTTTTTTCCTTTTCCTAAATAGTAGAGTTATAAGTTGGAAGAGTATCAAATAATCCATCATAATGGACTCAATAACATAGTTAGAGTACATCGCTGCATCAAATTTTTTGAAGGATGTTGTTTGGATCAGAAATTTCATTACTAAACTTGGGGAGGTTTCTATAATCAAGTGAATAATATGGATTTACTAAAAAATTAATATATCCATTTCTCAAATTAAGGAACCTTATTCTAACCAAAGGGCCAAACACATCCTTCTCAAATACTATATTATACATTTATAATATAGAAGATTCATTGATTAATCCATTAATGTATAAATAACATGAGGGTTATGTTAAATCTTTTGGCATAAAATACATAAGATATTGATATAATGGTTTTAATTTTATCATTATATTATAATAAATATAATTCTGATTTATCATTTATTCATGTGTTGTAATACTTTAGATTCTATTATAGTAAATAAACATTTCATAAAAAAAATTATGCCATAATGAAAATTCTATTATTGTTTTCATAATAGTACACCACATTATAATATAACTAAAAAATAATAAATTAAATTTATAATAAATGTTAAAACTAGTACCAAAAAACATGTAACAATATACAACATCACCATAATCTTGTACTCTCAAGGATCATACTCAAAAAATAAAAACATGTATACAATATGATTTTTTATTAAGAATAAAATAATAATGAAATTTAGAGGCATGGTATAAAAACTAGAAGAATTATGTGAATGAATTTAATTTCCTAAGTGAAGTTTATATATAATAAGAAATATTAATGTTGGAATATGATCATTTTAATTCGACCATTAGAATATGACCATAGGGAATCTGACCGTTGGAAGAGTAATATTTCATAAAAACATACTAGTTTGCAACAAAATTAATATAACTATTTGAAAATAATTTTTTCAATAATAATTAATAATTACTCTTCATAATTGAATAGTAATATAATTTTATATATTTTTCATAGAATAAAAATAATAGAAATGAAAAGGAGTTTTTAAATTTTTGTCACAAAATGAATGATTTAGAAATATAAAAATAGTTTTATTTAAAAATTAAAATTCTAATATATATAAATTATTTTCATAAAATGGGCTTTAAAATTGAATGTAGTACATCAAAACTATCGAATCGTGATTTTTTTCATCATTTTTTTAGGCATTGAATTTTTTTAAATGGTAAAATACGGTAAGCATATACAATAAGAATTATGACGTAATTATGATTTAAAAAGGATTTAATAATTATTATAATTGAATAAATGATAAAAAAAAAAAGTTATTTATTAATATAATGTATTTTAATTAATTAAAATAATTTCCCAAAACCTATAAATATCTTTCTAATGTTTAAAATGGAAATTAATGTTTTTTAGAAAATATTTTTTGGAAAATTAATATTTCCATGGGAGAAATATAAAATAATGTATTTCAGTTAAAAAATTTAAAAATTTAAAACCCATGTGTTAAATTTGAAAAAAAAAATGAACTAAAAACATGGGTAATATAATGGTTTTTAATTTTCCAAAAACCTAAATTTTAAAGGCCTATGTTTAGAAATTAATAAACAATTATCCCTCATTTGTTGTAATACCAACTCATCCACCCATTCCTCTTTACTTTAAAATTAGATACCATGTTTATCCTTGCATTATCCCTATAAATAATCTCTACAATGATTTTATTAGGTTCTAAGGTGCTCTTCTCATTCTTTAAGAAGTTGCCTCTCAAGGTAAGGGTTCACAATCCTCCACTTTCATTTTCATTTGAAATAATTTTATTATAATATCATTTAACATTATTTATTATATATTTACATGATTGTAATTACATGTTATTATCATCCATTTGATATATTTTTAATGATATATTACTTATTTCCTTTCATCATATCATTTTCTTAAGTCGTTATTATGTCGATATAAGGGTCCATAATACCTTCTTATCTTTTATTTGTGTAATCCTCTCCAATTAATCATCATTTCAATATGAAATATTATTATTATTCATTATTATAAATTCCTTATCATATTATCAATGTGATATCACCATTACCTCTCATTATACTACCTTCATAAGTTATTATAATTCTCAAACATAGGTAGAAATCTAAAGGATAAATATAAATATAGGAAAACATCCTAAAATTTTGGAAAGTAATGAATTTGTGGAATCTTAGAAATAAAATCCTTATATAGATAATATAAGTGTATTTAATATCTATATTAGATTAACATATGGTAAATTACCTTTAAAATAGTTTTTTGGGTATTAACTTGATCTTCACTCAGTGCACAACAAATGCGATTAATTGCACGCCTAGTTTGACACTCCTAGGGGGTATCATTTTGATAATTCACAAGATCTTTATGAAATATAATGATGGATTTGAATATATTGTTATAGTATTAAAATATATTTTCAATCAAAAGTATGTAAGTGTTAAACCAAATCCAAAAGTGTGGAACTAGGGGAAATTTTTCTATCATTTATTTTATCTGCTCTAATTATAAACTATTTAACTCAATGATTATTTCCTATTTATATTCGTACACCATGAAAGTACCATTTACTAATACCTTATTATAATTTATTTGGTAATTTTAATTTCTATTAAATTTTAAATGTCCTATAGTTTATATGTATATTGTGTGATATTATCCTAGATAGCTATATTATTCCATTGAATGGGGAAATATTGGTATTTCATATATCCATTTTTTTATAAATGGATAGCAATTGATTCCTTATCCATGATAATGTATGAGGTTCCTTATATAGAATTATAATGTGTAGTTATTATCCATTGTCTTCATATGATGGATTCATTGGACTTATTATTTCACGGGTGGGTCTTGGAATTATATATCCCCTCGATGCATCAGTAGATCTCATGAGACAAACAATTTGGGTATTTGTGGTATATATTGTCAGTTTATGTATGATGTCTTTGTGTGAATACTTAAAAGTATTTTTATGATTTATTTTACTATATATATCCTCACTATGATATCATTTATTCGTATACATTCATTTATTTATTGTTATGAAATCCATGGATATATTACCCTCACGGTTCCATTATTTATGGAATTTATTTATTCCTATAGTATTATTTTTTCATGAATATATATTATAAATCCTACCATAAACTACCCCTTACTGAGAATCTGGTATCATGGATTTATATATTTTCACATTTTCCAAGGAAACCATGATAACAACTATATTTGAATTGTCTATTTTCAAAAATAAATAATAAATTTTCAGGTTTTTTATTGATTTATCTTATGTTTTCAAGGTAATATAGTTTTAATTTATATATCTAGTTTCTTGATATAATTATACTAATGGATCATGTGTATTTTGATCTATGTATTATTTACCATTTTAATAAAATAACAACTAACTCTAGGGTATTAGAGTTATGGTGTTACAGTTGGTATCAGAGAAACTTTTATAAAAATATTAGGAACTAGATTTATAAGAATATAGTTAGTGAATATAACCCTATAAAAAACCCTTAAGATATTCTATAAATATTTATAGATTAAATGACATGAGTTTATAATAAATCTATAGGAATTATACAGTATGATTTATAATTCATAGTGTCACTCATGGACTAATTGTGTATATTCCATTGTTTGTAAATGGATATTAATATAAGGAACATAAATCATGTCAATACCCATAATCAGTGTAGATATTGTCATTCTAATCAAATTAATAATGTTCATGTTAGACTTTAGTATATTATAAATATATTATGGAAGTTAAGTCAGGTTATGAAAAATAAAATTTTCTATATAGAACAACCTATTACACCTCATTATATTGTAAAGAAATAGGATTTATTCATATGATAACAACTTCTAATTTTTTATGGATCCACTTATACATTATTTGTAGATAAATGAAATAAGTCTTTAGAAAATATATTCCTTACTTTGGGATATAGTGAAAATTAGATGGTTATCATGGTTTTATATCATCTAATAGGGAATATTGATCAATGGTGTTGTTTGATTCAAAACACCAAGAAGGTATGATATATAAAAAGTATGTAGTGGAATTATTTTAAATTTAAATTCATGGAGAAATATTTTCCTCATGATAAATGATATGACATTGAATTGAAATTATTGTATTAAACACAAAAGGAGGAGGAAATTATGGATGAGTATGAACCTAAATTTATAATGTTAGCAAGTCATGATTACAATTATGTTTGTAATCCTAGAAGCAAGATTGATCACTTATTTCATGGATTAAATTCATGACATTATAGGGAATTATTCTCTCAAACATTTTTATCTTTTTAGGATATTTTGACATGTTACATTAATATTAAGAAGTAGTTCTACAAATATTTTACTTTCAAAGAGAAGAAATATAAGAATAGGTTTGTTGACCACAATTTTTAAAGGAATTGGGATATGAAAAAAGGTTATAGTTTCTAATATGTAATAATTGTGTAAGGAAACTCCCTAGTGAATTCTTGGGGGGATTAGAATTTTTCATCAAGTGTAGATATAAGGTTCATCAAACTGGTCAATGAAAAGGTAAGAAAATAATCCATTAATTCCTAACTATTCAATTTAAATGATATGGTACACTATTCAAATCAATGCCCCAGGAATTAAGGAAATTTACCCCCAAATATTCTAGGGGAATGAGTCCAAGATTATTCAATCACTACAATAGGATTTGAGATACCAAATGATGTTATAGTAGGTACTTTGTTCAAAAATTAAATGTTAGATAACATATTATTTATTATGGATATACAAACACTTTTATATATTTTAAGTTTTCTAATGACATTGAATAAAATCCATATTCATTAAAGAAAAAAAATTTAGTTAATAATTCTAGTGTAAAACTTATAGAAATGAAATAATATTTGTCATATCTCTATTAAAATGAAATGAGGTTCCTTAACATCAAACCTAGTTATAAAACTAATGGTTAAATTTGATATAATCATTGGGATGTATTGGTTCTCAAAGTATAATTGAAGAATTTATTATCATGATAAAGAGTCTATAATAATCAAGTTTGGAATAGAATTCCATATTTTTAGAGGTGATACTTAATTGCTATAGTCTCATTTTGAACCACCTCCAATGGATCATCTTAGTAAAATTCTTAGAGAATATGAAATAATCAATGAGAAGGATAAGCTAATAATGTAGGATGTATCTATTGTGAGGGATTATATTGATGTATTTCTTGATGAACTACCTAAATATCCACCAAATTGTGAGATTTAATTCTCTATTGATTGTATCCTTGATTTAAATCCCTTATACGGTCCTCCCTATAGAACGGATCTAGTGGAATTAGTGGAATTAATAAACAACTACAAGAGTTGTGTGAGAAGATATTTATACACCATAGTGTTAAACCATGGGGGCCACCTAACTTATTTTTGAATTAGATGAATAGGTCTATGAGGTTATGAATTGACTATAGAGAAATCAATTTCATTACTACTAAGAACAAGTATATCTTACCTCACATTGATGATCTACTTTATCAAATTCAAAAAGATAAATACTTCTAAAACATTGGTCTTTTCTCTAGTTATCATTAATTAAAATTCAAGATGTATGATATACCAAAGATAGAATTCTTTATAAAGCATGATAATTATGACTTCATGATAATTACTTTTTGGTTAAAAAAATGAACCCTCAGTATTCATAGATTTAATTATAGATTATTAAAGGATTTTGTTGATAAAAATTTTATAGTTTTTATTGATTATATCTTGATATATTCGATGTTATATGAAGATAACCAAGACTATTTAAGTATTTTACGAGAGACTATAAATAATAATGATCTATATTGTGAATTCAATATATGTTAATTCTATCTTTTGATATTTTCTTTTATTGGTCATATTGTATCTAAGTATGGAATATCAATTGACCCTACAAAGTCAAAAGCTATTAAATAATGTCCTACTCTAATAAATATAACAGAGATACATTGTTTACTTGGTTTAGTAGGTTACTATAAGTTATTTATTTTAAAAAAAAATTATTAGATAATTGGTTAACCAAGTTGACACATAAAGGGGTCAAATTCACATGGTCTAAGGAGTGTGAATAAATTATTGATGAATTGAATAAAATATTGATTAATTGAATAAAATATTGATCAATACAATAGTATTGACCTCACCATATATAAATTAAGAATTTTTTATCTATAATGATGCATAAAATAAAGTATTTTGGTGTGTCTTTATAAAAAATGATACATTATTTTCTTATGTATCATGTTAATTTAAGAACCATGAAAAAAACTATACAACTCATGATCTTGAGTTGGGAACTATAATATTTTCATTTAAAATATGGAGGAAATTTTTTTATGGTAAAATATGTAACATATATAATGATCATAATTTTTTTTTAAATATATGCACTTGAAAATATCTTAACATTATACAAAAGATTTGTCTAGAACTACTCAATGACTTTGACTACTCGATACACTAACACCCTGGGAGGAAAGGTGGAAGATTCATTGAGTATGGAGGATTACAATGCTATATCTATGATAAGGATAGAAAAGGTCCTATATTAATAGATTTATTAAATTTTGATATTGAAATTATTAAATAAATGGAAGCATCATTCCTTTTAAAATTAATTTCTTAATCATAATTTCCAAAGAAGATAAAGTTATATCAAGAAGATTGCAAGAATTTATAAAAGAATATTGAATCCTTGGAAAAGGGGAAATTATAGAGCTTCAACTATGAAGATGGTGTGCTGATGGTTGGAAAGAGACTATATATACCATAAATACCAGATCTAGATAGGGAATTACTAGGTGATTCTCACGGTTCATACTTCTTTATACACCATGGTAGAACCAAGATGTATAGGGACTTAAAAGAGCACTTCTGGTGTGAAAATATGAAGAGGTAAATTAAAGACTACATGTTGATATCCTTGGTATTATAATAAGTAATGAATGAGATAAAACTTCCCAAGGGTGTCATGTAACCTATCACTATAACAATATTGAAGTGGTAAAATATCACAATTGACTTTATTACTAGGCTTCCAGATATATCTAAGAGAAATGAAATTATATGGGTTATTGTGGATCATCTTACCAATTCTACACATTTCCTTGTAATAAGGGAGGATCTATACCCATGAGCATCTTTCATGACTCTATAAATTAATTTGTGAGACTTCATGGTGAATCTTTATCAATTGTATCTGATCATGACCCCCAATTTACATTAAGGTTTTAGAGGGTTATTTAAAAGTATTTAAAAACAGATATACATTTGAACACTTCTTATCATCCTCAAACTGATGGTAAATCTATAAGGATCATTAAAATTTAAGTGCACATGATGGTTTTATTATCACTTGACTTTAAAGGAACATGGGACTAATACCTACCTCTAGGGGAATTTTCATAAAAATTATATTCTATTAAATCATAAAAATGGAATTCTATAAGGAATCATGTAGAAAAATATGTTTTACTCTAACCCATTGGAATGAAGTTGGATAAAGGGGGACGGTTGGTCTAGAACACATTGAGAAAGCAATAGAGAAGGTGTGATCTATCCAGAATCATATCAAGATATCTCGGAGAAGACAAAACAACTATATTGATAATTAGAGGAAGGAAATAGAATTCTAAGTTGAAATCATGTCTTCTTAAAAGTATCACCATTAAAGGTAATTATATGGTTTGGTAATAATGTGAAGCTAAGTTGGAATAATATTAGGGATTTTTATATTTTAGATAGAATTGGATTTGTGACTTATCACTTGGATTTTCCACCCAAATTCTCTAATTTACTTGAAGTCTCTTGTGTCTCAATGTTAAGGAATTACATTCCAATACCTACACATGTACTAAAAACTAATGAAATAGATATTGAACCAAACTTATCTAATAATGAAGAACCTATCCAGATTCTTGACACTAGAGAGAAGGTATTCTAAAATCGAAAAAATTGACTGGTGAAAGTTCTTTATAAGAATAACAAGTTCAAAGAAGCTACAAGGGATCTCAAGGAATAAATAAAGAATAATTACCCCCATTTGTTCAAGTACACCAAAAATTTTGAGGATGAAATTATTTAGGGCGACGAAGTAAAACCCAGGATTCTAATATAGTATTTAAACATTTCATAGAAAAAATTTGGAAATATGAAAACTATATTGTTTAATCATAATAATACAACACATTATAATACAAAAACTCAAGATATTAAACTTATAATAAAATCTAAAACTAATACCATAAAACATATAAAAGTATGAAACAACATCAAAATATTATACTCTGTAGGATTATACTAAAAATAATAATTATATGAGATATATTTATATTAAGAATAAAAAATAAGAAAGTAATAGATATTTCATAGAAACAATGAGAAGTACGTAAATAATTTTTAGTGTTAAAATGAAGTGTATTTATAAGAGGAAATATGATTGTTGGAATCAGACCATTGGAATATAATCATTAGAATCTGACCATTTGGAATTTGACCATTACAAATAGTCATATTACCATTATATATACAATTATACAATAAAATGCATAAAACCATTTGAAAATAATTCTTCAATATTTAATAATGTTGAATCTTGAGTAATAAATAATAATATAGTTGTATATATATATGTGTGTTAGAATAAAAATAAAATAATATTTTTAAATTTTTTGGCATTGAACACATGATTTTGAAATACAAAAAGAGTTTTATTTAAAAATAAAAACTCTAATATATATATAATGTTTTAATAAAAATGACATCAAATTTTAAATTATCATGTAAAAATTATACAATGGATATTTATTTATAATTTTTTGAGATAGTAACATTTTTCATTAAATAGTAAAATATAGTGAATTTATATGGTAATTATTATGAAATAATTATGATTTAAAAATAATTTAATAATTAATATAAGGTAATGAGTGAGCAAAAATAAGTTATTTTATTAATATAATTTATTTAAATCATTTAAAATTATTTTCCAAAACTATAAAAATCTTTCCAGTGTCAAAATTGGATATTAAGGTTTTAAAAATAATATTTTGTTTAAAAATGATATTTTCATGGACAAAGAAACATAAAATGATGGATTTTGGTTCTAAAACATAAAAATTTAAAAAATAAATTTTTAAATATGAAAAATAATGAACTAAATCCATGGTTAATCTAATAGTTTTTCATTTTACAAAACATAAATTTCATAGGCTTATGTTTAGAAATTATCAAACAATAATCCCTCATTTTCTATAAATAATCACCCATAAACCCATTCATATTCATTCCAAAATTATTTAGGATGGTTCTTCTCTAATTTTACTAAAAATTAATCTGTATAAGAAGTTTTTAAGGTTCTAAGTTGTCATTGTGAATCTTTAAGAATCTGATTTTAAATTAAGGGCTCCCTATCAGCATCTTTCCTTTTCAATTGAAATCCTTTTGTAATAATATCATTTAAAATTATTTTTCATATAATGAAATGCTTGTAGTTATACCATTTTATTATCATTTTGATATATTTTTTATGTTATATTATGTATTCCATGTCATCATAACCTTTCTCTAGGACATTATAATGTTGATGTAATTTCCCATAATCTCTTTTTATCCTTTAGTTGTGTAATCCTCTCCAATTAAATTCAATTTCAATGTGAAATGATATTATGATTCATATTATATAAATTATATATCAAATTATTAATTATATATCACCATTACCTATCTTAATACTACCTTCATAAGATGGTATAATTCTCAACCATCTATAAAATCCCAAGGGATAAATCTAGATATAGAAAAACATTCTAAAAATTTATTAAAGTAATGTGTGTGAGGTTTTGGAAAATAACATCCCTATTTCAATACAAAAATTGGATATAGTAACTATATGAGATGAAACTAGGGCTAATAACCTTGAAATGGGTTTTTTGGGTATTAACTTGATCTTCACTCAGTGTGCAACAAATGGGTAAAACTACACCCATGGTTTGACACTCTCAGGGGATATGCTATAGAAGATTCACAAGATATTTATGAAACATAATTATAGATTTGAATATATTGTTATAGTGTTGAAATAAATTTTCAATATAAAGTATGTAAGTATGGAAACAGTTCTGAAAGTGTGGGGTTAGGAGTAATGTTTCTATCATTTCTTTCGTTTCCTTTCATTATAAATAATTAAACTCAATAACTATTTTCTGTAGATATACATACACCATGAAATTATTATTCACTACTATATTTTAATCATTTATTCAATAAGGATACTTTC